>BTPG01000003.1:204240155-204640155 GCA_036245525.1 Semisulcospira habei | reverse complement strand
AGCTCTCTCGATGACGCATCTTGGATGCGAGTTTTGTTCTATAAAAGATCACCAAAACGTTCTATATTATATTATATTTTGTTTTTCTCCCTACGTCACACGACCAGTCACGTTGGCGCAAACCGTACCATGTGACCGTGATATAAAAACCCTTGTAGCGAAAAATGGCGGACGTTTTGTAGCTCTCTCGATGACGCATTTTGGATGCGAGTTTTGTTCTATAAAAGATCACCAAAACGTTCTAAAGTAAAAAGTTGCATAGTGTTGTTCGAAACAACAAGCACTCAGTATTGGAGACGGCAGCGTCATGAAATATTTTAAATTTCGTGATCAGTCTATTATGTATAAATGGATATTCCTTTGACGTCAGTCATCTCTGGCATGATCCAGGTCGGAAGATGTCTTCTTGATTTCTTTTAAGAAAATAGTGGAGGAATGAAAACAAATACGTTATTGGTCGGAGGGGTTCGCTGCACTCACCCTTGTAGGCCTTCGGGAGGCCAAAGGAATCATTGTACCCCGAAGGCCGAAGGAATGATTCCTTTGACCTCCCTCAGGCGTACAAAGGTCAGTGCAGCGAACCCCTCCGACCAATAACTTATAATATTATATTATATTAATTATATTTTGCTTTGTTATATTATATTATATTATATTATATTATATTATATTATATTATGTTATGTTATGTTATGTTATATTGAATTATATTGATATGATAAAGTTTATTAATATGTGGAGAGTCAAGATGGGATGTAGCATAATTCAAATACAGAGGTATGGCCAAAGGACATTCTGGCCGTGCCAGACCCCGAGGAAGTATAGCAAGCCACACACTCTCAAGCCACACACTCTCAACATATCCCTGGGTTCAAATAACAGTGTGCATATCGCAATTCACAGGTATTTTGTGGAGCAAACAGCGGCAGGCGAAGAAAGTCTGTCGGAAAAGAGAGAAGTCGGCGAACGGCAAGTTCCTATTTCATCGAAGTTTCCTTCCGCGTCGCATTCCCTTACAATGAAGGTTCAGATACGCCAGAAAATATCTACCAGGTAGATCTAAGACATTGTCTTTTTTAAGTATCTGTACACTTTTTCACATTGACCTGGCTCTATTCGACTTTTCCCCATGTTTGTCCGTTCTCTTGTCCTCTTGTCACACGTTACTAAGGCAGTTTGTGATAGTAGATTCCTTTATTACATGTTACGGTGACAATGTTACTCGCTGAGCAAAGCATTCTACCCTCCCCCACCCCCCCACAGCCCCCCCCCCCCCCACCCCCCAAATACGTCTTTGGCAAATCACATTTCTCAGTACAAACGTACCCTAATCTTCATTCAGTCAAACCTCTAAACAAAAAGATGCTAATAAATAAACGATTTCAACTGTATACAAGAATTGTGATCGGCCTATATTACCAATTTCATACAAAAGAATGACTGAAAATGTTTTGCATTAAAAAAATACCTGACAGAGAAATTCCAGACGAATGCAGTTCATGGGAGGTTGTTGACTGATAGCGAAGAACCCAAGAAAAAGAAAACACATATAAAAGACAGTTATAACACAATTTATTAATATTTCGAGTAAATACCTTTTTCAAAATACCGCCGTGAAATGGCCTTAGTTGCATGCTGGGCGTTAAACCCAAATAACTAACTAACTAAACTTTTCTCAAAATAGACAAACAAATAACTATAGAGATCAGTCGCTACTTATCTTCATTATCGCAGAAGGAATGTGGCCACATTCCTTCTGCGATTATGAAGATAAGTAGCGACCGATCTCTATATGTTTGTCTATTTTGATAACTAAAAGTGTATTTGCCCAAAATATTAATAAATTGTATTGTAACTGGCTTTTCTAAGCATGATTCTTTCTCCGTTGGGTTCTTTTCTCCATTTTCATGCTTGGCCACATCCTCTCCGAGGTGACCCCAAAAACTGGGCAGCACTAGCCCCCAGGCTAAACACGGCGGATCTAGAGGAGAGAACCTCGAAAATAAATCATTGTCCTGCTGCCTTGCAGACTGGCCGCTTGGCTGCGGAAAGGCTAAGGGAGGAAAACCTTGACGTCAAAGCCCCAGTGTCTCCGGAGAAGGCTTTTGAGCCAGAGACTAGGACAAGGACAGTCTGATATAAAACCTACGACCCGAGGACCTCGATGCCACCGTCCCAGCTTGCTAGGCCATGGCAGACGAACCAAGGGTTTAAAAGGTGGGGCCAGTACTGCGCACTGCACTCCACCAAAAAGCTCCACCGCGCAGGCTTTAGGAAACGTCCACGGACCATGACACTGACCATTCCAAGTCCTGTAGCGATGGGCAAGGGTCGAAACGGCAGGTGAAAGATGTCACTGGAAGCCGCAGTCTCAAACCTGCATGCAGGCGGTTCAAGATATTGGTCGCCTGATGTTGACCTGGGGATGACAACGTCACTCGGCACACCCTGAACGACCAAGCAGCCTTCTCTAGGGACAGCACTGCTTGCTCCACACGGAGAGGGGCCTAGAAAAGGTGGCCTAGCCAAAGCCTGTCCCCTCGCAACCCCAGTTGGCTAGCCGCGGTCAACGGGCATCTTCTCCTGCGGTCAGAAAACAATTAAAAAAACAAACGGATCCACTCGCATGACGACCACGACCGGACTCAGCGTAGCATGCTGGAACATCCGAACCATGCTCGACACAGCAGACAGCGGACGCCCTGAACGTCGCTCCGCCCTCATTGCCCATGAATTGCGGAGGTTAAACATCGACATCGCCGCGCTCAGCGAAGTACGCCTCTCGGACGAAGGCAGCCTCCAAAAACTTGGCGCTGGATACACCCTCTACTGGTCAGGCAGGCCTGCATCAGAAAAAAAGCTCTCAGGCGTGGGCTTCATGGTCAAGACCTCCATTGCGACTAAGCTGGAAAACCTACCAACCGGTCACTCCGACCACATCATGTCCATGCGCCTCCCACTGAGACACCAGCAATACGTCACCCTTCTCAGTGTGTACTCCCCAACCCTCCTGGCAGAGCCTGCAGAAAAAGACAAGTTCTACACTGACCTGCGCAGCCTCCTACGGAACTCCCCTGCAAAAGACAAAGTCATCATCCTTGGCGACTTCAGTGCCAGAGTGGGCCAGGAATGGTGTTGGGAACTGCAATGACAATGGCCGCCTACTGTTGGAGTTCTGTGCACAGCAGCAACTTGTCATCACCAACACTACTTTCCAGCAAAAGGACAGTCGAAAGACCACCTGGATGCATCTTCGCTCCAAGCACTGGCACCTTATCGACTATGTCCTAGTGCGTCAGAGGGATCGCAGTGACGTCCTCCTCACCAGAGTGATGCCCAGCGCAGAGTGCCACACTGACCACCGCCTTGTCCGCTGCAAACTCAGGCTCCACCTCAAGCTGAAACCCAAGAAAGCCCCCCCCCCCCCCCCCAAAAAAAAAAAAAAAAAAAAAAAAAAAAGCTTGATGTTGCCAGCCTTCAGCGTGACGACGTGAAAACTGCCTTTCAAAACCATCTGCAGCGCATGCTCAAAGACACAGATGATCCAGCAGACTCCTCCCCTGAAACACTCTGGGAACAACTGAAAACTGCTATTGCAAAATCCTCTGCGGAAGTCTTGGGCTTTGTTAGAAAGAGGAACAAAGACTGGTTTGACGAAAACGACGTAGAGATCCAGGAACTTCTAGCAGAAAAAGAGCCCCCCACCAGGCCCACCTAGCCCAGCCTTCCTGCCCTGTGAAGAAGTCTGCCTTCCGCCTCATCTGCAGCAGTCTCCAACGCAAGCTTAGGGAGCTCCAGAACGAGTGGTGGTCCAGACTGGCACAGAGGACCCAGCTTTTCGTTGACAATGTTGACTACAGGGGCTTCTACGAAGCACTGAAAGCAGTGTATGGCCCCAGGCACCTGGTTCAAAGTCCCCTGCGAAGCGCTGATAGACAGGCACTCCTCACAGATAGTACGTCCATCTTGAACCGCTGGTCGGAATAATTTCAGGACCTCTTCAGCGCTGAGCGCACTGTTCAAGAAGCAGTCATTTTCCAAATCCCATACCTCCCAGTAAAGGCTGATTTGGATGAACCGCCCACCACTGAAGAGACCCTCAAGGCCATCCACCAGCTCAAGAGTGGCAAAGCAGCAGGCATTGACGGAATCCCGCCAGAGATCTGGAAACATGGAGGCCCAGCACTGCACAACAAGTTCCACGACCTCTCTCTCTTCTGCTGGGAGAAAGGAACACTACCAAAGGATCTCCGTTATGCAGTCATCATCACCCTGTACAAGAACAAAGGAGCTAAGTCTGCCTGCTCTAATTATCGTGGAATTACCCTGCTGTCCATTGCCGGGAAAATTCTTGCAAGGCTGCTCCTGAATTGGCTGGTACCTGCCATCGCTGAAGACCACCTCCCAGAGAGCCAGTGTGGCTTCAGAGCCAACAGGAGTACCACCGATATGGTCTTTGTGTTGAGACAGCTTCAGGAGAAGTGCCGCGAGCAGAACAAAGGGCTGTACGTAACGTTTGTCGACTTAACAAAAGCGTGTGACACTGTGAGCATGCAAGGCGTGTGGCAGATCCTGGAACGACTTGGCTGTCCCCCAAGGTTCCTCAGCATGATCGTCCAGCTACACAAGGACCAGCAAGGCCAGGTAAGACTCAACAGTGACCTCTCAAAACCATTCCCCATTTTCAACGGCGTGAAGCAGGGCTGCGTGCTGGCACCGACCCTCTTTACCATCTTCTTTAGCATGATGTTGAAGCAGGCCACAGTGGACCTCGACGATGACGACGCAGTGTACATCAGGTATCGTCTCGATGAAGCCTGTTCAACCTCAGACGACTGTAGGCCCACACCAAAACCCTAGACCGACTGATTCGTGAGCTGCTCTTTGCTGATGACGCTGCCCTTGTTGCACACACAGAGAGAGCCTTGCAGCGCATCACGTCCTGCTTTGCAGATGCTGCCCAGCTCTTTGGACTTGAGGTCAGTCTGAAAAAGACAGAGATCCTCCATCAGCCGGCACCCAAGGAAGAGCATTGCCCTCCCCACATCACCATCGGTGAGACCGAACTGAAGTCTGTACACCAATTTACCTACCTTGGCTGCATCATCACGTCAGACGCCAAGCTGGACAAGGAACTGGACAACAGGCTGGCAAAAGCGAACAGTGCTTTCGGGCGACTATTCAAGCGGGTGTGGCACAATCAACAGCTAAAAAATCGCACCAAGATCAGCGTGTACAGAGCTGTCGTCCTCACCACCCTGTCTTATGGTTCTGAGTCCTGGGCCCTCTACCGCAGCCGACTACGACTCCTCGAACGCTTCCACCAGCGCTGCCTGCGTACCATCCTCGGCATTCACTGGAGTGATTATGTCACCAACGTCGAGGTCCTTGAACAGGCGGAAACTGTGAGCATCGAGGCTTTGCTGCTGAGGACACAGCTTCGCTGGGCGGGGCACGTCTCCAGGATGGAGGATCATCGCCTACCCAAGATCACCCTGTTCGGCGAGGTCGCCACTGGACACCGAGACAGAGGGGCACCAAAGAAAAGATACAAAGACGGTCTCAAGAAGTCACTTAGTGCCTGCCAAATCGACCACCGCCAGTGGTCTTCGCTTGCTGCGCACCGCGACACCTGGCGCTTCACGTCTCCTTTGAGGACTCTCGCAGAGTTAGCCTTAAGGACAAGCGGCACAGGAGAAAAAACAGATATGTCGAAACTCAGAACCCTGGCCAAACCTTCCCCTGCAGCCACTGCGGTCGAACCTGCCTGTCCCGGTTTGGCCTCCGCAGCCACGAACATGCCTGCAGACGTCGTGGGCAACCCCTATAAAATCTTCGTTCGTGAAGTCAAGCCAAGTATAGTACATGCTTGGCAGTCACCTTTTGGCCTTGATTGTTGACTGATAGTGGGAAGTATTGAGATTTGCGTCCCCTCAATCTCCACGTCACACGTAAAGCTTGGGGACCTTTCAAGGGCATACTTCACACTTCTACTTTTTACAGTTGAAGACCGCCGAGAGATGGCCTTAGTCGCATGCTCGGCGTTAAACCCAAATAACTACTAACTACAGTTGAAGACAAAATCTTTGTGTTACGAGTTAGGCTTTGCCAGTAGTTCTTGTCGCCTCTCGACACAGACCCCCTTGACCGGACCCTCGAGGCGACAAGATCCACTCTAAAAGCCTAACTCGTAATACGACCAATATTTGCTTACATTATCAGTTGACTTCAGATGAATAGTTAGCATGTTGTTTGTTTTTATTTGTTTGCTGTTTTTGAACAATGATTCTAACCGAAGATTTAGTGGGCTGTGTGTTGTTTGTCCTCCTATAGCGTGCTTCTTTCTTTATTGGTTATTTCTTATATCGTTGCTGTCGCTGGCGGTTGTTTTGTGTTCTTTTCTCATGAACCCTTTGTGCAAGTAGCCACCGGTGCTGTTACCGGCGGCTGCTTGCAAAAAGGAGTATTAAGTGCCCTCATAATTATGTTTAACACGTAAAACTAATCTATGATTTTTTTTCTGACGCAAATCGTATGTGTCAAAATGGTAAATCTTAATTTTATACATAAATAGTAAAGTAACTGTTACAAAAGTGGAAAGTTGTATTCAGGTCTGTTTCACAAGAGCCCGTTTACCCCTTCACTGCCAGAAAAATGCGAACACCGTCCACTGACTACAGGAGAGGCAAAGAACCTCATGAGCCCCGCAGATGAGGGAACTGACCCCATTCATATCAATGTGTTCCTTGGAGTGATCCGATTATTTTGTGTTGAAATGGCCCTGCTTTTAATAAATTGCTTTTGCGTTCACTGGCAGTGAAGGGTGTAGTTTTTAACTAAAGAATATCTTTTGCGTGTCGTGTTTATACATTAGAGTGCATTTCCATCTTTAAACAAGGCGCAGAGAGAGAGAGAGAGAGAGAGAGAGAGAGAGAGAGAGAGAGAGAGAGAGAGAGAGAGAGAGAGAGACAGAGAGAGAGAGACAGAGAGAAGGGGCAAGAACATAATACATTTTGTGCGTTTTTTACCGCAGAATTTTTTGAATGTGACGGACAAAACTATGGACATCATCCGGACTCAAGCTGACGCCGGAACGTTTAACATTAACGGCCTGACAACAGACGGATCCCTTCTAGATTATGCCACAATCACGGCCGACTGTCCTCCTGGCACTACATTTGTAGCCACAGACACGACCACGAGATTTTCCTGCAGTAAGTTGAACATTTGTGCACACTCACACACACTCACGCCGAATGCTTAACATTTCTTTAACGTTATCATTATAAAAGCTTATAAAAGGCATCCAGAAAGATTGTTTTGCATTAATTTCTTTTCTACTGTCAATATGGTTTCCACTACGGAGCATAAAATGTGGTAACACATTTTTATTTGATGTAAGCAAAGAACGTGTCGGCACTAGTCAAGCAAATTCGTTTATTAAGCAGTGCAAGGTGTTTCTAATCCTTTATCTGCGTGTCATGATGCGATAAACATTTTATTTTTGTTGTTGCATAATAGAGAGGTATTTTGCCAAAAACACAAAAATGAAACTGTTAGTAAGCATACCAGATATTGGGCGGGGTACACACTGTGTTTATAGTAACAAATGAACATCAGAAAATTGATCTAGGCTATTTTCAGAGCTCCTGCGGGGCTTTTTAAAGTGGCAACGTACAGGACTACCCTCTTAAAACGCATAAATTCACCTAATTATGCTTAAGAACGTGACTTACATTGCCTTCATTTTCGTTTTGCCAGGTCTTCTTACAATAAGCAACATAAAGTACTTTGCGCACACTGTGTACATGTCCTTATCTTACAGCTGATCATTTCTAGTGTTAAAATAATTTATGAAAGACATAATAGCTTATGATTTTTTTAAATTATTTTATTATACGTAATTAAAACAATTGTCAGGATCACCAGAACCATAGAATGAGAGTCCTTAGCCTGACGGCTGACTGACCTGAAAAACGACGTTTTGTCAATGTTACGTTGTTAAGAGAGTACGTTGTGAAGAGAACAGGCAGTAACCCATCGTTGAACGTATTGCCAGAAACCGGCCGTCGGAGTGCTAGTGCAGAGAAACAAGTGCGGCAACCCCTTCTTTTCGTTGCGGAATCTCACAGCGGCAATGTTATTTCTCCCGTCAAAAAAAACAAAAAAACAAACAAACCCGTGAATACTGAGACTTGTTCTGACAACTAGAAATTAGTTTTATGGACATCTACTCATTTATTCTTAGTTTAAATGACCGCTAAGGAGCATATACTAAAGGAGATGCAAGCTAAAGGTATAGAAATTGAGGAACAAATCCTACAGGAGGAGCAACAGAAGTTAGCTGTGATCAGCGGCAACAACGTTGGATTTGGTAGGACATACGAACTGTATACAAAATCTACACTAAAATACAGAGAAAAACCCTAGGAAGAAAAAGCACGCTTTTAAAAAACAACAACATACAACCCAGTTTATTAATATAAACTTTTTTTTTCCAAAGAGAGAAACAAACAAGAAAACACTTCACTGCTTATCAGTGCATGGAGAAAGTTGTAATTGTCTTTTCTAAGAGCGCTTCTTTCTTCGTTGGGTTTTTCTTTTAAATGTATCTTTCTTTTAAGCTTGCTTCCCCGAGTTCCTTTCTTGTAAACTTGTAGAATAACTGGTGTAGGAATCACTATCTTGTATGGCAGGGCTCTACCTCACAGACGGAGGCTGACACATGTATTTACCTCGAGGGGGCAGGTGGGGGGGGGGGGGTCCAAAGTTTTGTTTGGGACCTTCAACCTGAAACAAAAGGCCTCCCGACCCTATTCCTTCCTTCCAGTAGCTGAAATCAAAACGGCGAGGGGGAAGGGGGGAGGGGCGTAAGAGCGTTTGTCAGAACTCTCACAGCTCGCCAAAATACCAAACAACACGGGGGAGTGGAGGGAGTGTTCCAAACTCCCCATAAAGGGACTTTGTTATAGCATTTTGAAGAATTATTTGTCGATGTGGAGAAGGGGGAGGTGTCCAGAACCCCTGGAATACCCCCACCCCCACTCCCTACTCCCACCCCCTCCCCACCCCGGCTCCAGATCCACCCATCAACAGTGACTAATTCGAAATGGAGTTTATAACATGGGTTTCGTCTGACGTCTGTACTTATGGAAGATATGTTTTAGATAGTAGCGTAAGCTGATTGTGGCACCACCACCATCCTTCCACTATGCGCCCGATAACACGCTCCACAGCGGCTAACTCTAGACTTTCACTGGAAAGAATAATTAAAACAAATGACCCGATCCAAGTGACCTTTGAGACTGAGGGCTGGAAATTACCCCTGTGGGGAAAAGCTTTACATTCTTTCTACGTGGATGTACCTCTGCCCCCTGGTGTCACCCTGCTATGGAGAGACAGAAATCAACACCACGAGAACCTGACAGTCAGTGCTCCGGTCGATTCGTACTATCCCCAAGAACTGTATGAAACAATTATACAGTTGTTGAATGGGGACCGGAAACTAATCACAATAACACTGTATTACACCACCGGGACCGGTCTAGCTCAAGGAGACTGCTGTCAAACTTGGGTTGACGAGGAGTTTGAAGCCCTGAGAGACTGTTACCAAGATGGCCAGCAGTCTGCTCTCCCAGCCCACTCCAGCCGACCCTTCACCCTCCCTCGCTAATCCTGCTACGGCTGAGTGCCCCCAGGCCGAAGCGATGGACGCATTGAATCCCGAGCAACTCACCACCACGCGAGACGATCGAGCGCAGCCACCCGTTAGCGACTTTTCACTGGCGGCTCGGGACTCGACTATTTGTATTAGTGACCTCACTCTCATAACTCTGCCCACCGTGACCCCTCCCCTCTCCGGCGACCCGACTATCAACACGCCTGATCAGGTCACGAAGCGCCCTGATTGCTTCACTCCCCTCACCTCTAGTGTCACCAATCCAGAGTGCATGCTCCAGATGCAGAAACAGCTGGAGATTAACTTGGCCACCATTAGCACTCTGACAGCCGCTTTGGAGGAAACACGCAGGGAGCTGTCAGAGCTGAAATCACGCTGTGCCGCTATATACGACCTACAGGCGCAGCTCGACACCCACGCCCGAGACAGCGACGTAAAATTAAAAAAAACTGCTCCAGAGCCACCGACAAATTCGTCACAGAGGCCATCAACTCGTCACTAGAGCCTGTGACGAACAAACAACAAGGGCTCGCTGATCGCGTGAACCAGCTGACCTCCTCCAGAGACAGCCATGCTAGTAAGCTCCACGAGATCGAACGGCAGCTAAAGGCGCTAACCCCAGCCGCAGAACTACATGCCAATCCGGCTCCTGCCGCTACTCCCACGGCTCATACTGCGCGCCCCGCAAACAAATCATCACCATCCGTCCATTCTCTGTCTCCTAGCTGTAATGTTCAGCACACACCGCACCCTGACATCACAGTGAAGAATATCTTCGCTGTCCTGTCTGAAGGCGGCGAGAACCAGCAGGACTCTGGTGCCGGTATCGGTGCTGGCAAGAAGCAGCACAACTCTGGTGATGATGTCGATGCCGGTGATGCCACCACAGCTAACGCCGCCAAGGACTCCCGTGAAGTCAGCCAAGGCCGCTCGAATTCCTCTTCGAGCACCCCGCTGTGCAACCTGCGAGCCCAGACCGTGAAAACTGATGTCGATCGTTTACTTATCGGCGACTCGGTTCTGAAAAGGGTTGACGCGCAGAGGATGTCTGTTGATGGAGTAAAGGTACAGAATCTGTCTGTGTCGGGGCTGAGCGTCAGTGAGCTCGCTGAGTGGCTCCGTGAACAGCAATGAAGCCACACATTCGCCTGGTGACATTCCACGTCGGCATCAACAGTTGCAGACAGCAGGGCCCCGTCACCAAGCCGGCGTGGATGCACCTCATCCGCCTCCATTCATCCGTCTTCCCCAATTCCCGCATTCAGGCCTCTTCCATCATGCCCCCGAGAGGTCAAAACCACCCCCTCTTCGCCCCCGCCTCCGAATCTAATGATGCCCTTAGGGAGGCCTATGATCAGATAAAAATTTTGTTCATCGACAACACCCCCACCTTCCTCACAGCCAACGGAGCCCCAAGGAATAAGCTGTACCAGGATGACATTCACCCCAGTCCTGTCGGTGCCATGAAACTCGCCATGAACATCCGATTCGCGGGTGCCCCACGCCGCCCATACAACACACCTGACGCAGGTGAAAACCGACAAGTCAATGGCAGTAGGCAGCCCAGAAGCTATCTTCGCCAGGACAGTCATCATGACGCTTCTCCCCGGGGCGCCGGTCAGTTTCCCAAATATCAGGAACTGGCACGCCGAAACCGATACAACCGCCACACCGGCCCCGGTTCTCTCCACGGACCTGAGCAGGGTCACGGCGGGCCCTTCATGACGTCACACCACGGCCCGGCCCCAGTGCGACCAAACAACCACTCGTCTAGCGGCGCCCCTTCACAGTTCGCTGACCAAGGACACGCCAGGCCGCACATTGCGTCACAAGTGGACTTCCCCAGAATGCCGCAGGCTAGTGGGTACGTACCCGTCGGTCACCCGTTTTCTGCGCCCGCCACAAGCATGATCAAAAGCCCGCGAGGCTGGGAACAATCAGGATTAACGGGCAACCCTAGCCACGATTCAGCCCAGGCCATGCAGATCATCGCCCAACTACTGCTGCCTTTCCTACCGAAGTACTAATTGTCGGCTAATCACTTGTAATGCGTGTAAGCGTTGCTTGTGTATATCCGATACACTTTTCCTTAGCCTTGATAATTGGAAATACTAATTATCGGTTACTCATTTGCAGCGCGCATGAGCGCTGCTCGTGACTATCTGGTAATAATCCAATATCCATACCCCTCATTTGTCTTGATAAAATCCGAAATAGTAATTATTGGTTACTCATACGCGGCGCACATACGCGTTGCTTATGACTATCTGATAATTATGTAATGTTAGTTGTGTGCACACGAAGAGACGTTAACCGCGTTACATATGGAAGTTGGAACGGTACCTTTATCTCAGATTGCGATTATAGTTTGTGACTATCATCAGACTTTTCCTATCGGAACATTTTATTTTGCCTTTTTATGTCGTTAGTGTGTGTGCACGGTCGTGTCTCTTGACAAGATTAGACTGTTTGCCAGTGGTGACTGTTGCAGGCTGTCTTGCTAGTGGCATTGTCCACAGGTTTTGGTGTACAAGGCAACAACACTGCACTATCCATATGATAAAGCCACAGGTCTTACAGCTTGTGGACTAACTTGATTGTGACTTAATTGTTGAAAAGCACAACGCGTGACTTAGTTTGTTCGCTATATAAGAATCAGAGGTCACTTAAAACCTCTGCACTCAAACCGCTGGGCGAGTGGAAAATAGTCTTTTCCGCTGGCTCTGTGGTATTGACTGTGCAGCCTCGTTGCTTGACATTATCGGCGCAAAACTGGGCATTATCTAGTTTGCAGTGAAAACGCGCTATTGCTTTAATTTTTTTCTTGCACTGTCAGTTTATCACATTATTTTGTGTAGTTATGTTTGACGGTTCACCTTTATCTGTCCGGTTTGCATTGTGTGTATGATTGTTGCTTTTGTGTGTGTGTGTTTTTTTTGTGTGTTGTGAAACAGTTTACATTCTTTTTGTGTTATAGTCTTTTTTGCCTGTGCTAGCCTCAATGGCGAAAGCGAGCATAAGGGAATGTACCTTACGTGTAGGCCATCTTAACGTGTTTCATCTTTACAATAAGATACCTGACTTAGCTTGTTTTCTTCCCATACCGTCACCGTTTCACTTGTTTGGCGTCACTGAGACACGCTTGAGCTCGAACATCAGTGATGTAGCCATCAGTATCTTTAACTTTTCTGTAATTAGAAGAGATCCTTTCTTCCCAGGCCAAACAGGCATTGCCGTCTACATCCACCAGTCTATTCAACACTAATGTCCGTAGACGGCAAGATCTAGACGCCGCAGATGTTGAGTGCGTGTGGATTGAAGTAAAGCGTCCTTTTTTGGCTCCATCATATGTAGGCTTCTTGTACCGTAACCCGGCGGCTGACCTTAGTTGGTACGACGATTTCACCTGTAACTTAGATAAAGTTTATAAAGTAAACTCCGACATCGTTCTAATGGGTGATTTCAATATCAATTTACTGAAACCCCACACCGCACGTCTTCCTTATTTGGGCTGGTGCAGCTAGTGCAGTCACCCACTAGGATTACTGCTGCATCGTCCACTCTCAATGACCATATTTATACCAATAACCCTAAATCTGTGACTCACGTTTCTGTTCCCGACTTGAGCATTAGCGATCATTTCCCTGTAGTGTGTAACTGGGCTGCGCAAATTCCAAAGACTAAAAAGAAAGGTCATATCACCGTAACATATCGCTCTTTTAAACATTTTAACCAAAACGCATTTTTACATGATCTTAGTAATGGGTGCTTTGACTCAGTAACCGAGTCCAACGACCCAGAGGTTGCTCTATCTGCATGGTACAACATTTTCATTGGGGTACTCAACAAACACGCACCTCTCAGGGAGAGGCGTGTCAAAAGCGCGGTACTACCCCCATTGATTACAAAAGAACTGATGCAGGCCATGGAGCTGAGGAACACCCTCAGGAGAGAAAAGAAGTTTGACGAGTTTAAAAAGCAGCGTAATCGCGTCAAGTATATGTTACGCGAAGCGAGAAAAGCCTTTGTAAGAAATACTATTAAGAACAACAAAGACGGGTCAGCTATTTGGCGCGTCCTGAATTCCCTTACCCGAGGCTCTAGTGCATCCACGGTAATCCCTAGTGATCTATCCGCTGACATGTTTAATAATCACTTCCTATCGGTTGCTGAAGTTTTCTCAACACAGGGAAGTGTCAATGATAAGTGTTTCGATATTTTAATTAACTACTGCAATCAGAAAACTGTGACTCCTTTAAGCATTCCATCGATTTCAATACATGAAGTAGGTAAATTCATAAGTAGTCTCGCAAACAAGAAGTCATCAGGCCCTGATGACATAAATCATAAAGTTCTGAAACTATCTCTACCTTACATTGTTGAATCGCTGACATACATTTACAACCTATGTCTCCATCAGTGTGTATTTCCTACACAGCTTAAACTTGCCAAAATAATTCCACTACCGAAATCCAAGGACAGGGGAAATCTGAATAATTATAGACCGATTTCGTTACTGTCCGTGTTAAGCAAACCTCTGGAGCGTCATGTACACAAACATTTGTCTCAATATTTAGAGACAAATAATATGCTTCATCCCTTCTAGTCTGGGTTTCGTCCGAAGTATTCCTGTCATACAGCGCTAAGCAGACTTGCAGATAAGTGGTTATCTAACGTAAACAATTCTCAACTGACGGGTGTTATTTACCTTGACTTTAAGAAGGCGTTTGACCTGGTTAACCACCACTACACTCTGATAAGCAAACTTAGTCATTATTTAAAAAACGTCTCAGCAGTTTCCTTCTTTAGTTCATATCTAAAGGGAAGAAAGCAAAAGGTTGTAGTTAATGGATCACACTCTGAAGTGAAGGAGGTTAAGTTTGGAGTACCTCAAGGGTCAGTGTTAGGGCCTCTTCTATTTTGTTTATACATCAACGATCTGCCTCTTCACATAACGTCCGAATCTGTCGAATGTGACTTGTTTGCTGACGATACTTCAATCCACACGGCAAATAAAAACCTTAATGTGGTAGCAGAAAACCTACAGCAGAGCCTGGATGAGGTGTCCGCCTGGTGTAAACATAACTCAATGAGTATCCATCCAGCAAAAACTAAGTCAATGGTAATTGCGACACGCCAAAAACATCAACTAAGCCCCCTTTCACTTGATTTGTCCTTCGAAGGCAATTCTATTGAGCAAATGTCTGAACACCGCCTCCTTGGAATTATCATAGATGATCAGCTCAAATGGCAGGCACACACACACATAAAGTGTGTAAAACTGTTTTAAGAAACATTTTCATGCTGTCCAAACTGAAGCACTTCACTGACTTTGAAACCAGAAAATTATTTTATTATGCACACATTCAGTCCCACATTAATTATGCTTCGACTGTGTGGGATGGCTGCAGAGATGTACATTTAAAAAGACTGAACTCCTTACACAGACGAGCAGCGAAATTAATTTTACCTTATCCTACTTTGACAACGGATGATAAGATTCACAAAGCGGGACTTCTTTCTCTCAAGAATCAGTTTGCATTCAACAAAGGTGTTCTTCTTTTCAAGAATCGGAATGACAACACTCCGGAATATCTAACCCAGCTGCTAGTCCAATCACAGTCCCGCTATGGCGATACTAAAAGCCTGTATGTAGTACCTTTACTGGGAGGTGTGGGATTTGTATGACGACTGCTTCTTGAACAGAAGAGACCCTCACAGCCATCCACCAGCTCAAGAGTGGCAAAGCAGCAGGCATTGATGGAATACCGCCAGAGATCTGGAAACATGGAGGCACAGCACTGCACAACAAGCTCCATGACCTCTTTCTCTGCTGCTGGGAGGAAGGAACACTACCAAAAGATCTCCGTGATGCAGTCGTTATCACCCTGTACAAGAACAAAGGCGAGAAGTCTGACTGTTCCAACTATCGGGGAATTACCCTGCTGTCCATTGCTGGGAAAATCCTTGCAAGGCTGCTCCTGAATCGGCTGGTACCTGCCATCGCTGAAGACCAACTCCCAGAGGGCCAGTGTGGATTCAGAGCAAACAGGAGCACCACCGATATGGTCTTTGTGCTGAGACAGCTACAGGAGAAGTGCCGCGAGCAGAACAAAGGGCTGTACGTAACATTTGTCGACCTAACAAAAGCGTTCGACACTGTGAGCAGGCAAGGCATGTGGCAGATCCTGGAGCGACTTGGCTGTCCCCCAAAGTTCCTCAACATGATTGTCCAGCTACACGAGGACCAGCAAGGCCAGGTCAGACTCAACAATGACCTCTCAGAACCATTCCCTATTCTCAACGGCCTAAAGCAGGGCTGCGTGCTGGCACCGACCCTCTTCACCATCTTTTTTAGCATGATGTTGAAGCAGGCCACAGTGGACCTTGATGATGACGATGCAGTGTACATCAGGTATCGTCTCGATGGCAGCCTGTTCAACCTCAGACGACTGCAGGCCCACACGAAAACCCTAGACCAACTGATTCGTGAGCTGCTTTTTGCTGATGATGCTGCCCTCGTTGCACACACAGAGAGAGCCCTGCAGCGCATCACGTCTTGCTTCGCAGATGCTGCCCAGCTCTTTGGACTCGAGGTCAGTCTGAAAAAGACAGAGGTCCTCCATCAGCCGGCACCCAAGACAGTGTATCGCCCTCCTCACATCACCATTGGCGAGTCTGAACTAAAGTCAGTGCACCAGTTTACTTACCTTGGCTGCATTATCACGTCGGACGCCAAGCTGGACAAGGAGCTTGACAGCAGGCTGGCAAAAGCGAACAGCGCTTTCGGGCGACTTTTCAAGCGGGTGTGGCACAATCAACAGCTGAAAACAGGCACCAAGATCAGCGTGTACAGAGCTGTGGTCCTCACCACCCTGCTGTATGGTTCCGAGTCCTGGGCCCTCTACCGCAGCCAACTACGACTCCTCGAACGCTTCCACCAGCGCTGCCTGCGTACCATCCTGGGCATTCACTGGAGTGACTATGTCACCAACGTCGAGGTCCTTGAACAGGCTGAAACTGTGAGCATCGAGGCTTTGCTGCTGCGGACACAGCTCCGCTGGGCGGGGCATGTCTCCAGGATGGAGGATCATCGCCTACCAAAGATCACCCTGTTCGGCGAGCTTGCTACTGGACACCGTGACAGAGGGGCACCAAAGAAGAGATACAAAGACTGTCTCAAGAAGTCACTTAGTGCCTGCCAAATCGACCACCACCAGTGGTCTTCGCTTGCTGCGGACCGTGACACCTGGCGCTCCACCATTTACAAGGCAGCTGTCTCCTTTGAGGACTCTCACAGAGCTAGCCTTAAGGACAAGCGGCTCAGGAGAAAAAACAGAGATGCCGCAGCTCAGAACCCCGGCCATACCTTCCCCTGCAGCCACTGCGGTCGAACCTGCCTGTCTCGGATTGGCCTCCGCAGCCACGAACAAGCCTGCAGACGTCGTGGGCAACTCCTATAAAATCTTCGTTCGCGAAGTCAAGCCAAGAGAGGTATGTAGTACCCAAAACCAGAATAGACTTATTTAAAACCAGTCTAGCATTCTCGGGGGCGACTTTGTGGAATTCGCTTCCGCCCCACACGAAGACCACTCCAACGGTATCCTGTTTCAAGAAAAGTCTATTTAAACATTTATCTTCGCAGCCATAACTATCTGCAAGCTTTGCTTTCTATAAATAGATATTATTGTTAGTAATATACCCATTCTACTGCTGTGTATGTATAGTGCTGCTGTGTTGTTGCTTTTTTTTTTTTTTCTTCTTTTCTTCCTTACCATTGCTCCCCATCCCCCAACACACCCGTAGGCGTTGGTCCTATACATGTATTAATCTAATGTAATTGTTGTGTTTGTAGATGTAGCAACGGCAGATTTGAAAAATGGCATTGCCTCTGGCACTGTTAATATCTTTACCGTTGTAAAATAAAGATTCATTGATTCATTGATTCTCTCTCTCTCTCTCTCTCTCTCTCTCTCTCTCTCTCTCTCTCTCTCATCTCTCTCTCTCTCTCTCTCCTCTCTCTCTCTCTCCTCTCTCTCTCCTCTCTCTCTCTCTCTCGCAAACAGGAAATGAACGTGTGCCCCGTACTACCCGAGCTATCCAGCGTCCATCAGTGGCGCCCAGTGGGCGCAGTTTGTGAATGGTGTGCATGGGTACTAGGCTGTGCAGTCGTTCATTATTCCCTACTCACTAAAAAGTGTGTTGGAGTGTGCATATATCTCCTGTGCCCACCTGTGTGTACACTATACGTTGGGCCTATCTGCATTCTTTGTTGATCAAAAGTGTGTTGTTGCCGCTATAGTTCACAACTTCGGATTTTTGAGGCATTGGGAGAGTTGTTGTAGCCGCTATAACGGAAAATACAAGGTGTTCTCCGCTGCAGCTCTAAACAGAAACAAATAACTATATACTTTTGTTGATCGGATATTACCGCATTGTGCCAGTAGTATGTTGTTTGCTGCTACAACAGAGCATACAAGGTGCTCTCCGCTGTAACGGTAAACAATTAACCATTTACTCGTTGTGGGAACCATTCTACATTTTTTAAGCAGCAGAAAATTGAAGGTTTTGTCCGTGTAACGGTCACCATTTCACCTGTTTGGTCTCATTGAGACGCGACTTAACTCTGACATAAGCGATGAAGCCATTCACATACCTAACTTTAGCATCACTCAACGTGACCCTCGTGTACTTGGTCAGACTGGGCTTGCCGTTTACATCCATAACTCAATCCAACTGAGTAAAAAGGTGTGAGGACATAGAACTCCGGAAGTTGAGTACATTTAGTTGGAATTTAGGGCTCCAGAAACTAAACCCGTCTTCATCGGCATTTGTTATCGTAACCCATCAGCCAAGTTTGAATGGTACGACGATTTCTTCCATGCAGTAGAAAATGTTCTCTTACCAACTGTGACGCGTTGCTACTAGGCGACTTTAACATAGATATATTGAAGCTCCATAGCGCATGGGATTGCATCACCACACAAACCGGCTTAGAAAAATTAGTTTCGGCCCCTAATAGGATCACAAAAACAACCGCATCACTCATTGATCACATTTACACCAATCGTCCCTTTAGTGTATTCAATGTTAGTATTTCTGACCTCAGCATCAGTGATCACTTTCCTATTGTGTGTTCCTGGTCAACAAAACTACCAAAGCATCGTAAGAACGGGCACACAACGATAACGTACCGCTCATTTAAACAGTTTAATCAGTCTGCGTTTCTAGCAGGCCTTGATCAAACAACACCATTTAATGTCGTTAATATCGAAACTGACCCTGAAAAGGCTCTACTGTTTGGTATGGACTCTTACAAGAGTACTTAACAAACACGCTCCCTTACGGCAAAAGCGGGTAACAAAAAACTACACGTTACCGTGTCAAGTGTATGGTACGCAGGGCCCAAAAGTATATATATATATATATATATATATATATATATATATATATATATATATATATATATATATATATATATATATATATATATACTTTTGGGCCCTGCGTACCATATATTGATCATTTATAAAATTAAAACAGTTGATATAACAACTGCAACAGTATGCTGTTTATAAAAAATTGACATCCATCATTATTCAAAGTAAAAAAATTAGAACATGAACTTTAAACAAAACAATACATTAAACAAAAACAAAAAAAATCTAACAAAATTTGAAGTTGTTGGTAGTTTAGGAGCTGAAAACTGTGTTCTGGCACAGTGTCTAGTAGCTCATTGCCACCAATGCATCAAATGACATGTATGTCATTCTTAGACAAATATGTATGTGAAAGAAAATTGTGCATGTGTAAGACTGCAATCTAATTCTAAGTGAAATCGAAAGTGAATTAGGCCACCAGCATGTACATCACAAACAATCGTTGTAAAGATCATGACAGAAGACGTGTGAAATTTTGCATGTGTAAGACAGCAACCTAAATTTAAGTGAAATCGAAAGTGAATTAGGCCACCAGCACGCACATCACAAACAATAATGTGTAACGATTATGACAAAAGACGTGTAAAAATGTAATGCACTAAAATGCAATCAAAAAACAAAAACAAAAAAGATATTGGAGCTACATTGGCTTTATTAACCTTTCTAGCCAATGTTGCCAGGTAACTAGATTAAAACTAGCATCACAATATAAACAAAAGGTAACGACAATGATGTAAATGTTCATTAAACATCACAATGCTGCTTTGATGCCACTATGAAAGTGACAATAATTTACTGACCAAAGTTGTAAACTAGTATGTATAAGAAGGTATCATCATCAGCTACTTTTGTGCCAAATTTGGTTAAGAAAAGGTTGCAAAAAACTTTTTAAAAATCATGATTCTATCCAAAATTGTAATATTTGTTACACTGGCCGATCTCTTGTGACCCGTGATCCATCTGAGGGAGTCATTCAAATGTGTATGCATAACATCAGATATCTCTGTACAAAGTTTGGGTTTGAAGCTGAACACATTATTTGAGAAAAAAACAGTTTATGCCTAACGTTTTGAGTGAATAGACCTTACACTCAAGGTAAAAGGACGGTAGATTTTCAAAATTCGGCGGTTTCTCCGTTGGGTACTTCTTTTCTTTAACAGCCTGCCACAGAATGTGCATTTGTATTACAAGCCCAGAAAATGTTTTGGCACAATATACGCAGTGGTCGAAGTGTGTATACATAGTTTGGATTCTGTGTGGCTTATAGTGTGGGTCATAAAGGAGCTTAAAGTTGCCATTTTCCGCAATTTAACGATTTTGGGTCAAGACGAGGTCAAAGAAGTACCCAACGGAGAAAGAAACACGCTTAGAAAAAACCGTACAACACAATTTATTAATATTTCGGGTAAATACCCTTTGTCAAAATAGACAAACAAACAGAGACATTAGCCGCTACTTATCTTCATATGCAGAAGGAATGTGGCAACTGGTCATTTAAAATTAATGACGAGGTCATTTTAAAGGGCACGTTTTACACTATATTTCGAGAACGGTGTATCGCATCAATATAATTCCTTTTCTTGGGGTTTTGCTTCAATCATTACTTCACTCACCTTCAGCTCAAGTCCAAGTCCCGTACATGCAAATGGATACACAATTTTGGTTTCTGATACCTAACTGTCAAAATGCTTGTTGTTTTCTCACAATCAAATTTCTAATCTTGTGGTAGATTACGTGCGCACCTCGCTTTTGAAGCCTTGGATCTTCTAGCAAGATTTCGGCAATCTGCTGGCGCTCTGGCTGTTTCCTCTTTAAAATGCATGTATTGAAGTGTTTTTGAAGGGCATCCATCTCCTCTTTTGTCTACTCTTTGGCGCCGTCTGCAAAACAAACAACACCACTAAAAATACCACAAGAAAACATTTCGAACAGCTATACAACTGAATACTTGTAAAAGTGTGTGGCCACTATATGAAGGGGCTCTCCTACATACTGTCTCACCAGAATTTTTGAAGAAGACACGCAACAGTCTTGTCATTACACAAATTTGTTAACTGTTACTAATATGTATTATAAGACAATATTCCAGGAACAAGTTAACTTATTTTTCCAAAAGGCAGAGGGGTTGCAGTTAATTAAAATTCTGTATTAATTTTGATGGATGAATTTTGACAGTGATGTTGGGTTGGTCACAGTTTTAAAAGGTTTCAACTCAGCTTAGCAACACAGAGACTGGTTTGTGTATGCAGTCTGAGGTTTGTGTATGCAATCTGAGGCAAACATCTATATTGTAAGGCTTCAGTTCTGTCTGTCTTTTCCTATTTACCTGTTGGTGTACATAACCAGTTTTGCAATTGGTACTGACGTGCTTATCCTGGCCATGTCAAAATATACATGATGGACTGCAGAGAGAAATGGTGTGTTCATGAAAGTTAAAGTTGCTAGCTTTGCACACATAAAGGAAATCTAACTTTCATTCTCTTATCTGTTCTTACCGTCTTGGCTTTGGAAGGTGCTGCATCCACTGAAACAAGTATACGACCATATCTGATAATATATCTGATGTTTGCTTTTGCACTTTCAGCTTTACAAAGTCAAATACAACACAATATAGCTATTTTTCACCTATTCCTTGATCTCCTGTGATCCTCGACTTATCCGATGGATCAATCAAACCAGTATGCATAGGATGGTCTTATCACCAGGTATCTCTGTACCAAAATTGGGTTTAAAGTTGTAATAGTATTTGAGAAAAAATCAATATGGCAGTTTTGGGCCTATTTCCTTATCCCCTCTGACCTTGACCTATGAGAGTGATCAGTCAAATTGGTATGTTTAGAAAGGTCTTGTCACAAAGTATCCTTCTGACAAGTTTGAATACTGTGGCTTGAATAGACTCTGAGATAATGGCAATATTAAAGTTTACCACGCCCGACAAAGGACAGTTCTGTTCCTCAGAACCATTTACAGTGATTTAAACTATATAAGACATACAATACCTGTGCAATCTAAATGTTCATATGGTTGTGCACTAGTGTATTTACATATATATTTCTCTGAAGTTAACTTCACAAATTTAACGCATCATGGCATCATTAGTCCCACGACGCCGCGTTCATAGTGACGACTTGATGTTATATGTCACTCATTGCAGTACTAACATTTGACGTATCAGAGAATCAACTTTGCAATTTTGTTGCTATTACGCCTAGGCCTTACAAGTCACAATTTGACCTAATCGTACCCCAAGACCGGGACAAAGATCAGGCTTATGCAAACACTGTTTCTGAAAAATCATATGGGTTAATGAAAAGATAGTTTTTTTCATAAAAGAAAAATTAAAGTTTTGTTAGCTGTTTTACAAATGATTCCTAAAAAGTGGTGCATAACATTGCCTAATTTTCACATTTAGGACATACAGGTCACAATTGACCTAATCGTACCGGACAGCCGAGACATAGTGTAGGCTTATGTCAATACCTTAAAAGAAAAATCATGCAATTAATAATGAGAAGTGTTTTTCGATTTTAAAAAAATGGTTACGATTAACCCATATTATTCGTGAAATTAATACAAAAAAACGTGAAAATATATTTTTTTTAAAAAATTATCACTCAAAACATTCTAGAGGTACAATGCTGGTTAATACACTCATTCAATATCTCCCTTTTATCTAGTAAGAAAATAAGAAAAGTTACGGACTCCATTGTGGATTAACCGGTTTTTGTGAAACGGCCATTTTCTCGCCAATGAGGATCTTAATCATAAAACGGAAAACAAAAGGTCTCGAGATAATTCTTTTAGGGACAATATCCTAAAATTTCAAGCTTGTCCATCCTCAAACGCGTCACACACACACACACACACACACACACACACACACACACACACACACAAACACACACACACACACACACACACACACACACACACACACACACACACACACACACACAAACACACGGCGTTTAGCGCCAAATCAACGTTCTCTAGCAAGATTTGCTTAGCTAGACCTGATGTCATTTTTATCGTGTTACTTCTTTGCCAGAATTTCTGCGTCGCATGCCAAAAACGTCATGTGAATGCTCCGGAATCTGCTCCGACCCAGCCCTATTTCAAAGACTAAAGCATTTTTCAAATACGGTACACAAAAATGTGTAACTGTCTACAAGAGTGGGCACTGAAAATGAGAGAATTTTCGTAACTGCCTGATGAAGCATTCAAAGCCGAGGCTCATGAATTCACATGATTTCCCTGACCATGTGGGACCTTAGTCTTTCCAAAAGGTCACTCGCGAGAATGGCAAAGCTCATGGTTTACATGTATGGCTGATTAAGCTCATGGCTCACATATATGACTGATCCAAAACTTTGATATCACTAAAATTCTGTAAAAGACTGGCAATTATCACACATCTGTTGACCTCTTATGACGCTTGACCTTCTAAGGGTTTTTCCAAATAAGCGTGCATATAAAAGTCTTACCATCAGATATCCCCTTACCAAGTTTAGGCTTGAAGTTGAAAAAAATATTTGAGAAAAAACAACTTGTGAAAATGTGGCAATTTTGCTTCATATTTCTCAAACACTGTTACCTTGACCTTTGCAAAAGGTCACTAAAATTAGTATAGTTAGAAAGGTCTTGCCACAAAGTACCCGTAGATTAAGTGTGAAGACCATGGCTTGAATAGTCTCCAAGAAAATGCAAACATTTACCACAGACACATGTTGGACTCATGACTGCCTGACAGAACATAGACTCACTTTTGCTTCGCATGTGAGCCAATAAAAGAAAAAAACACATTTTACAGCATTTTTGCATGGTTTAATACATACCTAAATCAAGGCCATCATCAAGGTACTCTGAAACAATGAAACAGGAAAAAGATGAAACACTATGAGGGGAAAACTGTAAAATGTGTATGCTCCCAATGTAAGAAAATGTAGAGTCTCATGATAACATTATCTAAACTATACGTAAAGTGGGGATAGGGGCAAACAGTTTAACCCGGGAGTGGGAATGATTTAGAGAATTCTAAAATCTGTTTCCCTTGAAGATGGCCACTGTATACATATATCTGGACAAAATTATTTCTCTTTCACTCTGTATAATTTTCTGCACATTTTTTTAAAAATGTCTTTCCAAACAAATGTAGCAGGATGGGCTTAATCAACCAAAATTTATGTATGTGTGCTATTACATATGAAAAAATATTCAAACATACACAAAGACCAGGCACACACGCTCATGTAAAACTCACCTTTCCTAAGTGTGAATAATTTTCTTCTTGCTCTTTTTAGCCTCAATGTAACAGGCTGCTTTGATATAAACAAGTCACCCCGAACAGAAGAATCAGGTTCTAAAAGTTGAAAAAAAACTCAGTAAAAGTTCTAGTAACTAATGCTACTAGCATATACTTTGTGATACCATAAATGAATTTATCAAACAATTCTTTTTTCGCCACAGAGTGACCTGTTATAACCCTTAACCTGTCACAAGGGCCACTACAATGAATATGCATAGGTATCTATATAAAGTGTGGCTTTGAAGCTGATGACAGGTATTTGAGAAAACTGACAAAATAAATAATCTCTGACCTATTAGTTTACTCAATGACCTTTGAGAGGTCACTCAAAATTGTATTTCCAGAAAGAATCCCTGAGCAAAATTCTTAATTATAACTTTAATGTAAAGCTTAAATAGGATTTTGTAAATGTTAGTGTTTGTGCACAGACAGAGTAGATTCATTTCTGTCATCACGTATGAGTGGACAACATTTTCTAAGCGACAGTATACATTCCTTCTGTTTGCAAAAACTATAGCTGAGTCTAATCCAAGTAGGACCATTCACAACGTAAACTTGTAAGCACACAAAACTGATATTTCCACTGAAAAGACCACATAAAAAGGTATACTCGTGCAAGGATTCAATGCTCTATCTTTTATAGTTTATAAATAAATCACAACGGAAAACTGATTAAAATGAGGTGATTTAGCAAAATAAAAGAAGTTTCGGCTTGGGCAACTAAATTATCTTAAAACTAACAGTATCTACTGTGATTTTTAAATAGGTCATTCTCTGAAACGGTGGTCAGCTGAGGGTGCAACAGTTTGAGCAATCAAAATCAATATTTATGATTACATTTTTACCCGTTTTATAGGCTAGACTTGTTCTTCTAACAGTCAAGGGATAGCATGCATAAAAGCGTACCTTTGCATTTTGATTGTCTTAAATGTGATGCCGGTTTATGCCTAAAAGCTTGAGAATGAACGAGGCTGATTTGTGACATGGCTCACAGTGTGTGACAAGATCTTGGTTTATCAGACAACTTTACTGCTTTAAATTTAACAAAATGTTTTATCGATTATATAGATGTCACGACTCCCGCTTCCGGGGCGTGAATTATGAGCGCTAACACTCGAGAACAACCAACCCACACTAACACAAACACCAGAGGAAACAAGACAACATTTATTACATATAAAACTAACAATAATCCAAAATATCCTCACGCAATCCTAACCACGCACTCACACATCACATTCACACTTACACACGTCCAAACTCCCCAACCTGAATATCCATTATACACAATAACACAGAATAATATCAAATATATAATAAAACAAATATCCTTATAAAATACAAATGAAAACTGAGAAAAACGAATATAATTCACACGTTACTGAATCTCCCCGGCGGGAGCACAAACGACAAATAAATTAATGCTTTCGCTGCCTCAGTAAAAACCTTCATAGCACATGGCTCCTTTAAATAACACAATATTTCAGAATATACAATATCAAAAATATGGAACAAATACCCTTAATAAAACACAGCTGAAAGTTGAGCAAACTTAATAGTTCACAAGTCACTGGACCTCCTCGACAGAAGCACAACCGTCAAGCTCAGCTCAGCTTAACACTCTTGCCTCCGCGATAAGGTCTTTCATAACACATGGCTGCTTTTAAATAATACAATATTTCAAAATCTTTTTGTTACTGCGACAAAGCTCCTCTCACAACATTGTCACTACGAGGAAATGAAATCAATCTCACAACGTCCTTTACAAGTGTGATGGGGTGAGGTGTAACTGATGGGTAAAAATAATTAGATGGTTGGGCTTAATGACTCTGAGACGCATACATGGTGAGTTTTCTTTAATAACACCCGAATGCAGAAGGCAGAACAGAAAGCAGAAAAGAAAACAGTAACTGTGGAATAAACAAACAGGTAATCAGTAATGGTGCCACGAATACTATAAACAAGGCACATAACTAAACTAAGGCATATATATCATCATGCAGTGAACTTAAAACACTTTGATTTTAAACACTGTGATAAAATCAAAGTGATGGTCGTGTCACATACAGAATGTATAATAAAATGCCTGACAACAAATAAAATGAAAATAAGTAAGTCACAATACGAACTACAAAGTCATGCAAAGCACAAGTCAAAGAATAAAGCAGAGCACCAATACATAATTCCGCTATACAGTCAGACCTGGTAAGGCAAACAAGCAAATGACTAACATCGGGTAGTCACTCCAACCGGGGCCTCCATAATAGGTCCGACAATATCAAAACGAATGCATAAGTGCTAAAAGTAACAAAGCAAAAGCAAAACTAAAATACAAAATTAATGAGATGCCATGCCAGCAGTAAAGTAACTCTGTGACTAAGCACTAATGAGTAGTAAATGGAAGAAAACTAGTGTAAAGGGGAAAGTAATGTGTGAACAGGACACAAAATGAACTCACAGTACAACCGACTTACCATCAAATGAATAAGGACGTACACACAACCTCATCATTCACTCGGTCTTTATTACATCGCACCGCAGACACAAGCGCAAACATTGAACATCAATGAAGAACGCAAACATCTACACGCACTGCAGTCATTCATGACGAAGAGGAAAGACAGACAGAAAACATGACTGTGTACTTGAAGTGAAATTATGTGCATGTAACAACATAAGATAGCCTAGAATAAACAGATTTACTAAAATGCAACCTGGCCTAATGAATGTCACCATGAAATAAATAAATGCATGGTACACTTAATATGACTACAAAGTACCTCTAAGTTTCATACACATAGTAATGAACAATGACCCTTGAGGTCACATAACAGAGATAACCTGTATTGCTTGCCGCCACACAGGCTCATGTCTGTCAGTGAGGTGAACCAAGCCTAAGTACTATGTTAAGTGAACTACCTAATCATAAAATAGGAAACAAATAATGACTAAAGTCAAATTAAATTTAAAAAAAAGACCTATGAACAAATGACTAAATGAATGGAATGAATGAATCAATCAATCAATCCACCAACCAGTCACTCAATCCGTGGCTAGGGATGGCATATGGTAAGACATAGCAACGTGTAATCAACTTAAGCGGAAGTTCAAAATCAAAACAAACAT
The DNA here is from genome assembly GCA_036245525.1 of Semisulcospira habei. Taxonomy (NCBI): domain Eukaryota; kingdom Metazoa; phylum Mollusca; class Gastropoda; family Semisulcospiridae; genus Semisulcospira; species Semisulcospira habei. The sequence goes on along the minus strand of BTPG01000003.1, from coordinate 204,612,605 downwards.
GGTGGCTGAGAGAGTCAGCCGTGAGTGACGTCACCAGCGCGGGAACATCACACACAGGCTGTCCTCCCTAGCTAAGTGATAGGCAAAGGAAGAATCAACAGAACATACAACTAAATAAAACAAAGATCATCCTAACCATGAAATACTTTAAATCCCTACCACAGCAACAACACCTAAACAATCAACAAGTAATGAATGCGCACATTATGGTGCATTCACAATGCAAATAATGTAGGGAATTGTCATGATTGCCATTCATGTCAGCAAGACCAAACTTAGCGAATCATTTTAGTTGGAGGCATAAGTGCACTCCCTTTTACTCCTACTGTTATGCACCAAAGCAAAGCTATCCCTAGTCACAACAGACCACGTGTTACCGTGCGCGCTAAGCGCCGCATCATTTTGACACGTTAAGTTTTCTAAGGCAAAAATTCATACGTCATATCTTCCACATCAACATTGTTACAAGTTTGTGTACAAATTTCCACACTGCAGTATTACATGGAAATTTACTACCGAGTAGATAATCGTCTAGCAGAAAACAAATGGAATCCAGCTTGCCTCACAAAATGGCTAATGCCGACCGGCCTGGCAATCATGTCAATCGTATGGTCAAGAAAATCATCAAAATATCAAGCTTTGCAATATCATCAAACAACGTAAAAACAAAACGGCAATGTTCGGCATCCTGTCTCGGAAGACAATGGAGTATGCGTTTGCTGGGTCAGTCACTGGAGTGACCTCTCCAGTGCGCAAGCCTGGGCGAAGTGTATGGAGATCCTGGGATGCCCAGTCGTCAAGATCCCCCTCTCGGCCTCGCTGATGTATCCAAAAGAATGCAAAGCAGTACGTTTGGCATCAGTTAAGCTGCAGGAGCTGCCAGAACAGTGCGTGAATACAGGCAGCTGTCTGCCTTCGGGGCTCCACTCCTGATTTGAAGGGTTTACTCCCCCACATTTGGCCGTTGGATCCAACCTGATCTCCTCCGTCCTCTAGCCGTTGGCTGTCAGAAACAGCTCATCCGCCTAGTGGTGCAATGTGAACACCACCCCCTCACGTGGTTTAGCCCACCAGCTGAGGTGGTTTGCCAGGGTGTGGCGCTTGGAGCCAGCACGTGAGAGATTAAGGAGATGGATGAGGACCAGTGATGCCCGTCCGTCCTATGTAGGACGCAGCTGCCGAACAGCAAAGGTACTACCTCTATCCAGAGCCCTCTACACCCTACACAACGGCAAATACGATATAAAAACTCAGTACTTACAGGGTCTCCAAAACCCGCGCAGTTTAGGGTGACGACCCGAACTGGCTACACACGGGGCGTGCCGCGATGCTCGCAACAGCGCTCGGTTACGGCATCGTAGACCCACAAGGCGAAGTGACACAGCCGGCCTCCACTCTAACGAACCGCCTAGGCCTTCCGCACAGCACGGCGGCGAACCTAGCCTGTTCTTAAGATCTTTAGGTTTTGGGATGTTTAGACCGTTGGATGCATGTCATCCGTGAAGACGCCCCGGCTGGGACGAAGACAAACAAAGACAAGACAAGCCAGGGGTTAAGTCGTCGCAGCTCTTTCTCCCGTCGTAGGACACCGGCTCCGGAGCGACCAGGGCCGTATTGTAGGGCCGTCATAAAAAGACGACACGCTACTTGAAGACCGCAGCAAATGGCAAGCCACGCCCGCAAATCTTCCCTCAAAGATAGTTTCGTTCCATTGCTTGGGAGCGACTTTGTTCACTGATACTGATGGAAAGCGAGTGGCCAACAATTTGGCTATCATAAGGTTTATAAAAACTAGCCCTCGAACCGCCCGATCGCGCGGACTGAGCGAGCACGTGCGTCACGCCTTCCTTCGACTCCCGTACGGCAACAATTCCCCGTGTAAAGGCCAAATAACTCACCTAAACTATCCTTATGTCCGGTGACTAACTAATCCCTGTCACCCCTCTAAATTTAACTCCCCTACAAAAATAGGGGGAAAAAAACCGTGTGGTGACAATTGATACTGTTGCAGAATACCATTCATACATTTTATTGACAGCCGCCGACTTTACATAGTTTAATTGCATAAAACGTTTTGTACGGCAGTTGGGTCAGACCGATCACATTTTTTTTCTCCAGTACAGTGCTTACACACCACACAAATTACTTGTACACACACTATCGGAAATTGTGTTCATGGACATTTCTGTACACACTGCGTTTGCTTTACATCTTCACGGAAATAAAGCTAATTAATGCCCTTTAAGAAATGCAGTCAAGTGATGGGACAAGTTCTTTGATTATCAACAGCAGGAGCAAAATTTTAAGTCCCACTTCTATAACAGAAGGTGTACACTATTTTGTTACTGTATTCATATGCGTGTTCTGGCGAAAGTTGCGTAAAGTCCACATAAAGGGATAAAGGGACTTTGTTTACTCAAAGCCATTCACTTAAAGTGTCGGGTCAGTGAACAGCTCCCCGTAACTGCGGTGCTTGTTCAGTCCCCAGGACAGAAAGAATCATACAATATAGTCATTGTTTGCCGGATTCTTCATAGGCAGTGTACTTCTGTGACACACATGTTGATTTGGAACATGCTGTGTCAAGACTGTATGCGTTTCATTGTGCATGAGCTCGAAGAAACGTTCAGTTGTTACATGGACGCAACAACACACTAGTGACTAGTAAAATGCGTCTGGTGTCTGTAAAACAACCGCAAGAATGTCAGTGTAACGATCGTGCAATGGCGTGTTTCTCTATAATATAGTACAGACACAAGAGTAAAATTTGACTTCTTGCATTATTTTTCTTCCGTGAGCATTCTCTATATTTTAATCCATTTTGTGCCTAGCTGCAATTCAGGTACTTATAGAAAACCTCCAAATTTTGGTCACTGCCAACATTTTTGTCCACCATGCTTTAAAAAGCCCGTCCTACCAATATCATAGTAGTTTTAGACATAGTAAATAAAAAATCACGAAACTTTAAAGGAGGGTGTGTGTGGGGGGGGGGGGAGGGGGACACACGTCATTATCCGTTTCAGTGTGTCGTTGCTCAGTTAAAAAAAAAATCTTTATTTTTTTTTTCTTTTATTATGATTCATGGTTGACAAAACGAAGAACGAACGACCCCAAACGCACCTTCAGTTTCTTATCCAATTACATGTGGTTAGATATTGGAGCTTAACGCCAAGCAACTGAGGCAACCCATAGACATATTGTCTCTGGGCCACCTCACAGCGGAGTTTCTTATCAAGATCCATTACACTTTGTATCAGCTGGCTGTTCAAGCGGGTACTATCTTCCCACTGCAAAGTCCGGAAACCAACCTCCGCAATGTGAGGCGTGTCCGGTCGGCACCTACACTGCACTGGACAATGCTACATCATGCACGCCATGTCCACACGGCTACTCCACGTCAACCATCGCCAGTCAGGGCGAAAGTGATTGTAAAGGTAACAGAACGTGTCTATATGCAGTCTGCGAAAAAAACTATAATGTGTATTTGGGGTGCTTTGGGATGTTGTTTAGGTGAAATGTCTGCCGCAAGGGAATGCTGTAGTCAATCAGTAAAAACGTGCCACAGTAAACAGCATGCCGCCATGACGGTTTGCAGCGTTGACGGGCCTGGCGCAGCAAAGAGTATGTAAAAAAAAACGTTCCTTACAGTGTGTGTGTGAGTGCGTGAGGAGATGCATGTGTGTGTGTGTGGGGGGGGGGGAGGGGGATTATTAGTTAGTCGACAGATTTGCGTATGCCGTGTAGCGTAGGCGATCAATGGACGCGAGGATCCATCGACACGGAGATCTATCGATATGGACACAAAGTCCCACCCCCTCCCCACCCCCTCCCCGACACACTCGCACACGCACTCACACCCTGGCACGAAACGTTCTGCGGTAGACCCTTTACCAAAGCAACAGCCCACATACAAGAAAGGGATAAAGTGAGAGAGATAATGTGTCTGTGTGATGAATTTGATTAATGCCTCCCCCCCCCCCCCCGCCCCATCCCCTCCCCCAGTCAGGGATGTAAAATGAAAGGGTACCCAACTTTGGTAACAATGTGTCAGCATCTAACGCTTGCCCCATCTTGATTCTGCCCCATCTTGATGAGAGAGAGAATGAGAGTGTGTCATGAGTTTAATTAATCAATTGAATGCTACGGTCGTCTAGCACGATTCTTAGCGGTGGGTAAGATAACTGAGAAATTTGGTAAGTAGGAAAAGGTGCTGACACACAAAAGGAGAGAACTGTGCCAAGAGCTATCTCCCTCATTGGAGAAATGCCCAACCCAACTTTGGTAAATATGTGTCGCCATTTCATGTGTGCCCGCCCCTTTTTGATCAGAGAGAGACAGAGAAGAGATAGAGAGGCAGAGACCGCAAAATGTATTGTTACAAAAGTAAAACAATTGCAACGTGTTGCGGTGCCAATTCCTTATTTGGTCTCGGCTTCCATCGCAAAACGTTGCAATTGTTGCTCTTTTATAACATATTGCGGCTCTGTTGTTTTGACGCTCGACGGCGAAATGTTGTAGTGCGACATGGGCAACATTTTGTGGTTCCAAAGTCCGCTTCCATTACACGTAAATCTGAAGAGAAATTTCGGCATCAGTTGTGTTTGTTATGCCCTGTCGTTTCATCTAATGAAATACGGCAGTAGTGATACGCAGCAAACGTACATGCTTAATCACACTTGTTTCTTCTGTGCAGCCGTTAGTTTGTCATACTATATTTTAGCTGCTGATAGAATTAAGCGGACTCATTGGCAGATTACAAGTTGATAGGTTTCTATGAACTGTTAAATTTTGACTTTATTAAATTTCAAATTATAAAGTGCTTTGAAACACGGAACATATTACCTTTCTCATTTATTTTAAAAGATGCATTTTAAAACAATGCACTGCATGCATTCATCTGTGTCTATCTTTTTCTTCGTTTCTCTTTTTTGGTAGAATTTTGTAGCGCCGGCACCGTGTCCCTTGATGGCTTTATGCCTTGCCGGCAATGTCCTCCAGGCACCTACCAGTCCCTTACCAGAGCCATATCGTGCGACCTCTGCCCTGTGGGTACCTGGACAGTGGGCGAAAGGTCAACAAACCTGAGCGACTGTGTTTGTGAGTTATACACTGAATATTCCCATATATATATATATATATATATATATATATATATATATATATATATATATATATATATATATATATATATATATATAATATATATATATATATATATATATATATATATATATATATATATATATATATATATATATATATATATATATATATATATATATATAAGCAACCATGCGTTTCTTGACGCACAGATAATTAAAAACAAATATACAATATACAGAGCCGTTGTCAGGGGCACAAAACTCGTGTTAAGTTTTTTTGCATCAGTGCCTGCAACACAACTCAAACATTGGTACCTTTTAACCTAAATTATTATCGTTTTGCAATTTGATTCATTTTGAGATATTTTTAAAGTTTTGTCACATTCTCTAAACATTATGACAATTTTTCAGAAAGTGCAACGCTGGCAACTGTGTATTTCTTTTCTTGTCATTTCTAAGAAATAATACGGCATTGTGGTTTTTAATGCCGAGCACATTACAACATCTATTTTAATGAGCATTTTGATGGATGTGAGGTAACATGTCTGATGTCCCTATGTGTGGCCTTAGAGGTGTTGCCGTTCTGCTTGTAATCTGTTTTGTTGTTTGTTTAGTCGCCGATGTCCATCTGACTAACACTTCCCTCGGGGTACGCTTAGTTGGTGACCTGCCACCCCCTGGGACGAACATAAATGGATGGATTTTTCTGGAGCCTAACGCCAGTGCCATGATTCGTGTGGGGGGCAACAGTGCAGCGTTGTTTCACTTGTGTATGGAGACACGTCAAACGAACACCTGTATGCAATTACAACAGAACAGGTAGTTTGCGCATTCAGTCAGTTGACATCTTCAAACAATTATTCACACACCTTGTACGTGCAATACCGTGATTGCATGTGTATAAGATTAGTTAATCTCACTTGTGTGTAATGAAGTTATTGCACAGAGATTATTAGTCTCTCTCAAGTCCTACCTGCACAATATGCATTATATTAAACTGATCCGCTCTGTCCATTGTTCAAATGTTTTGCTGTGTTTACATTATATCCGCCACAACATGAAATAGAACGGCATAGATTTTATTGTTTTTACCTCATGACAGCAACAACATGATAGTGTACACAAGATGAGGAATTCATTTCAAATTATACGGTATTGTTTGAAGCTCACATGTGTTTTCTGCAAGAAACATCCAGAGTTGTTCAAGTTTTAAGCTTATCCTCCTGATCCATTTCCCTCCTCTCTAACCCAACCGCTGATCAACACACAAGCCGGCACACACAAATAAATACGGACACACGGCGCTTCCCGCCATTAGTACGCCCTGTGGGCTGGTGTAGCGACAGGAATTGTGAAGAAGAAGAATAGCACGAGCTGCAAAATGACGTCACTATAAGCTTCATGTCATGGCATCGCTAGTCCCATGACGTCGTGTACACAGTGACCAATTTGATGTCTCACGTGACTCATCCGAAAGCACGCTACGGTGTCTCCCACACAACCTCTTTTAGGGCTGACTGTTTTCTTCCACACATCCTAATCCATGGCTGACTGTTTGAGTATAATGTGGTTACTAAACTTGCCAAAATTAATTAATTATTGTTTAAAAAGTTGAAGTGGTACAACGTTGGATGACAAACTCATTCAATATCTCACTTTAATCTAGCTGTATGCAAAGTATCTAGTAAGAATAGAAAAAATTACGGACTCAAATGCAGATCAACACGTTTTTGTAAAACGGACATTTTCTCATTAATGTGTATTCTAAATTTTAAAATCCAAAAACTGTCTTGAGATAACAATGATTCTTTTAAGCCTATCTTTACGTTTCAAGCATGTCCGTCCACAAACGCGGGCTCTAGTCGTTCACACACACACACACACACACACACACACACACACACACACACACACACACACACACACACACACATACACACACACACACATGGAGGAAACAAAAGCCTCAGGGTGGGTTACCTATCATTTTATGTGACAATGGGTTCCCATATTTCTATTTATTCTAGGGCTCTGGAATTGATGCGAATGTTTAGAACTCGCCTTATAACTAAGCTCTATAACTTAAAATAAAATAGACATTTTCTAGAAACACTGCCACTAGATGGAGCAAAAAATTGGGTTTCTACCAATAAAGTGGGTGCCTCTCACACAAAAACTGGCATTACAGTGAAAATGGGTGTCTTCACAACATTAGGCATCTGTAATAAGGTCAAGTTCATGGAATACGTCTTTTTCACATTAATTATCTTTTGTTTTTTTTTCAACTAAATGTGTATGTATATGCATTAACATTTTTAACATTGTATGGTGAAAAATTGAATGAACACTGGCCCATAACCTTTAGATTATGATTTTTACAGAAGAAATCTTTTATACATTGCTACGTTTTGTCCTTCTGAACCAAATAGTTTATCATGGCATTTATGTGAGAATCAACATAATGTATTCTGGAAATTAAAGGACTTTTTTATGTACTCTGGAGTTTGGGACAAACAGCAACAGAGCATTTTGAATATTAACCCTTATCATTCAGAATACACCAGGGTGTGCAACAAGTGAGACTAAAATAGTCCAAGGGTAGTGCCAGAATAGCTTAGCGCCTAGAGGCGCCAAGCTATTGTGGCACCACCCTTGAACTAAAGCCATTGGTCTATGTCCTCATCTGTAAGTACTGTAATGTAGCTTGCATATATGGCAGTGTACAAATTTGAAGCTTTTAGCCTCAGTATGATGCGGGTTAAAAAGTGTGGAAAAATATGAAAGATAAAAAAGACCCAGACGAAAAAACTAACACTTAACTTATTCTACCCCAGACACACCACAGCAAAATAAAGATCGACCATGATAGTTCAAGGGTGATGCCAGAATAGCTTGGCTCTTATGGGCGCCAAGCTATTCTGGCATCACCCTTGATCTATCATGGTCGATCTGTGTCCTGCACTGCAACGCAGTCTTCAGAGGACGACTTCAACATTTGGAGATTCCGGTCTTGGGCTAAAATGAGTTAAAATGACAAAGCAGAATACTGACATTAATTAATTAACTGACAACATAAGAAATCACTTGAAACTTCAGCCTTTATTAATCACATCAAAGGTGCATGCATATAAAAACACAGTAATTGTTTGTAAACACTTCAAATCAAACAATCAAGAGCAGTCAAACCTTTTATTGGCAACTAAGTTGTGATGAGGAAAACTAGTTCTTGCCTTTGGCACGTAAAAGGTTTCCGCGACTTATGTGCCTCTATTTATAAAATGGAGAAAGAAATATACTGAGTTCTAGCAAGTGCGACAATAAAGTTTAGCCGAGTTGGTATACCTCGTCCAGTGCCTAGGTTAAGCCAGCGGTGCTAATGTTGCTATTTTGGCACCAGACTGGTCGCTCGGACCGGTCTGGTGCACCCGATCGGTTTAGAGCGTGTGCTTTCTGCACCTGTAATGGGCAACCTCGGAGAAAGAATCACGTGACCGTCGTTTGATTGCTGCAAAATAACATGAATAAAGAATAAACCCTTTCCCATATATGCAATCCGGCAATAATGCATCCATCCTTATGCTAGCACCACGAGACATTACGCGATTTGGCAGATTTGAAAAATATCTTTTATTAATCCTCAATGGAGGATTTTGCGACATCTGCGTCGTTTGCGGCAGAAAGCACCGTCATAGTTGAAGTTGAATCAATGAATCAATGAATCAATGAAACTTTATTTTACAACGGTTTAGGCATTGACATCGTCATCGACACAGCCATTTTACAAACCTGCCGTTGCTAACAACTACAAGACTAACTACAAATATACATACATATAAGTAAACATAATACTTGCAAAGAGATGACAACACTATTCACATAGACAGACATATTCATAGACTCACAGACACCCCCCACCCCACCCACCCCCCTTCACACATAGAGCTAAGTAGTCCAAATGATAGATGAAAAGGATAACAGACTTAATTGGGAATAAATTGGACCCAGCATAAAAAGAAACATATAATACAAGTGGTTAAGTCATCCCTACGAGTGATCCACAAAATATTTGCAGATACCCTTTTTAAAACAGGCTAGCGAGGAGGCGGATTTTACATGGTCGGGAAGGGCATTCCAGATAAGTGCCCCTGAGAAGGATAAGCTAGTTTTATATAGATCGATCCTTGGTTTTGGGACTATGAAAAGCTTTCTGATGTTTCCAAGCTTGGACTCAGACTTACGGAACAAAGTGGAGATGTACTCAGGTGTTTTGCGTTTCCACACTTTGAACATAAAGATTGCTTTGTTATATTTAAAATGATCTTGAAGTGGCAGGAGACCTGCTTTTGAGAGCTTTTCTTCAGTGCTTAGGTGTGGATCAGGGCAGATTATTTTGGCCACTCGTCTGTGTAGGGAATTGAGTCTCTTTAAATGGACCTCACTACACCCATCCCATACCGATGACGCGTAATCGATATAAGAACGTATGTGAGCGTTATAAAATAGTTTACGGGTATCTGAATCAGTATAATATTTCAGTTTTGATAACATAAAGAGATTTTTGGCTACTATTTTGCATAAGGCGTCTGTATGAGCTTGCCATTTTAGCTGACTGTCGATTGTAATCCCCAGTACTCGATGTTCATTTACCTGTTCTACCTGACTACCTTTAAGTGAAAGGTTAAGTAATAGAGGCATTATCTGCTATTTTTGGCGCGTGGCGACTACCATCGATTTCGTTTTGGCTGGATGAACAACCATAGAATTGTTTATACACCAAGCTGATACTTCATGAAGACTTTGTTGTAGGTTGTCGGAAATTACCTGTATATCTTTACTAGTAGTATGAACTGAGGTGTCGTCAGCAAAAAGGTCGCATTGTACATCTTGGCAAGTAATATGTAGAGGCAAATCATTGATAAATAAGCAAAACAGTAGAGGGCCCAGTACAGACCCTTGGGGCACACCGAAGCTTACATCTTTGAAAGAGGAGTATGAGCCATGAACAAGAACCTTTTGTTTTCTTTTAGTAAGGTAAGATGTGAAAAAAGCAACTGCGTCTCCGTTATTGAGGTATGTGTGAAGCTTAGCAGTCAGAATAGTATGGTTAATCAGATCAAAAGCATTCTTAAAATCCAGATAGACTACTCCTGTTAACTGTGACTTATTCATACCCTTGAGCCATGTGTCAACAAGGCGTGTAAGTGCTGTGTGGCATGAATGCTGCGGACGAAATCCGGATTGGAAAGGGTGCAGGAGCTTACGGTTTTCTAGGTAAGCAAGCAGGTGTTTATGAACGTGCCTTTCCAGTGGTTTGGACAAAACAGATAATAAAGAAATAGGCCGATAATTATTAGGGTCAGAACGATCTTTTGTTTTTGGAAGTGGAATTACTTTGGCATATTTAAGTTCGTTAGGAAAAGTGTTATGCTGGATACAGAGATTATAAATATAAGTTAATGATTCTACAATGTATGGGAGAGACAGTTTAAGTATTTTCGGGCTGATGTCATCAGGCCCCGAGGACTTTTTATTTGGAAGGTTACTTATGAGTAAACCCACTTCATGAACAGCTAACATCGGGATGTTGAAGGGGGCTGTGCCCATTGTTCTTTGTTGACAAAACTCAGATAGCAAATTTGAGCGGTGATAAATGTTATCCTGGCTTGTCGATATTAGAGATTTGGCAATCGAAAGAAAATGGTCATTGAATGTATCAGCAGTAAGATTAGTGGGAATGGTAGTTGCGGTACTTGGAGACCCCCTAGTAAGTGTGTTTAGAAGGCGCCATATAGTAGAGGTAACTTTGCTGTCTTTAACTGTGTCACGAACTAACTTTTTTCTTGCCTCTCTGATCATGTATTTAACACGGTTACGCTGTTGCTTATATTCAGTGAACATTTTATTGCTACGTAGATCGTTTCTAAGCGCCATCGCCTGCATGATTTCCGGAGTAAGCCAGGGAGGAAGAGTGTTAGATTTTACCCTCCTCTCGCGTAGAGGAGCATGTTTATTAAGTACATTTAGGAAAAGAGAGTACCAAATACTGAGGGCGGTATTAGGATCATAGGACAGGAGCACGTCATTAAAAGGAGTATTTTCTAGATCAAATAGAAATTCGTCTTTCCTGAAGTGTTTGAATGTCCTATACGTTATAGTTGTATGGCCGTTCTTTTTTGGTTTAGGGAGTTTAGAAGACCAGGAGCAAGCCACAGGATAATGATCACTAACACTAAGATTTGAGACATCAACGTCAGAGACGGCTTTGGGTTTATTAGTATATATGTGGTCTATAAGCGTGGAAGTAGTTGGAGTAATTCTGGTGGGTGATTTCACTAACTGTACTAAGCCAAACAGAGATGACGTTGAGCCCCAGGCGGGGTGCGGCTTAAGTAAATCTATATTAAAATCGCCCAATAGAAGAATGTCGGCCTTCTTTTTTAAAGCTCTATCAAGGTTATGACTAAACTGATCGTACCACTCAAACGTTGTGGCGGGATTTCTATATAAGAACCCAATTAATACCGGTTTAGATTTCGGACACTTAACTTCGACCCATACGCACTCCACCCCCATCGTTTCTAGGTCGACGCGTCGATGAACTAATTGCTGGATAGAATTATGAATATAGACAGCGATGCCAGTTTGACCGGGAGACAAGGGGTCTCGTCTAATAACTGAAAAATTGGGGATACTGATTGCTGCATCGCTTACACAGGAACTCAGACGCGTCTCACTGAGTCCAAACAGGTGGAACGGTGTAGGATCGTTAATATATACAGATATGTCGGCTAGTTTGTTGTACAAATGAAACACATTGAGGTGCCCTATTCTCATAACTGCACCTTTGATGGAAAATTCGCTTGGACTTATTACAAAATACAGAGTGCACAAGATAAACAATGAAGAAACAATTGAATACAGAAAAACACGGAAATAAAAAATACTATAAAACTATAAAACGATAAAAGGCCACGTAATTGAATAAAAGTCCTCCAGAGAACAAGTAGCAGTTAAGCTCTCAAAAACTCGCTGCGGGAGTGACTGAACCACATGAAATAAGTGACGCAACTTGAAACGCCGCATGGAACACCTGTATGTTCGGCTGTCACTAAGTTCCCTTCTTTGTCGTTCCAGTACAATTTTGATTAAATCACTCAAGCTAATAGTCTGTCTCACTGTAAAGACACGAAAGAGACTGAAAATTAAGTCTTTCTTTTTAAATGAGCACAATCTTTACAGTGTAAACTAACACAGTCTCTGGTGGTAACACTCAATGTTACTGTCACATCAGTTTATGACCAACGTGGCTAGAAGGTAGAACCAAAGTAATCAACAAACAGCACAGTGTAACCTTTTGGATGCAGACAATAACGTTGGTAGTCAGTCTAACTGATTTACGGTAAGAACAAGTTACATCTGTAACAATAGCAGTCAGCTTGCCGTGCTCGTGTTCACAATCACCAAATGTAAACGTCTAATTAAAGCGTCAGTAAATCAGTGATGAACACCACCTACTAGTTCAACAATGAAAATTAACCCTTTTGTTCATGCATCCACCGGTGCTGTTTGCAGCATCGGTGGTTGCATGCACAACGGGGTTAAGCAAATTAGTGGCAGATAAATCCCTGTAGGAAAGGCTGCGGTTAACTCTTGTCAGTTGATATCGCAGCTAATCAGTTAATAGTAGACACCACCTATTAACCCAACAATGGACAATTAATCCTCTTGTTCATGCATCCATCGGTACTGTTTGCAGCATATACTGTTTGCAGCACCGGTGGTTGCATGCACAGGAGGGTTAATGAGATTATTAGCCGGTAAAGCCCTGAATGAATGGCTGTAGGAGCTGCGCAAGCATGCGCATCCTTTGCGTTGCGTCTAATCCGGGTGTAATTGCAGGGCTCTCCCACCCTCTGGTCGATGTGGGATTAGCGGCGGCGAGGGCGTGAAGGGCGCTGTTAGAGCCTTGGTCGGAAGGTGGAATGCGAGGAAATTCGCGTTCTGACGGAGTGAACTGCCCGGCGTGACGTTGCTGGGGACAGAATGTCGGGGGGTAACCAGGCTGGGCAGAGTTGTAAATGGCATTGTCAGACATGTTGAACTGGGTTTGAGCAGAATGGGCTTGGCAAATTTGAGACTGTTGAAAATGGGCTTGAACGTGGTTGGAATTAGCTTGGCTGGGAGGGGTTTGGTTGTTGTGGGGGTGGGCGTTGGTGTGGGCATGGTTGGGGTGGGAATGGTTGGGATGGGTATGGACTTTGAAATTGTTTCCTCCATTTGCTTGTCCCCATCCTGTGCCCCTGCCAGAAGCCTGATTTTGGTAGTGCTGTGGTCCTCGATTTTGAGGATACGATCCGCTTTCGGCACATCGTATCCTGGTGAGCGGCGTGCTGCTCCGGCGAACCTGATGGCGAGTGCCAGTCGCTTGGTGCCTTCCTCTGTCAGGTGACTTCTGTCTCTCTGGAACAGAGTCTGACGCGGCGCAAGATTACCTGTCAAGAAACGGGGGACATGGTCGATGTAGGGGATCTTGACCTGCTCACACACAGCCCTGAGATTGTCGTTGGAAGCAAACACAGCCTTTGCTAGGTAATGTTCAGTTCCACCTGGAATAATGCAGGATATGTACACAGCGGCGCTGGGAAAGGCTGAGCGTAGGAAACGGAAGAGCTGGTCCCAGGACTGCTTGCTGACGGCGCCCACTTTGCAGCTGTTGATACCAACATGCGTCGTCACACGGCGGATGTGGGGCATTGGTGGCAAGGTGCGGAGCCACTCAGTGACATCAGCTACAGTCAGGCCGGAGACAGAAAGATTCTGTACAAGGGCACCGTCGACAGACATCCTGCGCTCGTCAACACCTTTCAGCACAGAATCCCCGATTAACAGCGTGTTGACACCTGGTCGTACTTGCAGGAGCTGAAGCTGTTCTAGGGGTGCATTGTCCTTAGCGCTGATGTTACTGTCGTTGGTAATGCGGGCGGAGGTATCGTGTCCTCGTCTGTTCTCGGGTGCACTGTCCTTAGCGCTGATGTTACTGTCGTTGGTAATGCTGGTGGAGGTATCGTGGCCTCGTCTGTTCTCATCCAACTCAGACAATACAGAATACCTGTTTTTAACTGGAACTTGCACGAGGAGTGTGTTGTCGGTCGTGGTAGAGTCTTTAGGGGGAGGGGACATGAGGGATTGTGAGACACTATCTTTTTGGGGTGAGCATTTGGGGGCGTTGGGGGTTTCGTTGGCTGGTTCAAAATTCTGGGTGTTGCTGCAGGCACTGGCTTTAGACAGGGATTCCACTTGCTTTTTTAGGTCTTTTAGTCTACTGGCATGGTTGTCTCTACTGCTAGCCAGTTGAGTCACTTTCTCATTTAGCCTGACGTGGTCCGCTGAGAGTCCTTCTACAGCTGAGTTAATGCCTTCTGCATATTCCTCAACTGCCTTTCTCCTACTCTTCGCCTTGACCTCGTTATCTCGCACAAGGCAGTCCATCTCTGCAAGGGTCTTAGTGTGTGCAGCACACTGGTTCTTGACATTAGCTAGTTCAGTTTGCACTTCTTGTAGCTGGATTTGGAGGCACCTAATAGTAGCTACGTTCAGGGCTAGTTGCTGCTGCATTCGCGCAACGCACGTTAGTTCTGGGTGTTGTGCTATTTGTGCTAGAGTTGCGAGTGAAATGGGCTGATCAGGCTGGTAAAATGTAATGGCCGGCTGGCTGACCTGGGTTAAGGACACATGAGTAATCAGGTCAGATAAAGAGGGACTGCTGTTATCACCTGAGGCGCTGCTGGGTACTGAAGAGTCGGCATCTTTGGATCCACTGACGTTAGTCGTGTCACTGGCCGACACGTGATCCCCCGAGGCGCTGCTGAGGACTGAAGAGTCGGCATCTTTGGATCCACTGGCGTCAGTCGTGTCACTGGCCGACACGTCAGGATTAGTTTCGATAGCCTGGGCTGGATTTCTGTGAGTCTTGTCATATTCAGATGCAGTGTGTTTCGCTTCCGTGGCTGGTGGCTGCGGTATGTGGGTAGTGCTGGCACTAATCTCCTTTGTGCATTCAGCCGAAACGTCACTGACGGCATCTTTGGTCAGAGATGAGACCGCACTAATCTCATCAGTGCAGTCAGACGGAACATCGCGGGCGGTGTCAGTGGGTAGAGGTGACGGGATTTCAGGTGCGGACTGGGATTGAGAGGAGGCCATGTTGTCTACAGTGTCTTTTAACATCCGAAATTCTTCATCGACCCATTCTTGGCAGCAGTTTCCTTGAATAGTAACAGTCCCTGTGGTGTAATATACAGTTATTGTGACGAGTTTCTTCGATCCATTCCACAGTTGCACAAGTGTTTCAAACAGTTTGTTGGTGTACGGAGGGTCAATGGGAACAGGTGCACTCAGTACGCTTTGTTTCTTGTCTCTGTCTTCCCAGCGCAGATTCACACCTGTGGGCATAAGCTCTTCAACATACAGTGTATGCAGGACACGTCGCCATAGGGGAACTCTTGCTATGTCGGACTCAAACTTTACTTGGATCGGGTCTCTCGTTCGGATAATCTTTTCAAGGGAAAGGCGAGAGTTTGATGAAGAGGAGCGTGTGGAGGGGCCCATTGTAAGGGGATGGAAGTTCGAGAAATGAGCACACTACATGTACAATGGACTTGATTCAGTGGTTTGGGGCATGACACAAGCGTCCGCTATCTCAACACAAAACTGGCGTGGCTAAAAGTTAAAACCGCAAACGAACCATTTTTTTCGACTGCGATCACAATCTTCCGCGTGAATGTACGAGACCACACTACAAGTGCAGAAGCCAACCTGCGCGCACAGTTCTGGTGCACATGGTGCAAAAATAGCAACAATGGCGCCGCTGGTGCGTTTAACCTAGGTAGAGGGCGAGGTATACCAACTCAGCTAAGGTTTATGCTTCCTGTGACTTTTGAAACAATGCACAGTATGCAAAGTGTACTCTATAGTAACAAAAAAGTTACAGACATTTCCAAAATGATCCAGGCGTACATCAGATAAAAACAAGCTATACACTCTGAAATAATAACACTCTTGTAATAAATCTTTATGTTGACAGTGGTTTTCTTATCTTATTAATGCCTTTCATCCCGATTGGTTGTACATTGCTGAACGTCCCGACTTTTTCAGGAAGTGCCAGCACTGCTCGTGAAAACAAATATGAACAGATTATTGAATGTATGTCGCCAGCTGGTCTAATACGCTAAATAAACCTAAGACCATTTAGCAACACACATCCAAAATCAAGAGAGATACCCAAAACATTATTCAGACCCATAAGGTGACTGGCAATCATGTAAAATGCAAAGAAGTACCCAACGGAGAAAGAAACACGCTTAGAAAAGATGGTTACAACACAATTTATTAATATTTCGGGTAAATCCGCTTTGTCAAAACAGACAAACAAACAGAGAGATCAGTCGCTACTTATCTTCATTCGCAGATGGAATGTGCCACATTCCTTCTGCGAATGAAAATAAGTAGCGACTGATCTCTCTGTTTGTTTGTCTGTTTTGACAAAGTGGATTTACCCAAAATATTAATAAATTGTGTTGTAACCATCTTTTCTAAGCGTGTTTCTTTCTCCGTTGTGTACTTCTTTTCAAGAGATACGGGCAGCGCAGAAAGTAGGGAGAGCTTAAAAAAGAAAAATACAAGTTAATGGACCAAGGGTAGACAGAAACACATGCTCCAGAATTGAGAGGAAAACCCACCCTGTGGGGCTGACCAGGGTGACCCTAGGAACTAAAAAGTAGATAACCACACCCAAGTCCCCCAGGGGTGGGGGCCACTGTTTAGTTGCAAAGTAAGATTAATGTTACACAGTATACAAAATGATTCAGGTGTACATCAGATAAAAACAGAGCTATACACGCTGAAAACAACCAAATAATAACACTCTTGTAATAAATCTTTATGTTGACAATAGTTTTCTTATCTTATAATTGTCTTTCGTCCCCAACCGCTGTTCCATTTGCAAAATTTTAAATGTTATACAGTATATAAAATGATCCAGGCGGAACAACCCCATAGTAGCACTCTTGTAATAAATCTTTATGTTGACAATGGTTTTCTTACCCCTTATTATTGTCTTTCGTCTCCAACCGCTGTACCATTTGCAAAGTTTTAAACGTTATACAGTATACAAAATAATCCAGGCGGACCAACCCCATAGTAACACTCTTGTAATAAATATTTATGTTGAGAATGGTTTTCTTATCTTATTATTGTCTTTCGTCCCCAACCACTGTTCCATTTGCAAAGTTTTAAATGTTATACAATATACAAAATGATCCAGGTGGACCAACCCCGTAATAACACTCTTGTAATAAATCTTTACGATGTCAATGGTTTTCTTATCTTATTATTGTCTTTCGTCCCCAGCCGGCTGTTTCGTTTTGCAAATTCAAAAGTTATACAGTACACAAAATGATCCAGGCGTCCATCAGATAAAAACAAGCTATACATGCTGAAACCAAACCAAAAATAACACTCTTGTAATAAATCTGTATGAAAACGAAAATGCCGCGAGTGTGGGAGAATCACAATTCATTTCTTTTGTAACTTTTGTAACTTTTTCAGTCTGTTGCCGATGTAATCCTTAATGTTTGTGCAGCGCCTATGTCTAAGTGCGGACTCTTCTGCGATTGCCTGCTGTATCTCGGCCTTTCCAGGACGTTTGTTCACGACGAGGTTGTGTCTTGAAACGAGTTTGAACAGCTTTCTCTTCAGCTTTCCCCCATGGTTTCCTTGAAAATCTAGCTTTCTTTCGAACAGGAGCTGACGCAGTACTGTCATCATCAAAACTATCTAGATTGTCATCAGGCTCTGGACTTCTTTTCTCTTGCTTGTTCTCTCTACGCTCAAGCCTCGTCATACCACCAGAACATCTGGCTCCACGCCTTGCAATGTTCCCAATTTTGCAAGATGTTTCCATTTATTTTCCCTTCCACCGTGGTGAATGCTCCACATTACAAATTCAACATAGACATATACTTCACATGTCAAACCACCAACGTGATTTATGTCATGTCCTGTGTGAAATGCGGCCTACTCTATACTCACAAACCAGATAGGTGGGCAGTGGGCAGATGTTCACATCTGCACGGGACATAGACGACCCCGCCCTCCACGAGTCGCCTGCTGCCTTGCAGGCCTGGCCGCTTGGCTGCGGAAAGGCTAAGGGAGGAAACCCCTGACATCAAAGCCCCCGTGTCTCCGGGGAAGGCTTTTGAGCCAGAGACTAGGACAAGGACAGTCTGATATAAAACCTACGACCCGAGGACCTCGATGCCATCGTCCCAGCTTGCTAGGCCATGGCAGATGAACCAAGGGTTTAAAGGGTGGGGCCAGTACTGCGCACACTGCACTCCACCAAAAAGCTCCACCGCGCAGGCTTTAGGAAACGTTTAGGAAACTCTATGTTGAAGAGACGGAAAGAACCATCAACGACCGTTTCAAAGAACATCTTCAGTTGGTCAAGTACCAATACAACAGACCGGTCGGACGACATTTCAACCAAGCGGACCACTCCGTCTCTGACATTCGGGTTAAAGGCCTCTGGCTTATGCAAGCCAGTAATGTCTGGGCCATGAAAGACCGAGAAAAATTTCTGATTAATAAACTGGGCACTGTGGCGCCACTCGGGATTAATATGAAAGATTGACATTTTTTACTTTGCCTGTGTCATTCTTATCGGCTAACTGTACCTTTCCCTATCTGCGTCGCTTCTGGTTGACTACTCACTAACCTAAGTGAGGGTGGCGCTGGTTGAATTGTACGCATCCCATGGGGACTTTCTCAGCGCTGGCCATACGATCGGTTGGGTCCCTTACCCTTGCTTTTCGGGCGCCCGGTCGCCGGCCCGCGGAGTGGTGCACAGGTGTGGGCGGGGCGATCATGTGCATCCTTTGGGGATGTATGTGGGCGTCTTGTTGCGTGCCTGTGTGTATTTTGTGGGTTGGGGGTGCCTGTTGGGTGGGGCTGGTGGCTCTGGCTGGTTACCTGTCCCTCCCCCCCCCCTTTTTGTCCTTCTTTTTCTTCTTCCCTTTCTTCCCTTTCTCTCTCTCTCTCTCTCTCTCTCTCTCTCTCTCTCTCTCTCTCTCTCTCTCTCTCTCTCTCTCTCTCTCTCTCTCTCTCTCTCTCTCTCTCTCTCTCTCTCTCTCTCTCTCTCTCTCTCTCTCTCTCACGACTTATTATATTATGTGCACTTTCATGTTATCTTAGTAGCTTTGTACCTTTAGCAGATTTGTACCTTTGTAGTTTAGCAACGGCAAGCGTGAAAAATGGCACATGTGCTAACTGCTTCTTCCGTTCAGAAATAAAGTTTCATTTCATTTCATTTCATTTCATTTCATTTCATTTCATTTCATTTCATTCTCTCTCTCTCTCTCTCTCTTCCACCCCCCTACCCCGCTTGCCAGCGTCCCCCCACTAGCTGTCAGTGATCATTTTCCCATCACCTGTACATGGTCGTGTAAGATGCCCAAACAAAAGAGGGATCAGCATGTGTACATTACCTATAGGTCTTTTAAAAAAACTAAACAAAGATGCTTTTCTACACGATCTTAGCCTTACACCGTTTCATGATGTGTACAATTGTACCAACCCAGATAAGGCTGTCTCTGTCTTACTTAATCTGTTCCTAGGGGTGCTAAACAAACATGCACCAGTAAGAAGAAAGCGTGTCCGATCCCGCCAGCCTCCCTCATGGATAACCGACGAAATCAAACAAGCAATGGATGATAGAAATAAGGCTACGAAGGAAAAGAACTTTCATGAATTTAAAAGATTGCGAAATAAAGTTAAGTACTTAATTAGAGAGGCGCAGAAATCTTTTATAACCAAAACAGTTGAAGAAGACAGAAACTCTTCCTCTATCTGGACAGCACTTAATACGCTTACCAACAACAAGCGTAAGCAGTGCAATACCATTCCAGAAAATCTCTCCGCTGAGGAGTTTAATAACCACTTTCTATCAGCCCCCAAAGACTTACTCAGTTATCACAATCGCAATCAGTCGATATATTCCACACCAGAGAAGCTAACAAAGTTCTGTAAGCAAAGATTGTCCTCAGATGATATTTTTGTCATCCCTGATATTGCTGTACACGAGGTAGGCAAATACATTTCCATCCTAAAAAAGAAAACGTCTTCGGGCAGGGATGGTATCAATGGATATATCCTTGACCTGTCGCAACCATACATAGTGGAACCTCTAACATATATTTATAACCTATGTATACAAAAAAATGTCTTCCCAATAGCTTTCAAAAAATCAAAAATAGTGCCTGTTCCTAAAGCAAACGATTCTTCTGAAATTAATAACTTTCGCCCAATTTCCCTTCTATCAGTTCTCTCGAAGCCTCTGGAAAAGCATGTTCACAAACATCTTCTGGAATTTCTTGAAAAAAGGTCCCTATTATATCATTACCAGTCAGGTTTTCATCCCAACCATTCATGCCACACTGCACTCGCATGAATAGTGAATTCGTGGGTCAACAGCATAAATGATAATAAAATGGCTGGTGCTGTCTTCTTGGATCTAAGAAAAGCGTTTGATTTTATCGATCATACCATCTTATTGAAAAAGCTTGCCACCTACTTAAACAAAAAGAGCCCCTTGGCTCTTTCGTTTCTAAACTCCTATCTTACAAAAAGAACACAAACAGTCTAAGTCAATGGAAAATGTTCTTCTGAACAATTTGTGGAGTATGGAGTGCCCCAGGGGTCTATTTTAGGCCCACTACTGTTCTGTATCTTCGTTAACGATCTACCGTTACATGTAACGTGTACTGCGGCTGAGTGTGACATGTTTGCCGACGACTCAACATTACATTCTGCTGGTAAAACTGTGCCTGAAATTGCAAATAATCTTCAAGAGAGACTTTATGAAGTCTCTCGGTGGTGTAATGAAAATCGCATGCTTGTAAATCCCACAAAAACAAAAAGCATGCTTATCACAACCCGCCAGAAACATCAGCTTTAACCTCCATCACTCAACCTTTCTTTGGACTCCATCCCAATTGAGCAGGTCAGTCAACACCGCCTGCTTGGAGTAATAATAGATGATGATGTAAGCTGGCATTTAACCACTATATGAGAAAACAGTTGTCCAAAAAATTGTTTTTACTTTCCAAACTTAAAACGATTATTGACCTTAATACGTGCAAACTATTTTTTAATGCCTACATTAAACCACACATTGATTATGCCTCAACAATATGGGATGGCTGCAGTGAAAATCACTTCAAGAAGATAAACTCATTATACAAGCGCGCTGCTAAGCTTATCCTCCCTGATCCGTCTTTATCCACTGATGCCAAGCTGCAGGCCATCAGACTTCTCCCTCTGGTTAAGCACCTCGCACTAAACAAATGTGTACTGATGCACAAAATTCTTAACGAGAAAGCTCCACCTTACTTATCTAGGCTCTTTTCGCCAACTGAAAAAAAAATACAGCACCTCCAGGAACAGTCTCTCTATAAAAAGGCCCCATATAGACCTGTTCAAATCTAGCCTGTCTTATTCAGGTGCTCTTTTATGGAATTCACTTCCTCCCAATATTCAACAAACCACGTCCCTCTCTCTGTTTAAAAGTAGAGTACATGATTACCTTTCTAAGACAACGTTATGCTGATATTTTCTTCTTCTTTTTTTCTCGACACAATACTCTTCATGTTTTTAAATTTTTGCTATTTTTTTTCCATCTAGCCTCCAAATTGTTTGTTCTGTTTTCTAACTTGTTTCTGATAGTACACAAAATATCATACCTACTTATATGTTAGATAATTATGTGCGCACGTACGTGTGTATGTGGATGTACAAAAGTGCACATGTGCATGAGTACATGTATATGTATGTATGTGTGCGTGTGTGTATCCGTGTGTGTGTCCTTTATTATTAGTTAGTTTTTGTTGTTTAGGTTGGTCTTTTTTTTCTTTTTTTTTAAAGTAGCTTACCAAGGACAGATTGTAAGAAAGGCCTGCGCGCCTAATATCTCAATCCTTGGAAAATAAAGTTTTGTTCTTTCGTTCGTTCGTTCTCTCTCCCTCTTTCTCTATACTTTTTCCCTTACCTTTCTTCCACTTCCTCCTCCCCTCCCCCCCCCCCCCCCCCCCCGTCTCTCTCTCTCTCTCTCTCTCTCTCTCTCTTTCTCTCTCTCTCTCTCTCTCTCTCTCTCTCTCTCTCTCTCTCTCTCTCTCTCTCTCTCTCTCTCTCTCTCTCTCTCTCTCTCTCTCTCTCCCCCCCCCCCTGTTTTTTTTTTTTTTTTTTTTTCTGTGACCCTTGAAGACGGTTTCACAACTATCTACTGTCCACTTATACCTATATTCTCTTATTTAATTAGATTATTTGCTTTGTTTCAATGACTTATTACTTGTTGTGTACCGTGCTAAATGCTGTTTGTTTTTTCCCCGGGGTTCTCCCGTTTTTCCCCAAGGTGGTCCTCAACTTGAAGGTGATATAAAGTTTGCCTTTGGGTTGGTGTTTAGCAGGCTTTGTGTATTAGACACTCAGCCTACTTCGTGCCCAAGGGTAATCCCCGTTCCCTCTCTCTCTCTCTCTCTCTCTCTCTCTCTCTCTCTCTCTCTCTCTCTCTCTCTCTCTCTCTCTCTCTCTCTCTCTCTCTCTCTCTCTCTCTCTCTCTGGCGTCACACACACGCACTCCTTTTTGCTCGCTTCTGTGCGCGCTTACACACACTCTTGTCTCTAGTGTTCGGTTTCTCTCCGAGTCTCTCTCTTATGAGTTTTTCGTTGACGTCATTTTTATTTTTTCCGCACTTTTGTTCTTCCTTTTCTTTTATTTTACGTCACCTCCTTCAGTTGCCACATTCCTTCTGTGAATGAAGATAAGTAGCGGCTGATCTCTCTGTTTGTTTGTCTATTTTGACAAAGGGTATTTACCCGAAATATTAATAAATTGTGTTGTACCCGTCCTTCTATGCGTGTTTCTTTCTCCGTTGGGTATTTCTTTGCATTTTACATCCTTAGCAGTCACCTTTTTGGTCTTGATTGTTCTTCTTTTCTCTGTCATGCTCATTGATTCCTGTGTTGTTGACTTGCTACTTGCTTCATTCACAGGTGCTGTTTCCCCCAAGACCTCTCTGCAAGTTTCTGATGTGTCTTCATTGTCAAAGTCAAACTCTTCATCATCGCCCAGCTCAGCTCTAATGCAACTCTCAAAATCTGTCATCCCATTGTTAACTGACAGAAGAATCTTTGCCACTTTTGCCTTTTGAAGGACGTCTTGAGGTTGGCGGTAGATATGGCGATGTATCCGAATATCATGACCAAGGAAGTCTGCCAGCTGATCCTGGTCTAACTCCGAGATGGCCATTGACTGAGCCAAAGTTGCAACCTGCTTCCGTAACTGAGTAAATGTGAACATGGCTGGGTTTGACACGTTTGCTTGCAGTGCGTGTGCCTTCGGAACATCATGGCCTCTGTAAGGCCTCTGACCAGAAGGTGTGGCAAAGATGTACTGGGAACCAGCGAGAGCTGGCACTGATTGCCTCATTTGAAGGATTCTGTCTACAGTTGCCATCATCTTCTTCGTCAGCAAAATGGGAAAACTCCTATTAAACTTGCCTCTGATTTCCACTCGCTGAAAATGATTCACCATTTTCTTCTCAACCTCTGTGAGCTCTTTCAAGATATCTTGATTGGTGATCGATCCAATCTTAGCATTCTGGAAGTCTGTTACCTTCATTCTCTTAACTTCTCCCCTCGTTTTCGTTTGAAAAGTGATACAGCGCAAAGAGTTGCTTTAACCACTGTCGGATTATCTTCCGAAACCATCCTTGTCTCAAGAAGCTGTTGGACCTTCCTCACATCTTCACATGATGGGATCAGCTTGTGTTTGTTCATGGTTATTTTCCCGACCGACTGGGCTGCTGTAGCTGACACACAATCATACCAGTCCCCGGTGAAAACAGTCAAACCACTGTGCCTCAGAGAGCTCCTGTTGCCACCTGTCATCTGAACCATGCCCAAACTGTTTGGATGCCTGTGACTGTTTGATCTGTGAACATTTTTTTCAAGTCATGGCCTATGCGCAGTGCGAGATTGCCTTTTTGAACTGATGTGTGTCCTCATCAAATTCTGCTAGCTCTTTTGCAGCCAGTACAACATGATCAAAGCTAGCTGAATTGATCACAGCATTTAAACTTGCGATTTTCATTTCTGACCTCACTCTCAGAATCTTTAATAGTCTCCCTAACTCCTGCATCCTGGAGCTGATTTGTCCAGCCGTGTGTTCTTCAATGTCCCTGCTGTCAAATAATCTCTTTTCATACTCAAGACGCAAGGGGTCAGTTGTGATGAGACGGCTTAGCTCATCATCTCTCTGTCTGGCTAATACCTTATGATAGAAGGAAGAGTCAACGTCTAAAGGTATTGGAAGCATTAGCCTCCCACGTCATGCCGCGTCACCTCGTTTAGCGAACTGAAACTCTCCTGGTTTCTGACAGCAATGTTTTGAGTGTACAGAGATCAGCTTTCTTTGATAGAGCCATTTGCAATGGCTACAGACGAGAAGGTCTTCAACGTTACAACTGCTGATGCGATACTTAGGAATCAAACATCCTGATTTCTTTTCAAGAACGGCAACATTATGCATGTAATCACCCTCATCTTGTAGTCTGATCCATGCTTGATGTCTTTGCTTTGTCCCTTTTTTCATCAACAAAATTTTAGCAACGTCTGCCTCATCTGCATGGACATCTTGTAAGTGCGTGCTCATTTTCAAGACAAGCTTGCTACACAATGTGCATGCATGTTTCTTGTCCGATTTGTACTTTCCTTTCCCTCTCTGAGACACGTGCACACCTGTTTCTTCGGTAAGGGCTCTTTCCCCACCACCAATGTCATGTTCCTTCTGCCTATCAACATTCTCATAGCCACCCCCTAATTCACGCCCTAACGCACACTGCACCTTGCTGGTACTTGCTTCACTGACACCTGCCTACCCTGAACCTGCCATTTTGAAATCTAATATATTCAATACAATACTGTTTGTGTCAGAGATCCCAGAGATTGATGGCGACACACCGTCTGACTCCTGTGAGCTCGAGCCAGGAACAAACTCCTTGTCATCACTGTCCTTGTATTGCGATGCGCTTGCACTCTCAAGTCCATCCCAGGCACCATTTGCCAACTGGAAAAAGAAAAAACAAAGCTGCATTAGGACAGAAACAGCCCAATTTTGGTTTAAAGGGCCTTGCACAAGAATGAAAAGAGTAATCCCGTGTATGACTGATTTACATATGTGTGATGAGGGCTGGCTTCTGCAGCAGCAAAATCCATGTTTTTTGAAAATGTAAGCAGTTTTCACACATCTGTCAACCCCGCGTGACCCTTTGAGAGAGGTCACTCAAATTGGTATGTTTACAAAGATCTTGCCACAAAGTATCCTTGGGCCAAGCTTGAAGAATGTGGCTTGAATAGTCTCAGAGAAAATGCCACTGTTAAAGTTTACCATGGACGACGGACGGACGAATAGTGGCCCAGAACATAAACTCACTTTTGCTTCGCACGCGAGTCAATAAAATGAAGATGATCATAGAATCACTTACCAGTTTGTAATTGGGGGCATTCCGCTGCCGCCTATGCACCCTCCTACCAGACGCACCCTCTCCGGCAGAGGCTGGGCTATCCTGCTGCAGCTGACTAATTTTGCCATGGGCCTTGGTCATGTGCCAGGAAGGGTCGTGCTTGTCCACTTCCATAGATCCCGATGGGTTTGGACATCCTGCTGCCATCTGGCACTGGGTGTGTGCAGAAAGTGCTGTGTGGCCAAAACAGTGCTGCAAACATGTCAAATGCAACCATGTAAACCGACTGACATTTTGGATCAGATATATACATAATTACTGCAGTACCCCCAGGCCCCTACGAACAATATCTGGTAATACAGTAAAAAGCGACACTTCAGTTGCACAATCTGAAAAACCTGTTCGTGGAAGTTTGTTCTTCGAATCGCGAGGCAGTTTTGCGTACGAGGATTGAAATACACACTGAAATCTGGCGCCATTTTGTTTTTGTCATAGTGCATGCACGTGTCAAGTTACTTTTCGATCACAATCACACATGTCAGAAAAAAAGCAACAAAATCGCGTCACAGATTGACCGTGTAATGGTGTTATTGAACAAATTCCTTTCATTGAAGAAGAAAGCTTTTGTTAAAATCGTGGGGTTCTATTATCTTTTACTACAAGACTGAGCAGCAGACGCCGGCCGACCCGCCGTGGCAGACGTCTCAGTTTTCTCGGACAAACGGGTCAGTATCGGCTGACTGAGCAATTGTATCGGATTGGGAGCATCTCAGTTAAATGACTGCGCTGAAGAAGTACACTTGGGCGTGCTCTTAACTAAGAAATATTGCATACAATTGTACCTCTGCAAACGGAACAACGGCCGGCGGGATGAAAGACAATAGGAAGGGGAAACAACTCAATTCATGTCACTGCGGAGCCGACCAATCAGGTATCAAGTTGATCTATAGAGACCCTCGCTTCCGTGGCAACACACAGGCCCAGTGCGTTGCAAACACACAACATGAGGTAAACCTCTTAAAATGGGACATCCTATTTTGATATTTTCTTCTGACGTTTGAATGAAAGATAACGCAGAAACAACCCTCAGAAAAAATGGGTGCCTGACTTGGTCACCCAGAATTTTACACACACCCATTTTCCGTAAGGACGGTAAAGAAAGTCACCCATTTTTAGGGGTTTTGGGCACACACGCACGCACGCACGCACGCACGCACGCACACACACACACACACACACACACACACACGGCGCCTTTTGGTGCTAGATCTGCGTTCAACAGCAATGCTAGCGTAGCTTGTCGTAACGTAATTTTATCTTGTGTTTCCACCCTGTTACAGTGTGACGCCTGCCCGCCCATGTTATCGTGTACTTGGTGTTGAACCCGCTGAGGCCAGCCCCATTTCATAGCCTACTGTATTTTTAGTATGGTAGGCAAAATGTGCATGATTAGTTAGCCGCATGAGATAACCACAAGCTACACTGGCATAACCCTTGATTCTAATTGTTTGTCCATGTACCATAGCTAGAGAGCAATCTTTATAGACGTCTACGAAAGTGGCATGTCATTAGCAGGTTTAAACGTAGTGGCATAAGAACCTTGATAAGGTATGTGTTTGTGGAGGGGTAGGAGGGGTGGGGGGGGGGGGGATTTATGGTATGGTAGCCCGGCCAATCCGTGCCTGTTTGAGCATAATATGGCCAGAGCATCTTTGGCCATACCTCCTCAGATATACCCACTCTTGACCATGCCTATCACCACCGGCATCTACACAAACTGTCATATTCAGCTAAAGCTCTTGTAATAAGCACAGATACCGACCAAGTTTGGTTTTTTTCTTTTATTTCTTTTTCTTTTTTATATATATTTTTTTATTTATTTAACGAAATGTCAATGTTATATTTGCCTGTGAACATTCTAGACACGGTACCCATGTCCTCCCCCTTCCCTCGCTTTCCACACCCCTCGAGGTCTGATTTGTAATATTCTGAGTCTTACATCGGTGTTTAAGTGATACTGAGAATCTCACTCGAGCGAAAGCGAGTAGGATATTTTAAGACCACGAGAGTGAGATTCTCAGTATCACCTAAACACCGATGTAAGAATCTATTTCTTACTCACCTTTTTCTTTACATAAATCCGATGTGAGTTGGTTTTCAGCACACGCCTAACCACAACAGAGCCGCCATTGTGTCATGACAAACATCTTGACGTAATTTACTTTTGAATGTGACGTCAATATTTTGAATGTTAGAGAAATGGTCCTGTATTGTGACGTGATAGCGCAGTTCATGACGCCAGAGTGCTGGTGGTCACTATGAAATGATGCCATTGCACGTGAGCTGAAGGTAGGTAAAGTTTCAATATCGTGTGTGCCCGTACCTTTTTGTTGACCAGAATTTCTACAAGACAGTTTTGTGCACACGTGGCGTTCACGCACCGGATATGTATCACATAAAATAGTGTGATACAGCTTGATTGTATCACACATATTATGTGTGATACAATCAAGCTGTATCACACTATTTTGATCCAGCTTATGAAGGAGGTGTGTAAGAACGGATGAGTTGTACCACACCTCCCCGAAAATCGTATTACTCCTCTTGGTGACAAATTAGACACAATTACTTGAAGTGGCAGATAAACACTACAGCCGGTATGTTGTACGCATGGGCATTGAAGAACTTGAGCAGTGTATTAGTTCTGCTTAAACTCGTCACAAAACAAGGAATACCTAGCGCTGAATATGCTTTTTTTTTTTAATAGTGTAAGTTACAAATGAGTCAGCTTCAATCAACTAGACTGTACAGCTGTCAAGTAGTCTGGGAATGCGGGAAATCTTCAAATGTAGTCGCAGGAACGACGGTGGGAAACTTGAAAGGTTCAGCAAAAATGCGCAAAATGAGGCAACATTTGGCGCTCGAGTTTAACCACCAAACCTTTTTTTTCCCAGAAAATGGCAAGGTGTATGTGAAACATAGAGTCTATAGCCATGAAGAATGCCTATTTAATCCGTTATAAGCAATCATTCCTCCTCAGAACAGTTGCTGTGCCATGAGTTTGGCCTCTTGTCTGAGGAACGCACGATTTCCCAGGCATTCCTTGTTTTTTGTGATCAGTAAACACTGACTCTCTCTCTCTCTCTCTCTCTCTCTCTCTGTGTGTGTGTGTGTGTGTGTGTGTGTGTGTGTGTGTGTGTGTGTGTGTGTGTGTGTGTGTGTGTGTGTGTGTGTGTGTGTGTGTGTTTGTGTGTGTGTGTGTGTGTGTGTGTGTGTGTGTGTGTGTGTGTGTGTGTGTGTGTGTGTGTGTGTTTGTGCGTGTTATAGTGGTGATCGTCATTCTGTACGGATTAATGCCAGTACCTGGTACAGACTGGATGTGAAAAGAGATAAAGACGCAGACTTCTTCATCTTTCAACGCACTGTTGTAACATACCTGTACCCGTCTGCGGATGAGCTAAGCATTACACCTATCACAGGAAAAGGTTAGTTGTACGTATGAAATTTTCTTCCTTCAAATATGAAGCGGCTATTTTGTTATCACAAAATACTTTCATACATTCATGTACAACATGCATTTATGTATAGTGTGTGTGTGTGTGTGTGTGTGTGTGTGTGTGTGTGTGTGTGTGTGTGTGTGTGTGTGTGTGTGTGTGTGTGTGTGTGTGTGTGGTAAAAGATGAATGTTGAGTGTTGTTATTATGTTGTGTATATTTATTTTATTTTTTTATTTTAAATTGTATTATTATTTTGTTTCTATTCCTTTTATATTATTGTTGCATGAAATAATGTGTGTAAATATAATGCCTTTATTATTATTATTTTTTAATTTATTAATTTTTATGTTGTAGATGTTAGCAACGGCAAGTTTGTAAAATGAGGATTAGTTTCTGTAAAAACATTTTACCGTTGATAAATAAAGTCTCATCATCTCCATCAGAGATTTTACCCATTCAGACCTAATAGGCCACAACAAAATATTGACCTGTCGTGACAGTTCAAGGGTGGTGTGGCGTCCGCATGAACCAAGGTTTGTAATTGGCACTACCCTTGAACTATCATGGTCAATCTGTTTCCTGAACCGCAATGCATGTAGTCTTCAGAGGGCAACTTCGAAATAAGGGAGGCTCAACCTGCAGGATCGAGTTGTTAATAAAGTAGCCCTAGAACCCTTCCTGTAGATCCTCGCGCCCACCAAACAAACTCAAATCACACAGAGCATGTACCGAACACGCGAGGATTCAACCGTAGAAACATAACATTGTATTACATCAACGCGCACATGCAAGCGCCTTTGACGTTTATTTATCTTTATTCATAATATTTTCTTTCATTTTTTCCCGATAGTTATCGCAAGTGGATTCGGCCTTTATAACGATACCATTGATTTGGCGTCTTGTGCTGGTAAAATTTTACACAAGTCCTTCACGTGGAATGCTACAGGACAAAGCGTGCGTGTACCTAGCGTTTGTGATCGTAAGTGTACATTTTTGTATTTTTAGTTATTACTGATATTAGTACCCATTTGGACGAAACAAAGGAAATGCTGACCAATCTGCAAAATCTGGACAAAGCCGAAAATTAACAAATGAGAGTGATTCTAGGAACAACTAAGGACACACTGATAGGAGAAAATTGAACAGGTCAAAGACTACATCAGAGCGCTAGAAAACTCAAACAGCCCGCTCCATGAAGCGTCCGAACACAACAGCAACAAAAAAGCCAGCAGGCTCACAAGGGGCATGTCATGGATGGGCCAAGCGGACGACTCAGTCCACGATGTCTGGGAAGTGACGGAACTGGAGAAATCAAAAGAACGGGAACGAACTCCAAACCAGATTCATCAGTACTAAACTACGACACCTGAAAGCTTGGGAAGACACTATCGAGAATGGCCGGCGGTCAAAATAAAAGCTTAAATCAGAATGTTGTTAGTATATTATATTGAGCAACATTTTGCTTAATATAGTGCCGATAACAGGCAGATGTAATTGGGAGACCAGAATCAAATTGCCTGAGTCGTCAGACGAGGACATTTTGATTCGGCTCAAGCATAAGTCTATTCATAAGTCTATTTCTATATGGGTGCAACACGTCGGCCACACATGTAGTAACATTTTGTAACGTTAGTCGATGCGAAATGTTTGATCGCCCTAGCATGAAGGTTCCGTAATGACGTAAACACAAGTACACAGACTTCAAAGAAGAAAAATCAGGCGGGCATGATTGGAAGGTTGGGTAGAAATTCCCGACACTAAGACATTGTCCTACGCAAGGTTAGGTAATCAGATAGTATGCAACATGGCGACAAATGCGATCATTCAATGTTGCTTGATTTATTTCTGAAAAAGCTGGAAGACGAAGAAGAACAACGTGTTAAAGGTACCTTAACGGTAACGATTCTTCTGAATGATAATTACGAGACCGGCGTTGAGCAGGATTTCTGTTTGCTTCGTTACGTCTGTGCAGGTGCAGAAAAAAAAGAGAAAATCGTACCCTTTTCTTTTTTTATCTCATGCAGCCATTTGCTCCGCCCCCCACCCACCCCCCCCCCCCCATCCCCCCTCCCACCCCCACTTCTACTCTACCAACACACATATACACGCACCATGTAAAATCCTGCACTGTACAACAAAGTAGCCTTTGAAAATTGCATCCTTAGAACATTACATGACATGTATATGCCAAAACGAACATTTTATTACGTGAAAGATACGTAGGGTACATTTTACCAGTGTGCTCTCGACACTCTGTCTTAAAATAGACACGGAAAATACCTGTTCAAACGCGCGTCGCCCGCGACGCTAGGCGTGGACCTTTTCGATAGGCGTTACATACTTATTGTTACGTGGTAGTCGTAGTCGTAGTATGATACAATCACATCAGACGCATTCACGTAGGGTTCCTGTAAAGAAACTTCACTCAGCTGCAACTCGTCACACGTTGCACAAGGTTCTAGACTACATTGGATTAACAGTTCCAACAATATTTTATTCTCATGATGAAATCTCAGCACAATGCATCCACAAATGTATCAACACTTTGGTACACTGTCTCTCTACAATGCATCCACAATTCTGGTACGTCGCGTTTTTCCAGAACAATTCGGTAAACTATACAACTCAACCAATCAGAAAAGAAAACGTAAACGAAACTCATTAATATTCATGAAAAAGAATACTCTAGATCTGACTACAACCTTCTACAAACTTGTCGGTGTATTACGTAAATTCCGCGCATACCGTGAATGTTGCAAACAGTAGCCAACCGCTTGTTTACTCAAAAGCTTTGACATCATATCTGAGGTCACTAGAAAGGTCGAGACCCTGCTCGAAGCTTCCAGGTTAAACTTTACAACAATGAAACGAAAAGACGCGTCATTCTAGCTAAACAACAGAAATCGACCGGAATTCTCCAAGCAAAATGAAAATGAAGCATAATAAAAAGGTACCTAATACTTATCCAAAATAACTTAAATGAATATCGGATCTTTCCTATGATCAACACACACATGTTCTCTAAAGAATAACACAACCACAAACGTAAGATTACCCACACACACACACACACACACACACACACACACACACACACACACACACACACACACACACACACACACACACACACACACACACACCTTTTCAGAAAGAAATTTCTTTAAATTTCTTCTCAAACATCAAAACACGGTTGTCCCTGTGTTAAATTACACAGAACTATAATCACTAACAATCGTACATTTAAAAAATCAAGTCAAATAAACTAATCTGAAATGATCGCCCAGCAGTTCCTTTAAACTGTCTTAAACAAAGAAAAAAATGTTCATTTGAACTGCTCTACTTAGGTAATCTGCTCCAAGATTTTGTGAACCCTTGAAAGACTGTAGCTTAATGTCAAAGTTCTGCAAGAACATCGCCCATCTCATGATACGGGAGTTTGTGAACTTGGCAGAATTCAGATAGTTCAAAGGTTGATGGTCCGTCTGCAGCACAAATGGTACTCCCTGCAGGTACGCTTCAGACCTCCTCACTCCCAGCTGATGGCTAGGCATTCCTTCTCGATGGTACAATAGTTCTTTTCGGCACGGGTCAACTTCTTGCTGGCGTAGCTCATTGGGTAAAGTTCCCCGTCATCCTCCTGCATTCGGATGGCACCCACTCCGTCGGTGGAGGCGTCGGTCCTCAGGACGAAGGGCTTAGATGGATCTGGGAGGTGTAGAACGGGCTTCTCGGACAAGATGTCACGAACTGACTGGAATGCTCGCTCTTGGGCCTCCTCCGACTTCACCTCGTGGGATTGTCCTTTCTTCAGCAAGTCAGTCGGGGTGCTGTGACAGCCGCGAAGTTAGGGATGCACTCTCGGTAGTAGTTCGCCAAGCCCATGAATAAGGGAACCTGCATCTTGGTAGTAGGTCCTGGGGCATCCCTGATCTTTCTCACGTTGTCGTCATGTAGCCCTTTTCAAACCCTCGCTTAACAAGTGCCCGATGAAGTCCACGCTGTCGGCCTCAATGATACACTTGCTCGGTCGGATAGTGAAATTTGCATCTGACAGGCATTGGAACAGCTCTCGGGGGGTGGGGGGGGGGGGGGGGGGGGGGGGGGCCTTGAGGTGATCTTCCCAGGTCTTGGTATGGATCAAGATGTCATCCAAGTAAAAGACCACATTTTGCACATCCTCTAGGATCTTTTTCAGTCCTCTTTTCAGAGTGGCACTACTGTTCACCATTTCAAAAGGCATCTTCAGGAACTTCTAATGTCCGTCGGGTGTGACGAACACTCTCTTGTAGATATCTTTCTCTGCGACCTTGATTTGCGAGTTCCCCTTGCGTAGGTCAATCTTGGAAAAGAATCGGTCCCCACTGACCTTCTGGAACATTCCTTCCGCTGTGGGCATGGGCTCTGGGTCGAATACTGTCAGCTTATATAGTTTACGGTAGTCCACACTCACCCGGTTGGATCCATCTGGTTTCTTTACGATGACTACTGGGGACGCATACGGCGACTTGACTTGGACTCCCTGATGACTCCCAGGTCCAGCATCTCCTTGATGTCCTTCTTCAGTTCTTCCCTCGTTTTGTAAGGTAGACGATACGGCTTGCTGCGAACCGGCTCGTTGGACGTCAGATTAACTTCATGCTGGATGGTGTCTGTGGTCCCCAAGTCACGCGTAAACCGATGCTTGAACTCCGTAGTTAGGCCTCTCAGCTCTTCTAGTTGTGCCTGGGTCAGGTTTTGATCGAACGCCCTCCTTGTAGCGGAGTTTATTAAGGTCGAACAGGTTCTCTCGTCCAGTTTCTCGTCAGCAGCCAGACGAACCGATGCCACTTGTTGTGGTTTGTCCTGACGACCTCTCTCGACGTACTTCTTCAGCAGATTCGCGCGGTAAATCTTCATCTTGTTGTTGACCTTGACTCTGTAGTCGTTAATGCCAACTATTGTGTCAACTATGCACGGTCCCATCCATTGCATCAGGAGTGTGTTTTTGTCAGTGAGGAGAAAAACCAGCACCTGGTCACCTGGCTGGAACTGTCGAGGTTTGGCTTTGCGGTCATAGTAATGCTTCCCCTTGTTCTGCGCCTTCTCCAATTCTTCACTAGCCATCCTGAGGGTATCCTCCAGCATCTCTCTCAGGTCAAAGACATTTTGGTAGCTGATCTTCACCTCAGGCGCGTCGATGTCCTTGGTCCACAGCTCCTTCAAGATGTGCATGGGTCCCTTTACAGTTCTGCCGTATAGTAATTCAAAGGGGGAGAACCCTGTCGAGTCATGGGGAACTTCACGGTATGCAAAGAGCAAGGCATTGATGTACCTATGTCACAATCTTGACTGCTCAGCACACAGTTTCTTCAGCATAGCCTTTAATGTCCTGTTGAACTTTACAACCAACCCGTTACACATGGGGCAGTGAGGGGGTGTAGTGAGGTGTCGGATGCTCAACAGCCGATTGACTTCCTCCATGCAGTCGGAGACGAATTGGGTCCCTAGATTGCTCTTGATTTCCTCAGCAATCCCTAGACGCCTGAAAATGTCCACGAGCACTTGTGCTACTGTTGGAGTGTCGATCTTCTTTAGTGGTATGGCCTCAGGATATCAGAATGTAGCGATGGCCATCTTCACTTCGAGGAGATTTTGGCCCTGGTACGTGGTAGTCGTAGTCGTAGTATGATGCAGACGCAGGCAATAGGGTTCTTGTAAAGAAACAGCTGCAATCCGTCAAACGTGGCACAAGGTTGTAGACCACACTGGCGTAACAGTTCCAACAATATTTTATTGCAGCGATGTAATCTCAGCACAATGCATCCACAAATGCATCCACTCTCAAACACTGTCTCATCTACAATGCATCAACACTTTTGACACACTGCGTCTCTCATACAATGTACACACATAATTATTTCCTAACACGCTCTTTTATACTATTACAGATTTCCAGAACGATCCAGCAAATTCACACAACACAACTAGTCAAAAAGGAAAACGTTACCAAAACTTATTAATATTCATTAAAAAGAACACTCAAGAATTAACTCAGGCTTTCGACTAACATTTAGGCTCATTCGATACAATAGTTACGAAATGTAGCCAATAACTTTGACGTCATATCTGAGGTAACTAGAAGATCGCAAACCTGCTCGAACCTTCCAGTCTAATATAGGTCAAACTTTACATTTATGTGTTTATGTACAGTGTGCGAGGGATTGCGCGTGATTCACGTGAGCGTGCTTGTTGGGTTCAGTTCGCGGCTATGTCCTGTGCATTGAGTTATATTATAAATATGAGAAATGCGCCATATAAATACTATGTATTATTATTATTATTATTATTATTATTATTATTATTATTATTGTGGGTTTCCACATTCCTTCTGCGAATGAAGATAAGTAGCGGCTAATCTCTCTGTTTGTCTATTTTGACAAAGGGTATTTACCCAAAATATTAATAAATTGTGTTGTATCCGTCTTTTCTAAGCGTGTTTATTTCTCCGTTGGGTACTTCTTTGCATTTTACACGATTGGCAGTCACCTTTTTGGTCTGGATTGTTAAACTTTACATTGTAGAGAAAATACGCGTCACAACAAAAATCGATCGCAAGTCTCCGTGCAAAAGAAAATGCAGCACACTAAAAGGTAGGTAATTCTTATCCAAAATAACTCAAATGAATATCGGATCTTTCCTATGATTAACACACACACATGCTGTCAAAGAATAACACAACCACAAACGTAACAGAACCCACCAGATCCACGGCTTGAAAGGCAATTCGATCAGTGGCATCTTCTCAAGAGGAACCATAGGCACCTTTCCCTTGGAGATTGTCTTCTGACATATAATAATAATAATACATAGTATTTATATGGCGCATTTCTCATATTTATAATATAACTCAATGCGCAGGACATAGCCGCGAACTGAACCCAACAAGCACGCTCACGTGAATCACGCGCATTCCTTCACACACTGTACATAAACACATAAAATTCACGTGGTGCTAAGGGCAAGCTCAAGGGAGCTACTGAAATTTTTGAATTTTTTTTTTTTTTTTTATTTTGGAAATTTGATTAAGTGGACTGAAATTAATACTAAATTCGTGGGGGAGGAAAGAGCCGGAGTACCCGGAGAAAGAAGCCCCGACGGTCTGCCCGAATTAATGGTGTCACTTACTAGAGGAGAAACGTCCGACGCCGGAACCGGGTATCAAACCTCGCACCTCTTGCATTGGTGGCAGGCGCTTTTTACCGCTGTGCCACGGACCGCCCTCGACCTGCAGAATCGGGTGACCTTGGCCCCCCTCCCCCCCACACCCCACCCCCCGCCTCCCCATATCAGCCCAGTAGAAGACTGCTTGGATCCTGTCAAGGGTCTTGTTGATTCCCAGGTGTCCTCCTAAGATGAAATCATGAGCCAGTTTCATCACCTGCTTCCTCAGGGGTTCCGGAACCACGACATGACGAACCGGCTTGTCTCCGTGGCTGGTTTATACCCGGTACAGGATGTCCTTTCTGGTCTCGAATGTTATTTCCTTCTCACTTCGTGTCACGGGCTCAGTCTGACCTCGAAACTTGTCAAGCGAGGGGTCAGCTCTCTGTCCTTCCACCAGTTTGTTCCCTGTTCACCACGGCTGCTTTTTTGTTGTCAGCCACTTATAGAGGGATGGTCTGGTGACTCTTTTTTGCTTGACTTCTCGTAGTAACAGCACAGCTTTCAGGTTTCCACTCCGGATCTGGATCCTCAGCGTTCCTGGCACCGTCAACGTTTCCGATGATAAGGTCGTAGACTTGGGTCTTCACACATAACACCTTCACCTCTCCTGTCAGGTACGGGGTGTTGATGATGATGTGCGTCTATCGCGGGCGATGAGGATCACTGAAATCTCTAGCCATGTTGTGTCTAATAATTATGTGTCCTGGTGAGGCCAATCCGGGCACGGAGGTGCCTCCTACAGGTGGGACACACGTGAGATGGTGCAGCATAAAAGGTGCTTGCCGCTCGCCCTTTTCTTTGGAGGCGCTTTCTCTCTGCTTCTGTTGTGCATCTATCTCAGCGCGTGTGGATCCCCTGTTGATAAGGCTGCGCCATGAGGTGCGATCCAGGGCTGATTTCTCCCAGGAGTTGGTATCTATCTCAAGGGCTTTTCAGGGAAACCTTGAGAGTGTCTTTGAAACGCTTGCGCTGGCCGCCATGACAACGCTTGCTTTATGACAGTTCGCCGAAGAGCAGCTGCTTGGGGATACGTTCATCTGACATCCTTACGACGTGGCCCGCCCATCTGCCGATGCATCATTAGCATGGTGTGGACAGAAGGCACACTCGCAGAAAGGAGCACTTCAGTATCTGGGGTCTTGTCCTGCCACCTTATATTTTGGATCTTGCGCAGGCATATTAGGTGAAAGTGGTTCAGTCTTCGTGAATGCCTCCTGTACACAGTCCATGTTTCGCAAGCGTACAAGAAGGTGGGCATTTTAACTGCACGGCATACCTTGACTTTCGTCTCCAGAATGATTCTCCTGCGCTACCAGACAGTCTCCCGCAGCCTCCCGAAGTTGGCGCTGGCTTTTGCAATTCTGCAATTAATTTCGTCGTCAATGTGGACTGCTCTGGAGAGAGTGCGCTGCCAAGGTATGTGAACATGTCATCTGCCTGGAGCTTTTGTCCATTCACTGAGATGGACGGCTCAACATAGGGTTGATCTGGTGCTGGCTGATGCATGATTTCGGTCTTCTTGGTGTTGATGGTTAGGCCGAAGTTGTCGCATGCTGAGGAGAACTGGTCCATGCTGGCTTGCATCTCCGACTCGGAGTCTGCATTAAAGGGCCCGAGCCCGGTTTGAGGCCGATTCCCGATCAGTTTTCGAATCGGTAGGTGATCGGGCCGGATTAAAAAACGTGTGCAGTGCCACACTGACATTTCTCGACTTGTCAAGTTTAGCCGACCGGTTTGAACCGAAGATCAAAGTCTGCAAAATGACTGCTAGTTTTGACAGTGATGATGATGTGCTTGCAGTATCAGCAGTTTTGGATCATATTCGGGAAGAGGCGTGCGAAACATCAGCGGCAACGGCGGTAGTACTGATCACAACAGGCGTGTTCGGCCATTTGCAAACCGTGTTGAAACGACATGCTTTGCGAGACGCGCTCTGATTGGTTGAAGCTTACGATCGGGACGGATTCGGATCGGAAATATAGAGCAGGTTCTAGTCACCCGATTCCCAGCCGATTGGGACCGGGTCGGATAATTGACGTCATCCGATCGCAAACGGATCGGAATCGGCTTCAAAATCGGGGCACAACCGGCTCGTGTGGCGGGGCCTTAAGAGCGCAGTCATCAGCAAAAAGAAAGTCTCTCAGCATAGTTTCCTTAACTTTTGTTATGGCCTCAAGGCTGCGCAGGTTGAACAGCTTCCCGTCAGTTCTGTACTTGATACGGATTCCCTGGTGGCTATCCCTAAGGGCATCAGTCAACATAGCAGAAAACATCATACTGAAGAGGGTGGGAGCTAAAATACAGCCCTGCTTGATCCCATTTGAGACAGGGAAGGCTTCAGAGCAGTCGCCGTCATCAAGGACTCTGGCCGTCATACCATCGTGAAACTGCCTGACCATGGTGATAAACTTGTCAGGACAACCAAACTTCGCAATGATCTTCCAGAGGCCCTCTCGGTTTACGGTGTCGAAGGCGTTTGTGAGGTCGATGAACGTGTACAGCTGGCTGTTCTGCTCCTGGCACTTTCCTGGAGTTGGCGAGCAGCAGATATCATGTCTACAGTTCCTCTTCCCTTCCGGAAACCACACTGGCACTCTGGGAGATGACCCTTCTCTAGGTGGGAATTTAATCGGTTCAGTTAGGACTCTAGCAAATATTTTGCCTGCTATAGAGAGTAGTGAGATGCCTCTGTGGTTGTCACAAACCTGACGGTTACCTTTCCTCTTGTATAGGTGAATAATGGACGAGTCTTTGAGCTCTTGGGGGATCTCGCCCTTGTTCCAGAACGTTGTGAAGAGTTCAGTCAGTTTACCGATGACCACCGTTCCACCAGTTTTGTAGACCTCTGCTGGAATGGCATCAGCTCCAGGAGCTTTGCCGCTTGACTGCTGGTCAACAGCTCTTTACACTTCACTTTCGAGGAGCGGATAGTCTAGCTCTAGATTTAAGTCTAGAGGCGGTCAATCGCCTCATCGTTTGTCCTGGACGGTCTGTTCAGCACAGCTTCAAAATGTTCTGCCCATCTGTCCAAGATCTTGGCCTTCTCAGTTATGAGCGTGTTGCCGTCAGAGCTCAGGAGGGGGGAGGTCCTAGAAGAAAGAGGGCCGTAGTGAGTCTTGAGAGCATCGAAAAATCTCTTGGAGTCGTGATTTTCTGACTGAGCCACGAGTCTTGTAACTTCCTAAGCTTGGCTTAAACCGTTCTGCGGGTGCTCGTGAAGGCTGCCTTTTTGGAGACGGAGGAAGGATCATTCTGGTGGGCTCTGTGAAGCCGGTGCTTTTCGTGGAGGAGGGCTTTTATTTCCTCATCGTTATCGTCGAACCAGTCATGACTTTTCTGAAGTGGTCCCGAGAACTTCAGAAGACGCAGCATGGATGGTTTCTCTGAACGTGGCCCAGTCGTCTTCAGCATTGCCGCTG
Source organism: Semisulcospira habei (assembly GCA_036245525.1). Lineage (NCBI taxonomy): Eukaryota > Metazoa > Mollusca > Gastropoda > Semisulcospiridae > Semisulcospira > Semisulcospira habei. The sequence goes on along the minus strand of BTPG01000003.1, from coordinate 204,572,805 downwards.
AGCTGGATGTCCGCAAGCTTGGATTCCAGAACTTCAGCATGACGGTCTGCGGTAGAGCTAGTCTTTAGCTTGCCCACGTCGAGCCTTTTTGTTATTTTCCGAGCCTGTGGTCGTCGTTTGGACTTTACGCAGATGCTGAGCTTGCTCACAATCAGTCGGTGGTCCGTCCAGCAGTCAGCGCCACACATGGCCTTGGTCACTCTGACGTCATGCCTGTCACATCTCCTGGTGATGACGTAGTCGATACGATGCCAGTGCTTTGAGCGGAGATGCATCCGCGATGTCTTGTTACGGTTTGGTAGGCGGAAGACTGTGTTAGTGATGAGAAGGTCATGCATGTCACAGGTTTTCAGCAAGAGCAGACCATTGCTGTTGTACTTGCCCACTCCATGGTGACCGATGACACCGTCCCGGGCTTCGCAATCCCTTCCAACTCGGGCATTGAAGTCTCCAAGTACAAGTAGCTTGTCTGACTTTGGTACAGCTGAGATCAGAGAGTCAAGTTCTTCATAGAACTTATCTTTGGCTTCCTCTGAGTTGGTCATGGTGGAGGCATAGGCATTGATCAGCGTGATGCTGCGCTTGCCTCTCAAGGGAAGCTGCAGAGTCATCAGACGGTAGTTGAGGCCCCTGGGGAGACTAGTGAGCTTGCGGACCAAGTGGTTCTTGATGGCAAAGCCCACTCCGGCATCGCGACGATGATCGGCACTGCGTCCGCTCCAGAAGAATGTATAGCCGCCACCTGCTTCTGTAACTTGGCCTTGATTGGCTAGGCGCGTCTCGGAGAGGGCTGCAATGTCAATCTTTCCAGTGGCTAGTGCCTACTACATACCAGCCGGTCACCCCTTCGCTGCGCCCGCCACAGTTACAACAAAACCGCCGCCCAGAGGGCAACAGAGACTCCTCCAAATCCCCTACAGACAATGCAGCTTATGGCACAGCTGCTGCTGCCATATCTACCTGCATGTGTTTAATTGTTCACCTCGTCAAGTTTCGTTCCGCAAAGACCTCTGCGGAACGAAACTTGAAAAATCTGAATGCAAAAGGCACAGTTCCTCATGCGCCCCTGCAGCTGAACGGGCCCATGAGGATGTCTGCTGACTCAAAATGCAAATGCAAGAGGCATAGATCCCCATGAGCCCTTGCAGCTGTTCTGGCTCATGCAAAATCTAAATGCAGAGGGCATATGTCCTCATGCGCCCCTGCCATCAAATCACGAAGGCCGCGATTACCTGTTTAAATGCAAGAGGCATGGATCTTCGTAAGCCCCTGCGGATGCACGGGCTCGTGATGATAAATACCACATGCCATCTACAAGCCTCAAATGCAAGAGACATAGATCCTCATAAGCTCCTGCAGTTGCACGTGCTCGGAAGGATAGCTGCCTCCTGCAGGTTACACTCACATCTGCGCTTCTCGCGAGTGTAAATTATTCCGTTTAAGTGCTGCATAATAAAAGTGTGTATGGTGCCGTATCTCTATAGCTTTTGTCGATACACTGACTGACTTGCTCGGACTTCTGGAATTCTTTTATATCTTTTGCGGACTAGACCGAGTGTCTTAAGTGAACGCTGCTTTGGGGTAGCGCTTTCACTTACATTTCGCTGTGTAGAAGTTTTTTTTTTTTAAATCGTTCTCATCTAAATTGGCGTTTATTAGGCCGTACTGTGAAAGACATTGCAGAAAATTTAACTGTGGACACTGATGGACTGTTTTACTTACAGTGATTCGTTTTATTGTGGGTGCTCCGCGGCTTAAGTTCTGTTTTCGTCGTCATTGCATGTATTTATCCGCGGCAGCACAAACATTTACTAAACAGACGTGGAGTATTTTGACATTGCTCCTTCAGGGTATCGGACATTGATACTTCCCGTAAAAACTTCAGCTGTGGACGCTGAGCTTTTATAATCCCTGAGCGTTTGATCATCAGATTTTGTATTTCATACTTTTTTTTAAATTGTTTTCTTTGATTGTTTTGTTTTCTTTTTACATTGGCTTTACATCTTTGATTGACGTTTGCTCAACCACCGCTATTGTAGTTACTATTTCATTGTGAAACAAAATACAGCTGTTAGCGAAATACTCATGGCTGGAGGCAAACAAAAAATACAAAATCTCAACGTTTTTCATCTTTATAATAAGATATCTGACCTGTTAGCGTTCCTTAACAGTCCCACACCGCTCGACATTTTCGGCCTTACCGAGTCACGCCTAAATTCAAACACCAGTGATGATGCCGTGAAAATTCCTAATTTTAGTATCATGAGAAGAGATTCCTCCTGCAACGGTCAAACAGGCATTGCTGTATACGTTCATCACTTTATTGAACACTTAGTCCGTAGGCGGAAAGACTTAGAAACGGATGAAGTAGAGTGTGTGTGGATTGAGGTCAAGAGCCCGTATTGCTCACCGTCATTTGTCGGGTTTCTTTACCGCAATCCGGCGTCTACGTTCGAGTGGTATGAAAATTTTACTACTAACCTAGAAAAAGTTTTAAAGGGCAAAATGACGTCATTCTTCTAGGTGACTTTAATATAGACATGATTAAACCCCATTCCGCGTGAGAAACTACATCTTCTTTATTTGGCCTAGTACAGCTAGTTAAATCCCCCACCAGAATTACCGCCACGAGCTCTACGCTCATTGACCACGTCTATACAAACAAACCGCAGGCGGTGACCGATGTTAGTGTTTCAGATCTTAGTGTTAGTGACCACTGCCCCGTGATTTGTTGCTGGTCTGTAAAACTCCCCAAATTAAAGAAACAGTCATACTACAACAACCTACAGATCATTTAAGCAGTTCAATCGTAATGTCTTTCTACATGATCTCAGTAACACTCCTTTTGACGAGGTCATTCTCGCAGATGATCCAAATATTGCGCTGTCCACTTGGTACAGTTTATTCCTTGGAGTATTAGACAGACATGCGCCGATTAGAACAAAAAGAGTAAATAGTGAGATACTTACCCCTTGGTTGACAAAACAAATAATGCATGCTATGTCGGTGCAAAATGACCTAAAAAGAGAAAAGAACTGTGATGAATTTAAAAAGCAGCGAAACCGTGTGAGATCAATGGTACGCGCCGCGAGGAGGGACTTTATCCGCAACACTGTCAAGGACAACAAAGATGTGTCAGCAGTGTGGCGGGTACCAAATTCGATCACCCGAGGCAATAACAGTAGGTCAACAACCATCTCTAGTAATCTCTCCGCCGCCACATTCAACGAACATTTTCTGTCTGTTGCGGATTTGATAATTACTCTTAGTCGCGATACAGAGGCTGACTTATGCCCAGATTACTTAGTTAATTTCTGCAACAGAAAAACAACTGGCACACCACCATTTAATATCCCCACACTTGCTGTGCAAGAAGTGGGCAAATTAATTAGTGACTTAGCTAATAAGAAATCCTCCGGCCATGATGATATTAGCTCACAAATATTAAAGTTGTCTATACCATACATCGTAGAGACCCTTACTTATATTTACAACTTATGTATTCAAAACGATGTATTCCATACAGACCCTAAAGTCGCAAAAGTCGATCCACTGCCAAAACCAAAAGATCGTACTGACCCTAACAACTATAGACCCATTTCTCTGCTGTCAGTAGTATCTAAACCACCCGAAAGGCATATACAGAAACACCTGTCTGACTACTTAGAATCACGAAAGTTGCTCCATTCGTCTCAGTCAGGATTTCGCCCTCGGCACTCATGTCATACGGCTCTGAGCAGACTAACAGACACATGACTTTCAAATATGAATAATTCACAGCTGACAGGTGTAATTTATCTTGACTTTAAAAAGGCTTTCGACTTAGTGAACCATACAATATTGATTTCTGAACTTAAGCATTATCTTCGAAACGACATGGCTGTTTCGTTGTTTACGTCAAACCTCGAAAACAGGAAGCAGAAAGTAATTGTAAATGGAGCCTACTCTTCTACTAAAGATGTAAAACTCGGGGTTCCGCAGGGGTCAATCTTAGGTCCTCTTTTATTTTGTATTTACATCAATGACCTACCTCTAAGTCTAACCTGCGAAGCAGCAAAGTGTGATATGTTCGCCGATGATACCTCAATCCACACAGCTAACAAAGACATAATTGTAGTTGAAAACGGCCTTCAACAAAGTCTCGATGATATAGCAGCATGGTGTAAAGTGAACTCTATGATTCTGTATCCTAATAAAACAAAATATATGATTATTGCAACACGCCAAAAGCATCAGTTGAAACCATTAAAGCTTAATCTATCACTCGGCGATGACATCATAGAACAGGTAGCCGAACATCGTCTATTGGGGGTTACAATTGATAATCAGCTCAGGTGGCAGATGAACATTGACAATGTATGTAAAACGGTATCTAGAAATGTCTTTATGTTATCGAAATTAAAGTATTTCACATATAGTGAAACCAGTAAATTGTTCAGTAATGCACACATAATGTCACATATAAACTACGCATCGATGGTGTGGGTTTGTTGCAGTGATGTCCACTTAAAAAGATTAAATTCTCTACATAGGAGAATGGCAAAATTAATTCTTCCCGACCCGCACTTGACAACCGAGGAAAAACTCCAAAACAAATGGATTCCTACCCGTTCAAAATCACTTTAAATTTAACAAAGGGGTACTGATATTTAAAGTGTCCAACCATATCGCTTTAGCGCCTCAAGCACCAGACGGCGCAGAGAGGACTGAACATATCGCTTTAGAGTATTTAATAGATCTGTTTAAAAAATCAAATTTCTGCTATGGGAATATGAGGGGTCTTTATATTGTTCCAAAACCCCGAATAGATTTATTTAATTCCACTTTTTCATTTGCGGGTTCCACACTGTGGAACTCACTCCCACATTACGTTAAAGCCACTCCGACATTATTTCGTTTCAAGACAAGTCTTTATAGATAGCTAAAGAAGTACCCAACGGAGAAAGAAACACGCTTAGAAAAGAAGGGTACAACACAATTTATTAATATTTTGGGTAAATACCCTTTGTCAAAATAGACAAACAAACAGAGATTAGCCGCTACTTATCTTCATTCGCAGAAGGAATGTGGCAATCCAGACCAAAAAGGTGACTGCCAAGCGTGTAAAATGTAAAGAAGTACCCAACGGAGAAAGATACACGCTTAGAAAAGACGGGTACAACACAATTTATTAATATTTCGGGTAAATACCCTTTGTCCAAATAGACAAACAAACAGAGAGATTAGCCGCTACTTATCTTCATTCGCAGAAGGAATGTGGCTGCCACATTCCTTCTGCGAATGGAGATAAGTAGAGGCTAATCTCTCTGTTTGTTTGTCTATTTTGACAAAGGGTATTTACCCGAAATATTAATAAATTGTGTTGTATTCTTGGGCCAGGGCTTAAGTTTACTGATTGATTGAGTCCTAATTTTTTATCACTCCCTGCAACAATCATTTAATTATTATAATTTTATATTGTCCCCATTTGAAGTTGAAGGTCAGATGGTAACATGTATAGCCCAATGTCAACTACAAAGTTAACTTTTGATCTGGCATACCTGAGAACGTCCTGATAGCATTGTATGCTTGATCGGAGGTCTACTACTGAGTTTATAGCATATTCCAGAGGTTTGCAAGGAATTGTTTTTGTGCTTCAAATTTGCCACATCCGTTTAATATATTAGATTTTGATTGAGCTTGTGCTCCTAATATCCACCACACATGTTCTGATAGACTTATTAATGCATTCATCTCCTGCTTGAGTAAACCCTTCACTTCTGTCTAAGATAAATGTTGTCCAGGCATTAGGCTGTTTTTGTTCTATTGAACCTAACCAGACTTTAGTTTTCTGTGTGAATGAAGTGTAACCCAGGTAGTAATCTTTAAGGTATTGTCTGTGACTGAAGGTATAATACAATGTTCGCATGCCATGGTGATCATCAAGTATTTGTGTGAAGTCATACTTGGAGCTGATGTTAAATTCATTACAGATGCATTCAAACGCTTTCATATCCATGGTGTTATTAAACTGGTTGAAACTGGATTCAGTGGGTAGTGGAACATGGAGTTCTGACAGTATTCTTTTAAGCTGGTAATACGTGTGTAAACGATACACAGACCTAATCAGTTTTTTTGGAGTGATTCAAGTGGTCTGTAAAAGAACACCACAACCAGTAGTTGAGCATAGTATAGCAAAGTTAAGCTGGTTTTGAAACATCTGCAATGGACTAGAGGACCACTTTCTTGCAGTTGAATCATCTGTAATTGATGGGTTTAGGTAATAATCAAAAGGATTGGGTACTTTTACTTGAAAGAAATCTCCTTCGTCTATGTCGAGCTGATTTAGTTGAATTAATTTCTGGTCATAAGTAGGTGCGACATTGTACTTGGCATTAACATTAAATTGAAATGGGTTTGTACTAACGCTTGTTGGTGATTTAAATTCCATTGTGCTTTTTTATGTGATAATAAAATGTTTATTACCTTAACAAACATTGATACAAGTAAACCAGAATGGTTAACTAATGGTATTGATAATCGAAATGGTAACAAGGTTGTAGCTATCCATGAAATGTTTTTTTTAATGTAACAAATGGTGAAGCTTATTTTGTAACTGATGATACTGATAGACACTATATACCACCTAGGTATTATGACATTTGTACTTTAGCTAACAGGTTTCAAAATGATCTTGCATTTTTACTTGGTTTATTAGGCAATACAGTAACATCTCAAAATGAGGATTGGATATTGTTGGGTGGACTTACTAATGAAAAATTGTACTGGGTGAGTGATAGTGAAGTGGAAAAAAAGCAAAACTGGAATATATCCTGTTAATTTGTCAATACATAAAATTCTAAATGTTCATTTAAAAGAATTAAACACAACTGAAAATGTACACAATGGTATGCCTTCAACTTTGAAAAGATGTGTGCCGGCAGAAAATGCTCCCTATTTTCATAGCGCAGTTGTTAGATTTCCTAATTTGCAGTTTAAGAAATTAGGTGGCAGTTTCTTTGAATCACTGTGTGTATCTGTAATTAATAAAGATGATAAGCCAGTTCTGATGCATGATTTTTGTGTTGTCTTAGAAATTAAATACATTTTATTTTTGTTAAATAAAAATGAGTTCTGGTCTTAAGCTGAGAATTACACCAATTGCGTGTCCAATAATAGAGTTGAAAGATTTAGCTGATGTGCAAGGTTTTGATAAAGAAGGAGAAGTGGGACAAGTGTATGGTCTTGAACTTGATTCCTTTGTATTGTACATGAGAAAAGTAATTGATGATGTAAAAGATGATGCAGAAAGAAGGTATCCTAACTTAATCAACTTCGTGATGGTACTGTACCTAGTACTGTAAAAAATGTTCTTTACACCTTTAAATATGTGGGTAATAAGTGGGTCATCGTCGAGGTCTACTGTGGCCTGCTTCAACATCATGCTAAAGAAGATGGTGAAGAGGGTTGGTGCCAGCACGCAGCCCTGTTTCACGCCGTTGTACATCAGTGTACATCAGGTATCGTCTCGATGGCAGCCTGTTCAACCTCAGACGACTGCAGGCCCACACGAAAACCCTAGACCAACTGATTCGTGAGCTGCTCTTTGCTGATGACGCTGCCCTCGTTGCACACACAGAGAGAGCCTTGCAGCGCATCACATCCTGCTTTGCAGATGCTGCCCAGCTCTTTGGACTCGAGGTCAGTCTGAAAAAGACAGAGGTACTTCATCAGCCGGCACCCAAGGTAGAGCATCGCCCTCCCCACATCACCATCGGCGAGTCTGAACTGAAGTCAGTACACCAGTTTACCTACCTTGGCTGCATCATCACGTCAGATGCCAAGCTGGACAAGGAGCTTGACAGCAGGCTGGCAAAAGCGAACAGCGCTTTTGGGCGACTTTTCAAGTGGGTGTGGCACAATCAACAGCTGAAAACGGGCACCAAGATCAGTGTGTACAGAGCTGTCGTCCTCACCACCCTGCTGTACGGTTCCGAGTCCTGGGCCCTCTACCGCAACCAACTATGACTCCTCGAACGCTTTCACCAGCGCTGCCTGCGTACCATCCTGGGCATTCACTGGAGTGACTATGTCACCAACGTCGAGGTCCTTGAACAGGCAGAAACTATGAGCATCGAGGCTTTGTTGCTGCGGACACAGCTTCGCTGGGCGGGGCACGTCTCCAGGATGGAGGATCATCGCCTACCCAAGATCACTCTGTTCGGCGAGCTTGCTACTGGACACCGTGACAGAGGGGCACCAAAGAAGAGATATAAAGGCGGTCTCAAGAAGTCACTTAGTGCCTGCCAAATCGACCACCGCCAGTGGTCTTCGCTTGCTGCGGACCGTGACACCTGGCGCTCCACCATCTACAAGGCAGTCGTCTCCTTTGAGGACTCTCGCAGAGCTAACCTTAAAGACAAACGGCTCAGGAGAAAAAACCGAGTTGCCGTAACTCAGAACCCTGACCAGACCTTCCCCTGCAGCCACTGCGGTCGAACCTGCCTGTCCCGGATTGGCCTCCGCAGCCACGAAAATGCCTGCAGACGACGTGGGCAAGCCCTATAGAATCTTCGTTCGCGAAGTCAAGCCAAGAGAGAGAATAAGTGGGTAGTTGTTCCTGCTCCTGTTACTGCACCCATAAATGTTTGGGACATAAAGTATGAATTTATTAGTCTTTATGTAATTACTGGAGAAGATAAGAAAACATTTAGAAAAGCACTTCACTCTGGTCCATTGCTTGTGAGTCTTGTTCCAAGCTAGTCTGAAGACAACAATAGCAGAGATAAACTAAAACTGCAAGAGTATGAAAATGACGCTATCGTCTTACAAATAAAAAGGGTAGATCTGATATTTCTGTTGTTTTACACCAGCAAACTTTACCATACTAGAGAAGCGACAGTAGTTTTTGAAATTATCATGAGACTTTTGGATGATACTAAAGAAGATAACATTATACATATAAGGCGGTATAGCACAACATTCAATTCTGTACACAATGCAACAATGACTGTCGGTGTGGTTTGTGCCAGTTACTCTGTCAGGGAGAGGGGGCGGGGGGAAGGGGGGGGCAGGGGGTGTAGCTCTGTTTGCAATGGGAATGGGGAGTGTAAATGGGATTGCTGTTGAAGGTGTTAGTGTTGTCACATGCCTGGCACATGCTATGGTTTGGAAGCCCTTATCAAAAGATTTCATAAGAAGTTCCAAAAGCATGAAGCATTTAGTACTCTTGCTGGAGCAAAACTAAGCAGTATGAAGCTTATTATCAGTAAAGCTTTAGAGGACAATAAAATCAATGATAATGAGTTTAAGAGAGTACAGGATGATTGGGCCAATTACAAACAACAGAACTCTGAAATTCAAAATAAGATGCGTAGTCAGGCCGTGAATGTTGAAGAACTGAAAACAGCTTTTTTAGAAGAAGGAACAAAGATAAGAGTAAAAGAGACCATGGAAAAAGTGCAAGGTCTTCTAAACAAATAAAAATAGTTTTTCTTTATTTCTGTCATGCAATTCACAGAAAGAGGTCATGCCTAGCTATTAAACCCATTGGCTCCACCACCAGACTATTATTGAGGGAAAAAAAGTTATTTTGTTGTCCATGTAACTTGACAAATTTGTCCAAGTAACTTGATGACTTGAGTCAAGAACCTATAAGAACTTAGGTCAAGTTACTTATTTAAGTCACTTATAAGTATTTGCGGAGGTAACTTTGAAGACACTTGCAAAGTTGTAGGTAACTTATAGGTTACCTTATCAATACTTGTAATTTACATAACTTAAAGAGTTGTTGATGTTGTGTTATTTAATGTAGTGTGATTACTTGACTAGTCTATCAATTGCCTAGCGTGTTTGTTTTTTTAATTTTCTCAAAATACATTGCGGTGTTTGTCCGAGGCAGGGTTTTTTTGTTGTTTTTTTTTTTTTTTTGAGTGATGTGGGGTCATAATTAACCCTGTGCTTTAGGCGTGGGCTCGGGCATTTCGACTTAGGTGACTTACCGATCTCTCTCTCTCTCTCTCTCTCTCTCTCTCTCTCTCTCTCTCTCTCTCTCTCTCTCTCTCTCTCTCTCTCTCTCTCTCTCTCTCTCTCTCTCTCTCTCTCTCTCTCTCTCTCTCTCTCTCTCTCTCTCTCTCTCTCTCTCTCTCTCTCTCTCAACTGACTGTACTCTTCTCGGGTTGGTTACCACCGGCCTTATTATGAAGTTTGTGTCTAAATAGTTTTGTGGATTTCTGCATCATCTCAGTGACAATCCAACGCCGGTTAACTGTGCCTAAATGTGTTGCGCAATGTTTTCTCGGACCAGCACTGTCATGAAACCTGGACATTTGTACTTTCATATTGATGCTTCATAATTAAGCCGCACGCTGTGTGGACTGCGATTGTGTGGGCTGTGGGGGGGGGGGGGGGGGACTTGTACTAAGCTATTTTATGAGTACTATACGGACAGCCTCTGCAACCACATGCAATATTCTCTTTCCCTTTATATGTTCATAAAAGGTGTTTACTCTCATTTTGAAAACGTTTTCGCCGACTGAATACTGGTTTTACTTTTTTCTGCTACTGCAACATCATAATTTTTGTTTTTCTTAAAAATTACAGTTCTTCTTCTTTACTTTTAAGCCTAATCTTTGTTTACTTTGATTCAATATTATTGTCCCTTTCATTGTTTGGTTTTATTATTATTTGTGTTTGTGTACTGATTACTGTACTTCAATAGCTTTATTACGTTAAGTGTACTTATTGTTATTTTCATTTTTGCCTCCTTCATTTCTTTCTCATCTGTCACAATAAATCAAGCAGACGTGAAAGTAAAAGATCTCCGCGTTGGGCATTTAAATCTGTACCATCTATATGCCAAACTTGCTCATAATATTTGCGTTTACCTGAATGACTCAAACCCGTTTCATATTTTTGGATTATATGAGACACGTCTTGGTTCTAATGTATCTGATGAATCAATTCAGGTTCCTGGATTTTCTGTCCTGAGACGTGATCCAACGGCCCATGGACAGACAGGATTAGCTGCTTATATTCACACGTCTGTTCAAGCTCTTACACGTAGACACGTACACGACATGATTTAGAAACTGACCAAATTGAGTGTATTTGGCTTGAGCTGAAGGTCCCCCAATCACCATCATTTCTTATCGGTTTTCTGTACTGCAACCCTGCTTCAAACTTTGAGTGGTACGATAGTTTTCTTAGTATGTTTGATAAAGCCTGTAAACCTAATTCTAATGTCATACTTATGGGAGATTTTAACATAGACATGTTAAAGTCGCATCATGCATGGGACTCTACGATGACGTTGCTGGGTCTTAGACAGTTAGTCACTTTGCCAACACGAATGACACCAACAACATCTACAGTCATATACCACATCTATACCACACAGCCTATACCTGGGCAGTGGGCAGATGTTCACATCTGCACGGGACATAGACGACCCCGCCCTCCACGAGTCGCCTGCTGCCTTGCAGGCCTGGCCGCTTGGCTGCGGAAAGGCTAAGGGAGGAAACCCCTGACATCAAAGCCCCCGTGTCTCCAGGGAAGGCTTTTGAGCCAGAGACTAGGACAAGGACAGTCTGATATAAAACCTACGACCCGAGGACCTCGATGCCATCGTCCCAGCTTGCTAGGCCATGGCAGATGAACCAAGGGTTTAAAGGGTGGGGCCAGTACTGCGCACACTGCACTCCACCAAAAAGCTCCACCGCGCAGGCTTTAGGAAACGTCCACGGACCATGACACTGACCATTCCAAGTCCTGTAGCGACGGGCGAGGGGCGAAACGGCAGGTGAAAGATGTCACTGGAAGCCGCAGTCTCAAACCTGCATGCAGGCGGTTCAGGATATTGGTTGCCTGATGTTGACCTGGGGATGACAACATCACTCGGCACACCCTGAACGACCAAGCAGCCTTCTCTAGGGACAGCACTGCTTGGTCCACACGGAGAGGGGCCTAGAAAAGGTGGCCTAACCAAAGCTCGTCCCCTCGTAACCCCAGTTGGCTAGCCGCGGTCAACGGGCATCTTCTCCTGCGGTCAAAAAACAAGAAAGAATAACGGATCCACTCTCATGACGACCACGACCGGACTCAACGTAGCATGCTGGAACGTCCGAACCATGCTCGACAAAGCAGACAGCGGACGCCCTGAACGTCGCTCCGCCCTCATTGCCCATGAATTGCGGAGGTTAAACATCGACATCGCCGCGCTCAGCGAAGTACGCCTTCCGGACGAAGGCAGCCTCCAAGAACTTGGTGCTGGGTACACCCTCTACTGGTCAGGCAGGCCTGTATCAGAAAGACGGCTCTCAGGCGTGGGTTTCATGGTCAAGACATCCATTGCGACTAAGCTGGAAAACCTACCAACGGGCCACTCAGACCGCATCATGTCCATGCGCCTCCCACTGAGACACCAGCAACACGTCACCCTTCTCAGTGTGTACTCCCCAACCCTCCTGGCAGAGCCTGCTGAAAAGGACAAGTTTTACACTGACCTGCGCAGCCTCCTACAGAGTACCCCTGCAGACGACAAAGTCATCATCCTTGGCGACTTCAACGCCAGAGTGGGCCAGGACTCTGAAGCCTGGAAAGGAGTCCTCGGCAAGCATGGCGTGGGGAACTGCAATGACAATGGCCGCCTACTGTTGGAGTTCTGCGCGGAGCAGCAACTGGTCATCACCAACACTACTTTTCAGCAAAAGGACAGTCGAAAGACCACCTGGATGCATCCTCGCTCCAAACACTGGCACCTTATCGACTATGTCCTAGTGCGTCAGAGGGACCGCAGTGACGTCCTCCTCACCAGAGTGATGCCCAGCGCAGAGTGCCACACTGACCACCGCCTTGTCCGCTGCAAACTCAGGCTCCACTTCAGGCCAAAACCCAAGAAATGGGGGCCCCCCAAGAAAAAGCTTGATGTTGCCAGCCTTCAGCGTGACGATGTGAAAGCCGCCTTTCAGACAGATTTACAGCGCAGGCTCAAAGACACAGCGGACCCAGTAGACTCCTCCCCTGAAACACTTTGGGAACAACTGAAAACTGCTATTGCAAAATCCTCCGCAGAAGTCTTGGGTTTCGCCAGAAAGAAGAACAAAGACTGGTTTGATGAAAACGATGTAGAGATCCAGGAACACCTAGCAAAAAAAAGAGCCGCCCATCAGGCCCACCTAGCACAGCCTTCCTGCCCTGTGAAGAAGTCTGCCTTCCGCCTCGTCTGCAGCAGTCTCCAGCGCAAGCTCAGAGATCTCCAGAATGAGTGGTGGACCAGACTTGCACAGAGGACCCAGCTTTGTGCTGACAATGGTGACTACAGGGGCTTCTACGAAGCACTGAAAGCAGTGTATGGCCCCAGGCACCTGGTACAAAGTCCCCTGCGAAGCGCGAATGGCCAGGCACTCCTCACAGATAATACCTCCATCTTGAACCGCTGGTCGGAATACTTTCAGAGCCTCTTCAGCGCTGAGCGCACTGTTCAAGAAGCAGTCGTCCTACAAATCCCACACCTCCCAGTAAAGGTTGAGTTGGACGAACCGCCCACCGCTGAAGAGACCCTCACAGCCATCCACCAGCTCAAGAGTGGCAAAGCAGCAGGCATTGATGGAATACCGCCAGAGATCTGGAAACATGGAGGCACAGCACTGCACAACAAGCTCCATGACCTCTTTCTCTGCTGCTGGGAGGAAGGAACACTACCAAAAGATCTCCGTGATGCAGTCGTTATCACCCTGTACAAGAACAAAGGCGAGAAGTCTGACTGTTCCAACTATCGGGGAATTACCCTGCTGTCCATTGCTGGGAAAATCCTTGCAAGGCTGCTCCTGAATCGGCTGGTACCTGCCATCGCTGAAGACCAACTCCCAGAGGGCCAGTGTGGCTTCAGAGCAAACAGGAGCACCACCGATATGGTCTTTGTGCTGAGACAGCTACAGGAGAAGTGTCGCGAGCAGAACAAAGCGCTGTACGTAACATTTGTCGACCTAACAAAAGCGTTCGACTCTGTGAGCAGGCAAGGCATGTGGCAGATCCTGGAGCGACTTGGCTGTCCCCCAAAGTTCCTCAACATGATTGTCCAGCTACACGAGGACCAGCAAGGCCAGGTCAGACTCAACAATGACCTCTCAGAACCATTCCCTATTCTCAACGGCGTAAAGCAGGGCTGCGTGCTGGCACCGACCCTCTTCACCATCTTTTTTAGCATGATGTTGAAGCAGGCCACAGTGGACCTCGATGATGACGATGCAGTGTACATCAGGTATCGTCTCGATGGCAGCCTGTTCAACCTCAGACGACTGCAGGCTCACACGAAAATCCTAGACCAACTGATTCGTGAGCTGCTTTTTGCTGATGATGCTGCCCTCGTTGCACACACAGAGAGAGCCCTGCAGCGCACCACGTCTTGCTTCGCAGATGCTGCCCAGCTCTTTGGACTCGAGGTCAGTCTGAAAAAGACAGAGGTCCTCCATCAGCCGGCACCCAAGACAGTGTATCGCCCTCCTCACATCACCATTGGCGAGTCTGAACTAAAGTCAGTGCACCAGTTTACTTACCTTGGCTGCGTTATCACGTCGGACGCCAAGCTGGACAAGGAGCTTGACAGCAGGCTGGCAAAAGCGAACGGCGCTTTCGGGCGACTTTTCAAGCGGGTGTGGCACAATCAACAGCTGAAAACAGGCACCAAAATCAGCGTGTACAGAGCTGTGGTCCTCACCACCCTGCTGTATGGTTCCGAGTCCTGGGCCCTCTACCGCAGCCAACTACTACTCCTCGAACGCTTTCACCAGCGCTGCCTGCGTACCATCCTGGGCATTCACTGGAGTGACTATGTCACCAACGTCGAGGTCCTTGAACAGGCTGAAACTGTGAGCATCGAGGCTTTGCTGCTGCGGACACAGCTCCGCTGGGCGGGGCATGTCTCCAGGATGGAGGATCATCGCCTACCAAAGATCACCCTGTTCGGCGAGCTTGCTACTGGACACCGTGACAGAGGGGCACCAAAGAAGAGATACAAAGACTGTCTCAAGAAGTGACTTAGTGCCTGCCAAATCGACCATCACCAGTGGTCTTCGCTTGCTGCGGACCGTGACACCTGGCGCTCCACCATTTACAAGGCAGCTGTCTCCTTTGAGGACTCTCACAGAGCTAGCCTTAAGGACAAGCGGCTCAGGAGAAAAAACAGAGATGCCGCAGCTCAGAACCCCGGCCATACCTTCCCCTGCAGCCACTGCGGTCGAACCTGCCTGTCTCGGATTGGCCTCCGCAGCCACGAACAAGCCTGCAGACGTCGTGGGCAACTCCTATAAAATCTTCCTTCGCGAAGTCAAGCCAAGAGAGATACCACACAGCCGGAGTCTGTTCATAATGTGTCTGTCGGTAACTTTCCCATCAGCTGTATGTGGTCCACTAAGTTCCCAAAAGCAAAGAAAGGATGTCATACGTAAATCAGCTATCGTTCTTTTAAAAAATTTAGTGAGAGCGACTTTTTATCTGACCTTTATATGCACCTTTTGATGACGTGCTTAGTGAAACTGACCCAGACAGCCCTCTGTCTGTCTGCCCCACCCGGGTCTGCCCTGGGGGACTTGGGTGGGGTTAGGTATTTTTTAGTTCCCAGGGTCACCCTGGTCAGCCCCACAGGGTGGGTTTATCTCTCTATTCTGGGGCATGTGTTTCTGTCTACCCTTTGTCCCTTCACCTGTATTTGCCTTTTTAAAACTCTCCCTACTGTCTGCACTGCCTGTAGCTCTTGATATTGGATGTGTGTTGCTAAATGGTCTTAGCTTTATTTAGGCCCATGTGTTAGGTTTATTTAATGTATTTGACCGGCTGGCGACATACATTCAATGTTCTGTTTAGTTGTTTGTTTTTTTTTCACAAGCAATGCAGGCACGTCCTGAGAAAGCCTTGTTGCTGTCGGGACGTTAAGCAATGTACAATCAATCAATCAAACCTCTGTCTGTCTGGTATAGCATTTTTCTTACTATTTGAAATAAACATGCGCCTGTGCGGCGGAGGCGAGTCAAACACGCATCACTCCCGCCATGGCTGACTCAAGACATCATTCAGACCATAAGGGTGAGAGATGATCTGAGAAAACAGAAGCGCTTTGTTGAATTTAAACATAAGCGCAATCGTGTCAAATGTCCAGTGCGGCAGGCTAAACATCGTTCATTGATCGTTTGATTAAACAAGACAAAGATATGTCCAAGCTCTGGCGCGCTATGGCCGTAGTGACTGGAGGCAAGAGTAGTAAATCCACTGTAATCCCGTCTACCCTGACTGCCGATAATTTTCTTACGATCATTTCCTTTCAATTGCTGAGTCCCTGGTCCCTTCTAAAACAAACTCTCGGCCCTATACCTGTCCTGAAACCCTAATTGATTTCTGTAGAACGCGAACTGCGAAATTTGATCCTTTTGCTATTTCTCCTCTGGCAGTTCACGAGGTTGGTAAGACAGTTAGTTCCATGAAGAATAAAAAAATCTTCCGGGCCAGATGAAATGAGCCCCAAAATACTGAAACTATCACTTCCCTATGTTGTAGAAACAATAACTTATGTCTACAATTTATGCATCCAGAAAAATGTTTCCCAAAAGAACTAAAAAAGGCTAAAGTTATTTCCCTACCTAAAAAAAATATCTGTCCGATGTTAACAATTATCGCCCCATTTAACTTTTGTCTGTCTTAAGTAAACCCCTTGAACGACACATTCATAAGAATCTGCTAAAATACCTGGGAAAACGCAAATTAATCCACCCCCTCCAGTCATGTTTTCGCCTGAAGCATAGTTGTCTTACAGCCTTAGCGCGACTTACAGACGCGTGGCTAAGTTCAATAAACCAAGGCGAATTTACAGGTGCTGTTTCGGAAAGCTTTCGACCTGATAGATCATGACATTCTCCTTTCCAAGCTCAGTATATATCTGGATGGTTCATTTTCAAGTAACTGTTTTCGTACCTCAGACGCCAGTTCTCAGGCATCTATTCATTCTTTGAAAACAACCTTGTTTTTCGCTTCCTATCTTACAGACAGACAGCAGCGCGTGATACTCAATGGATCTTACTCTTCAAGTGGTTTAGTAACAAGAGGAGTGCCCCAGGGCTCTGTCCTGGGACCTCTTCTCTTTTGCATATTTATCAATGACCTGCCACTACATTTCACGAATGACAGAATTGCATGTGACTTGTTTGCCGATGACGCAACAATCCACACCCCCGATAAGTGTCTTGAGTCTTTAAATGGTCGTTTGCAACAGGGACTGAGCGAAATTTCCAAATGGTGTGCAAATAATGCAATGATCCTTAATCCCACCAAAACCGAATGTACCCCACCCGGGTCTGCCCTGGGGGACTTGGGTGGGGTTAGGTATTTTTTAGTTCCCAGGGTCACCCTGGTCAGCCCCACAGGGTGGGGTTTTCTCTCTATTCTGGGGCATGTGTTTCTGTCTACCCGAGGTCCATTCACCTGTATTTGCCTTTTTTAAACTCTCCCTACTGTCTGCACTGCCTGTAGCTCTTGATATTGGATGTGTGTTGCTAAATGGTCTTAGCTTTATTTAGGCCCCATGTGTTAGGTTTATTTAATGTGTTTGACCGGCTGGCGACATACATTCAATGTTCTGTTTAGTTGGTTGTTTTTTTTCACAAGCAGTGCAGGCACGTCCTGAGAAAGCCTTGTTGCTGTCGGGACGTTAAGCAATGTACAATCAATCAACAATCAAAACCGAATGTATGACGATAGCAACCCGTCAGAAGCATCAGCTCAAGCCACTTTAGCTTAGCCTGGAAATCCAAGACCACACCATTACACAAGTAACTGAACATCGCCTACTTGGAGTTATTTTTGATAACCAGATGAAATGGCAATCTCACATCAATGCTGTCTGTAAAACTGTGTCCAGGAATGTTTTTATGCTGTCTAAGCTAAAATGTCTTATTGATGTCGACGCTCGCAAACTATTTTACAATGCCCATGTCAAATCCCACATCGATTATGCCTCCACGACATGGGACGGCAGAGGTGACATACACTTGAAGAGGCTTAACTCCTTGCATCGCAGGGCAGTGAAGCAGATCCTGCCTGATCCAGCCCTTTCTACTGACCAAACATTTGAAAAACCTAAAGATGCTTCCTCTCGACAGGCACCATCTTTTTAACAAAGGGGTAGTCATGTATAAAATCTGGAATGAAATCCACCCAGAATACTTGTGTAAGCTCTTCGCCAAGGCAGCTTCAGGCTATTTAACATCAAGGCGTAACTTCATCACACCACGCCCGAGGATAGATTTATTTAAAACCACCCTCTCATTCTCTGGCGCCTCGTTTTGGAATAAACTGCCAGCGCACATAACACACTCTGGTTCACTCCCATCTTTCAAGGAAAGCCTCTTTAAGTACCTGCTATCTAACAGCTCATTCACTGGTTTGGGTATCCCCATCGCCTAATGTCTTGATATTAACCTCCGCGCGCACGTGTGCGTGTATGTGTGTGCGTGCGTGCGCGAGTGTGTGTTTGTGTGTGTGCGTGTGTGTGTTTGTGTGTGTTTGTGTGTGTGTGTGTGTGTGTGTGTGTGTGTGTGTGTGTGTGTGTGTGTGTGTGTGTGTGTGTGTGTGTGTGTGTGTGTGCGTGCGGCGAGAGCGTGCGCGCGTGTTTGATTTCAGTGAAAGAAGGAATTTTAAAGAATATCTTCTTCTTTTTTGCCATTCACATTATTAGCAATTATACTTGGTGCCCTCCAATTTGCCTTATCCATCTTTTTTGAACGACTTGTTATATTATGTGCACCTGTATGTTAGTAGCTTTGTACCTTTGTATGTTAGTAGCTTTGTACCTTTAGCAGAGTTGTACATTTGTAGATTAGCAACGGCAAGCGTGAAAAATGGCACATGTGCTAACTGCTTATTCCGATCAGAAATAATGTTTCATTTCATCTCTCTCTCTCTCTCTCTCTCTCTCTCTCTCTCTCTCTCTCTCTCTCTCTCTCTCTCTCTCTCTCTCTCTCTCTCTCTCTCTCTCTCTCTCTCTCTCTCTCTCTCTCCTCCCTCTGTATCATGAAGATTGAATCTTCTTGCAAAGGATACTGGGAAGGAAAGTATATCAAGCAAAATTTGCTTATTATACAGTATATTAGTACATGTGTCAAAGAAGGAAACACTTTGTGGAGTGGGTACATAAAAGAATAGCAAGCCCCAAAGTCTGATAATATACAAAGATGGTTAAGTCGCAGACAGCCAGTCAGGCGGGGCTTCACTGCCAAACGAAAAGGCAGCATCATACATGAAGACCGTGCTGCCTACACAGCCAAGGCCTCAAACGGAGGTGGAGGCTCATGCTGTAAATAATGCTTAGACAACAGGGTTCAAGTGAAAAAATTGTTCACCAAGTAGACCAAAAAGGTCACTCACTTAGTAGTTTCTTCCTGCTCATCAAGTTTCTTCTTCTTCTTCAGCGTTCCTGAGTTTCTGCCTCAGATGTCAAGATTGGTTGTTGAGATGAAGTTCGTGGTCTGCAGTAGGTCTAGAATGGAGCCCCAGAGTTTCTCTGGAAGCGTCGCTCCATGGGGCCAGTGCTGTATCCTGGCGTCTTGGTACAGGGGACAGGACTGCAGTACATGCTCTGGGGTCTGTAAACCAGTTTCACACAAGCAGTCTGCAGTGTGTGACAGTCCAAGGCGGTACAAGTGTGCACGAAGTCGGCAGTGACCAGTCTTTAGACGGAATATGGTGGTCTGTTGGTGGCGCTGGAGGTGTCTTAACTGGTCATCAGATGGTGAGTTGTGTTGGGTCTGCCAGTCTGCATGATAGTGCCACTTAATGAGGGTTTTGACTTCCTGGAAGGACGTCGGTTGGTTTGGCTGCTCAAGCTTGCTGCCGGACTTGGCGAGTCTGTCTGCCTCCTCGTTTCCTGATAGTCCACAGTGAGCAGGTACCCACTGTTAGGCGTGAGAGGGCGACCAACAGGTCCAGTGTTTCTTTCTCATGCTGCTCACTGGGGTACTGCAGGCTTTGGATGATGGATCTGCAGTCGGTCAGGAAAACGACATGTGAGGGCAGGGGATCGTCTGCACCGACAAGGCTAGCAGCCTCTCGTAGACCAGTGAGTTCAGCCCGGTAGTTGGTTGACAGTCTTCCAGCAGGCAGGGATTTGGATGTAGTGTGTCCATCTGGGTAGCGGATGAAAATTCCACTGCCTCCATTCTTGACAGCTGCGTCTGAGGATCCATCTGAGAAAACGTGGGCCCAGACTGATACATTGTAATCTCGGTCCAACATTTCCAGTGTGAGAGACCTGAGGTTGTCTTCTGACTGGAATTCTTTGCTTCCTGGGACATCAGTAACAAACAGCACGTTTTCCAGGGGGGTGTTCCAGTCGTCAGTAGCTTGAAGAGGTTCTCGACCATCTGAGGCATTGTAGATGGTGTCCTGGTGAGCTCTTGTGAGTTGTTTTGTGAGGTGGTTGAAGCTGCTCCTCTTCAGCCTGTTCTTTGTTTGTTCTTGGAGTTGCTGATGGACTAGGTGGGTGGGCAGTCCCTGCAACTTTACACTGTGAGCAAGGACCTTCTCATCCCGTCTTTTGTCTAGGCAGTGAAGACCAGTGGTGGTTTCTAAGGTGTGGATGGGTGTCGTTTTTAGCCCGCCTGTGATGATGCGCATGCCTGCGTTCTGCACTCTGGCCTGCCTGCTCGTGTTGCTCTTGGCAGCAGTGGCCCAGGCTGCTGAGCCATACTCCATCACAGGACGGATGCTTAGACAACAGGGTTTAAGTGAAAAAATTGTTCACCAAATAGACCAAAAAGGTCACTCACTTAGTAGTTACTTCCTGTTCATCAAGTATGTTATTTGGTGGCGCCGGGAATGTGAGGTTCACCGAACATTCCGGCTCCACCGATTATTGTAGGAAGTGAACAATTTTTCTGTAATCCGCTAAAAATCGACGCAGGAATGGGAAGCCGCACTGGCACTAATTAATGGCCAACATACGACACCGAAGACTTCTGTGGGTCTAATGACCGGGACATGCTGGAGTCCAGGTTCTAAATGATCGAGCGGACACCCTCGCTGGTAAGGCAGAAATCACACAGGGACTATTCATCGGCAGATCAGACGTGGTGAGATACCTGAGAAAGCATTTCCTGCGAACAGAGCAAAGGGCATCACACAATCTACCGTCTCCAGAGCAGAGATGTAGGAAAAGTCATGAGACGTTGGGCAGACTTGAAAGGACGTGAGAGATCCGTAGTGAACCAGACCAATATTGGCATGATATCGAAAGTAACTATGGGTAATAAAGCTTGCTGAACACAAAAGTAACAGGATATTATGATATTTTATTATTTTATGTACTTACAGTTCATTTACAAGATGCATGTTCTTTGCTCCCTTGTGCATGCAGCCACCGATACTATTCACAGAATTACAGTACCCGTGGCTGTATGCAAAAGGGGGTTATTTGTTACTAGTTTGTGTTTCTGCCTCCTCACAAAATGCTTACATAGATACACAACTGAGCACACAAGGGTGGCAATGTTTATTATGATCGTGTTTCAGCCATAAATGAATGCTTATTGGAGCCTTGTGGAGCACACACATGTGAAAACAAGGTAAAGGGTTACGTTTGTCACTGTGAAGGCGGATGGAGTGGTATTAACTGCACTATCCCACCCGATCCTTGCAAAAACCACACATGCAACAATGGCGCTTCTTGTTTTCCTAACGGCAGTAGCTACATGTGCCAGTGCCAGCAGGGATACACGGGTTCACTGTGCGAGCTGGAAATACGTAAGATTGAACATTTATTCATTCATTGATTCACTCATTTCATTGAATTTGTCTGCACATATTGTTTAAGTTGGGGGAATGTGTGTGTATGTGTGTGTGCGTGTGTTTGTGTGTGTGTGTGTGTGTGTGTGTGTGTGTGTGTGTGGGTGTGTGTGTTCTTGTCTGTTGTTTGGCTGGTTGGCTGGTTAGTCGGTGGGTTGTTTTTCTTTCTTTTTATCTTTAATTTATCTTCCTTTAGTTTAATTAACATCCGTCATCTTTCACTTCGTTAGCTTAACAGCAGATAGTTGGTGGCTCACGTGCAAAGCAGAAGTGTGTCTATGTTCTGGGCCAGTGGTCGTCCGTCCTTCTTCTGTCGTCTGTCGTCCATCGTCCATCCGCTGTCGTCCGTGGTAAAAACTTTAACGTTGGCCTTTTCTCAGAGACTATTCAAGCCACACGGATACCTTTGGCAAAACCTTTCTAAAAACATTACAATTTCAGTGACCTCTCACAAAAGTCAAGGTTCACAGAGGATCAGAAAATCTATCAAAATAGCTATATTTTGACATAATTTATTTTTTCGCAAATACTATTCCAACTTCAAACCCAGACCTCGCGCTTGGACCATACGGCGTTAAGGCGCGTCCTCTGGGTGGTGGATAGGGAGTCACTCGTGAAAGGGGTGCACCGAAGGAAATAAGGTGCCGTAAACCAACATGGTCTAAGGGAAGGATTCCCCGACAGAAAACCCCTGGTCCTCCTTGTAAGGGGGTTGGGCGTGGGGTAGCTTCACCACTTTGCAAATAAGGAAATAGCTACAAAAACGCTGACGAATAGACCAACAGCAATTCCTTTCCTGGAGGAGGAAGGTTCTTCTACCAGAAGATTTATGACGTCGTGTGGTGAAAGCCGGAAGTCTTCGGATGCCACAAGACCGAGCCGCCTCTCTCTATCCAAGGACACAATCATGGGCACATGGAATGTCAAGACCATGTACATGAGCAGCAAGGCCGCCCAGATAGCAGCGGAAATGCAAAAGTACAACCTTTCCCTGCTAGGTATCGGTGAAGCCAGATGGACGCAGTCTGGTCAGAAAAGGCTGACAAGTGGGGAGATAATTTTTATATTCCGGACATGAAGAGGAAAATGCCCCCCATACAGAAGGTGCAGCATTCATGCTGTCACCAGTGGCACAGAGAGTGCTGATGGGATGGGAACCTCTTGGGCCAAGAATTATCACAGCAGCCTTTAGAACCAGGAAAAATATTAAGCTCAACGTCATCCAGTGTTATGCACCCACTAATGACAGTGACGAGAAAGAGAAACAAAAGCTCTACGACCGACTCCAGAGTGCTGTGGACAAATGTGCGGCACGAGACATCACCATCGTCATGGGCGATTTTAATGCCAAAATAGGGGAGGACAACACCGAATACGAAGAGGTGATGGGGAGACATTGACTAGGAGAGTTGAGTGAGAACGGGGAGAGGTTCGTAGACTTTTGTGCTCTAAACAGACTTGTCATTGGAGGCAGCAACTTCCCACACAGAAGAATACACAAAGCAACTTGGGTCTCACCTGACCATACTACAGAGAACCAAATAGACCATATCTGCATTAGCAAAAAATTTAGAAGATACCTTCAAGATGTTCGAGTGAGGAGGGGAGCAGATGTCGCCTCAGACCACCATATGCTTACCTTAAGAATAAAGCTCAAGTTAAAGAAAAGCCGAGCAGAGACAAAAAGAAGACAGCGCTATAATGTAGGCCTCATGAGAGAGAGTGGAGTGAGAGAAGAGTTCACACTGGTGCTGTCCAACAAATTTCAAGCGCTACAGGAGCTAGTATATGAAGAGGAGGCGGCAACCACGGAGCAGCAGTGGAAGGCAGTTAGATAGGCGCTGAACTCAACCTGCAAAGACACTGTAGGTTTCAGGAAACACCATCACAAGGACTGGCTGTCTGCACAGACCTTGAAGAAGATAGAAATGAGGAAGCAGAAGAAAGCAGTTGTCAACAACAGTCGCACCAGAGCAGCCATAGCAAGGGCACAGGAGGAATACTCGGAAGCCAACCGCGAGGTGAAGAGGAGTATCAGGGCAGACAATAGGCAGTCTGGCAGCAGAGGCTGAAAAGGCAGCTGGCAGCAGCAACATGAAACAGCTCTATGACATTACCAGAAGATTGTCGGGCAAGTATGACCATATAGAAAGACCAGTAAAAGACAAAGAAGGCAAGCCTATGGCGGACAGAACAGACCAACACGACAGATGGGCAGAATATTTTGAAGAGCTACTGAACAGACCCCCCCCCCCCCCCAGATATCCAGCCAGCAGAGACTGATCTACCCATCAGCTGTGACAGACCCAGCCGGGAAGAGATCAGAAGGGCAGTGGCACTTTTGAAGAACGGCAAAGCAGCAGGGCCAGATGGCATCCCATCTTAGGTTCTGAAAGCAGACCTAGAGACAACCGTAGAGCTGCTGTACCCACTGTTTAGAAAGATCTGGGAGGAAGAGATGATGCCGGCTGACTGGAAGGAGGGGTACCTAATCAAGTTTCCCAAGAAAGGCGACCTCAGTAAGTGTTCCAACTACAGAGGAATCACCTTGCTGTCAGTACCAGGAAAGGTCTTCAACAGGATCATCCTGTCAACAGGATCATCCTGGAGAGAATGAAGAGCTCCGTCGACCCTCAGTTAAGGGACCAGCAAGCAGGATTCAGGAAAACCGATCATGTACAGACCGGATTGCCACTCTCTGCATCATCGTGGAACAATCTCTGGAGTGGAGTTCCCCGCTGTACGTCAACTTTGTGGATTAAGAGAAAGCATTTGACAGCGTGGACCGAGACACTTTGTGGAAACTAATACGACACTACGGTGTACCCACAATGCTCGTCTGCCTGATCAAGAGCAGCTACGATTGCATGACATGTCGCGTGATCCCCGAAGGGCAGTTCACCAGGCAGCTCCAGGTCAGAACCGACCTCAGGCAGGGGTGTTTGCTCTCTCCGTTCCTCTTCCTATTGGCTATAGACTGGGTCATGAAGAGGACCACTGAGCAGAGAAGAAGCGGAATACAGTGGACACCGTGGACACAGCTTGACGACCTCGATTTTGCAGACGACTTGGCTTTACTGTCTCACACTCGTCAACAAATGCAGGACAAGTCCACGAGGCTTGCTGACATCTCGTCCCAAGTGGGCCTCACCATCCACAAGCAGAAAACGAAGACAATGAGGCTGAACGCAACCAGGGAAGAACCAGTCTTGCTTGCTGGCACCCCGTTGGAGGAGGTGAAGTCCCTCACCTATCTCGGCAGCATCATCGACAAAAAGGGCGGCACTGATGCAGATGTCAGAGCACGAATCGGTAAAGCCAGAGCAGCCTTTCTCCAGTTGAAATTAGTGTGGAGTTGCAGAGAGCTGTCACAACACACCAAAGTCCGGATTTTCAACTCAAACGTAAAAGCAGTTTTCCTGTATGGAGCAGAGACATAGAGGTTGACAAAAACCACAGTCAACAGAGTTCTGATCTTCATAAACAGTTATCTTATAAGAATCTTGGAAATCCACTAGCCAGAGAAGATCAAGAGCAGAGACTTTCAGGTTATCAAAAACCACAGTCAACAGAGTACAGATCTTCATAAACAGTTGCCTTAGAAAAATCTTGAAAATCCAGTGGCCAGCAAAGATCAGCAACATCAGACTCTGGGAGAGAACACAGCATATAACAGCAGAGAATTAATTTGGGCAAAGAAGATGGGGATGTATTGGTCACAGTCTGAGAAAGCCAGTTTCCAGTATCACTAGGCAGGCATTGTCATGGAACCCCCAGGGAAAGAGGAAACTAGGCAGGCCGAGAAACACCTGGCGTCGAGACCTCCAAGCAGACTTCCAGAGACTGGGAACCACCTGGAGTAAAATCGAAGAAGCACAGGACAGGAGTCTCTGCCGGTCTTTCGTCGACGGCCTATACCCTGGGAGGGGTGACAGGCGTAAGTAAGTAAGTGAAGATCAGCAACATCAGACTCTGGGAGAGAACACAGCAGATAACAGCAGAGAATGAAATAGGTCGAAGAAGATGGGAACGGATTGGTCACAGTCTGAGAAAGCCAGTTTCCAGTATCACTAGGCAGGGATTGTCATGGAACCCCCCCCCCCCTCCCCCCTCCCCCCCCCTCCAGGGAAATAGGAAAAGAGGCAGGCCGAGAAACGCCTGACGTCGAGACCTCCAAGCAGACATCAAGAGACTGGGAACCACCTGGAGTAAAATCGAAGAAGCACAGGACAGGAGTCGCTGCAGTTCTCTTGTCGACGGCCTGTACCCTGGGAGGGGTGACAGGCGTAAGTAAGTAAGTAAGTAAGAGAAGATCAGCAACATCAGACTCTGGGAGAGAACACAGCAGATAACAGCGGAGAATGAGATTGGGCGAAGAAGATGGGGATGGATTGGTCACAGTCTGAGAAAGTCAGTTTCCAGTATCACTAGGCAGGCATTGTCATGGAACCCGAGAAAATGCCAACGTTAAAGTTTAATACGGACGACGGACGGACGACCGCTGGCCCAACAAACAGACTCACTTTTGCTTCGCACGTGAGCCAAACATGTACTTTCACATACGTACGCACACACACACACACACACACACACACACACACACACACACACACACACACACACACGCGCGCGCGCGCGCGCGCGCACGCACACACACACCAAACACACACACACACACACACACATATAGACACACATACAGCCTTTCGCGCCAAATGTGCGTTCAGCAGCGATGTTGGCGTAACTAGAAATGACGTAATTTTTATCTTCTTACTTGTCAGAGGTTTAGGCCTGACCGACTAACATCATGGACATGCTATTAAATTCGCCCCACCGCGACCCATCCTAAAAAGTTCCTTCTATAAATAGAAGGGACTTAAAAATTAGCCATATTTTAACCAAAAAAAAAAATTTCTCAATTACGTTTTACAACTTCAAACCCAAACTTGGTACAAAGATACCTGATGGTAAGATCTATCTATGCATACTAATCTGGTTGATCCCTTAAAAAGGTCAAGGGTCACAAGAGCTCAGGAAATAGGTAAAAAAAATAGCCAGATGTGAAAACGGTGTTTTCATGATGTGTAGTCACATAGACGTCTTCTGTACACTGTCATAGATCACTTTGCCAGTGTACAGAAGAGATTGACACTGTAACCTGTATTCATAGTCTTCTTGAAAACGCGTTTTCAGTCTTTTTTCTCCCCTGTTGCATTTGACTGGGTTTTTTCTCCAATTTTCTTACCTGCGGCCATCTTTTAAGGTGATGGTGGATGGGGAAACTGGTCATCTTGGACCGACTGTTCTTTCACTTGCGGTGGTAACGGCACAAGAGTTCGTCGCAGGTTTTGCAGCAACCCATCTCCCAAAAATGGCGGGCGATTCTGCACAGGTTCAAGCTTGGAAACGGAAAACTGTGGGGTGCCATTGTGCATTGGTAAAACATTGGCTACTTGGGAGAGAGAGAGAGAGAGAGAGAGAGAGTGTGTGTGTGTGTGTGTGTGTGTGTGTGTGTGTGTGTGTGTGTGTGTGTGTGTGTGTGTGTGTGTGAGAGAGAGAGAGAGAGATGATGATGATGATGATGAAACTTTATTTATCAACGGTAAACAGTTTTGTCAGAAACAAATCGTAATTTTACAAACTTTCCGTTGCTAACATCTACAATATAAAATAGGTTAAAAAATAATAATAAAGACGTTATATTTACACACATTATTTCATGCAAAAATAATTTAAAATAAAATATAAACAAAATAATAATAATTTTAAAACAATGATATACACAAAATAATAGTAACAATCAACATTCATCCTATACCACATACACACACACACACACACACACACACACACACACGCTCACACACACACACACACACACACACACACACACACACACACACACACAAACACTATACATAAATAATCCAGACCAAAAAGGTGACTGCCAAGCGTGTGAAATGCAAAGAAGTACCCAACGGAGAAAGAAACACGCTTAGAAAAAACGGGACAACACAATTTATTAATATTTCGGGTAAATACCCTTTGTCAAAATAGACAAACAAACAGAGACATTAGCCGCTACTTATCTTCATATGCAGAAGGAATGTGGCCACATTCCTTCTGCATATGAAGATAAGTAGCGGCTAATGTCTCTGTTTGTTTGTCTATTTTGACAAAGGGTATTTACCCGAAATATTAATAAATTGTGTTGTCCCGTTTTTTCTAAGCGTGTTTCTTTCTCCGTTGGGTACTATACATAAATGCATGTGGTACATGAAAGTATTAACCATCAGGGTTTGTATAAATAAGTGCGCAGTGATGTTATGTTTGGCTCATCAGGTAATCGAAAAGTTTCGTTTTAAAGATTCCAAGCGAGGCAATAGTCTTCAAATAGGCAGGAATGGTGTTCCATACAAACGGTCCAGAAAATGATAAAATTATTATAAAGAGGTCAATTCTAGGCAGAAGTAGGGTTAAAGTATTGTTCCTTGAGGTCCGTTCGCGTTCGTGCTGTGGCATAAATTTGGTGGTTATGTTATTCAAGTGCATGAGGATGCATTTGTTAAAACTAAGTTGTTGACGCAGGCCGATAATGTTTAGATATCTAAATTTGTCTGTGGTAAGAATGGGCCGCGTATCTATCATTTGGACAGCTCTTTTATATAACGAGTGTAACCTGTTCATGTGAACATCACTACAACCGTCCCACACTGTGGAGACATAATCAATGTAAGACTTGATATGGGCATGAAAAATCAGTTTACGAGTATGTGTGTCCGTTACTTGTCTAAGCTGGGACAACAGGAAGGTGTTTTTAGCAATGGTTTTACAGACTGTATTTATATGCGTCTCCCAACATAGTTGTTCGTCAACGTGTATTCCCAAGAATTTACGCTCTGTGACTTGTTCTATCGGTTTAGCGTTTAGTTGTAAATGTAACGGCTGTGGTCGGCGTTAGTGCCTTTGTCGTGTAGTGATTAAAATACTCTTTGTTTGTCCTGGATGAATAACCATATGATTCACTCTGCACCAGTCGGCAACCTCGCTGAGACAACTTTGTATGCTAAGGATAATGCCAGCTGTTTTTTTGTTTTTTACCTGAAACATGGAGGCTCGTATCGTCCGGAAACAGGTTGCAGTTGACATTAGTGTTAGTAATATGCAAAGGAAATCATTAATTAATATTATATATAGAAGAGGTCCCAAGATCGACCTCTGGGGGACACCGTAGTTAAATTGTCCTTGTTTAGAGTATTTTCAATGGGTATATACTTTTTGTTTTCTGTCTTTTAGGTATGATCTAAAGAATGCTATGGCGGTTTCACTTATGTGGTATGCTGCTAGCTTCTTTAAGAGAATGTCATCATCGACAAGATCAAATGCTTTTTGTAGGTCGAAGAAAACAGCTCCAGACATCAGGTTTTTATTTATTGATGCCAGCCAGCTGTCTACAATGTGTTTCAGTGCCGACTAACAGGAATGTTTTGGTCTAAAGCCGGACTGATGAATATTCATTAAATTGCCCTTTCTAGAAAATCGAGGAGGTGTTTTTGTATGTTTTTCAAGGGGCTTTGACAGGGTCGACAAAAGTGAGATAGGACGTTATTTATTACCTTTGAAAATTGTTGGAAACGTGCTGTGTTTTATACAGAGGTTAAAGATACAAGTTAGTGCCTCTACCGTATTATTATGGTAGTGACATTTTCAGAATTTTGTTGTCGATACCATCCATCCCGGTGGACTTTTTGTTCGGCATGCTAGAAATAAATTTGCCGATTTCAGCGACGGTAATATCAAAAATGATAAATGTGCAGCATATTTTTTGGCCTCACAGTATTTTACCAGTACACTAGGAAATTGGTACTCTGCGTTACTACTTGCAGCCGACTGAGCAAGTGTTTCAGCTGTCGATAGAAAGTGATTATTTAATATATCAGCTTTCAAATGGGATGGAATTTCAGGGGCTGATTTACCCTTCTTTATAACGTTCAGGGCTTTCCAAACCGATGCTGTATATTTTTTGTCTCTAATCATTTCCTGGAACAACAGGTTTTTTGACAGTCTCACTAGGTATTTAACACGATTTCGTTGTTTCTTATATTCATCAAACTGTGTTTCTTTCTTAAGTTTGTCTCTAACTGACATGGCCTGTTTAATATCTACTGTTAATCAGGGTGGGAGGGTAGAGTGTTTAACTCGTTTTTTCTCGTATGGGCGCATGCTTATATAGGACCCCAAGGAACAGATCCTTCCAGCACGACAGGGCACTGTCAGGAGAAGTGTGGTTATACACGGCACTGAAAGGAGTATTGCTCAGATCCCGCAGAAAGTCGCCGTTAATTAATATTAGACAGACAGACAGACAGACAGACAGACAGACAGGCAGGCAGAGACAGAGAAGTGAAATGAAATGAAACTTTATTTTTCAAGGATAAATGATTAGGTACATTGAATGCCCATTTTTCAATCATGTCCTTGCTAAGCTATAGCATGCACGTAAACACACATACACATAATTTTAGAGAAAGAGAGAGAGAGAGAGAGAGAGAGAGAGAGAGAGAGAGAGAGAGAGAGAGAGAGAGAATCAATTAATCAATGAATCAATGAATCTTTATTTTACAACGGTGAAGATATTAACACAGTCGGTGACTATGTCATTTTTCAAACCTGCCGTTGCTACAACTACGACTAACTAAGTACCAAATATACATAAAACATGGACATCAAAGCACAGTGATACAAAATATATAGTCCACTAAACACAAACACACGCATACGCGCACAAACGCACTCGCGAGTCCACACACACACACACACACATACACACACATGATTGTTGGAATATACACGTACATTCGTGTGTCTACGAATAACTAGAGAGAGTGAGAGAGAGACAATGACAATGACAATGATTCTTTATTTTACAACGGTGAAAGTTTTGGTGAAACCATTTTTCGAACTTGCCGTTGCTAATCTACTTTAAATATAATCCTCAAATCACAAAATACTATTTTTAAATTGGGGAAAAAAGAAATATAAAACGAACAGAAATAATGAAATATAAACTTTAGAAAAATCGTTGAAGAAGTGGAAATAAACAGAGAAACACGCATCTAGGCGTTCGCACACCCGCAGAATTTCACACATACACATTCGTAAAAGTGTAATATCCATACACACATTCATAAACACAAGCACAAACACACACGTGCGCGCGCGCACGTACGCACACAAACACACACACACACACACACACACGCGCGCGCGCGCGCGCAAAACTTGCAGTATTAGCATCTTGTATTAGCTGAAGATATATCGTCAGTTTGCAAACTTGCTGTTGCTACAAGCTACAAAAGTGGACATTTTTTTTTTTTAATAGAGAGAGATAGAGTCACCGCCGGAATACGTCCTACCACTCTGCATTGGCCATTAAAAAAAATACAAAATACTATGACCAAATATTCTACTGTTCTCTTGTTTTACTTTGAGCAGTGCCTCCTGTTGTCATACCTGTAGTACACTTTAACCATACCTCGTAAAGATCCTGATGTCACTCGGCACGGCAGAGCTCTTGTTACAAGCACACTAACTGGAAACATCATTGGTCTGTGAAAATAAAAACGGACTAAAACGAATAGGAAAATGTTACCGTTTGCTTTGGTCATATTCTGCTTCATTTTGTAAGTAGTTTATTGTTTTGCCAAACATAAGAGAATAGTGAATTTTCATCAGGTCAGAACAAACCAGACGCTTATAGAACCTTTCGAGACCACTTTTACATAGATAGCATCACCACACTATATGTGGTAGTCCTAACGCGCTAAGGTGTCTGGGATATTCTGGTGAACCTGTAGGCAGTTGTGTGTGTGACTGTTCGCATTAAAAAAAAAACAAAAAAACACAACCTCATATTCTACATCAAAATGGCTTAGGCTCATTTTTTACACGTGGAGAGGCTACGTAAATCCCAAAATATACTCATTTTCCCATTATTTATTTCGAAATAAGACGTTTAGATAGCGAATCGTACGTAAAAAGTCTACATACGAAAATACCACAAGAATGAATCTTGCAGTATTAGTAACAAGGGAAACAACTTCACATTTGCATTGTAATGTACATTTCAGTTTATAGTTCAAAAAAAATTTGTATTACACTTTGTTGTTCCATATGTTGCAAATTAAATTTTTGTTGTTGTGCAAAACGGACATTTTAACGAATTGTATTTGTTGATTCAACTGGTGAGTTGGAGTTATTGTGTACATTTACGAAAATAAATTCTTCGCTCCTGTTCAAAAATGGCTTCGACCTACATCGCTACTCTACGGTTGTGAAAGGTTCTATAAAACATAGAAGTGGAGTATTCGTATACTATCATTTTTAGACAGACCGAGCGACTGACACTTCTGCAACTGTTTGATTCATAGTCACCAAGAGTTCCGCGCTCGGTGACTATGGATCAAACAGTTGCAGAAGCGTCAGCCGCTTTGGTCTGTTTCAAAATGATAGTATAAATAATAATAATAATAATAATAATAATAATAATAATAATTACGGTATTTATAATGCGCTTATCTAATAATAATTATCTCTAAGCGCGCACTCACAACTCGCGCACGCATGCACACGCTTTAGACAATGACTCACGATCCACAAATACATTACGACAGGCAGCTTGGGGTGGGGGATGTGATGATGTTATAGTGCTAGAACTGTTAGAAGAGGTGAGTTTTGAGGGCGGACTGGAAGGAGGAGAGAGAGTGTTTCTGACGGAGAGAGAGTGGGAGAATGTTCCAGGTGGATGGACCGTAGACGGAGAAGGAGCGGGGGCCGAAAGTGCTGAGTTTGGTGCGGGGGATGTGGAGGTGGAGAGGGTCGGAGGCGGAGCGGAGGGAATGGAAGGAGTGTAGGGGTGAAGTAAGTTGGAGAGATAGGCAGTAGCGTAGTTTTTCAGAGATTAGTAGCAGAGAAACAGAATCTTGTATTGGATGCGTTGGGGGATGGGGAGCCAGTGAAGGAGTTTGAGCAGGGAAGTGATGTGGTCAGATGTTTTCTTTTTGACGACGAGGCGGGCAGCATTGTTCTGGACGCGCTGGAGAGTGAAAGTGGTGGAGTGAGGGAGGCCGGAAAGGAGGGAGTTGCAATAGTCGATGCGAGATAAGATGAGAGAGACAGCATGTTTGGTGACAGCTTCGGTGGTGAGGTATTTTTTGATCTGACTGATGCGACGGAGGTGGAAATAGCATGCCTGGGCCGTGGCGGAGACGAAGCTGGTCATGGAAAGAGGAATCGAGGATCACGCCGAGGTTCTTGGGCGAGTCAGAGAGGGTGATGGGGGTGCTGTTGAGTTGTAGGTGGAGAGAGGGAGAGAGCTGGGAGAGTTTCTGGCGAGTGCCTACCAGCATGGCTTCCGTTGTTTTAGGAGAGGACGGACGATGGCGGACTTAAAGATATCGGGGACGGAGCCATTCTATAGAGATGTGTTGATGATGTCGGTAATGAAGGGCAAAAGTTTTGGAAGGCCGTCCTGATAGAGAGAAGCTGGGAGAGGGCAAGTTCGCAGGTTTTGAAAGGCATGGACTTTATGGTCTTGAGGACTTCATCCTGAGGGACGGGGCGGGAAAAAACGAGAGGGTAGTGCCGAAGAAGAGGGGGGGGGGGGGTCGGGAGGGCAAGGCGGAGAAAGCAGAATATCGAGTTTGTTGCGCAGAGTTTGGATTTTGTCAGAAAAAAAAAAATAGGTGGAAAAAGCGGACGGGAGTTCTTCTTTGCTGTGTGTGTTGGGGAGAGGAGAGTCTTTAGAAGTGCCCCCACCCGGGTCTGCCCTGGGGGACTTGGGTGGGGTTAGGTACTTTTTAGTTCCCAGGGTCACCCTGGTCAGCCCCACAGGGTGAGTTTTCCTCTCTATTCTGGGGCATGTGTTTCTGTCTACCCGAGATCCATTCACCTGTATTTGCCTTTTTAATAAAAAACTCTCCCTACTGTCTGCACTGCCTGTAGCTCTTGATATTGGATGTGTGTTGTTAAATGGTCTTAGCTTTATTTAGGCCCCATGTTTTAGGTTTATTTAACGTATTTGACCGGCTGGCGACATACATTCAATGTTCTGTTTAGTTGTTTTTTTTTTCCACAAGCAGTGCAGGCACGTCCTGAGAAAGCCTTGTTGCTGTCGGGACGTTAAGCAATGTACAATCAATCAATCTTTAGAAGTGCCTAGGAGTGTGTTCATGGTAGCGTAGAGGGTTTTGGAAGAAGTGGATTCCAGGATTTTGTTTTGAAGGTGTTTACGTTTGGAGTCGGAGATCATTCTGCAGACTTTGGATCTGGTGGTTTGGAAGATCTGTCTGTGAACGGTGAGGTCAGATGAGTGCCAGCGGCGTTCCGCTTGTCGGCGCTCACGCTTGGCCCCAGCAATGTCGTCAGTGAGCCAGGGGGAGGGGAGACGGTTGGGTATGGAGCAGGTGGTGACAGGGGCATGGGTGTCTAGGAGTTTTCGAAGGGATGAATCGAAGTGGGATGCAAGATCGGGAGAGGGGGCGGGGTCCAAGAGAAGGTCGACAGCTTCGTCGAAGAAGCTCTCTCGGTTGACAGATTTTGGTTTGCGACGAGAGACAAGGAGCTTGGGTTTTTTTTCGGGGAAGGTAGATTGAGGGAAACGAGAATAGCGAGGTGGTCAGAGGGGAGCACAGAGGATGTGTCAGAATCGAGAAAGAGTTGATCGGAGGTGCGGGTGATGATCCAGTCGAGGGTGTGGCCGAGTCTGTGGGTGGGTTTAGTGATGTGTTGTGTAAGATTGTGGTTTGATAGTGACGTGCAAAATCTTTTTGTGTCAGGATAGTCGGGTTTGTCGAAGTGGAAGTTGAAGTCACCAAGAAGGATGTGTTTTCCGGGTCGTGTGATGTAATGGTCGAGTAGGAAGTCAAAACTCGGTGAGGAACATGGAGTTTGTGAGTTTGTTTTGAGAGCTTGGAGGGGGGCGATAGATACATGAGAAGATGAGGGACTGGCCGGGGAGTGTTGCTACGGCCTCGACAGATTCAAAGGAGGGATGAGCAAAAGGGAGAGACTGAGAGAAGGAGAGGTGAGCAGAAAGACAGTCCCTGTAGATGATGGCAATGCCACCCGCTCTGGAAGCGCGCTGGAAGGAGGCCAGGCGGTAGCCACTCGGAGTGACGCTGGCGATGATGGCCAGCTGGGCGAAGCCACGTTTCGGTGATCACGACAACATCTAATCTAGGTCATTGTCTCGAATGAAATCTGAAATCACGTTGTCATCTCTGCAGACAGACTGTGCATTGAACAGTTTTATGTTGAATGAGGCAGAAGAGAAAGAGGGAGAAGAAACGGAGACGAAGAAGATGGAGAAGGAGGAGGAGGGTGGGGAGGGGGGAAAGACGATGGAGGGAGGAAAGAGGAGGGAGGGGGAGGAGGAAAAGACGGGGAAGGGGAAACGAACAAGAAAGAGGATGCGAGAGGAGGGGGGGGGGGAGGAAGGGGAGTAGGAAAAGATGAGGAAAAGGGAGGGGAGGGTGAATGGGAGGAGAAAGGGGGGGAGGGGACGAAAAGGAAAAAGCAGGCGAAGGAGGAGGGGATGAGGGTAGGAAGGGGGAGGAGGGAGGGGGCGGCTGAGGGGAGCAGGGAGCAGTAGATGTGGAAGGGAGGAGAAGAAATGGGAGAAGAAGGAAGGGAGGGGAAGAATTCGAGGAGGCGGGGAGAGGCGGAAGGGGTGGAAGGGCATAGGGAAAAAGTAATAAGTGTGTGGTTGTGTGTCCTGCCTTCTGCTAATTCCGCCCCTGCGGCCTCTCTTTCGCGATCGAATGCCGCGTAAGGCATCTGCAACACTGTCGGCGGCACCGGCCGCGCAGTAGATGGCGTGGCGACTTAGAGATAGCAGTTGTTGTTTGTGTATCTGATGAGCATGATTGTTTGTGAGGACAAGAAAAAGAAAGACGGGAAGGGGGTGCGGTAGGGAGTGTGTGTGTGTGTGTGTGTGTGTGTGTGTGTGTGTGTGTGTGTGTGTGTGAGAGAGAGAGAGAGAGAGAGAGAGAGAGAGAGAGAGAGAGAGAGAAAGTGTGTGTGTGTGTGGAAGTGTGGTAGGGGAGCAACGCTGATAATACGCAAGGGAGAAAATGTGCGATAGGGTGTGTGTGTGTGTGTGTGTGTGTGTGTGTGTGTGTGTGTGTGTGTGTGTGTGTGTGTGTGTATGTGTGTGTGTGTGTTGTGTGTGTGTGTGTGTGTGTGTGTGTGTGTGTGTGTGTGTGTGTGTGTGTGTGTGTGTGTGTGTGTGTGTGTGATAGGGGAGCGACGCTGATAATACGCAATACCAAAACTGAAAGAGCAAAATGGATACGGGGGGAAAAATAACGAGCGGCAGACAATCCCGGTCGGACAGCGGCGAGATCGGACAAAGTCGCCGAAGTGGGGAGGGCGAGATGGCGACGGGAGATAAAAATTTGGGCCAGCACACGTAAAAACCAATAGAACGGCAGGAACACGAAAACAACACAGCAACAGATGCAACCGCGAGTGACACACAAACTCACACAGTAAACACTTCACACACTAGCGCGCAGCTCATAAAACAGGGCAGCGGAAAGGCCCGGCGGACCCACGCTGTGGAAGAAACAAAATGGCGACGTAAACAAAGTCGAAACGACAGACACTATTCAATACGATGCCACTCGAACAGCAACCAGATCCGACAAAAAACAAGCGTACAATCCTCATCAGCGGACTCTTATATGATACTCGGCAGACTTTCAGCACACGTAAACACAGTACATCCAACGAAAAACCACTAAAACACTGGGAGCGAAAAACACGTGGGAGTCGCACATACAAGATGGCGCCTATCACAACCAAAGAAATTGTTGTCTCGTAAGTAGCAATATATCGTGGAGTAGTATACGAACACTCCACTTCTATGCTATAATAGGATGATCTGGACATTGAACTAAATCAATTACATATTCATGGCAGTGGTTAGTAAATCTACAAATACGATGTAAATAATACAATTTTATAAACTCATCTGTTTTGCAGTGCTTTTGCATGAATACTGACATACTTTAACCCTGTGTGCATCATCCAGCTTTATGTTGGAATTTTCCCCAGTGCTCTATGTAAATACTTCTCTTTACCTGCATTGTGTATTTGATGAACAATATCAAATAACGATTTCACCCTTCCCTTCGTTTGATTTTCTCAGCTTTGGCTACACTTTGCTTTCAAATATTTAAATGCTACTATCATGCGTACAAAAACGTGTCAAAGTTTCTTCGCTTTTATTTTCAGACCACGGTGGCTGGGGTAATTGGAACGCATGGACCCAATGTACTGTCTCGTGTGGAGGCGGGAATAGAACGCGTCAGCGTAAATGCGATAGCCCAGTCCCTAAAAATGGTGGAAACCTCTGCAGTGGCGGCTCTGAAGAGACAGAAACGTGTGGTACCCAGATCTGCCCAGGTAAACATTCCAAATGACCAACACAGAAGGAAACACACATCTTTTGTATTACTATTATCTTTTATGGCACCGTTAGTATATACATTTGCCTTCTTTAAAGACTCTTCACATTTATTTTTTTTAATGTTGCGCGGCTTCATTCGAACTTTTTGCCTGGTTGACCGTTCTGAAGGCAACAGGAGTATTTTTATCAAGGTAACATGTGATAAGTAGGCTCACTTATTACATGTTTAGATGACGACGTACTCGCTAAGCAAAACGTTCTCCCCCAAATACCTCTTTGGCCGGTCACATTTCTAAATACAAACACACCCATTACGCGCTTAGAACCCACTGCTCCTGGGGAATCAGCCCGACATAAATGCTCTTTATTATTATTATTATTATTTACCCTGATCTCCATTCAGTCAAACCACTAAGCAAAAAGATGCTAATAAATACACAATTTAGGGGGTTACACAACAAAATGAACTAAATGCAGGTATTCTGTGATAAGGCTGGTATTAGTTTTATACAAAAAACATAACTGAAAACTTGGATAAGTAATATATACGACAGAAAAATCCAAGCAAAGGTCCTTTGTACGCTGTGCACACTGACCGTAGTCGAAAAGGGGAAGACACAAAAAGTTGAATACATAAGGGTTTATGCAACAAAATTACTATATTATTATGCACGCGTTGTGTTGGTCCTGTGGTACCAATTTCGTACCCCCCAAAAATGAAAATGTGTTACATTATAAAATACCCAGAGATAAATTTCAGGCAAATACAGTTCGCGCGACGTTGTTAAGTGACAGTTTTGCGTCCCCTTAATTTCTACGTCACACGTACTCATCTGTGCGCTCCTTCAGGGGTTTACTTCGTGCTTATACTGTTTTAAAGTTGAAGACAAATCGTTGCATTACGAGTTAGGCTTTGCCAGTGTTTAGTGTCATGTCTCGGGTGCGATCAGGAGGTTCACTGTCAGAGGTAAAGACTTTGAATCCCCCTGATCAAACCCGAGAGGAAATTAGAACCACTGGCGAAGCCTAACTCGTAATACAACTAATAATATATATATTTTATCACAACCAAACAAATGTTTGTCTCGTAAGTAGCAATATATCTCGGAATCTTGGAAGAACTTGTTTCTTTCTTTGTTGGTTATTTCCAAAGTAATCTGTTCTTTCTTGAATATTTTAGCGTGTTTCGTTTTAATGTGTTTTGCAGATTCAAGATTCAACATATTTATTGTCTCAAAAGGTATATTCTTGTTACAGCTCACAGTTCATAAAAGAAGAGGTAAAAGGATTAGTAAGAAACACAATCTAAAATGCGTGTCACGGTCCCGCTTTCGGGGCGCGAACTATGAGTGCTGCCACTCGAGACACACCCAACCCATACTAACACAAACCTAACACAAACACTAGAGGAACAATGACGACGACATTTATTACATGTAACCCTAACAATCAGTCAACTATTCACACGCAATCCTAACCACGCACTCACGCATCACATTCACACTCACACACGTCCAAACTCCCCACCCCGAATACCCGTTACACAATACAAAATAACAAAATATATATATCAACTAAATGTCCCTAAAATAGAAAAGGTTGAGGAAATTAATATATGATAAACAAATATTCTTACTAAAAATATAACGAAAACTGCGTCTGAAAGGCTTAAACCATACGCCACTGGGCCCCGACGGAAGCACAAGCGTCAAGCGCTAACGCCCGTTAGACCAACTCTTTTGCTTCCGCGGAGAGTCTATCACAGCACGTGGATCCTTAAGTAATACAGTATTTCAATTAGCACAATATCAAATATACGATCAACCAAATATGCTTTTTAACACACAAATGAAGATCGAGAAAAAATGCATACAGTTCACAAGCTACTGAAACTCCCCAGCGGGAACACGAACAAGTTCGACTGAAATTAAAGCTTTCGCAAACTAGACATTCACAGCACAAGGCTCCTTTAACTAACGATGTTTCGACCAACACAAAGTCGACTATATAATGGAACTAGCGTCCTCAACTACAAAACAGCCGAAAGTTAAGCAAACTTAATAAGTCAAAAGTCACTAGACCTTCTCGCCGGAAGCACAACCGTTAAGCTCGACTCAGCTCGGCGCTCTTGCTTCGGCGATAAGGCCTTCCGTAACACAGGCTGCTTTAAATAATACAATATCTCAAAATGTCACTGACAAAGCTCCTCTCACAATATAGTCACTATGTAGAGATGAAATAGATCAACGTTCTTTACAACATTATAAATATACAAAACTTCACTTAACCAGGTTAGAAATAGCTACATGGGACGACCTGACCTGACTAAACACGAGGCGTGCCAGGACACTCGCAACAGCACCCAGGTCCGGCGTCGTAGCCCACAAGGCGGAGTGACACAGTCAGCATCCACTCTCGGTACCACAGCACGGTGGCAGACTTAGCTGGTTAGTTCTGACCATTGGATTAGGATGCACTAAAACCAGGGTTGGAAGATTTAACGATATAACGATTTAACGATTTAACAAATTAAATTTTTGGTTAAAGAAAATTTAACGCCTTAATGTTTTTAAAAAGTTAAAGAAAATTCAACAAATTAAAAAATAAAAGTAACGATTATCGATTTCTTTCGTTAAAAATTTCGTTACTTCAGTTCGTTTTTCCGCCACGAACAACAGGTGCCTATGCGCAAAGCCGGTTTGACCCAGTTGCAGCCGGTTTGAGGCGGTTTGGAGGATCTATGCCTCTGGGTGAAAAACTTAACGGATCCCCTTTGCTTGAGAAAATCACGAGCGTATATTATCCCAGGAAGAGGCATAGATCCTCACGAGCCCCCTGCAGTTGCGGGGGCTCATGAGGATCTATGCCTCTTTCAGTTGGGTGGTTTTCGTTTCAGGAGTAAAAAGGCAGACGGTACAGCAACGATTAGACAGGTGAAAAACTTAAGGGATCCACTTTGCTTGAGCGAAACAAGAGCGCAAATTATCCCAGCTAGAGGCATAGATCCTCATGAGCCCCCCGCAGTTGCGGGGGCTCATGAGGATCTATGCCTCTTGCAGTTGGGTGGTTTTCATTTCAGGAGGGAGAAGGCAGATGGTACAGCAACGATTGGACAGCACAGGTGAAAACCTGAATGGGTGCATGCATACATTTTTAATAGTAGTAGGCATAGATCGTCATTAACCCACCAACCCCCCCCCCCCCCACCCAAGACTGCTGGGGTTCTTAAGGATCTATGGCTCTTGCAGATGAGTGGATTTATCAGCAGTGCGAAATAAGATCAAACAAGCCTGAATTGTAATTTGTTCCATTTTTAGCGGCATGATTTTTTCTTGCACTGTGCAGTTTTCCGATTTTTTTTTCTCTTTCTTTCTTCCCCCTTCTCATACCTACTGCATGTAT
Source organism: Semisulcospira habei (assembly GCA_036245525.1). Lineage (NCBI taxonomy): Eukaryota > Metazoa > Mollusca > Gastropoda > Semisulcospiridae > Semisulcospira > Semisulcospira habei. The sequence continues at coordinate 204,532,127 of BTPG01000003.1, read as the reverse complement.
CTGGCCAGATAGTGTTTTAGATAGTGGGTAGAGAAGAAAATCTGGTGGCGTGTCACTTTTCAACTGCATGACACTTTTTTTTGTCTGAGCTGAGCAATAAATGATCATTCATGTATTTAAAGCAAATTTATTTCATTAAAAAGAAAACTTAAAGAAAATTTATTTCTTTAATTTTCAAAAAAAAAGTAAAGAAAATTTATTTCTTTAACCTTTTACCAGAATTAAAGAAAAGTTATTTCATTAAAGAAAAAAGTAATGACTATCAACCCTGACTAAAACCCAGGTGCAAAAATACACATAAATAACTAACAAAGAAACAAGATAATCACATCACCCTTCCCGCAACTTTACATACCGTCTTTTATATTCCCTTCACCTCTCTCCTGCAACAATAAATTCAGCCTCAACAGAATACATATTTACACGTCACCACCTGACTCACTTCCGAATTCACCCTCCGACGCTAGATAGTCTGCTCAGCGTTAAATCCCAATAACTAATCCGCCGTTAGATACTCTAGAAACTACAACCTACAACAGACGGCATTTACTTCTACACTCTATTCTATTCTATTCTACATCTGCCCCCCAATACACACTAGCCAAAATAATAATAATAACAGAACAAGCAAACACAAACAACCCCCCCACCCCACCACCACCACCACCACCACCACCAAAGAATTGTTGCGTGTACTTGCTGCCATCCGTGAAGACGCCCCAGCTAGGACGAAGACAAACAAGGACAAGACAAGCCAGGGGTAAAGTCGTCGCAGCTCTTCTTTCTCGTCTTAGGACACCGACTCCCCGGGCCGTCTTGTAGGGCCATCACAGAGGGACAACACGGCTACTTGAGGCTGGCGGCTAATGGAAAACCACGCCCGCACAAACCCCCCTCAGAGACTACATTGATAAGACGACTGTTCTCGTTCGCAGCTGGAATGCGACTCTCTAGCAATTTGGATATCGTTCGGTTGGCAAAAAAAAAAAAAAAAAAAAAAAAAAAAAAAAAAAAAAAAAAAAAAAACGCTCACTACATCACGTGATGTGAAAACACATGAAACAACAACCACCCGATCGCGGAGACCGGGTGACCACGTGCTTTACGCCGACCTCTAACGCACACGGCAGCAAATACTTGTGTACATTTAGTTAGTTATTCGGGTTTAACGCCGAGCAGGCAACTAAGGCGGGACTCGTGTACAGGCCAAATACTAGACACCTATGCTAACGCTACCCGGTGACTAACTAAACCCTGTCACCCCTCTAAACTTTCTCCCCTACAAAAATAGGCAAAAAAAAAACCGTGTCGTGACAATGCGCATCACATTCTAACAGAATATCACAATAAACATGTAAGCTAATTAATTTAAACATAATATTAGATGTCACATGAATATCACATAATTTTCGTATTTAGGCACTTTCATCACAATAAGCTATAAAATGTCATTAAAATATATTTTACACACACACACACACACACACACACGCACACACACACACATACACACACACACACACACATACACACACTTATCAGCATCTCCTGGATAAAAACGGGACACCACATTGCGTTCCGCGAAGTCCAAAGGCAAAACACAGTATGTCCAGCAACAGTATATTGAACCCACCTGACTTTTGCCCCCAAAGGCCCGAATATCAATAATATTATAGCATGCTCCCAACAAGCATCAGCTGGTCAGTGTTTTTATAGCTGTCAGCACGAAACTCTTGCTGTACCGCCCTTCTTACACATCATTCAGCGGTAGCGGCGGCCAGACGGGAGTAGGTCAAAATAACTAGTTTGTGGATGATCGGTGTCAGCAGCGACCACACGTGCCGTACGCAGAATTGCATGGTCACAAAGCTCAGTAAGAGAAGTGGTGGAAAGGCCAATAATCTTCGCTGCAGTCTGTGTAACTTTATGATGTTTGTTTAGATTTGTCACCAACAGCAACAGAAAATAGCACGAGTTGCAGTATGTCAGAAGAGACTCGACAATGCTGCGGTAGAGGAGAAGAAGACTGAAGTGTTGGATCAAGGTTGAATGAAGGCAACCTGCGCAGCACATGATTTCGCTGCTGACACTTTTTGGGGACTGCTGTAACATGCTCTGTGAATGACAGTTCTTGTTGTCAGTTACAACACCAAGGTATCTGAACAATGCGACCTGTTCAACAGGCTCCCCATCAATAACAGTGGAGCTGTCTGTTAATGCGCCAAAATGAAAATCAATACATATTTCTTTTGTTTTGGATACATCAAATAGAGAAATTTGTTGCTACACCATCTAGAAAAGTGGCGAACTGAAGACTGATATGCCTGGAAAGAAACGGTGTTACTCAACAGAGCCAGAATTGCTGCATCATCCGAGAATTCAAAAACATTATAGATGGGTCATCTGATCGACAGTCATTGGTGTGCAAAATATACAAAAATGGACTCAGAGCACACCCCTGTGGGGCACGTGTGTTATTGATCAAAAGCGGCGACTTTGTATCACCAACTCCGACACACTGGTGGCGGTTACTGAGAAAATCCAAAACCCAATAGACAATAACAGGGGGCAGATCAAGTTTCCCTCATTTATCAATCATCACGTCACGCTGTATCGTTTTGAAGGCAGAACTGAAATCAACAAACAAAATGAGTGCCTAGTTACCAGCTGAATCCAGGTGTTTAAACACCATCTATAAGAGGCAGGCTAATGCATCGTCTTTGCCCTCAGACACCTGTATACAAACTGATATGGATCAGGTTTTGGCTGCACAAGTGTGAGAATGTGTGACAAAATAGGTTTTTCAAAGCACTTCATAAATAATTAAGTTAATACTACAGTGCGGAAATGGTTATGTTCAGATGGGGATAGGTTATTGGGGACAGGTACTACTGTTATCCCACCCGGGTCTGCCCTGGGGGACTTGGGTGGGGGTTAACTACTTTTTAGTTCCCGGGTCACCCTGGTCAGCCCCACAGGGTGGGTTTCCCCCTCTATTCTGGGGCATGTGTTTCTGTCTACCCTTGGTCCCCACCGGGTCTGCCCTAGGGACCTTGGTGGGGTTGTCTACTTTTTAGTTCCTAGCGTCACCTTGTCTAACCCCTGCAAGGTGGGTTCTACTCTTTTACAAGCCACTGAAATGAGATGTTTTCGAAGGCTGCTTGGCATTTCATACAGAGATCACATCACAAACGAGGAAGTGGGAACCAAAATCAGGCAAGCCATCGGGCCCTATGAAGACTTATTAGCCACTGTGAGAAAACGCAAACTGAAGTGGTATGGGCATGTCACGCGTTCAGCAGGGCTTGCCAAAACAATCCTGCAAGGCACTGTGCAAGGAGGACGAAGGAGAGGAAGACAGAGGATGGGAGGACAATATCTCAGAGTGGACAGGACTGAAGCTGGGCGATACGCTGAGAATGGCAGAGAACAGAGAGGAATGGAGGGAGCTGGTTGCCAAGTCATCAGTGGTGCTCCAACGGTCGGCAAGACTACGGGATATAGATAGATAGATAGATACGTCCTGAGAAGGCCTTTGTCGCTTGCGGGACGTAAAGCAATCTATACTCACTCACTCGTCTACCCTTGGTCCATTCACCTGTATTTTCTTTTTTTAAACTCTCCCTACTGTCTGCGCTGCCTGTAGCTCTTGATATTGGATGTGTGTTGCTAAATGGTCTTAGCTTTATTTAGGCCCCTTGTTGTAGGTTTATTTAACGTATTGGACCGGCTGGCGACATACATTCAATATTCTGTTTAGTTGCTTTTGGTTTTGTTTTGTGTTTTTTGGGGGGTTTTGTTTTTTTGTTTTTTTGTGTTTTGTTTTGTTTTGTTTTCACAAGCAGTGCAGGCACGTCCTGAGAAAGTCTTGTTGCTGTCCGGACGTTAAGCAATGTACAATCAATCAATCAGGTACTACTGTGGATGTTTTCCAAAGGGTCGGAATAGTACTGGTATCAAGAGACTGCTGGAAGAGGGGGCTGAAAAAACAGGCGCTAATTCATCAGCACAAAACCTCAGCACCCGGCCGGAGATGCCATACGTTGGTTTTCTTGAGAAGCTGATTCACAGACTCAGTGCTGATTTGGATATCACCTGCAACAGGGGAGGGGCCTGCAGCCAACAAATTCTCACACTATGTACCAAAATCATGCGAATCTAACCTGTTAAATACAGATAAACTGTTTGGTCTTGTGTTTTTCCGTCCTTGTCGTTGTTAGTTATTTCCTCGCATTTCACACGAGTGGCCGTCGCCTTTTTCTGGATCTTCCAGAAAGCAAACAGTTATCTCTTTGCTCCCTGTCTAACATGCAGCTGGAGGTGGATCGGCCATATTAGTACAGAAACAGTGCCAGATCATTGTTGTACTTGGAAAGGTGCCCCGCGCGCAAGAGTGTTAACATGTACACTTTTATAAACTTATCTGTTTTGCAGTGCTTTGCATGAATACTGACATACTTTAACCATCTGCGCGTGTGATAACTTGTACTGTGACAGCAGGGCGCCCATTTGCATCTGTGCGTCTAACTGGACGGGCCACCTATTAGTTTAAGAGTGGTGTCAGTATATTATAACAAAGTGCACACTGCATGTTGAACGCGTTATTTTTGCGGTAACGCCAGCCATTCGTACTATTATGGGATACGGCATCGTATTGCATTGACTTTTGATTTTGAGCCGTGTCAAGTTGCGGAAAATGGTGCCTTGTATCGCACAACAAAAAAATGTTGAATTTCAGCCTGGTTCCGGATCGACCGAATACCTGACACAATTCATGACAAAAGCCTTAGATTTGGGTTTTGTGACTCATTTCTTTGTGTATTTCGAGCAAGTGTTCACTCTGGTAAGCCGGCCTCGTACTTCTATCGTCAGTGGACCAAACCTGGCCACTTTGTGGCAAGACCTTTCTAAACATACCAATTTGAGTTACCTCTAACAAGGGTCAAGGTCACAGGGGATCAGGAAATGTATCAAAAATTGCTATATTTTTACATAATTTATTTTTTCTCAAATACTATTCACAACTTCAAACCCAAACTTGATGCAAAGATACCTGATGGTAAGACCTTTCTATGCATACTAATTTGGTTGATCTCTCTAAACGGTCAAGGGTCACAAGAGCTCTGGAAATAGGTCCAGAATAGTCATATTTTTTTCTCAAATTTGCTACAGATATACCTGATGGTAAGACCTATCTATACATACTAATTTGAATAACCCCTCGGAAAGGTCAAGGGTCACAAGAGCTCGGGAAATAGGTCAAAAATAGACATTTTGACAGGATTTTTTTTTTTCACAAATACTATTCAAAACTTCAAACCCAAACTTGGTACAGAGATACCTGATGGTAAGACCTATCTACATATGCATACTAATTTGGATGTCCCCTTGGAAAGTGGCATGGTCACAAGCGGTCCACAAATATGTATAAAATGCCAATTAATTTTTTTATATAGAATTGTAGTTATTATCAACATTTTTGCAAACATTTCAATCAAACGTGGCACAAAGGTAGAAGATGGTAAAACCTTCCTATGTATACTAATTTAGTCAACTCATCGCAAATGTCAGGGGTCACAGGTGTTTCACAGAAGTGTGAAACTGATTAAATTTTGAGAAAACGTGGATTTTGTTGGTGCAGTAGCCAACCCTTTTACTCATTATCAAACGTTTGGATCGGTCATACACGTGAGCCATAACGGCTTTGCCTTTCTTGTTAGTATTTATTTTCGTTGATATTTATTGCGCTTTGGGTGTCATTTGTTATATCCTTGTTTTCATTTGTGTTTGTTATTTCGCCGTCCTGTTGTTTATTATATGTTGGACCTCTTAGTGTTGTTCGCGGGATATCAGTTATTAAGGCAGTTTTGCCCATCGTTGCGGTTTTTCTTTTTCTCTGTTCATCATGGTAGATTATTCCACTATTGTTTTGCCGTTGACTGCTTTGTTAGGAGACGGTGGGATGTGGAGTTTTCTTTCCCTAACGGCTTAGGTTGGTTTGTCCTGTGAAAGGACTCTGTGTCTTTTAAGACCTCGTGTAAACACATTATAACGTCTCTAGGAAATGGCCACGTTCCGTTGCTCTTGCTGCAATGGTAGATTATTCTAACTTTGTTTCGCTGTTCTTTCTGCGTTTTTGGGAGGGGGTTTGGATGTGTACTTTTCTTTCCTCTGCGGTTTGGTTTGTCGTGTTATATAACTGTGCCTATTGTGAGATAGCCTCCTACAGAGTACCCCTGCAGACGACAAAGTCATCATCCTTGGCGACTTCAATGCCAGAGTGGGCCAGGACTCTGAAGCCTGGAAAGGAGTCCTCGGCAAGCATGGCGTGGGGAACTGCAATGACAATGGCCGCCTACTGTTGGAGTTCTGTGCGGAGCAGCAACTGGTCATCACCAACACTACTTTTCAGCAAAAGGACAGTCGAAAGACCACCTGGATGCATCCTCGCTCCAAACACTGGCACCTTATCGACTATGTCCTAGTGCGTCAGAGGGACCGCAGTGACGTCCTCCTCACCAGAGTGATGCCCAGCGCAGAGTGCCACACTGACCACCGCCTTGTCCGCTGCAAACTCAGGCTCCACTTCAGGCCAAAACCCAAGAAATGGGGGCCCCCCAAGAAAAAGCTTGATGTTGCCAGCCTTCAGCGTGACGATGTGAAAGCCGCCTTTCAGACAGATTTACAGCGCAGGCTCAAAGACACAGCGGACCCAGTAGACTCCTCCCCTGAAACACTTTGGGAACAACTGAAAACTGCTATTACAAAATCCTCTGCAGAAGTCTTGGGTTTCGCCAGAAAGAAGAACAAAGACTGGTTTGACGAAAACGATGTAGAGATCCAGGAACACCTAGCAAAAAAAAGAGCCGCCCATCAGGCCCACCTAGCCCAGCCTTCCTGCCCTGTGAAGAAGTCTGCCTTCCGCCTCGTCTGCAGCAGTCTCCAGCGCAAGCTCAGAGATCTCCAGAATGAGTGGTGGACCAGACTTGCACAGAGGACCCAGCTTTGTGCTGACAATGGTGACTACAGGGGCTTCTACGAAGCACTGAAAGCAGTGTATGGCCCCAGGCACCTGGTACAAAGTCCCCTGCGAAGCGCGAATGGCCAGGCACTCCTCACAGATAATACCTCCATCTTGAACCGCTGGTCGGAATACTTTCAGAGCCTCTTCAGCGCTGAGCGCACTGTTCAAGAAGCAGTCGTCATACAAATCCCACACCTCCCAGTAAAGGTTGAATTGGACGAACCGCCCACCGCTGAAGAGACCCTCACAGCCATCCACCAGCTCAAGAGTGGCAAAGCAGCAGGCATTGATGGAATACCGCCAGAGATCTGGAAACATGGAGGCACAGCACTGCACAACAAGCTCCATGACCTCTTTCTCTGCTGCTGGGAGGAAGGAACACTACCAAAAGATCTCCGTGATGCAGTCGTTATCACCCTGTACAAGAACAAAGGCGAGAAGTCTGACTGTTCCAACTATCGGGGAATTACCCTGCTGTCCATTGCTGGGAAAATCCTTGCAAGGCTGCTCCTGAATCGGCTGGTACCTGCCATCGCTGAAGACCAACTCCCAGAGGGCCAGTGTGGCTTCAGAGCAAACAGGAGCACCACCGATATGGTCTTTGTGCTGAGACAGCTACAGGAGAAGTGCCGCGAGCAGAACAAAGGGCTGTACGTAACATTTGTCGACCTAACAAAAGCGTTCGACACTGTGAGCAGGCAAGGCATGTGGCAGATCCTGGAGCGACTTGGCTGTCCCCCAAAGTTCCTCAACATGATTGTCCAGCTACACGAGGACCAGCAAGGCCAGGTCAGACTCAACAATGACCTCTCAGAACCATTCCCTATTCTCAACGGCGTAAAGCAGGGCTGCGTGCTGGCACCGACCCTCTTCACCATCTTTTTTAGCATGATGTTGAAGCAGGCCACAGTGGACCTTGATGATGACGATGCAGTGTACATCAGGTATCGTCTCGATGGCAGCCTGTTCAACCTCAGACGACTGCAGGCCCACACGAAAACCCTAGACCAACTGATTCGTGAGCTGCTTTTTGCTGATGATGCTGCCCTCGTTGCACACACAGAGAGAGCCCTGCAGCGCATCACGTCTTGCTTCGCAGATGCTGCCCAGCTCTTTGGACTCGAGGTCAGTCTGAAAAAGACAGAGGTCCTCCATCAGCCGGCACCCAAGACAGTGTATCGCCCTCCTCACATCACCATTGGCGAGTCTGAACTAAAGTCAGTGCACCAGTTTACTTACCTTGGCTGCATTATCACGTCGGACGCTAAGCTGGACAAGGAGCTTGACAGCAGGCTGGCAAAAGCGAACAGCGCTTTCGGGCGACTTTTCAAGCGGGTGTGGCACAATCAACAGCTGAAAACAGGCACCAAGATCAGCGTGTACAGAGCTGTGGTCCTCACCACCCTGCTGTATGGTTCCGAGTCCTGGGCCCTCTACCGCAGCCAACTACGACTCCTCGAACGCTTCCACCAGCGCTGCCTGCGTACCATCCTGGGCATTCACTGGAGTGACTATGTCACCAACGTCGAGGTCCTTGAACAGGCTGAAACTGTGAGCATCGAGGCTTTGCTGCTGCGGACACAGCTCCGCTGGGCGGGGCATGTCTCCAGGATGGAGGATCATCGCCTACCAAAGATCACCCTGTTCGGCGAGCTTGCTACTGGACACCGTGACAGAGGGGCACCAAAGAAGAGATACAAAGACTGTCTCAAGAAGTCACTTAGTGCCTGCCAAATCGACCACCACCAGTGGTCTTCGCTTGCTGCGGACCGTGACACCTGGCGCTCCACCATTTACAAGGCAGCTGTCTCCTTTGAGGACTCTCACAGAGCTAGCCTTAAGGACAAGCGGCTCAGGAGAAAAAACAGAGATGCCGCAGCTCAGAACCCCGGCCATACCTTCCCCTGCAGCCACTGCGGTCGAACCTGCCTGTCTCGAATTGGCCTCCGCAGCCACGAACAAGCCTGCAGACGTCGTGGGCAACTCCTATAAAATCTTCGTTCGCGAAGTCAAGCCAAGAGATTGTGAGATGTTCTGTGAACACATTTCAAGAACAGAGATAGTGAAATGGTTTAATAGGAGGTTTTTGTTGTTGTTGTTGTTAGTGTTGTTGTTGTTGTTTTCACGTGCGAAGCAAAAGTGAGTTATGTTCTGGGCCAGTGGTCGTGCGTCCGTCGTCTGTCGTCCGTCCGCTGTCGTCCATGGTAAACTTTAACGTTGGCATTTTCTCGGAGACTATTCAAGCTACAGTCTTCAAACTTGGCCCGAGGATACTTTGTGGCAAGACCTTTCTAAACATAACAATTTCAGTGACCTCTCACAAAGGTCAAGGTCACAGGGGATCAAGAAATATATCAAAAATAGCTATTTTGCGACATACTTTATTTTTTCTCAAATACTATTCACAACTTCAAACTTTAAACGCACACTAATTTGGTTGTTTCCTCGGAAAGGTCAAGGGTCACAAGAACTCAAGAAATGGGTCCAAAAATGCGATATTTTTACAAAAGATGTGTTGTTCTCAAATACTATTAACAACTTCAAACCCAAACTTGGTACAAAGATACTTGATGGTAAGCAATTTCTATGCATACTGATTTTGTTGATTCCTCGGAGAGGTCAAGGTTCACAAGAGCTCAAAACAGTAGTCCAAAATCGCCATATTTTGACAAAAGATGTTTTTTTCTCAAATAATACTCACAACTTCAAACCCAAACTTGCTATCGAGATACCTGATGGTAAGACCTTTCTATGCATACTAATTTGGATGCCCAACCTCAGGAAAGGTCAAGGGCCACAGGATCTCAGGAAATACGTAAATAAATTAGCCATATTTTGTCAAGAAATGTTTTGATTTTTAAGTCCCTTCTATTTATAGAAGGGACTTTTTAGGAGACGGGTCGCGGTGGCGCGAATTTAGTGATATGTCCATGATGTCAAAGGCGGGGCAGACTAAACCTCTAACACATGAAGTATCAAGATAAAAATTATGTCATGTCTAGTTACGCTAACCTCGCTGCTGAACGTACAGTTGGCGCGAAGCGCTGTATGTGCGTATGTGTGCGCGTATGTATGTGTTTGGCATCCTGTCTCGGAAGACAATGGAGTATATGCGCTTGCTGGGTCAGTCACTGGAGTGACCTCTCCAGGGCGCAAGCCTGGGCGAAGTGTATGGAGATCCTGGGGTGCCCAGTCGTCAAGATCCCCCTCTCGGCCTCGCTGATGTATCCAAAGGAATGCAAAGCAGTACGTTTGGCACCAGTTTGGCTGCAGGAGCTGCCAGAACAGTGCGTGAATACAGGCAGCTGTCTGCCTTCGGGGCTCCACTCCTGATTTGAAGGGTTTACTCCCCCACATTTGGCCGTTGGATCCAACCTGATCTCCTCCGTCCTCTAGCCGTTGGCTGTCAGAAACAGCTCATCCGCCTAGTGGTGCAATGTGAACACCACCCCCTCACGTGGTTTAGCCCACCAGCTGAGGTGGTTTGCCAGGGTGTGGCGCTTGGAGCCAGCACGTGAGAGATTAAGGAGATGGATGAGGACCAGTGATGCCCGTCCGTCCTATGTAGGACGCAGCTGCCGAACAGCAAAGGTGCTACCTCTATCCAGAGCCCCCTACACCCCGTATGTATGTAAGAGAGCAACAAGCTACTGGAGCAAAAGCGCAGTGCCTTCATCGAGTGGCAGAACGATATCAAGTCCTTGTCCAAGAAAGACCGCTTCGAACACCTCCAGAGAAAAGCCAAGAGAGAGCTCCGCAACATGCAGGACACCTGGTGGGACAGCAAGGCAAAAGAATTAAACCTTTGCTGAATCCAACAACTCCAAGGAGTTTTTCAGCATGAAAGCTGTCTACGGCCCTGCCAGACCCAGCACAACCCCTCTCTTTTCTTCCGACGGCTTCACCTTGCTGAAGGACAAAGGCAGCATCACTAAGCGCTGGAGAGAACACTTCTCAAATCTGCTGAACCTGCCTTCCACTGTCGACCCCACGGCCCTGGACATGATTCCCCAAAAGCCGCCACTGGATGACCTTGACCTCCCGCCTACCCTGGAGGAGGTCCAGAAAGCGATCAACCAGACTAGCTCCGGCAAGACTGCAGGCATGGACGACATCCCAGCAGATCTCTTCAAAGCAGCTGCACCTGAGAGTCTTGATGCCTTCCTCAACATTCTGACATGCATCTGGTCAGAGGAGAACATGCCACAGGAATTTAGAGATGCTACAATCGTCTCCCTGTTCCCTAGGAGTTGCCCAGTCAAACGGCGACACATCCGCACCCTTCGACATTTCCAACGGTGTCAAACAAGGTTGTGTTCTTGCCGCCGTGATGTTCAACCTGTTCTTCACGTGTGTCCTGACCCATGCAGTACGTGACCTTGAGAAGGGAGTGTACCTGAAGTATAGACTAGACGGCTCTCTCTTCGACCTCCGTCGACTGAACGCCAGGACCAAGACTATCGAGAGACTGATCCTTGAGGTGCTGTTTGCGGATTACTGTGCGCTAATGGCGCACACGGAGTCTGATCTCCAGACCATCGTCAACAGGTTCTAGGAAGCCTCGCAACTGTTTGGCCTCACCATCAGTCTCAACAAGACCGAAGTCCTGCACCAACCAGCCCCAGGCACAAGAGCCCCCCCCCCCCACCCCACCCCCCACCCAAAGTGTATATCGAAGGCACCGAGCTGAAGACTGTCGACCAGTTCAGGTACCTGGGGAGCATCATCTCTTCTGACGGTACTATCGACAAGGAAATCGCAGCTCGCATCAGCAGAGCCAGCCAAACCCTGGGTCGTCTGCACACTCGTGTGTTGAATAACAACAATGTCAAGCTCTCCACCAAGATCAAAGACTACACGGCAGTAGTCCTCCCCAGCCTCCTCTACGGCTGTGAGTCATAGACGCTGTACAGAAAGCAGCTCAAACAGCTTGAACGTTTCCACATGAGATCCCTGCGCTCACTCATGGACATTAAATGGCAAGACAATGGGACACTCCTAGAAGTCCTGGATATTGCTGGCTTAGTGAGTGTTGAAGCCTTGATCTTAAAGACACAACTTCGCTGGACAGGTCATGACATATGCATGGAGGATTCTTGCATGCCACGTCAACTCCTGTATGGTGCACTCTCAAAAGGTCACAGGAAGCAATGACGGTCAAAGAAACGCTTCAAAGACTGCATAAAAGACAGCCTCAAGTACTGCGTCTTCCCGGTAAAGGAACTTGAAGCACAAGCACAAGACAGATCTGGCTGGCGTGCCGCCACCAGGAAAGCCTGCACGTTCTTTGAACACAATCGGCACGAACGGATCACCAATGCCAGAGCTCGCAGAAAGACAGCGTCGACTCTCCCCACAGCTACGGTCCAGTGCCCCCATTGCCCTCGCAGGTGTGGCTCCAGGATTGGCTTGGTCAGCCATACCCGCACCCACAAATAGAAGTCATGCACAATGACGACATCATCGGTTTTCGATGGTCTACCCATTTTGTATGTAAACAAGAGAATTGCCGATATTTCTTTACACACAAGCTTGAAACTTGGCGAAATACTTTCATAAGTGGGTGGCTAAGAGATATTGTAATTGAATGTCTCATTGAAAACATAAACAACCGTTTATAGGAAGTCGGTTGACCCAGATTAGAGTCCGTAAAAAAGCAGACACTGATACTCTAAATATGACGTAATTCTCTCTCTCTCTCTCTCTCTCTCTCTCTCTCTCTCTCTCTCTCTCTCTCTCTCTCTCTCTCTCTCTCTCTCTCTCTCTCTCTCTCTCTCTCTTTATTTAATTTAGACAGCTTGCGCAGCATTAATACGTGGATACACTATTAATCAAAAGCGATCTTCATTTGATAACGCTGTGTTGGACACCATTTGTGACGTTTGATACGAGGTGCTATAACTTCAGCCGCGCTTTACTGCATTGAAACTTTATTCCCTATTCCCTCTGTTTATATATTTTTTGTATTGTGTTGCACTTCATTTGGGAGAGTTAAAATTCAACATGACCCATAATGCTCAGACACACGGAAGCCTTCAAACTGGTCACTTGAACATCTACCATCTTTTTAACAAGGTGGCCGATTTGAATGTTTTTCTAAACTCGTCTGAACCATTCCACCTGTTTGGTCTTAGTGAGACGCGACTTAACTCCGACATAAGCGATGAAGCCGTTCACATACCTAACTTTAGCATCACTCGACGTGACCCTCGTGTACTTGGTCAGACTGGGCTTGCCGTTTACATCCATAACTCAGTCCAACATTTAGTAAAAAGGTGTGAGGACATAGAAACTCCGGAAGCTGAGTGCATTTGGTTGGAATTTAGGGCTCCAAAAACTAAACCCGTCTTCATCGGCTTTTGTTATCGTAACCCATCAGCCAAGTTTGAATGGTACGACGATTTCTTGCATGCAGTAGAAAAAGTTGGCCTACCTAACTGTGATGCGTTGCTACTAGGCGACTTTAACATAGATATGTTGAAGCCCCATACCGCGTGGGATTGCATCACCACACAAACCGGCTTAGAACAATTAGTTTCGGCCCCTACTAGGATCACAAAAACAACCGCAACACTCATTGATCACATTTACACCAACCGTCCCCTTAGTGTGTTCAATGTTAGTGTTCCTGACCTCAGCATCAGTGATCACTTTCCTACTTTGTGTTCCTGGTCAACAAAACTGCCAGTGCATCGTAAGAAAGGGCACACAACTATAACGTACCGCTCATTTAAACAGTTTAATCAGTCTGCTTTTCTAGCAGACCTTGATCAAACACCATTTAATGTCGTTAATAACGAAACTGACCCTGAAAAGGCTCTGACTATTTGGTATCGACTCTTTACAAGAGTACTTAACAAACACGCCCCTTTACGGCAAAAGCGGGTAAAAAACCACACGTTACCGCCTTGGCTAACGCAAGGAATAATTGAAGCTATGAAATTGAGAAATGACTTAAGAAGACACAAGCTATTTAACGAATACAAAAAACAACGTAACCGTGTCAAGTCTATGGTACGCAGGGCTCAAAAGTCTCTCTTTGAACGAATGATTAAAGAAGACAGAGATACTGCCGCACTCTGGCGCGCAGTTAATCTCGTCACCCGAGGTAACAGCAAGAAATCGTCAGCCATTCCTTCTAGTATTACTGCAGACAAACATTTTTTGTCTGTTGCCGAGTCAATCATACCCTCAAGCGGAAAAGCGTCTTACACATGCCCGGAGTCCCTGCTTAACTTCTGTAAGCAGAAGACTAAGGACAAACCCCCCCCCCCCTTCTCTATACTGCCTCTAGCTGTGTATGAAGTAGGAAAACTGATCGGGTCACTGAAAAACAAAAAATCATCGGGACCTGACGAGATCAGTCCTAAAATCCTGAAACTGTCCCTTCCCTATACAGTAGAATCGTTAACGTATATTTATAACTTATGCATCCAACAAAATATATTTCCATCAGAACTGAAGCAAGCCAAGGTTATCCCTTTGCCTAAAACACCTAGAATCTCTGACGTAATTAAATCATTACAGTATTGGGATAACTTGCACGTGTGTGCAGATGTGTACATGTGCGTGTGAGTTTGTGTGTGTGTGTGTGTGTGTGTGTGTGTGTGTGTGTGTGTGTGTGTGTGTGTGTGTGTGTGTGTGTGTGTGTGTGTGTATGTGTGCGAGAGAGAGAGAGAGAGAGAGTCTCTTTTTCCCATAGTCGTACCATAATATTTGAATGCCAAAGAGTTCCTTTGAATACTGCATGTACTGTGTATAATGTTTTTGCCTTCATATGTGTGTGCTCGATATGTTGGGCGCGCGCTCGCGTATGTGTGTGTGTGTGTGTGTGTACTGTATGTGTGACTCTGTGTGTGTGTGTGTGTGTGTGTGTGTGTGTGTGTGTGTATGTGTGTGTGTGTGTGTGTGTGTGTGTGTGCGCGCGCGCGTGCGTGCATGCTGTGTGTGTGTGTATGTGTGTGTGTGTCGGCGTGAGAGAGAGAGAGAGAGAGAGGGGGGGGGGGGGGGGAGAGAGAGATAGCACCTGCATACATATTTGCCCTTGCTGTATGAACTTTAATGTACTTAATGATTCTTTGTTTATTGCTTTACTTTGCATTTTTACTCATTTTATATTTTTGTTCGTACGCGTATGCGGGTAGGTATGTCTGGAGTGCGTGTCCGAGAGCGTGTGTTTGTTTTTGTGCGTATGTGCCTGAGTGCGTGCGTGTGTAAGTGTGTGTGTGTGAGAGAGTGTTCGTGCGTGTGTGCATGCGTACTGAATTGCGGTGTACATGACTGTGTGTGTGTGTGTGTGTGTGCGTGCGTGCATGCGCGAGTTGTGATGTGCATGCGTGCGTACCTGAGTGCGTGTGTGGGTATGTGTGTGTGTATGTGCGTGGTGCGTGCGTGCGTGCGTGAGCGAATGCAGCAGTGCATGCAGCAGTGTGTGGTATGTGTATGTTTACATGTCTATGTCACTTATGTAGTAGATGTAGCAACGGCAAGTTTGAAAACTGGTCCTATTACCAATAACTTCTACCGTTGGAAAATAAAGGTTCATTGTTCATTGTTCATCTCTCTCTCTCTCTCTCTCTCTCTCTCTCTCTCTCTCTCTCTCTCTCTCTCTCTCTCTCTCTCTCTCTCTCTCTCTCTCTCTCACACTCTCTCTGAGTTTCTACACGACCTTAATAACACTTCTTTTGACGATGTCCTTCTCACAGATGATCCAAATATTGCGCTGTCCACTTGGTACAGATTATTCCTTGGAGTATTACACAGACATGCGCCGATTAGAACAAAAAGAGTAAAGAGTGAGATATTTCCACCTTGGCTGACAAAAGAAATAATGCATGCCATGTCGGTGCGAAATTACCTAAAAAGAGAAAAGAACTTTGATGAATTTAAAAAGCAGCGAAACCGTGTGAGGTCAATGGTGCGAGCCGCGAGGAAAGACTTTATCCGCAACACTGTCAAGGACAACAAAGATGTGTCAGCAGTGTGGCGGTACTGAATTCGATCACTCGAGGCAATAGCAGTATGTCAACAACCATCCCCAGTAATCTCTCCGCCGACACATTCAACGAACAATTTTTTGTCTGTTGCGGATTTGATAACTACTCCTAGTCGTGATACAGAGGCTGACATATGCCCCGATTACTTAGTTAATTTCTGCAACAGAAAAACAACTGGCACACTGCCATTTAATATCCCCATACTTGCTGTGCACGAAGTGGGCAAACTAATTAGTGACCTAGCTAATAAGAAGTCCTCCGGCCATGATGATATCAACCCACAAATATTAAAGTTGTCTGTACCATACATCATAGAGATCCTTACTTATATTTACAACTTATGTATTCAAAAGAATGTATTCCCTACAGACCTCAAAGTTGCAAAAGTCGTTCCACTGCCAAAATCAAAAGATCGTACTGACCCTAACAACTATAGACCCATTTCTCTGCTGTCAGTGTTATCTAAACCCCTCGAAAGGCATATACATAAACACCTGTCTGACTACTTAGAATCGCGAAAGTTGCTATTCAGGATTTCACCCTCGGCACTCATGTCATACGGCTCTGAGCAGATTAACAGACACA
Source organism: Semisulcospira habei (assembly GCA_036245525.1). Classification (NCBI taxonomy): domain Eukaryota; kingdom Metazoa; phylum Mollusca; class Gastropoda; family Semisulcospiridae; genus Semisulcospira; species Semisulcospira habei. Next base: position 204,515,522 of record BTPG01000003.1, on the reverse strand, counting down.
TGGCTTTCAAATATGAATAATTCGCAGCTGACAGGTGTAATTTATCTTGACTTTAAAAAGGCTTTCGACTTAGTGAACCATACAATATTGATTTCCAAACTTAAGCATTATCTTCGAAACGACATGGCTGTTTCCTTTTTTTATGTCATACCTCGAAAACAGAAAACAGAAAGTAATTGCTAATGGAGCCTAATCTTCTACTAAAGATGTTAAACTCGGGGTTCCACAGGGGTCAGTCTTAGGTCCTCTTTTATTTTGTATTTACATCAATGACCTGCCTCTAAGTCTCACCTACGAAGCAACACAGTGTGATATGTTCGCCGATGATACCTCAATCCACACAGCTAACAAAGACATAAGTGTAGTTGAAAACGGCCTTCAACAAAGTCTCGATGATATAGCAGCATGGTGTAAAGTCAACTCAATGATTCTGCATCCTACTAAAACAAAATCTATGATTATTGCAACACGCCAAAAGCACCAGTTAAAACCTTTAAAGCTTAATCTATCACTCGGCGACGACATCATAGAACAGGTAGCCGAACATCGTCTATTGGGGGTCACAATTGAAAATCAGCTGAGGTGGCAGATGCACATTGACAATGTCTGTAAAACGTTCTCTAAAAATGTCTTTATGTTACCGAAATTAAAGTATTACACAGATAGTGAAACCAGAAAATTGTTCAGTAATGCACACATCATGTCACATATAAACTACGCATCGACGGTGTGGGATTGTTGCAGTGATGTTCACTTAAAAAGACTAAATTCTTTACATAGGAGAATGGCAAAATTAATTCTTCCCGACCCGCACTTGACGACCACCGAGGAAAAACTCAGTAAAGCTGGATTCCTGCCCCTTCAAAATCATTTTAAATATAACAAAAGGGTACTGATGTTTAAAGTGTGGAACCATAGCGCTCCAGAATATCTAACAGAGTTGTTTAAAAAATCAGATTCCTGCTATGGGAACATGAGGGGTCTTTATATGGTTCCAAAACCCCGAATACATATATTTAAATCTACTTTGTCAATTGCGGGTTCCACACTGTGGAACTCACTTCCACATCACGTTAAAGCCACTCCGACATTGTCTCGTTTCAAGGCAAGTCTTTATAGGTATCTGACATTACTCAAATAATATCTAGTTATTCGTAGAAACACGAATGTATGTGTATATTCTAACAATCATGTGTGTGTGTGTGTGTGTGTGTGTGTGTGTGTGTGTGTGTGTGTGTGTGTGTGTGTGTGGACGCGTGAGTGCGTTTGTGCGCGGCGTATGCGCGTGTTTGTCTTTAGTGGACTATATATTTTGTATCACTGTGCTTTGATGTCCCTGTTTTATGTATATTTTGTACTTAGTTAGTCGTAGTTGTAGCAACGGCAGGTACGAAAAATGACATAGTCACTGACTGTGTTAATATCTTCACCGTTGTAAAATAAAGATTCATTGATTCATTGATTCTCTCTCTCTCTCTCTCTCTCTCTCTCTCTCTCTCTCTCTCTCTCTCTCTCTCTCTCTCTCTCTCTCTCTCTCTCTCTCTCATAAACAACCGTGTATAGGAAGTCGGTTGACCCAGATTAGAGCCCGTATAAAAAAACAGACACTGATACTGTAAATATGACGTAATTCTCTCTCTCTCTCTCTCTCTCTCTCTCTCTCTCTCTCTCTCTCTCTCTCTCTCTCTCTCTCTCTCTCTCTCTCTCTCTCTCTCTCTCTCTTCCGGTGCACATGCTACGCTTGTGCCACGTTTTATCTCGCTGTTGCAATTTTGAGACTTTATAAACGTATCTCCAGTCTTTAAATGTATAGCATCGTGTGTGTGATGGTGTCGTGCTTCTGATGGAGCATCTACTGCTGCGATTCAAAAAGGTCCTTGTGAGGTATTTGTGATTATCTACTCTGCTTCACTAACGTTAGACGCCGCCAGTGGGCGCCGGAATTTTTGCCTCGCCGCCTCGCCCGCTTGACCATTTTAGGCCGATGCCTGCATTCCACGCCATTCAAGCCACAGCATCCGAACGGAGCGGACGGTTCACCCGCGCTTCGCTCGAAGGAACAAAGACTAGGCAAGTCAACTCACAAGACTACTCAACCGAGACCAAGCTCTGCCCCAAGCCACGACACTCGCCCAAACAGACGAAGGCGACAAAGACCAAGAACAAAGGCAAGATAAAGCTCTGCCCCAGACCACAACAAGAACAGATGGCCTCCAAAAGAAACCGCCGACGACAGACAAACATGCAACAGGTGGAGGAATACACCTCCAACCTCCCTCAAGCGCCACGACCACAGCCGGTGGTGAACAGAGAGACAAGGAGCTACCGGCCCCCTCTGTCACCACCGATACGGCCACAAGCGCAACCAACGTGGGTGCCCTCGCCCCCACATCAAGCGACCTACTACCCGCCTCTACCGGCCCCGCAGCCGGACTTTATGGAAGAGGTACTAAGAATGTACCCCCCACCACCGGCACTACTACCAGAAATTCAAGGTTTACTCCAACACTACGGAAATACACCCAGCCCCCAACCACCACTATCACCACAAGAAGAGGAGCACGAGGACTCGACGGAGCCGTCGTCGTCAGCCCCACCGTCGGTCGACATCCCCGAGTCACTTACTCGGGAACGGCCGACATCGATTGAGGAGGGGGGGGGGGACTCGGATCCGGGCGATGGGGTTCGACGACCTAGTGCTCCTGCTTCAGGATGCCATTCCAGCCATACTAGCAACTGAGGGTGACATATACCACCGGGCACTGGTCGCCTCCCGGTGGCTAGTGCACTCAGGCGCCATCCAAGATCTTAAACCACCTACGACAGAGAGCACGGCCAGCCAGGCCGTAGTCCAGACAACCCGCACGGGGTGTCAAGCATCGACCGCCGCCCCTCAGACAGCCACTAAGAAGACGGGCACCATACCCCCCCCCCCCCCCCCACCAAACACCAAGGGTGTGGAAACACCCCGCCCACAACGAAGGAGATAGGCACGGAAACGGAAGCCCCACCACCACCAAACCCAACCGTCAAGACCACCAAGGACACGGGAATAGACCCGGCCCCCCAGCAGCCAGACAAAGGACCACAGCCAGACAAAGGACCAACCACCGTCCCACGGCAACACCGACGCTACAGACCACCCAAGTGCTTCCGTGACCAACGCACGCCGCTACTCCCCACGCCGCCACCACACCTCCGACTGCCACCGCAACATCGCCACCCACCCCGCCCAACCCAACGCCCGACACCCAGACCCAGGCTCCACTGGCCACCACCACCGCCACCCCAATTCCCTACACCCCTCCACAGCCAGCGACGGTACCCCCGGCCACCACCACCACCGCCACCACTCATGCAAGATTTTTTGAGTGGCTGGCATACCAACACCCTCCAGCCTGGTACTAAACGACGGTACACCGGCCACACCACCCGCCTCCTCCACCATCAACCACCCGGCCCCGGCAAAACCACCAGCCATTGCGCAACGGAGCGGCAGACAGCGAGACGGCATCCCCCCCCCCACCCCTCCCCTGTCCCCCCCCCCCCCCCTGGACGAAATCAGCGAGAGCTGGAAGTCCCTATCCCTTCCAAATCTCAAGCTTCCTTCCTTCCTTCCTTCCTTCCTTCCTTCCTTCCACGCTCGGCCAAGAGTGCTACTGCACTAAGCAGTACACGATGGCGGGAGCTTCGAGGGCACTGGTCCTAGCACGCCTTCCAGCTGTGTATCAGAAAAAGTGCACGCGCCCGAACTGACCTGCACATAAGCATTCTAGTACACATCGTCTCGCCATGACCATGTAACGGCAAACCACACCTGGGCCCCACCACCCGTGCAGCTCACGCCGCTAAGTATGCTATCGACACCGAGCATATTATACATACTAAAGACCCCATCCAAAAACAGTTTCTAGCGCCCCCCGTCAAGCTGCCCTTTTGGAGGTCTGTTTTTCCCACGAGATATGTTCTGGAGTGCCCTGCCCAGGTCTCGGGTGAATGGACAGACTTCCAATATGACGAAGACGACAAAAATGAGCGCTGTCTAAAAACCATCACAGTGCCTGTTCCCTGTTTCCCTTCCCCTACTGAACTATACAAAACCATTGTGCACACTGAGGTATGTGATCCGTAAACTTGTAACTCTGACACTCTTCCATACCACAGGCACTGTCACCATTCAAGGAAACGTGTTCCTTGAATGGGTACACAAGGAGTTTGAAAAACTTAAAGTCCTTGTCAGCGACATGAGTGGTGACAGCACTTCCATTCTCCCCCTAACTGACACCACACTGCCTATCATGCCTGCTGATAAACCGTTCCCCGCCCCAACCACACTTCTTGCCATTATGCCCCCACCCACAGAACACCTGCCAAAGGAGGCATACGGCGATGACATAATGGACAGTGCTGGCGAGCTTAACGTTACCGTGGATGATACTGCTATACCTGCAGCTGATGAAGGCCCCTCCCCCTCAACTAAAACTTTATCCGGCCAGCCGGTCCCTCAAAACAAGCTGCACTGCGGACCACACAACAAGATCCCACTTCAACGGAAAAAATGGAACAGCCGCCTGCCGTTCCTAACGCCACACCCGTCGTCCCCTACCCTCAAGTGGACACCGCTGGTGAGACAACATCCTGCATGACCTCACATGCCTCTACTCAGTGCCCCCAGTTGTGCTGTTATCAGTGTGCACAACCTGTCCACGCGACCAAATGTTTTGATTGTGTGGCTGGACTAATTTTGGACCTAAAAATACAGTCTGAAAACAAACAACGTGTTTTTATAGACCAACTCAAAGCTGAAATAGACACTCTTAAACAGGACAACATCAGTCTACAGCAGCAGATTAGAAAGCTGAATAGTCTACCAAAGCAAGTGTCAATCCTCACAAGCAAGCTGGGCAAAGTGGATTCTCTTGAGAGCCGGTATAATGAAATGTTGGCTAAACAGAAAATAATTTCCCCAGAGCAGCGAACCCCCGTTGCCTTGCCTGATCACTGTCAGTCACCACCGCCACTATCCGGTACCAGTTCCCTTTCCTCTGAAATTCACTCCCCTACCTCCATCACTACGTCGAACCTCTCTGATACTGTTTCAAAGGAGTACACCCAAACCCACCCGTCGCAGCGTGCGTCTGTGGCTATGGAAGAGACGGTAGGGAGCAGCAGTACCACTGAAACTAAATCCCCTAATGCACGTTCGCTCCAGGACCAGCCGCCGCGAGAGTGCCGTCAGTTTAGTGTTCGACTCCCACCCGAGGACAGAGTCAATGTGCTATTAATCGGCGACTCCAATTTTCAACGGGTGGATCGTCGTCGCTTGGACCCAATTCCAAGCGGTGCTACATGTGTACGCACCCTGCGGGGGGTTAAGGTTGACCAGTTGGCAGAGGCCCTGTCCAACATCGCGCCACGCTACGACATCGGTAGTGCAGTGGTCCACGTTGGCACAAATGGCAGTGCCTCCAGCAATGACGTGGACTCTGTACTACATGACTTCCAGCACCTCATTCCTGTAGTTCGACGAGTCTTCCTATCAACCACAGTTGCCTACACAGCAATATTACCACAAGGGCGCTGCCCACTGAAAACCATCTGCAGTGTAAACCAGCGCCTGAGGCTATGCTGTGCGAAAGGGAAGAAGTGTCGTTTCTGCAGGAAAACAATTTTTACACCCCTGCTGGTGCAGTTGCTACCTCCCTGTTTAACAGCGACAGGCTGCATCTAAATGAGAGAGGCGCCGGGGTATTACTGCACCAGATAAAGCGGTTCATTTTTCCTGCAGATAACCTGAAAGACTTAAATCGGCACCGCGACCTGCGACACGCTAGACATGCGGCTGAGCCTGAAGCAAACACGAAAGTGCCTGAGCTGAGTGGTCCTCCCTACCGGCCGCAAACTAGTAATCTCATTCAAGATGAGAACCTACTGATGCGACAAAGCACTAAACAAATGCCACAGTCTAAAGTTCTCCGCGCTCGCCGCTGGGAATCGGCTACCAGCACTACGATGGCAAACATAGGTGACAATGTAAATGCTGGCGGAAACCTAGCTGTCCCTGTCTCCAGCAGCCAGTCACATGTAACCGCTAGTGCTCGAGTCTCTGTGGAGCTTTCCGGACCTGACACAAGCACTAAATTGGCGGACGCTGCCAGCGCGACGCACCTACAGCCGCCTTTCAGTCAGTGACCAGAATGCACAGAAGCGACGGCCGATCCCAGCTACCACTATCAGCCGGCGTCCCTGTATGGAAACTTCGCGCGCCCTGTAGTGCCCTGGCCTCAGATCACACGGCACAGTTTCCACGTACCAATGCCGCAGTACCCAGCGGCATTCCAGCCAGCGTTCCAGCCAGCCTTTCAGCCGTTCCCACTTCCCTTTCCCCACTGGCAGTATCCGTATCTAGCCAATAGTGGACCTCGGTCCCAAACGGTCATGTGAAGTGTGTGTTAAACTTATAAAACATACCTCAGTGCTTCGGTTAGATTAACTCCTTCATGCCTGATCGGGAAACGTTGGACGATGATAGTTCCGGGATAGTGCCGGATTACCTTTGCGTCGTTGAGGCGCTACTGTGATCTGTTACTGCACTTGTGCTATCGTTGTCCATCTCTCTCCAGCGTAAATCGGATGTTCAACTAACACGCCTCCAGGCCTAAATGAGTTGGTTTTACCGGACCCCATCCTACTTGACAACTGTTAAAATAGTTGTTGTTTTTTTTTTTGGAGGGGTTTTGTTTATTTATTTATTTTTTTTTTGTTTTTTTGTTTTTGTTTTTGGGTGTAGGCTCAACTTGAACTAATTTCACTTCATGTTTTTTTTATGAACTTAGTGAATATCAGTATAATTCTGAAAAGAAAATAAACAATCATATGACTTCATTTTCAGCCCTTCATCCGTCCGACTTGTAGCAATGCGTGGCGCATATGAACACAGGTGTGTGTGTCGAGCACTGATCTGACAATCCTTTGATCAAACATTTCTATACGAAACGGTTTACTGTGCTGTTGCTTTAGTTTCACCTCATAGATTTGACATTAACATTTGCGATGCTTTTGGTTTATATGCGATGCGGCCGTATCACAGCAGCATGTGTTGCAGTCTGACAGTTTAGAGAAATCGTTGGACTATTTGTACTGTGGTTGACCTGTATACAGTACAGTTGCGCGTTTGACTTGTGTCTGGCCGGCATACACACCATTTTTGTAAGCCGGACTAAATGTAAAGATTAGTGCTTATAGTACATAGCCAAACGTGTTGTGCTGAATGCGAGTAGACAGTTCTACAAACTATCACGCAAGTTATTTTTGACAGTCGTGGTGATTATAAGTGGATTTGGTTTATTCCATATTTTCGCACATGATCACTCCTTTCAGTGACTGTACTGTTTCACTGAGTTTCGGATATTGAAAACTTTATATTTACATTTTCGTCATCAAAATGTGTACACCATCAAACAATTACATGCATGCCCACGGGCTGAAGGTCCGGCACCTTAATGTATTTCACCTTTACAATAAGGTTCCTGACATTTCAATATTTTTAAACCAGCCTTCACACTTCCATCTCTTTGGGTTAACGGAATCACGTCTGGACTCAAGAATTCGCGACGAAAATCTGTGAATTCCAAACTTTTCCTTAATTCGTCGTGACCCAAACACCTCAAACACACAGGAATTGCTGTTTATGTCCATAACTCGATTGCACATATGGTACGCAGACGATGACCTGGAGTCAACTGAGATTGTGTGTGTATGGCTAGAAGTAAAAATTAATAATTCATCGCCAATTATAATGGGTTATGTATAAAGAAATCCATCGTCCACTGTGTTACGTGGTGGAGTTGTAGTCGTAGTATGATAAACACACCAGACGCACGCACGTAAGGTTCTTTCAAATAGACTTCATTCAGCTGCAATCCGTCACACGTGGCTTAAGGATGTAGACAATACTGGAGTAACAGTTCCAACAATATTTTAATTCAGTGATGCGATCTCCACACAATGCAATTTCAAATGCACAAATACTGATACAAAGTCTCTTCTGCGATGTCCACACTGGCAACTCAAAACTTTTCATACGCAGCGTCTCACACAATATACACCCAATACGGGCCACGTACCTATGATAAACTGCGTGTCTTTATCACTGACAATACAAGACAATGTACGAACGGGCTTTCCCAGCGCCCTCCTTATATATACTACCAATTTCCAGAATTCTCTACGGAAATTATACAACACAACCTCTCTCTTGGCTTGACTTCGCGAACGAAGATTTTATAGGAGTTGCCCACGACGTCTGCAGGCTTGTTCGTGGCTGCGGAGGCCAATCCGAGACAGGCAGGTTCGACCGCAGTGGCTGCAGGGGAAGGTATGGCCAGGGTTCTGAGCTGCGGCATCTCTGTTTTTTCTCCTGAGCCGCTTGTCCTTAAGGCTAGCTCTGTGAGAGTCCTCAAAGGAGACAGCTGCCTTGTAAATGGTGGAGCGCCAGGTGTCACGGTCCGCAGCAAGCGAAGACCACTGGTGGTGGTCGATTTGGCAGGCACTAAGTGACTTCTTGAGACAGTCTTTGTATCTCTTCTTTGGTGCCCCTCTGTCACGGTGTCCAGTAGCAAGCTCGCCGAACAGGGTGATCTTTGGTAGGCGATGATCCTCCATCCTGGAGACATGCCCCGCCCAGCGGAGCTGTGTCCGCAGCAGCAAAGCCTCGATGCTCACAGTTTCAGCCTGTTCAAGGACCTCGACGTTGGTGACATAGTCACTCCAGTGAATGCCCAGGATGGTACGCAGGCAGCGCTGGTGGAAGCGTTCGAGGAGTCGTAGTTGGCTGCGGTAGAGGGCCCAGGACTCGGAACCATACAGCAGGGTGGTGAGGACCACAGCTCTGTACACGCTGATCTTGGTGCCTGTTTTCAGCTGTTGATTGTGCCACACCCGCTTGAAAAGTCGCCCGAAAGCGCTGTTCGCTTTTGCCAGCCTGCTGTCAAGCTCCTTGTCCAGCTTAGCGTCCGACGTGATAATGCAGCCAAGGTAAGTAAACTGGTGCACTGACTTTAGTTCAGACTCGCCAATGGTGATGTGAGGAGGGCGATACACTGTCTTGGGTGCCGGCTGATGGAGGACCTCTGTCTTTTTCAGACTGACCTCGAGTCCAAAGAGCTGGGCAGCATCTGCGAAGCAAGACGTGATGCGCTGCAGGGCTCTCTCTGTGTGTGCAACGAGGGCAGCATCATCAGCAAAAAGCAGCTCACGAATCAGTTGGTCTAGGGTTTTCGTGTGGGCCTGCAGTCGTCTGAGGTTGAACAGGCTGCCATCGAGACGATACCTGATGTACACTGCATCGTCATCATCGAGGTCCACTGTGGCCTGCTTCAACATCATGCTAAAAAAGATGGTGAAGAGGGTCGGTGCCAGCACGCAGCCCTGCTTTACGCCGTTGAGAATAGGGAATGGTTCCGAGAGGTCATTGTTGAGTCTGACCTGGCCTTGCTGGTCCTCGTGTAGCTGGACAATCATGTTGAGGAACTTTGGGGGACAGCCAAGTCGCTCTAGGATCTGCCACATGCCTTGCCTGCTCACAGTGTCGAACGCTTTTGTTAGGTCGACAAATGTTACGTACAGACCTTTGTTCTGCTCGCGGCACTTCTCCTGTAGCTGTCTCAGCACAAAGACCAACACAACCAATCAGAACGAAACACGCAACTGAAACTCATAAATAAGAATTTTCTGAAATCACTAAAATAGGCTACAAAAATTCGGCTGCTAACTTCAGCTCTAAATCTTAATGTATAATAAAGACACATAAAAGTATGGTAGCCCTATCAACAACCTTGATTAACCGCTCTAGAATGTTCGAGGATTTTCATAAAACAAAAATAGGCTGCTCAATTCACGCGCACAGAAAAACAAAATGTTGCGAACTGTCGCAAACTACCCGACGTCACACATACAAGGTCACTAGACAGTGCGATCTTATCGAAAGTTCTAATCTAAGCAAAACAAAGATCGTCCGCTATTCTCCGTGCGACCTTTCTAGAACGTTCTGGTAAAACTGAACGAAATCCGCTCTACGCGTGAACCGAGAAAATCTTACTAAAAAGGTACGTGATTCGTAATCATGATAGCTCAAATAAAATTAATATCGGATAGTTTCCTACGATTAACACATGCATGCTCAATCGTAACATTACCCCCCTCTTTAGAATGAAATTTCACAAAAATATCTTTTCAAAATAAAAAAAGCGGTTGTGGCTGTGTTAATCTACACTGAACCTTAAACAAATACAATTTCACAACAAATTGAATCAAATTAACTACTTAAAATAATTAACTCACAGTTCCTTTAAACAGTCCTGAGCAAAGGCATGTCCCTTTAAAATGTCATGAAAACCATAATGTTTCTATAAACTGTTCTGGACACAAAAATGTTCATTCAAACTGCTCTGCTCAGGTAGTCCGCTCCAAAGTTCTGTGAACCCTTGATAGATTGTAGTTTAATGTCAAAATTCTGTAAGAACATCGCCCATCTCATAATACGAGAATTCGTAAACTTTGCAGAGTTTCGATAGTTCAAGGGCTGATGGTCCGTTTGGAGAACAAATGGCACACCCAGAAGGTACAGTTCGAATCGCCTTACTCCCCAGATGATGGCTAGGCACTCCTTCTCGATGGTTGAGTAGTTTCTCTCAGCTCCGGTCAACTTTTTGCTGGCGTAGCTCACTGGGTGGAGTTTTCCATTATCTTCATGCATCAAGACTGCACCTACTCCTTCGTTGGAGGCGTCTGTTCTCAGGAAGAACGTTTTCAACGGGTCAGGGAGGTGTAAAACAGGCTTCTCGGTTAGAATGTCTCGAACTGCCTGGAATGCTCGCTCTTGGGCCTCCTCCCACTTCACTACGTTAGGTTGCCCTTTCCTCAGCAAATCAGTCAGGGGTGCTGTGACTGCCGCAAAGTTTGGTATGAACTCCCGGTAGTAGTTCGCCAAGCCCATAAATGAGCGAACTTGCGTCTTAGTCGTAGGTCGCGGGGCATCCCTGATCTTCTTCACGTTGGCGTCGTGTAGCCCCTTTAAACCTTCGCTCAATTTGTGTCCAATGAAGTCTATGTTGTCGGCCCCAAGAATACACTTGCTTGGACGGATGGTGAAATTTGCATCCGACAGTCTTTGGAGCAGTTCTCGGAGGGCTTTGAGGTGATCCCCCCAAGTTTTGGTATGGATCAAAATGTCATCCCAGTAAAAGATCACATTCTGCATGTCTTCTAGGATCTTTTTCAGTCCTCTCTTCAATGTGGCACCACTGTTTACCATACCAAAAGGCATCTTCAGGAACTCCCAATGACCGTCGGGTGTGACGAATGCTGTCTTGGGAATATCTTTTTCTGCAACATTGATTTGCCAATATCCTTTACTTAGGTCAATTTTGGAGAAAAATCGGTCTCCACTAACCTTCTGGAACAGTTCTTCCGCTGTGGGCATAGGCTCTGGATCAAAGATTGTTAGTTTGTTGAGTCTGCGGTAGTCCACACACACCCGGTTGGATCCATCTGGTTTCTTCACAATGACAACTGGGGACGCATATGGTGACTTGGACTCTCTGATGACTTCCAGACTCAGCATTTCCTTTATATCCTTTTTCAATTTTTCCCTCGTGTTTTAAGGAAGACGATAAGATTTGCTGCGAACTGGTTCGTTTGACGTCAGGTTAACCTCGTGTTGGATGGTGTCTGTTGTCCCTGGGTCAGGTGTAAACCGATGCTTGAACTCTTGAGTCAGGAAGCTCAGTTCTTCTCGTTGAGTTTGGGTCAGATTCTGACCGAACTGGATATCTTCTACATCCTCCTTGTGTCCGAGTTCGTTAAGGTCAAACAGGTTTTCGTCGTCTAGTCTTTCGTCATCAGCAAGACGCACCGATGCTGCCAGTTGTGTTTTGTCTTGACGACCTCTCTCAATATACTTTTTCAACAGATTAGCATGGTAAGTCTTCACCTTGTTGTTGACCTTGACTCTGTAGTCATTGATGCCAACCACCGTGTCGACAACGCAGGGTCCCTTCCACTGCATCAGGAGTTTGTTGTTGTCGGTAGGAAGAAGAACCAACACATGGTCACATGGCTGGAATCGTCGAGGTTTCGCTTTACGATCAAAGTAATGCTTCCCCTTATTCTGCGCCTTCCCCAGTTCTTCTCGAGCCATCCTGAGGGTATCTTCCAGCTTCTCTCTCAAGTCGAAGACGTACTGGTAGCTTATCTTCACCTCAGGTGCGTCGATATCCTTGGTCCACAGCTCCTTCGGGATGTGCATGGGCCCCCTTACAGTCCTACCGTACAGTAATTCAAAAGGGGAAAACCCTGTCGAATCCTGAGGAACTTCACGGTATGCGAAGAGCAAGGCATTGATATATCTGTGCCACAACCTTGGCTGCTCAGCGCACAGTTTCTTTAGCATAGCCTTCAATGTTCCGTTAAACTTTTCAACCAGCCCATTACACATGGGGTGATAAGGGGTGGTAGTAAGGTGTCGGATGCTCAATAGCCGGTTGACTTCCTCCATGCAGTCGGAGACGAACTGAGTTCCCAGGTCACTCAGGATCTCTTCAGGAATCCCCAAACGGCTGAATATGTCGACGAGCGCCTCTGCCACAGTTGCAGTGTCGATCTTCTTCAATGGTATGGCCTCAGGATAACGTGTAGCGTAGTCCAGCAGAGTCAAAATATAGCGATGACCATCTTCTGGGGGGGATATTGGCCCCACCAGGTCCACAGCTACTCGCTTGAAAGGCATATCGATCAGCGGCATTTTCTCTAGAGGAACCTTGGGGACCTTTCCTTTATTGATTGTCTTCTGACATATGTCGCACGACCTGCAGAATCGGGTGATGTCGCCTCCCATATCAGGCCAGTAGAAGACGGCTCGGATCCTATCAAGCGTCTTGTTGATTCCCAAATGTCCTCCCAATATGGAATCGTGGGCCAATTTCATCACCTGCATTCTCAAAGGTTCAGGAACTACTACTTGACGCATAGGTTTATCTCCATTGCTGTCGAATATCCGGTACAGGATATCTCTTCTGGTCTCGAAGGTTATCTCTTTTCCCTTTCGCGTCACGGGCTCGGTTTGACCTCGGAACTTGTCAATCGTATGGTCGGCTCTCTGTAGCTCCACCAGCCTTTCCTTATTCACCGCGGCTGCTTCCGTGTTGTCCGCCACTTTAAGAGGGATGGTCTGACGACTCTTCTTTGCTTGACTTCTCGTGGTAACAGCATATGTTTCCGGTCTCCAGTCTGGATCTGGATCGTCTGCATTTCTGGCACCATCAATGTTTCCGATGATAAGATCGTAGACAGGGGTCTTTACGCACAACGCCTTCACCTCTCCTGTCAAGTATGGGGTGTCGACACTGACTTTGGCAAGGGGGATAATCCTTACAGCTCCGTCAGCTAAAATGAGGGTGGTCCACTCCTGTAGCTTCTGGTCTTCAGCTACTAGGTCCTCTCTCACGATGATGCAGCTACAACCAGTGTCTCTCAACACTCTCACTGATGCTTTGCCGACAAATCCTGACACCACCGGCATATTCGGCACTTCATTCTCAGGCAGCGCGATGTTTGAGACTGGTAAGAATGTAGCCCCATCTCCTACTGGGATGCGTCCATTCTTACTTAAAGATTCAATCAGCTCTGGTGTCACTCGCGTTTCTCTAGACTCAAAGTCACTGGATGACGTCACATCATTGGCTAATACAGCAGCGGCTCTGTGTTGAGACGTGGTATTGCTTCTGCCTGCTATCCCGCGATCTTGGTTGGATCTTCTGATGTTGTCGCCTCGGGGAACATCTTTAGAAGGACACCGTATCGCTTTGTGACCTTTCTTTCCACAGAGAAAACATGTCAGGTTCTCCATCGGTTTGTATTTCGGGGTGTCTCTGACATTGTGAATTTCCTCTGCTGTGCAGACACACGCTGCGGCTTACTGGACCCGAACTTCATGTTGTGGGCATCAAGGTATCTTTGAGCGAAGTCGGCCAGGGCCTTCAGTGACTGGTCTTTTTGCTCTCTGAGGTGGGCGGCCAGGTCCTTAGAACATGCGTTGAGGACTTGTTCTTTGATGATGAGGTCACACAAGTCCTGGTACTCTCTGTTTAAACCAGCCAGCTCTATCCATTTCTCCAGGTAGCTTCTGATTCTCTCAATGAATAGGCCGGGTGTTTCTCCTTCTTCAGGCTTGCAGTTTCGAAATCGTCGCCTTTAACCCTCTTCAGTTAAGTCGTACTGTCTCAGCAGGGCGGCTTTCAACTGCGTATAATCTTCGGCTTCTTCTCTTGGTAAGCGAGTATAAAATTCAAGCGCTTTGCCAGTTAGAAGTGCACTCAGTTTGATAGCCCAAGTCTCTTGTTTCCAATTGTTGCTACTTGCGAAGCGCTCGAAGCGCTCTAGGTAAGCGTCCATCTTATCTGAGTTCTCAACGAAAGATGGAAGCTTTGACGCACGGGCTGTTTGCTCTCTGCTGGCTAAGGTTGTTGCTTCAGAAACCCTCTGGCTCTGTGCCTCAATCTCCATCTGCTTTAAATGAATTTCATGTTGTCGCTGCCTCTCCGCCTCTTCTCGCTGTTCCCCCACCCGGGTCTGCCCTGGGGGACTTGGGTGGGGTTAGGTACTTTTTAGTTCCCAGGGTCACCCTGGTCAGCCCCACAGGGTGCGTTTTTCTCTCTATTCTGGGGCATGTGTTTCTGTCTACCCGAGGTCCATTCACCTGTATTTGCCTTTTTAAAACTCTCCCTACTGTCTGCACTGCCTGTAGCTCTTGATATTGGATGTGTGTTGCTAAATGGTCTTAGCTTTATTTAGGCCCCATGTGTTAGGTTTATTTAATGTATTTGACCGGCTGGCGACATACATTCAATGTTCTGTTTAGTTTTTTTTTTTTTTCACAAGCAGTGCAGGCACGTCCTGAGAAAGCCTTGTTGCTGTCGGGACGTTAAGCAATGTACAATCAATCAATCTTCTCGCTGTTTCTCTGCCTCTTCTCGCTGTTTCTCTGCCTCTTCTGGCTGTTTCTCTGCTTCTTCTGCTTGAATTTCGAGTTTCCTGATTTCACGTTCCTTAACTCTTTCTTCTCTCTCCCATCTTTCTTTTTCTTCTCTCTCTCGTCTCTTTTCCTTTCTCTCCCCTCTCTCCAGTCTCTCCTTTTCTTCTCTCTCTCGTTTCTTTTCCTCTCTCTCCTCTCTCTCCAGTCTCTCCTTTTCTTCTCTCTCTCATTTCTTTTCTTCTCTCTCCTCTCTCTCCAGTCTCTCCTTTTCTTCTCTCTCTCGTTTCTTTTCTTCTCTCTCCTCTCTCTCCAGTCTCTCCTTTTCTTCTCTCTCTCATTTCTTTTCTTCTCTCTCCAATCTCTTATTCTCTCTCTCCTTTACAAACTCGAGGAGTTGAGCTTCTTCGAGTCCACATTCCTTTCCAATTTTCAGGAATGTCTCTATTTCCGATGTCGCCATCTCTGCTTTTCACTGCTGGCTGTTTTCTCCTGCTACCCTATCCACTGGACCAACTGAAGAAGTCCCGTCGGGGTTGCCAAAATGTTACCTGGTGGAGTTGTAGTCGTAGTATGATAAACACACCAGACGCACGCACGTAAGGTTCTTTCAAATAGACTTCATTCAGCTGCAATCCGTCACACGTGGCTTAAGGATATAGACAATACTGGAGTAACAGTTCCAACAATATTTTAATTCAGTGATGCGATCTCCACACAATGCAATTTCAAATGCACAAATACTGATACAAAGTCTCTTCTGCAATGTCCACACTGGCAACTCAAAACTTCTCATACGCAGCGTCTCACACAATATACACCCAATACGGGGCACGTACCTATGATAAACTGCATGTCTTTATCACTGACAATGCAAGACAATGTACGAACGGGCTTTCCCAGCGCCCTCCTTATATATACTACCAATTTCCAGAATCATCTACGGAAATTATACAACACAACCAATCAGAACGAAACACGCAACTGAAACTCATAAATAAGAATTTTCTGAAATCACTAAAATAGGCTACAAAAATTCGGCTGCTAACTTCAGCTCTAAATCTTAATGTATAATAAAGACACATAAAAGTATGGTAGCCCTATCAACAACCTTGATTAACCGCTCTAGAATGTTCGAGGATTTTAACAAAACAAAAAAATAGGCTGCTCAATTCACGCGCACAGAAAAACTAAATGTTGCGAACTGTCGCAAACTACCCGACGTCACACATACAAGGTCACTAGACAGCGCGATCTTATTGAAGTTCTAATCTACGCAAAACAAAGATCGTCCGCTATTCTCCGTGCGACCTTTCTAGAACGTTCTGGTAAAACTGAACGAAATCCGCTCTACGCATGAACCGAGAAAATCTTACTAAAAAGGTACGTGATTCGTAATCATGATAGCTCAAATAAATATCGAATCGTTTCCTACGATTAACACATGCATGCTCAATCGTAACACACTGTCGAGTGGTATGATGACTTTGTGCAGATGATGGATAAAGTGAATGACACTGACAAAGATGTACTGCTGTTAGGTGATTTTAACATTGACTTACTGAAAACAAATCCCACGTGGCAATCGACAACAACTCTTTTTGGGTTGAAGCAATTAGTCCAAGCTCCTACTAGAATAACCCAATCTTCCGCTACACTCATTGATCACATCTATACCAACAACTGTAAGTCAGTACTAGAGACCAGCGTCCCCCCACTAGCTGTCAGTGATCATTTTCCCATCACCTGTACATGGTCGTGCAAGATGCCCAAACAAAAGAGGGATCACATTACCTATAGGTCTTTAAAAAACTAAACAAAGATGCTTTTCTACACGATCTTAGCCTTACACCGTTTCATGATGTGTACAATTGTACCAACCCAGATAAGGCTGTCTCTCTCTTACTTGATCTGTTCCTAGGGGTGCTAAACAAACATGCGCCAGTAAGAAGAAAGCGAGTCCTATCCCGCCTGCCTCCCTCATGGATAATCGACAAAATTAAACAAGCAATGGATGATAGAAATAAGGCTAAGAAAGAAAAGAACTTTCATGAATTTAAAAGATTGCGAAATAAAGTTAAGTACTTAATTAGAGAGGCGCAGAGATCGTTTATAACCAAAACAGTCGAAGAAGACAGAAACCCTTCTTCTATCTGGACAGCACTTAATACGCTTACCAACAACAAGCGTAAACAGTGCAATACCATTCCAGAAAACCTCTCCGCTGAGGAGTTTAATAACCACTTTCTATCAGCCCCGAAAGACTTACTCAGTCCTCACAATCGCAATCAGTCGATATATTCCACACCAGAGAAGCCAACAAAGTTCTGTAAGCAAAGATTGTCCTCATATGATATTTTCGTCATCCCTGATATTGCTGTACACGAGTTAGGCAAATACATTTCCATCCTAAAAAAGAAAACGTCTTCGGGCAGTGATGGTATCAATGGATATATCCTTGACCTGTCGCAACCATACATAGTGGAACTTCTTACATACATTTATAACCTATGTATACAAAAACAATGTCTTCCCAGTAGCTTTCAAAAAATCAAAAATAGTGCCTGTTCCTAAAGCAAAGGATTCTGCTGAAATTAATAACTTTCGCCCCATTTCCCTTCTATCAGTTCTCTCGAAGCCTCTGGAAAAGCATGTTCACAAACATCTTCTGGAATTTCTTGAAAAAAGGTCCCTATTATATCATTACCAGTCAGGTTTTCGTCCCTACATTAAACCACACATTGATTATGCCTCAACAATATGGGATGGCTGCAGTGAAAATCACTTCAAGAAGATAAACTCATTATACAAGCACGCTGCTAAGCTTATCCTCCCTGATCCGTCTTTACCCACTGATGCCAAGCTGCAGGCCATCGGACTTCTCCCTCTGGTTAAGCACCTCGCACTAAACAAATGTGTACTGATGCACAAAATTCTGAACGGGAAAGCTCCACCTTACTTATCTAGGCTTTTTTCGCCAACTGAAAAAAAACACAGCACCTCCAGGAACAGTCTCTCTATGAAAAGGCACCGTATAGACCTGTTCAAATCTAGCCTGTCTTATTCAGGTGCTCTTTTATGGAATTCTCTTCCTCCCACTATTCAACAAACCACGTCCCTCTCTCTCTGTTTAAAAGTAGAGTGCATGATTACCTTTCTAAGACAACGTTATGCTGATCCTTTCTTTTTCTTTGTTTCTGGACATAATACGCTTCATGTTTTCAAATTTTTGTTATTTTTTTTTCATCTAGCCTCCAAATTGTTTGTTCTGTTATCTAACTTGTTTTTGATGATACAAAAAAATATCATACCTACTTATATGTTAGATAATTATGTGCGCACGTACGTGTGTATGTGTATGTACAAAAGTGCGCATGTGCACGAGTACATATATATGTGTGTATGTGTGCGTGTGTGTATGCATGTGTGTGACGTTTATTATTAGTTAGTTTTTGTTGTTTTTTTGGTGTTCCTTTTTTTAAGTAGCTTAGCAAGGACAGATTGTAAGAAAGGCCTGCGCGCCTAATATCTCAATCCTTGGAAAATAAAGTTTCGTTCGTTCGTTCGTTCGTTCGTTCGTTCTCTCTCTCTCTCTCTCTCTCTCTCTCTCTCTCTCTCTCTCTCTCTCTCTCTCTCTCTCTCTCTCTCTCTCTCTCTCTCTCTCTCTCTCTCTCTGAGTACGGTGCACACTGGTTGTCTCCCTCAATTCGTTACGATCAGCGTGGCGAATCGAGGGAGATAACCGCTGAAACGGGGTGCAACACCGATCCCCGGGTGTTTGGACCGCCACAGCTCCTACCGCAGCTCTACAGTTTTTACGGTGGCGTGCCGCAGCAGCCTTACATCACCATGACAACACACATCCCTGGGCCTTATCCGTCATTGCATCAGTGGCCGCTGCCTAGCCGGGTCCACGACTTCTAAATTGACTTGACATTAATACCGTATTTGTTTACCAGTAAGTGTAAAAGATAATTTTTTTTTTTCGTTTAACTCCCTGCCAGCAGCCACGGAATCTCTGCTTCGTCTGACATAACCGAGTTCGGGAACAAATCGTAAAGCATGCTCGTGTGCTCATGCTCTCAACCTTGACTCTCAGTGACTCAGCGCCATAGACAATTTACGGTAGTTGTGGAATTAACGTTTCACACCGGACTCTATAGATCTCTATTACTTAAAACACTATCACAGTGCTTGTGCACCTGTCGAGACAAATATACTGTCGGACATTCTGCATCACGTGTGTAAGCCATTATTGACTGTTGTGTTAAGTTCAGACATTACTTCTGAAACGTGTGTTCCTGTACCATTTTATTTTATGTGCTTATTTCCTTTTTTCATTTTCTTTAACTTAAACTTCTAGTCTTCTAAGATGTCGAGTAGCTCATTACAATTTCACAGTTTACACGTGGGACATCTAAATATCTATCATTTGCTGAATAAGATTACCGATTTGACCGTTCTTCTGACTCAACCCACCTCCTTTCACATTTTTGGAATCACAGAGTCGCGATTACATTCTGACATAAGTGATTTGTCCATTTCGATACCGGAGTTTTCTGTAATCCGGCGCGATCCTGTACGTCCTCAACAAACAGGATTAGCTGTCTATATTCATGATTCTATTGCGCACTTTACACGCAGAAGAACAGACCTGGAATCAGACTCTGTTGAAAGCGTGTGGGTTGAGGTGAAGACAAACAAATCGGCCCCTTTGCTTGTTGGATTTGTCTACAGAAATCCGTCTGCATCATTTGAGTGGTATGACGATTTCTTACAAATGGCGGACACCGTTAACAATTGCAGCTCTGATACTTTACTGCTCGGAGACTTTAATATTAACATGTTTTCCCCACAGCCTGCTTGGGAGTCTACTATTACTATGGTAGGCCTCAAGCAGCTTATCACATCTGCAACTAGAGTAACGCAGTCGTCTGCCACTCTAATTGATCATGTATACACTTCCAACAAGTCAAGGGTCCTTAGCTCTCGTGTTCTTCAAGTGGCGATTAGCGACCACTATCCTGTGTGCTGTAGTTGGGCTCTGAAGGTGAACAAGCCATGTCGTAAAAGCCAGCATACCACTATTCATTACAGGTCGTTTAAACACTTAAATCGGGACGCGTTTCTCGCCGACCTGAGCGGAATCTCTTTTCAGTCAGTTTATAACTATGATATTCCTGAAGAAGCGTTAGCCGAATGGTACAGATTGTTCCTTGGTGTACTTGACAAGCATGCGCCACTA
Organism: Semisulcospira habei; assembly: GCA_036245525.1. Lineage (NCBI taxonomy): Eukaryota > Metazoa > Mollusca > Gastropoda > Semisulcospiridae > Semisulcospira > Semisulcospira habei. The sequence continues at coordinate 204,495,249 of BTPG01000003.1, read as the reverse complement.
CGTGAGAAGAGAGTCAAACACGCACAGTTACCTCAGTGGTTAAGTAGGGACATTAAAGACGCCATGGCCCTCCGAAATGAACTGAAGCGGAACAAAGATTATGCTGCCTTCCGCAAGCAGCGTAACCACGTAAAGTACCTGGTGCTCGAGGCCCAGAAAAAAACACTTCCAGCGCTTGATGGATAATAAAACTGATACCGTATCTGTCTGGCGAGCCCTCAATGCCTTTACCAAATCACGTCAAACGCCACCATGTACTTCTATACCTGCTGATACTTTTAATCAACATTTCCTGTCTACTGCCGACTCACTTTTGAATAAAAGTACTAATAACCTAAACAAGCCGACTATTTCTGTAAAACGTAAACATTTTTGCGACGAGAGACTGGCGCCAAACGACTTTTTTAGTATTCCGTACTTAACTGTTTTGACGTAGGCAAGTCTATTAGTCAGATGAAAAATAAACGCTCCCTTGGTCATGACGGCATTAATAGTTTCTTTTTAAAACTGTCTGTCCCCTATGTGGTTGAATCTTTAACATTTATCTACAATTTTATAATCCAGCATGGTACTTTCCCAAGAAGCTGGAAAATAGCTAAAGTCATTCCGCTGCCTAAAACTAAAGGCCTCACTGACCCCAACAAATTCAGGCCAATTTCACTTTTATCAACTTTGTCAAAGCCGATAGAAAAACATGTCCACAGGCACCTGAGTCACTTTCTGGAGACACATAACTTGATTTATCCGTTACAGTCAGGCTTCAGACCCCGCCACTCTTGTCAAACGGCTGTCTCATCTGACCAATACTTGGCTAACTTCAATAAACAATGCTGAAATGACCGGTGCGGTATTTTTAGATTTTTCTAAAGCTTTGGACTTAGTCAACCATGAACTGTTGCTGCAGAAGCTGTTGGCATACCACATAGACACAGATTTCGCTGCCTTCTTTAAATCTTATCTAAGCAATAGATCTCAGTATGTTTTTGTCAACGGTAAGCGTTCCTCAGAAGGTGTCATTAAGCATGGAGTACCCCAGGGGCCTATTTTAGGCCCTCTCTTATTTTTAATTTTTATTAATGACTTGCCTATGTGTATCTCACAATCAAATGTGCGATGCAATTTGTTTGCAGATGATGCTATTCGCAACGTGTCGTCGGCAAAAATATCTACAATTAATTCTTTTTTGCAACATAGTCTATTAGACGTCTCAAATTGGTGCCGAGACAACTACATGATACCTAACCCATCTAAAACAGAGTGCATGTTAATCACTACACGTCAAAAGCACCAGCTAAACCCACCGCCACTTAGCCTTTTCCTTAACTGTGAGCCGATTAAACAGGTTAAGGAAAGCCGGCTGTTAGGCGTCATTATAGACGATCAATTGACATGGCATGCGCATGTAAACAGTGTGTGCAAAATTGTGTCCAAAAATCTATTTCTCCTTTCAAAACTTATTTACTTTACGAATTCACCAACCAGAAAACTCTTCTTCAGCGCACACATCCAGTCCCACATTGACTACGCATCTACAGTCTGGAACGGGTGTAGTGATGCGTGCTTAAGGAGGCTTAATTCCCTCCACCGGAGGGCAGCCAAGCTAATCCTTCCTAATAGCAGAGACAGCACTGACGAGCGACTTAGGGCCCTTGACATGCTTCCGTTATGTAACCTCTTTCTGTTCAATAAGGGCGTGTTAATGTTTAAAGTCCGAAAATCCAAAACCCCGCGGTACGTCTCGGATTTGTTTAAGGATGCTAACACACCATACAAGACATCAAGGAACAAACTGTCAGTACCTAGGCCATGACTTGATATATTCAAAACTAGTCTGTCTTACTCAGGGGCCAAACTTTGGAACTCGTTTCCGGCCAATATTACCGAGGCATCTTACTTGTCCACCTTCAAGGCAAGACTATTCCGGCACTTAATTGAGCCGCCGAACTAAGCGCACGCGACTACTAGTACTGCGTTCTGAATAATGACTGTTATCAAACACTTGCAAGTGTGTGGGCGCGTGTGTATGTGTGTGCGTGCATGCGTGCGGAACAGTGTGTTTTGTGTATATTTGTTTATGCTGGTGTGTGCGTGCATGTGTGTGTGTGTGTATGTATGTATGTGTGTGTGTGCATCTTGCGTGCATGTATGTGTGTGTTGGGTTAGTCAGGAGGAAGTAAATCGTCTAGATAATCTTGACGTTTATTCTTACAGTTTTGCGCTCAATGTACCGAATGTAGTCTTAACAGTGTGCAATGTATACTATATGTATGTGTTTATTATATAGTTGTATTTCATGTGTGTGTAATGCATATTAGCCAGACGTAGGTCGGGACTGTGCTTCGTCTGACGCGGGCGTTGGTTGAAGGCCCGGGACATACATCACGATACCACGTTTGTCCCGGCCTTTAATCCAATGTTTGAGCGACCGTAGCGGGGTCTGACCTAACTCTGATTTACGTACTTCCGTGTGTGTGCGTAAGCGCGTGTGTGGGTGTGTGTGTGAGTGTGTGCAAGCACGTGTGCGTGCCGGCGTGCGTGTGTGTGTGTGTGTGTGTATGTGCGTGCGTGTGTGTTTTCATGTAGTTTGTAGCAAGGACAAGAATGAAAAAAGGTCTGCGCACCTATTCTTTTATCCTTGGAAAATAAAGTTTCATTTCATCTCTCTCTCTCTCTCTCTCTCTCTCTCTCTCTCTCTCTCTCTCTCTCTCTCTCTCTCTCTCTCTCTCTCTCTTTAATGATGAAATCATATATATATTAGTTCTCTTGTTGATCTGCATATAATTTATTTAACACGTTAGTCAAGGCGATCAGGACAGGAGGGCCGTGTCCACTGTCTGCATGGTATTGGCTGAAAATTAGACACATGACCTCTCTCTCTCTCTCTCTCTCTCTCTCTCTCTCTCTCTCTCTCTCTCTCTCTCTCTCTCTCTCTCTCTCTCTCTCTCTCTCTCTCTCTCCTATTATTCGTATAGTTAGTGACAAGTTTCCCATTACCTGATAATCTTCTACAGTTGCTGCAGATTATGTAATAGTTCGACTGTCTGCATTTACATGTCAGTTTGGTTTTTATTTCTATTTCTGCTTGTTCATACCAGTATATGTTTGTTGGTTTTGGGTTTGTTTTGTTTTTTTGTTTGTTTGGTTGTTTCTTTTTTCTTTCTTATATATGTTTTATTTTTTGGGTCTATCGCCTAATGTATAATTAATTATATGTGTAGAGCAGCAGGACAGTTTGGAAGATTGGCATTGCTATGCCTAAAACTGCTATCCTGAATAAAAACTTTTCATCATCTCTCTCTCTCTCTCTTACTTAGAGCTAAAGAAGTTAATTTCAAGAGGGAAACTGTTGACAGAATTCTTGAGTATAGACATAACTCTCAGGCATTTTGGAAGGAAATAAAGAAATGGAAAAGAAAACGTCGTTTAAGAAACAATATAACAAAGAAGCAGTGGTTTGATCACTTCTCTAGCATTCTAAATGAAAATATAACACAGTAAGAGAATAATGATGTATTTTTTTCAGAAGACTCTGAGTCTGATGAAGCCATATTTCATGACCTAGATATTAACATAGAAGAAGCAGAAGTTATTGCTGCTTTAAAACATGCCAAAGCAGAAAAGGCCTCCGGGCCTGATGGAATTATAAATGAAGTTCTTAAAGTCTCCAACCCAGCTATCCTCTCCTTTCTCACTAAGTATTTTAATGCTTTATTCAACAAAGGGTTGTTCCCCAGCGAATGGTCTAAAGCTGTTATTTTCCCACTCCACAAGAAAGGAGATGTAAATAATCCAGATAATTATCGTGGTATTGCTCTGATTAGCTGTGTTAGTAAACTGTATACCTACATTTTGAACAGAAGGTTAACAGACTGGGCTGAGGAACATAATATTCTGTCTGAAACACAAGCCGGGTTTAGGAAATCCTATTCTACTGTGGACCATATATTTACACTTTATGCTATTGTTCAAAAACAACTTCTACAAAATAAAAAAGTTTATGTGGCTTTTGTTGACTTCCGCAAAGCCTTCGATACTGTTAAAAGAGGTGTGCTTTAGAATATTCTACTGAAGGTTGGAGTGCGCGGCAAAATGCTTTCAGCTATGAAGGCAATGTATGACTCAGTGAAATTTTGTGTTAGAGACAGCCTGAATTGTACAGCGTTTTTTGAGTGTTTCCAAGGTTTAAAACAAGGATGTTTAGCATCGCCGACATTGTTCTCCTTTTTGATTAACGAGCTTGCTGTGTACATTATTGAAAATGGTAAACATGGTTTCCAACTAAAAGCCGATGCAGCAGAACTGTTTTTGTTGATGTTTGCAGATGACATTGCTTTGTTTTCATCAACCCCCAATGGCCTTCAGACTCAGCTGAACAATTTATACAAAGAAGCATCTAAACTTGGTTTGTCTGTTAACCTAGACAAGACAAAAATAATCGTGTTTCGAAATGGTGGGTATTTGTCAAAATATGAAAAATGGATTTACGGGGAAACGAGGGTAGAAGTTGTCAATATGTATAAGTACCTTGGGTTAAACTTTACCACACGTTTGAGTTTAAACACATCCGTTGATGACTTAGTGACTAAGGCAAAAAAAATGTGTAATCGATATTTTCTGTATGTTGAAGAAAATTAACTGCGCTAGTCCTGATGTTTTTTTCAAGCTGTTTGATGCGCAGGTTGTCCCAATTTTGTTGTATGCCTCGGAAATTTAGGGTATAAACGAGTGTGCCGAAATTGAAAGAGTCCATACATTTGCATGTAAACGTTTTCTTAATGTCAACTTCCGCACACCGAACCTGATGAACTTTATGGTGAACTTGGTCGATATCCCTTGTCAGTATTAACGTCAGTAAGATGTGTTTCCTACTGGCTTCGACTCTGCGCTTTACCTGTTACTAGATTTGCAAATATGGCTTATCATATGCTTAAGGATTTTGACGATAAAGGGAAAGAAACATGGGTGTCAAAGATAAAGAATTTGCTTTTTCGAAATGGGTTTGGTCATGTATGGATTTCACAAGGTGTTGGAAACAGGAATGCTTTTATAAACAAGTTTAAACAAAGGATGGTTGATTGTGCCAAACAAAACTGGTCATCAAAGCTTTCTGAGAGTGAACGTTTTACTGTGTATCATAGTTTTAAACATACACTTGTCCAAGAAAATTATTTTGAACTGGTTAAGCCAACCTATGTCAAAAATCTATACATTAAATTTAGACTTGGTATAACCGAATTGCAAAGTAACAAACAAAGATATAGTACTTCCAATGCTGTAACGAAAGTGTGTCCATTGTGTGCCAAGGCTGTGGAAGACGAAGTTCACTTTATGTTTTAAAAACTTTTATTGTCCATTCTACGATGAACTGCGTGCCAAATACCTATGTAAGTTTGACCTTATGGAACTCAAAAACAAAGAATTGTGTATCCTAGACACTACCAACCCGCAGTCTATTGCCGATTTAGCAAGATTCGTGACAGAGGGGCACCAAAGAAGAGATACAAAGACTGTCTCAAGAAGTCACTTAGTGCCTGCCAAATCGAACACCACCAGTGGTCTTCGCTTGCTGCCGACCGTGACACCTGGCGCTCCACCATTTACAAGGCAGCTGTCTCCTTTGAGGACTCTCACAGAGCTAGCCTTAAGGACAAGCGGCTCAGGAGAAAAAACAGAGATGCCGCAGCTCAGAACCCTGGCCATACCTTCCCCTGCAGCCACTGCGGTCGAACCTGCCTGTCTCGGATTGGCCTCCGCAGCCACGAACAAGCCTGCAGACGTCGTGGGCAACTCCTATAAAATCTTCGTTCGCGAAGTCAAGCCAAGAGAGAGGGAGAGAGAGAGTCAAAAGTGGCTATTATGTGCTGGCGTAGATCGAATGGAAATGTGTGTGTGTGTGTGTGTGTGTGTGTGTGTGTGTGTGTGTGTGTGTGTGTGTGTGTGTGTGTGTGTGTGTGTGTGTGTGTGTGTGTGTGTGTGTGTGTTGATATAAATATCGCCTTATATACACCTGAATTGTAAATTATTTAATGTCTCACTCCATTGTATGGACATTTTGTCTGAACAATAAACTGTCTGAGTCTGAGTCTCTCTCTCTCTCTCTCTCTCTCTCTCTCTCTCTCTCTCTCTCTCTCTCTCTCTCTCTCTCTCTCTCTCTCTCTCTCTCTCTCTCTCTCTCTCTCTCTGTCCAAAAGAGCCATGTCAATGATTTCCTGTGGTCCTCCGTTTTGCACTTGTTAGTTTTTACATAATATCTCTCTTTATCGTAGTGTTTTGCCTGCTCACTAAATTCCTACACATGAGTAGCTGTGTCATAAGCATGCAGTCGCTTTCTATAAACACACTTTACATCGCACCCCCCCCCCCCCTCAAGACCCTGTCATTTTGCTGTGTGTGTGTGTGTGTAATCTTCAGCGAATTTGGAACTTGTATCAGAATGTAACACAAATGACCTGTTTGGCGTAGCCGCTTGTTTTGTGCTGTTAACAAATTGTTCTAATGTTGCTTGTAATGTAGTTTAGCAAGGACAAACATGAAAAGAGGCCTGTGCGCCTATTGTTTCCATCCTTGAGAAATAAAGTATCATTCATTCATTCTCTCTCTCTCTCTCTCTCTCTCTCTCTCTCTCTCTCTCTCTCTCTCTCTCTCTCTCTCTCTCTCTCTCTCTCTCTCTGTTCTACACGATTTGTTTCTTCAGCCCACACATTGTTTTTCTTGTTTTTGTTTATTTTTGTATTTGTTATTATTATTGTTTTTGCTTTGTTCTGCTTGACTATCCATACGTTCCCTTTTAATATGTCAACAGGTGGCAACAGCATTCATTTTTTAAATGTCGGTCATCTTAATGTGTATCACCTTTCTCACAAAGTGCCAGATATAACTATTCTCCTAAACCAGTCCTCACCATTTCACATTTTTGGATTTACGGAATCTCGTCTAACAGCTAACATTAGTGACCATGCCTTACTTACTTACTTACTTACGCCTGTCACCCCTACCCGGGTATAGGCCGTCGTCGAGAGACCTCCAGCAACTCCTGTCCTGTGCTTCTCCTTCGATTCTACTCCAGGTGGTTCCCAGTCTCTTGATGTCTGCTTGGAGGTCTCGACGCCAGGAGTTCCTGTGGCTTCCGAAGACTTCCGGCTTTCACCACAGGACGTCATAAGTCTTCTAGTAGAAGAACCTTCCTCCTCCAGGAAAGGAATTACTGTTAGTCTTTTCGTCGGCGTTTTTGTAGCTATTTCCTTTTTTGCAGGGTGGGGAAGCTACCCCCACGCCCAACCCCCTTACTAGGAGGACCAGGGGTTTTCTGTCGGGGTCACCTTCCCTTAGACCATGTTGGTTCACGGCACCTTATTTCATTCGGTGCACCCCTCTCACGAGGGACCCCCTGTCCACCACCCAGGGGACGCGCCTCAACGCCGTATGGTCCCAGCGCGAGGGACCATGCCATAGCTATATACAATTACGTCATTCTCAGTTGAGATACATCTGCCCCCGGCCATACTGGCCTAGCAGTGTACGTACACAATTCCATCAACAATTATGTAAAGATACCCCACTTTGGTACCGGTCTCAGGCCACTTTACAAATTTCAAATACAAGCGATCAAAAATCTCTGTAACTTCAGTAGCTGACTGGCCCTTCGTTTGTCTTGTACTGTGTTTGTCTTAAATGGCGTAAATCCGTGTCTGTTTCGTGAGTGTGTGTGTTGGGTTTCAGGCGCGGCGCTTTGAGTCGATTTCCCCAAAATTGAGAAAAAGCGCCTATATAATAACGGTATTATTATTATTATTTAAAGAGTCTGGCAGGACGCGTTTGTAATGATGGATGTGGTTCAGGAGTCCAAAGGTGAGGAGGTGATGTACATATCTTGGAAGACTTCAACATAGACTTGCAAAAGCAAGGACACACTTCGTGGAGATCAATGTTAAATTTGTTAGGGTTGAAACAGCTTGGTGTGTGTGTGTGTGTAGAGGGGGGGGGGAGGGGGGTGGTACGCTCAGTGCTACTTTGAGCGCATTGGCCTGTACCGCTAGTAGTTTGTGAGCGTTTTGTTGAGGTTTGTGAGTAGAATTGCCGAGTAGAGTAAACTGGACATAACGAATGCGTTAAACAGGTTTAGCAAAGACTGGGGTCTGTGCCTCAGTCCACCCCACTTATTTTACGCATTTGATTAATACCCCTACTGGCCGACTTCGTAATCTTATCTATGTATGGAGACCATTTATTGTTGTGGGTGAAGACCACCCTTAGGAAGGTAATTTCTTTCTGATATTCTATTTCTTCCCCATTGACCTTGAGTCTGGGGATGTTTGAGGTAAAATGATATTTGTTTTCCCATTTGTCCGAAAGATTATGCTTTGGGTCTTGGTATTTGAGATCTTAAATCCTACCCTAATGAGGCTTTCTTTATATCTAGGAAAATACCCACCAGCTCGGTCCACCTCTCTCTGTGGGTGTTGAAGATTTCTTGTTGCAGTGTTGTCAGGTCGTCAAGGGTACTGCGTTTTCTCCTGAACCCACTCTGTGGGGGAGGGAGGATCTGATGTTTTTTCGTAGAAGTACATCAGCATATTTTTCAGTACCTTTTCTAGCAGTTTGCCTAGCTGAGATGTTAACGCTATGGCCGGTAGCTATTGGGCTGGTAGGTTTGCTATTTCAGTATTGCGCTTTTAACATTTTTTAAGGGATATTGCGCATGATAAAAGTGATTTTGTTATTATTATTATTATTATTATTATTGTTATTGTATTTTTATTGTTATTATTATTTAATTTGTGTGATTGTTTTCATAAAATGAGATGAGTACAGTTATCAATGCTGGAGTTTCGCTGGGTGCAGTTTCGAAGAACGACAAATCACAGAACAATTCGAATACCCGACAACTCGTCCGATAACAAATTCGTAGATGCAATACATCATGAAAGAGGGGGGGGGGGGTAAGGGGGCAGGAGTGGGGGTGTAGCGGTAGTAAGAGGATGACAAAGGTTTCTAAATTTAACAGTGCAGATACAGACTGTTAACATTTCACTAGATAGTAAGTTTTCGCGGATCACGAAGATCTTATTTTGGCTTAATGTTTCACGTCGAATCTTTTTTCACGGACCTTGAGAACGACAAAATTGCAAGAAGAAAAATTGCAAGAGGAAACAAGATGAGGATTTCATCCAAAAGTCTACCGTATTGTTTGGAGCTCAGATGCGTTTATCTTTTAGGAACATTCAGAGTTATTCATATTTTAAGGCTTGTTATGCTGATCCATATCCCTCCTCTCTAAGCCAACCCCTGATCAACACACACGTCGGCGCACACAAATAAAGACGGACACACGGCGTTTCCCGCCATTAGTACGCTTTGTGGGCTCGTGTAGCGACAGGAATCCATCTCCTTCTACTCTAACCCACACTCTGATCCACACACACTGGCACACAGAAATAAAGACGGACACACGGCTATTCCCGCCATTAGTAAACTTTGTGGTTGTAACGCACGCAGACTTTCCCCCAGTCGCACGTACAGACTCTCGCACAACAGACGCATACACCGCCACTGACTCAGACGGGCGCATTCACGCGGTAAAACTCAACACACGGGCTTTCTTTCTAACGACGACGTTTATAACAAATAATAAAAGAAACGCTCAAAAGATTATCACAACTATGTACACCACACCTTTCCCTCTACAAGCACCTCAACACCACATACACACAATGTAAATACCAGGCCAGGTAGTTGTCTCTCACAATCCAACCTGTTTTGGTGTTCTCGCATGGTTACATTCAGTCCTTTCACGTCTAGGCGTGCAAGTCCTTTGTTGTACGCTCCCGAGTCGTCCCGACTCTCGTACCGTAGATGTCCTCGTAACTCGCTCTGTAGCGCAGTCCTTGATGTGACCCGGATGTCTCGGCACCTGTCGCTCACTCCCTGAGTGAAGAGATGGAGAGATGACCTCGCAATAGGTCCCTGGTGACTGACGTCTCGGCGTCCGTCGCTCCAATCTCCGACAAGCACTCTGAACAATAATAAAGTTCTAAATCATAACACTTGCTAAACACACACATATTGGATAATATGAGATACATTACGTAACCTGGCTGATACAAATAACTCACGTTCATTCACACACACACACACACACACACACACACACACACGAGCTTCATAACCCGACTACTTTCGTAAAACCCCATAATTCTGTCACTACCTTGAAACAGACTATAACCTGACACTCTCGCCATACATTATCCCCTACACTGGAAAAGACTATACTTAACCACGTACTACCTTCATAACGACTTAGGCCTACACACCTCACAAATTCTTACTTATCCATCTCGGTAAATAACTACATAGAAAACACCGGTTGCCTCAATGAATTCCAAACCAACATAACTGAACCAAACCAGTCAACGCTACACGACCGAATTACTCGTACCATCGCGTACTATCTTTAACGTAGTAACCATCAATAATACGTATAGAAACATACCTGAATTCTAGGTTTCGGAGTCTTGGAATACGGGTTAAGGTATCTCAAACACGTCTGTCCACACTGACAGTAAAGCCTCGTACTGACTTTCCTACAGCTCTGTTCGCCTGAACGCTCACTAAAAACTCCCATGCAGAATGTTTCTTTAAGATTTCACGTGGGCCTCGTGCCACGCAGAATATCGTCACAAAACAAACCGTTAACAAAACTGTACCGCACACTAAACCCTCTGTGTGAACCCTATGCGTGAGCATAGAGTTGCATCACAATTCCCGCTTCCTCGGGAAAAAAAAGAAACGACCGAGTTTCTTTTTAAACTACTGGACGCAATACACTAGCGCAAAACAAGAAGGGACTAACTTTGACTGTCTAGAATACGCCACCAGGGTCACCATGGGAAACTCGGATCGGCGGCCTCATTCTCCCGTACGATCCCCGGGCACCCGTCGGCAACCCCTAGCGCGGCCTGCGGGCAGAACTCGTCACCCACCAGTGAACCGAACGGCACGGTGTCCCCAGCCGCGAAACACGCTAGCGCAGGCCTCGATCCATTATGGTACTTCTTCAGCATGTTAGCGTGGTAGATCTTCTCCTTCCCCCGCACAGAAACGATATAGTCATTACCATACTCGCGGACAACTCGGTACGGCCCCTGCCATTGAGGCACGAGCCCCTGTGTGGTTGCGGGCGAGAAGAGCAAGGAAGTACCCAACGGAGAAAGAAACACGCTTAGAAAAGACGGGTACAACACAATTTATTAATATTTCGGGTAAATACCCTTTGTCAAAATAGACAAACAAACAAACATAGAGATTAGCCGCTACTTATCTTCAATGGCAGAAGAAGAGCAAGACTTGCTCCCCTGGAGTAAACCGCCTCATCTTGAAGCCCTTGTCCCGGTAGTGCTTCTGCACTTTTCGGGCAGCATCCACATTGTTGTGGGCTATCTCACAAGATTCCTGATAACGTTTTTCAGGTCCAGCAGATGCTGAAAGATGGTTTTGTTCTCGTCCGCGTCCTTATCCCCGGACCACGCGTCCGCAAGTAAGTCGATCGGCCCTCATGCACGTCGACCAAAGAGCAACTCAAACGGGGAAAACCCAGTGCTCTCGTTCGGCAGCTCCCGATATGCTAACAACAGCGCTGGGAGGTAACGGTGCCAGGACCGTGGCCGTGTTTGCACCACTTTCTTTAGCTCGGTGCGCCCTCCTTCCAAAAACGACGCTGTAGCAAGCCGTCCTTAAGCACAAATTGGTAAGCGTTTACCCCACTTTCCCTGATCGTACCGCCGGCGGCTTTTCCGAAACAATCCTGCAACGCCTCATCTGCCCTCTGTAACTCACACAGCTCGGCAGGCGAGACAGCATCAAGAGGCGAACTAACGACACATGGCAATGCCGCCTCTTCCTCGCCCTCGCGCCTGACGAGCTCTCGTCGCGACGAATGCGACTGCTTGGTGAGTGACATGAGCCCGCTGAATCGCACCGAACATACCCACAAATGGCTCCACCTTCGTCATGTTACCGATGATCAAGTCAAAGACCGGTCCTGAAAAGAATTGAGAGTCAACGTGTATCTTGGCTAAAAGAAAAGATTCTACCTTCCCTCCGAACGAAATCACTTTCTGCGTCTCCCCGTGAACTGATCCTCCCTAACGAGGCTACGTCTGACCACTGCGGTCATTTTACCTGAGTCACGGAGAACAGAAACGAGGAAACCATTTACCACCCCATTAACTACCGGTAAGTATCCTCCGCCGTCAGCTGAGCACAAAACGCCCAGCCGAGGTTCCTCCCACACAGGCACTGCAACACTGGCCGTGTGAGTGAACTGCTCCGTCCTATCTCTCCGACCAGCCTGACAGGTGAGACATTGAGCGCCTGAACTACTGTGAGGACAGTTACGACTGAAATGCCCGTATTCATGACACGCAAAACACTGAGTGTCTGGATTCGCAATACGACCATGTCCGTACCCACGCCCAGATTTCTCTCCTCGTGCGTAAGGATCGCGACCGCCACTGTTGTTACCTCTATCCCCACGTCGAAAACGTAAAATACCTCTGCCGTTAAGGCCCCGCTACACGTGATTGGTTTTGAGGCCGATTCCCGATCAGTTTCGAATCGGTAGGTGATCGGGCCGGACTAAAAATATGTGTCCACTGCCACACATTTCCCGACTTGTTTAGCCGACCGGTTTGAACCGAAGATCAAAGTCGTACCTGTTCTGCAAAATGACTGCTAGTTTTGACAGTGATGATGATGTGCTTGCATTATCAGCAGTTTTGCATCATATTCGGGAAGAGGCGTGCGAAACATCAGCAACGGCGGTGGTACTGATCACAACAGGCGTGTTCCGCCATTTGCAAACTCAAACGACATGCTTTGCGAGACGCGCTCTGATTGGTTGAAGCTTACAACCGGGGCCGATTCGGAACGGAAAAATGGAGCAGGTTCTAGACACCCGATTCCCTGCCGATTGGGACCGGATCGGATAATTGACGTCATCCGATCGCAATCGGATCGGAATCGGTTTCAAAATCGGGGCACAACCGGCACGTGTGGCGGGGCCTTTAACCAGGTGGGATATTGACGCCCCGATATCCCCAAGTCGTGTTAGCGGCGAGCAACCCGACTGGCGGCGTATAACTCATACGCGCTAGGTTTTTCGTCGGATGCGCGAGCCGAAAAGCCTCCGCGTTCTGAACTAGCTCCCCGGTGCTCTTGAGGTTACACAAGATCCTTGGAAACGCTACCAAAGAACTGTTCCGCCAACACGAGATCAAATAATGTCTCGTACGTATAGTCGATCTTGGACAGTTCGACCCAACGTACGAGCAAGTGGGACAACCGTTTGCCAAACGACACAAACGATTCCTCTGTCTGGCCGACAAGCACTCAAGCGCTCCCTGAATCCCTCCGCACTACATTGGAACTTCTGCAAGAGACACTCCTTCAAAATATCGTAATCTACGTTCCCCGAGACGTTCAAACCATGGAAAAGACTCAAGGCCTGACCTTCTAGCACCGACGAAAGCAAAACGAGCCAGTTGGCAGGTGGCCAACTCAATGCCTGCGAATGAACCTCAAAGCGACACAGAAAAACGTCAATGGAGTCCACAGACTCCTTAAACATCGGTAATCTAGGGAAGTTACGTAATCCCCGACCTACTGAATCACCCTCTGAAGTCTGAAGCTGTTCTAGACCGAGCTAACTGCAGCTGCAACTCCCTATCTCTCTCTTTCGACTCCCTATGTTTCTCTTCCTTGTCCCTCTGAACTTTTAACTCCTCTTTCCTAAGGAATCTATCTCTTTCTTCTCTCTCTCTCTCTCTCTCTCTCTCTCTCTCTCTCTCTCTCTCTCTCTCTCTCTCTCTCTCTCTCTCTCTCTCTCTCTCTCTCTCTCTCTCTCTCTCTCTCTGAATTTCGTTCTTTCTCTTTTAAAGTCCGTTCCTTTTCGTCTTTCTCTCTCTGAAACGCTAGTTCCTCCTTTCTAAGGTCTCTCTCTCTCTCTCTCTCTCTCTCTCTCTCTCTCTCTCTCTCTCTCTCTCTCTCTCTCTCTCTCTCTCTCTCTCTCTCTCTCTCTCTCTCTCTCTCTCTCTCTCCTCCCTCTCTTTCTTTCTCTTTCTACACTCTCCCTCTCTCTGAATATCTAACTCTTTTTCGTCTCGCTGTTTCTGAACTTCTAATTCCTTCTCTTTTAAGGCTTTCTGAACCTCTACTTCCTCTTTCTTAAGTACTCTCTCCCTCTCCCGATCCTCTCTATCTTTACATTCTCAACATAGTCAAAAAGTCTATCCTCCTTAAGACCTAGCCTCTCACCTTGCTTAATATACACCTCTACCTGGTCCGACTCCATATTTACAACAACTTCCAAAAATTTGAAAAACGGAAAAAAAACCACCAAACAAATCAACAGCAAACACTTACAAGAAAGGCCCACAGAAATAGCTAAAATCGCTCCTCAACTATCACCCTCAGCCACTCTAACTTACGGCTAAAACAGGGTCAACACTGTAAAGCCCGCAGACTTTCCCCCAGTCGCACGCACAGACTCTCGCACTACAGTCGCATACACCGCCACTGACTCAGACGGGCGCATTCACGCTGTAAAACTCAATACATGTACTTTCTTTCTAACGACGACGTTTATAACAAATAATAAAAGAAACGCTTAAACGATTATCACAACTATGTACACCACACCTTCCCCACTACAAGCACCTCAACACCACATACACACACACAATGTAAATACCAGGCCAGGTAGTTGTCTCTCACAATCCAACCTGTTTTGGTGTTCTCGCATGGTTACATTCAGTCCTTTCACGTCTAGGCGTGCAAGTCCTTTGTCGTACGCTCCCGAGTCGTCCCGACTCTCGTACCGTGGACGTCCTCGTAACTCGCTCTGTAGCGCAGTCCTTGTTGTGACCCGGGTGTCTCGGCACCGGTCGCTCACTACCTGAGTGAAGAGATGGAGATGACCTCGCAATAGGTCCCTGGAGACTGACGTCTCGGCGTCCGTCGCTCCAATCTCCGACAAGTACTCTGAACAATAATAAGTCCTAAATCATAACACTTGCTAAACACACACATATTGGATAATATGAGATACATTACGTAACCTGGCTGATACAAATAACTCACGTTCATTCACACACACACACACACACACACACACACACACACACGAGCTTCATAACCCGACTACTTTTGTAACAACCCATAATTCTGTCACTACCTTGAGACAGACTATAACCTGACACTCTCGCCATAAATTATCCCTACACTGGAAAAGACTATACTTAACCACGCACTACCTTAAAAACGACTTAGGCCTACACAACTCTCATTCCTTAGTTATCCATCTCGGTAAATAACTACATAGAAAACACCGGTTGCCTCAATGAATTCCAAACCAACATAACTGAACCAAACCAGTCAACGCTACACAACCGAACTACTCGTACCATCGCATACTATCTTTAACGCAGTAACCATCAATAATACGTATAGAAACATACCTGAATTCTAGGTTTCAGAGTCTTGGAATACGGGCTAAGGTATCTCACACACGTCTGTCCACACTGACAGTAAAGCCCCGTACTGACTTTCCTACAGATTTGTTCGCTTGAACGCTCACTAAAAACTCCCGTGCAGAACGTTTCTTTAAGATTTCACGTGGACTTCGTGCCACACAGAATATCGTCACAAAACAAACCGTTAACAAAACTGTACCGCACTAAGCCCTCTGTGTGAACCTTATGCATGAGCATAGAGTTGCATCACAGTGGACTGGCGTAGCAAAGCTATTCTGAAGAAGAAGAATTTCACAAGCAGCGAAATGACGTCACTTTAAGCTTCACCTCATGGCTTCATTAGTCCAACGACGCCGTCTTCATAGTGATGACTCGATGTTATACGTCACTCATCGCAGTACTAACATTTGACTTTCAGAGGATCAACTTTGCAACGTTTTTGCTGATTTTCACACCTAGAGTTTACAGGTCACAATTTGACCTAATCCTACCCTCAGGGCCGGGACAAATAGCAGGCTTATGCAAACACTGTTTATTAAAAATCATGCGGGTGTTAATGAGAAGATAATTTTTTCGTAAAAGAAGAATTAAAGTTATGTTAGCTGGTTTAAAAATTACTCCGAAACAATGGTGCAGAAAATTGTCTGATTTCACACCTAGGGCATACAGGTCACAATGACCTAATCGTACCCGACAGCTGAGACAAACTGTAGGCTTAGGTAAATACTTTAAATTAAAGAAAAAAAAAACATGCGATTATTAATGAGAAGATTGTTTTCTTCGTAAAAATGATTCAGTTGTTTTAAGATTAACCAATATAGTTCCTGAAATTACACCCCAAAGGGAATTTTTTTTTCGAAAACATACTTAATTCTCACTCAAACTGTTCTAGAAGTACAATGCTAGTTAACGAAATCATTAAAAATCTCCATTTTAACTAGCTATATGCAAAATATCTAGTAAAAATAAGAAAAATTACGGACTCCAGTGTGGATCAACCGGTTTTTGTAAAACGGCCATTTTCTTGCCAATAAGCATCTTAATTAAAAATAATCTAAGAAAAAGAAAGTCTCGAGATTATTCTTTTAGGGACACTATTGTTCAATTTCAAGCTTGTCCGTCCTCAAACGTGGGCTCTAGTCGCTGTCACACACACACACACACACACACACACACACACACACACACACACACACACACACCATCACACACACACACACACACACACACACACACACACACACACACACACACACACACACACACACACACACACACGGCGCTTTGGCCCCAAAAAGACGTTCTCTAGCTAGATGTGACGTCATTTTTATCTTGTTACTTGTTTGCCAGAATTCCTGCCCCGAACGCCAAAAATGTCATGTGCATCCTCCGGAATGCGCACCGACCAGCCTCATTTCAAAGTCTACCGTATTTTCAATACGGTAGACAAAAACAAAAACACGTCAATATCGCATCACGATTATTGGGCATATCCGTTCGGGGTGATATAAATGCGGGGTAGGGGGAGGGGGGGCTAAAGAAAATCATAATTAGGCCTAAACAAACTTTGTAGCCACATATTATTAACCAAAAGTGTTTTTCCTGAACAGCGTGTGGAGACTTGGTGACTTCAACAGCTGAAGGGACCATTATCAGATGCACTGAGCGTACAAATCCGTATACAAAAGTATGCACCATTTCGTGTGAGGACGGCTACGAGCTACCGGATGAACCTCCTCAATACATCTGTGGAGATCGCACTGCCTACTTGTGGAACAGACAGCGGGAGCGCGGGTCTGTTCCAAGAATACCTGGGTGTTCACGTACGTACAAGATACAAGTACTAGGGTTGCTTTTACACTGGAAAAATACAATATGCCTGTTAGCAAAACTCTTTATATTTGAAGAAACATAAAATCACAGTGTTACGGATCTTGTGAAAAGATGTAGATCGAGATGATCTCATTGTTTATTTTATTTCCCTCAGACATGGGGAGTAATAGTGTTAATATTTACCTCGAAATGATTATACACTACACATTCTGTTCAATCAGGACCACAAGTTGTACAACAGTAAGTGACATGACTAAACTAAATCAGCGGCATTGACAGCAGAAACATGTTTTTGTTGTCGTTATTTGTTTGTGTCACCTATTTTAATGTGAAGAGGTATACATGCAGCGGCTCATGGCAATCTGTGCCATTTGCGAACGCAGCGGAGTGAATGAAGATCTGTATCTTTGCAGGGCGCAACATCCCGGTGCATGTGAACTTCACAAGAAGTATCATTTATGAAGCTGGGTGCAGTAACCAGCTAATGGAGATTGTCACATATAACATGCAGCAGCGGAAAAACAAGGTGCCATGCTTTAATGCATCTTTCTGCAACGCCACCTTTGAACTGAGCTGCGCTCCAAATCCCTTTAGCAGAACAAGGCGCAGTGCCGACCGCCTTCAGATCACTCTTAAACTCAATGTGGACTTCGCAGCCGTTGGGATCATGGGTATGAATTGATCAAATGAGTGCGTGCGTAAGTGAGTGATCGATCGATCGATCGATGGACTGATTAATTTATTTATTAATTAAGGAAGGTAGCGGAGGTCATGGGATGGGATGGATGGATCGATGGATTTCGTTTTGTGCTGTGTAGGTAGCAAAGACTATCTCGCGACGACCGAGGTATTGAGTAACTTTCAGGCCTATTATACAGTTATAAAGTTTGTCATTCTTTGACACATGTATTGATATATTACATAACAAGCAAATTAATATTCGTAAATTTGCTTGATATTCTTTCCTTCCCAAATCCCTTCTCGCCAAAAACACTCGATCTTAATGATACTTGCATTTTTCAAAACGGAAACACAAAATATTAACAATATCAACATTAACAAGCTCCTAATGTGTAGCAGTAATGAAATGCTCAAAATTTATATCCTACACACTCACACGAACGGAGAACAGACGCCAGGATCTGCATTGACAGGTGAAATTCACGAGATGTCAGCTGGCGATATCGCCAACCTGATACTAACGTCTACCGTATTGTTTGGAGCGCGCATGCTTTATCTTTTAGGAACATTCACAGTTGTTCATATTTTTAAGCGTATGCTTCTGATTCATTTCCCTCCTTTCTAAGCCAAAATCAGATCAACACACAACAGCGCAGACAAATAAAGACGGACACACGGCTCTTCCCGCCAATAGTACGCTCTGTGGGCTCGCGCGTAGCGACAGGAATTCTGAAGAAGAATAGCACGAGGAGCAAAATGACGTCATAGCATCGCTAGTCTCAAGACGCCGTGTACATAGCGACGAAATTGATGTTTCACGTCATTCATCCATATGGCACGCAGCCTCTTCCAGAGCTGTTTTGTTCCACACAGCCTCTTCGATTGGTGACTGTTTGATGGGAGTATATAGTAGATCCCAACATTGCAAAAATGAATTAATTATTATTGAAAACGTTGAAAAGGTACAACGATGGATTACGAACTCATTCAATATCTCTCTTTAATCTAGCTGTTTATTCCGCACTTCGAACGTAAAAGGCATTCACGTGGCTTCGTTCACATTTATTACAGTATCCTAACATCAAGTAGTCCAACACAGAGTAGACACAGTAGTCTGTAAGTCCATAACAGACGTTGCATAACATATCACAGTGTGATGTCACATGTTTTGGTTTAATTGATTGATTGTACATTGCTTAACGTCCCGACAGCAACAAGACTTTCTCAGAACGTGCCTGCACTGCTTGTGAAAATAAAAACTAAACCGAATATTGAATGTATGTCGCCAGCCGGTCCAATACGTTAAATAAACCTACGACATGGGGCCTAAATAAAGCTAAGACCATTTAGCAACACACATCCAATATCAAGAGCTTCAGGCAGCGCAGACAGTAGGGAGAGTTTAAAAAAGGAAAATGCAGGTGAATGGACCAAGGATAGACAGAAACACATGCCCCAGAATAGAGGTGAAAACCCACCCTGGGAACTAAAAGATTAGTTAACTCCACCCAAGTCCCCCAGGGCAGACCCGGGTGGGGACACATGTTTGGGAGTAAGGCGGCACGTTCACATAACAGCATGTACTAATTGCGGCATCCATATGAAGACGAGAAGTGTAACGCACGCAGACTCTCCCCAGCCGCACGTATAGACTCACAGCACAGCAGACGGGCGCATTCACGCGGTACGACTCAAACACTATTTCTCTTTCTTCTAGGCCCTTTTACTCTTAATAAAACAAATAACGTAAACTCAAAAGATTCTTTACACCATACACTTCTCACTACAAACACGTCAGCACCGCATACACATACACAACGTAAAAGCCAGGCTAAGCAATTGTCCTCACAATCCAACCTGTTTCACTGGTGTTATCGTTCTGTCCTTCCACGTCTAGGCGTGTAGTTTCTTGCGTCGCACGCTTCTGAATAGTCCCCTGTTTCTCGTTCCGTTGACGTCCGCCTGACTCGCTCCCGTAGTGCAGTCTCTGATGACCCGGGTGTCTAGGCACTGGTCGCTCACTCCTCGAGTGGTGAAATGACTTCACGATAGGTCCCTCCGGCGGCAGCCTCCAGCGTTGACTGACGTCTCGGCGTCACGTCGCTCCGGTACAGACAAGATCTCTGTACACAAAGTCCTGACATCATAACACTTGCAACACACACACAACTTGGATAATATGAGGTACCTTACGTAACCTGGCTGATACAAATAACTCTCACACGTTCATTCACACACAGGTGCTTTATAACACGACTACATTCGCAACACACAATAATTCTGTCACTACACCAGACTTTAACCTGACACTCTCGCCATACATTATTTCATCCATTGTGTTACGTTTGTGGTTGCGTTATTCTGTGAGAGCATGTGTGTATTAATCGTAGGAAAAATCCGATATTTAATTGAGCTATTTTGGATACGAATCTCGTACCTTTTCAGTAGGATTCATTCTTGTTCGCACGGAGAGCGGAATTGACTTTGTTACGATACGCTAAGATTAGTCCGGAAGTTTCTAGCAAAGACGCACGGATAGTCGCGGTCAATTTTTGTAATGCTTAGTTTCGCTGCGAATAGACCAGAACGTTCGAGCGAAGTCGCGCTCTGTCGAGTGACCTCACATTTGACGTCAAAGTGTCGGCAACATTTTGCAACACTATATAAAAGGCTCTTAAAATAATAGTGGAACCTGGTATTTTATTCTAGTCGATTCTTTTTCATTAATATTAATAAGTTTTGGTTGCGTTTTCCTTTTTGATTGGTTGTGTTGTGCGAATTTGCTGGATTATTCTGGAAAGCTATAATACTATTAAGACCATGTAGGAAGCGTGTGTGTACATTGTCAGTGACAGAGATATGCGGTGTATCGTAGGTATGCTGCCAAGTTAAGAGAACAGAACGCTTTTGGTCAGACTAAGGGCTCTGAAAACGACCGCGATACATAGGGCAGCTCATTATAAATACCGTAATTATTATTATTATTATACATTGTCAGTGACAGATATGCGGTGTATCGTAAACTGTACATTGTCAGTGACGGAGATATGCGGTGTATGGTAGGTACGTTGCCTGTGACGGAGTAATGCAATGTATAGTGTGTACAATGTGAGAGACGCAATGTAACAGTGGTGTACATTGTATGAGAGACGCAGTGTGTCAAAACTGTTGATGCATTGTAAAGGAGACAGTGTATCAGTGTTGGTGCATTTGTGAACGCATTGTGTGGAGATCGCATCGCTGAAATAAAATATCGTTGGAACTGTTACTCCAGTGTGGTCTACATCCTTAAGCCACGTGTGACGGGTTGCAGTTGAGTGACGTTTCTTTACAAGAACCCTACGTGCGTGCGTCTGGTGTGATATCATATTACGACTACGACTACCACGTAACACACTGGAAAAGCCTATACTTAAACCAACTACATACTACATTCACCAATCATTTAGGCAAGCACATCTCACATTCTTTAACTATCGCTGTCGGTAAATAACTAACTAGACAAATCACCAAATATCTCCACAAATTCCATACCAACCTAACTAAACCATATTCACGCTACACAACCAAACTAACGCATATTACCATTAACTCAGTAACTCTCAATAATACATATACATACCTGAAATCTAGGTCTCAGAGTCTTGGAATAGGGGCTAGGGTATCGCACATACAACCGTCCTTGCTGACAGCATAGCCCGTACTAACTACTCTCTGCCTCGGTTAGACTGAACTCCCGCCTATAACTCCGTCCGAAACACTTTCCATATGATTGCACGTGACCTCGTGCATACGCGGGATATTTGTCACAAGACAAACCGCTGACAAGACCGTACCATAAAAATCCCTGTGTGAACTCTTGCATAGGCATAGAGCTTCATCACAAGAAGAGAGTTCCAAAGTCAAGTCAAATTAGTTTTTGGTGGGTGAAATGCCCAACTGACGTGCGCTTACTCAGTGCACACGTGAACGCGCCCCAACTAACAAGAACAAGTTTACAAGAATCACAGAGTGTGTAAATACTTCCGCTCAAAGCAATACATTCTATACGTAACTGATAGTTGAAGTCAGAATGCATTTAATGTAAATTGACAGTGCTTCCGAACTTAATGTGCTTCTGCAAAATTGTACAGGTTTCATACACGTCGAGATGTACATGCATAGTATATAATTATTAGTAATGAAACTAAACCATCCACTAAGGTGCCATCTGAGGTGGAGGGCGGGTAAAATGAGGTAGCCAGCAACGTGTCATACAATTCGATGAATCATTACGTACATGATATGCATAATGATTAGAGTAAATCAACCAATAAGAAACATGACAGCGCTGAGCATATTTGGAGAGTTGATACTAGTTCGACTCTAGGCACGGAGAAAGACAAAGCTACAAAGGCCAGCTCAGGGCTCTGAGCACGCTGCCAAGTTAAGAGAACAGAAAGCTTTTGGTCAGACTCAGGGCTCTAAAAACGACCGCGGTACATAGGGCAGCTCAGGGCTCTGAACACGCTGCATAGGTAACAGAACAAAACGCTACTGATCAATCTCAGTGCTCTGAGAAAGACCAAGCGACCTTGGTCAGCTAAAGGCTCTGAGCACGCTGCCATGGTAACAGAACATAATCTTGCTGGTCAGTCTCAGGGATCTAAAAAGGGCTATGCTACAAAGGCCAACTCAGAGCTCTGATCACGCTGCCTAGGTAACAGAATAAAAAGTTTCTGGTCAGACTCAGGGCTCTGAGAAAGACCAAGCTACGAGGCCAGCTCAGGGCTCTTAGCACCCTGCCTAGGTAACAGTCACATGAAAAATATTAAAGTATAAGACATTGAAACAAGAATAACAAAAACGAAAATATATCTAAATAATTTGCAAGTGAGACTATCAAGCTAAACAAAATATTGTATGTAGCTAACAAGAAAACAGAGCACTATATTTATAAAGTGTTCCCGCTAGCCTAGGTAACAGAATAAAACGCTACTATTCAGACTCAGGGCCCTGAGAAAGACTAAGCTACATAGGCCAGCTCAGGGCTCTGAGCACGCTGCCTAGGTGTCACGATCCCCGCTTCCGGGGCGCGAACTGTGAGTGCTACCACTCGAGAACAACCACCCCAATCCTAACACAAATACCAGAGGAACAATTACGACAACATTTATTACATATAAAAATAACAATAATCTTGCACTCACAAATAAAGTGCGATGTAAGATCACGTAAAACGGGAACCACCCGATCGCGCAGACTGAGCGATCAGGTGCGTCACGCCGACCTTCGTATTCTAGCACGGCAGCAATTCCTCGTGTAAAGGCCAAACTAAACAACTCACCTATTTTTCTACCCGTGCTATCCTCACCCGGTGACCAACTAATCCCTGTCACCCCTCTAAATTGAACTCCCCTACAAAAATATGGAAAAAGAAACCGTGTCGTGACACACCAAAGACAAAACTACTAGTTTTTGTTCCTTTATATTTCTTTCACGACTCAACATTTCTACGCAAGAAATCAGCGGGTACGTACTGGTCTGTCATCTTCGAGCCTTATCTGGCACTCGTTTAACGTAGTGCGCAACGGCAAGTCGGTAAAAAATATCTACGTAATGCTCAACCAAGTCTCTAATGTCCTGTGTACGTCTGGACACTCAAAATCTAAGTGAACGTCTCTGGGTGTTTCAACTGTTGTCAACATCACTGTCGGTAACTTGTCAACAACGGACAGCTTCTCCCATTCTTTGCCTTCTTCTATCACTACGGCGGTAGCTATGCCCACTCTCTCATGCTGTTCTGGGGTCACCTCCAACTTAGGAGATTCTGGAATGGATAATGGATTTTCTCCCCTGCCTTCTGCCCTCCCCTGAGCTCGGGTTTGTATCGCAGCAGCTACGGCACATGCCTTTCCATCTACAGCTACGGGAGTACGCTGCCCTCCCTTGAAGACTCCCCAGTTGCCCAGTATGACGTCAAGGGTAGAATCTTCGATGACAATCAATTCTACGGTCCCCTTCACAAACTGCGAGACGACCTCTACGTAAGAGCTGTTCTTAATTGAACGAACTTCTGATCAGCAAACCTAGATCGGAGAAGATCGGCGATCTATTGGTTTGTTTCTTAATTGAGGTTGCACGAACCTAGGCGAACTTCAGCAAACCAGGTTTGCCATGGTTCTCTTTCTTAGCTGAAGTGCTTGATTCGGCGTACTTACTGGTTCAAAATGGCTGCCGCTATGCCGCTCCGCGATTTGAACGATGTTTGTTTTTGTACTCCTTGCAGTAGCGACCCCACAAACTCCCACAAATCAATAAAAATAGGTCTTGTTCTTCGCACGAGTGAAATATCGCCGTCCGCCATATTTGTTTGTATCGGTGACTGTCTTCTTATCTCCAAAGCAGAAGAAGGTAAAAGTTTTGACCAATCAGAGAAAAGGTTCGCCTTGGTTTGCTCAACACGTTCAGCGAACCTTTTCCGACAGCGAACTATGGTTTGCCGAGGTTCGTGAACTACTTCGAACTAGGTTCGCCGTATCTTTAGATCGTCCAATTAAGAACCAACCTGGTTCGTCCGAGATCGTGAACTGTAGTTCGTCAGAGTTCGCGAACTAAAGTTCGTTTAATTAAGAACATGCTTAAGCCGTGGGGTACATCCCTGCCTTGGATGGATCAGCCAACATCACTTCAATTTCACGACCTGTCAGATCTTCAGGTCGCACCCATATGGATGCTACCGCTCCCATCTCAGCCCCCGTATCTCTCATGACTCTAACAGGATTTCCTCTGAGTTGTCCTGTACTCCAAGGGTTGTACGGCTGAATGCTACTGAGTGTGGTGTTAATACGTTCTCCCTGAATTAGACTGGTGTGTGGGCTTACAGTCACTTGATTCAACGGGTTTGGTTGTCTACACTGCCTTGCTACGTGCCCCTTCTTCCCACACCTGTAACACTCAATTTACCGACCTTCTCCCTGACTCTTCTTTGGTTTAGTGTCCTCTTTCTTACCTCCAGATGGTTTATCTGCTAACAGACGGGTCGCTGGGTCTGGATCCCCCTCTAAGTGGGTCCCCCGATAACGCCACCACACTCCCCATCCCAAGCTGACTGTATTTGTGGTACGTGAGTCATTGTCAAAAGCGTGCACATGCGTGCGTGAGTTGTGAAGGCAAGCTTAGAGTTATAATTATTTAAAGATAAGCGCATTATAGATACCGTAATTATTATTATTATTATTATTATTATTATTATTATTATTATTATTATTATTATTATTACCCCCCCCCCAAACACAGGTCTCCTAGTCATTGCCCTCCAAGCGTCTATCTGAAGCTCAGCTAACTCTGCCGCCTTTCCGCCGTTCTCGGGAAGTCGTTCTCTCACGTATAGCTCTACGATCTCTCTGTTCCTGTTCAACTTCGAATTTCCTCTCTAGAGCCCTACGATCTGACTCTCTTTGTTCTCGTTCAGCTTCGAATTTCCTCTCTAGTAACTTCATCTCCTGGTCTTTCCGAACACAGCCCATCACACAATTGGCTAACACTGCATCTGTCAATCCCATGCTCATCCCCAAATCTCTATATCTGACATAGGGGTCAGACCCGCCTAGTCCTACCGGACCTTTGGCCTCTACCGGGGATGCCGCCATGCGAGGGTTTTGGAAGGAAGGCGTACTCACAGTGATTGCTGCTCCAGTGTCTGACGCGACGGGGTGGTTCCAGCAGTCAACGAGTCGGGCAATGCCTCAGCCACCTGTGCTTGGTCCTTCACAATCGACGGCTTTGGTCAGCATTGTGCCCGAAGACGGTGTCCTGCCACTCGAAAGAGAAAAACGAAAGCTAAACGACAGCCGAACACCAAATACCAAAACACAACACTTAAGACAAGACAATCAAATAAATGACAAACGAACGGAAGACGGAGCCGGAGGGTCCCCTGTTGCCCAGGCCTTGGCAGAAGAGTTACACGCAACAACCCCCCGTTTCGCACTGCTAAGGGTATGAGCCCTAGAGCAATATTCCCTCACTCCCGACCAACCGCTCGCCTAGTCATTCACTTGACACTCACGACAACGAAGAAAGAAAACACTAACCTCTTCTAATCTAACGATCCACCAACTACCCACCCCCCACCCCCGTAACAATTTCGATCCCACCGCTTCCACCAAAATGGCACGACCCCCGCTTCCGGGGCGCGAACTATGAGCGCTACCACTCGAGAACAACCACCCCAATCCTAACACAAACACCAGAGGAACAATTACGACAACATTTATTACATATTAAAATAACAATATACAAAATATCCTCACTCAGTCCTAACCACGCACTAACACATCACATTCACACACACACACACACACACACACACACACACACACACACACACGTCCAAACTCCCCAGCATGAATATTCACAATACACAATAATACAAAATAACATCAACCATATAATAAAACAAATATCCTTAGTAAAATACAAATAATTTTGAGAAAACTAATATAATTCACAAGTTACTGAATCTCCTCGGCCGGTGCACAAATGACGAGCTCAAATTAGATTAATGCTTTCGATTTCAGCGAAAAAAAGTCCTTCATAGCACATGGCTCCTTTTGAATAATACAATATTTCGGAATACACAATATTTCTATTACTATGACAAAGTTCCTCTCATAATAATGTCACCACGAGGAAATAAACTAGTCTCACAACGTTCTTCTACAAATTTACAAATGGACAAGACTTTAAATAAGTTAATAAATGCTAGATGGGACGACCCGACGTGGCTAAACACGGGGGGTGCCGCGACGCTCGCAACAGCGCGCAGGTACGGCGTGGTAGTCCCACGTGGTGGAGTGACACAGCCAGCCTCCACTCTCACAACGAACCACCCAAGCCTTCCGCACAGCACGGCGGCGGACTTAGCCACTTAGTTCTTTACATCTTTGGTTTTTGGACGCACTAAGACAAGGTTGCAAAAATACTATCGATCTATCTATCTATATCCCGTAGTCTTGCCGACCGTTGGGGCACCACTGATGACTTGGCAACCAGCTCCCTCCATTCCTCTCTGTTCTCTGCCATTCTCAGCGTATCGCCCAGCTTCAGTCCTGTCCACTCTGAGATATTGTCCTCCCATCCTCTGTCTTCCTCTCCTTCGTCCTCCTTGCACAGTGCCTTGCAGGATTGTTTTGGCAAGCCCTGCTGAACGCGTGACATGCCCATACCACTTCAGTTTGCGTTTTCTCACTATGGCTAATAAGTCTTCATAGGGCCCGATGGCTTGCCTGATTCTGGTTCCCACTTCCTCGTTTGTGATGTGATCTCTGTATGAAATGCCAAGCAGCCTTCGAAAACATCTCATTTCAGTGGCTTGTATCCTCCTTTCAAGGTCTGCTATGAGGGTCCATGACTCGCAGGCATACAACAACACTGAGATGACTAAGGAGCGCATCAGTCTGATCTTGGAGCAGAGTGTGATGTTTCTGTCCTTCCATAATTATGGTCTTCAATCTTGTCAGTGCTGTTGTTGTCTGCGCAATCCTGGACAGTATTTCTGGTTTTGATCCCTCATCTGTCACAATGGCTCCTAAAAATACACATATCAATAACTAACAACAGAAGAACCGTAATCACATCACCGTTCCCACAATTTTAATAGCCGTCTTTTTTATTCCTTCACCTCTCTCCCAAAACAATAATAAATTCAAACTCAACAAAACGCATATTTACACAGTACCATATAACTCATTTCCAAATTTACACTCCGTCCGCTAGATAATACCAAATAAAATAAATGACATTTATACAATCTGTTCTTATACTTGCCCCCAATACTCACTAACTAAACTAATAATAAGAACAAGCAAACACAAACAAAGCCCCCCGAGCATATGGCCACTACAGAATTGTTGCGTGTACTCACTATCATCCGTGAAGACGCCCCGGCTGGGACAAAGACAAACAAAGACAAGACAAGCCAAGGGTTCAGGCGTCGCAGTTTCTTCTCCTCTCCTTTCCAGGACACCGGCTCCGGGGCGACCAGGGCCTTATCACAGGACCTTTACATAAGAACGACACAGCTGCTTGAGGCTTCAGCTAATGGCGAACCACGTCTGAAAGACATCCTTAGGAGACTGTTCTGTTCTGCTGCTTAGAAGCGACTGACTAACAATTTGGATATCGTACGGATTAGCAAAATCTTGCGCTCAAAAATAAAGTGCGATGTAAGATCACATCAACCGGGAAAGACCCGATCGCGCAGACTGAGCGATCACGTGCGTCACGCCGACCTTCGTATTCTCGCACGACAGCAATTCCTCATGTAAAGGCCAAACAACTCACCTATTTTCCTACCTCCACCCGGGTCTGCCCTGGGGGACTTGGGTGGGGTTTACTACTTTTTAGTTCCCAGGGTCACCCTGGTCAGCCCCACAGGGTGGGTTTTCACCTCTATTCTGGGGCATGTGTTTCTGTCTACCCTTGGTCCATTCACCTGTATTTTCCTTTTTTAAACTCTCCCTACTGTCTGCACTGTCTGTAGCTCTTGATATTGGATGTGTGTTGCTAAATGGTCTTAGCTTTATTTAGGCCCCATGTCCTAGGTTTATTTAACGTATTGGACCAGCTGGCGACATACATTCAATATTCTGTTGTTGTTGTTGTTTTCACAAGCAGTGCATGAGCGTCCTGAGAAAGCCTTGTTGCTGTCGGGATGTTAAGCAATATACAATCAATCAATCAATTTCAGTAGTTTCTGTGATTTTACATAAAGGAGGGGGAAAGCAGATCTGACCACTCTGACCTTGACCTTAGCGATTGCGACTTTATCTGTTAACAGACACACTAGTTGACCAAAGACTGTAGTCAGTTACAGTTCAGCTGAATCAGTCTCATGATTTCAGAAAAGATTGCCTTGACAAGAAAAGAAAAGGAAGAGTATGTGATCCCAAACATTGAGACATGTTAGATCCAATAAACCCTCTTCACCCTCTATGTTATAAGAGGGGGTAACAACGATCACCCATAAGCTGATTCATGTAATATTGTCAGCAACAATAAATACGTCACTTTTGGCTGTAGTGTGTCGAAAAGTACGTCAGTGAAAGTTGCGTTTTGTCAAAATGTCATTTACCACATTTGCTGACCTTTAATTACGCTAAACCTTTGGCGATGGTCATTTAATCGTAAAAGAGAAATTACACAGAGAAAGATAATGTATTCAACTTACTATGTACTTAGATAGATCTATCTATTTGCAATAATAATCAAACTTCAGGCACGTTGTATTAAGTATATGGTTATGTGTCATATTGTAATTGACCTTCGCGACCTTCACCTTTTCTAGAGGTTATTCCATATGGTATGTTTAAACGGGTTTTATCATCCACTATCACCATGCAAACTTTAAAGTATGTGGTTGAAATGGTCTCAGAGAAAACACCCGCATCCACGTTTACCCATCGTTAAGAAAAGATTTTGACCTTAAAACCCGTCGTTAACACACAGACAAAACGGACAAAACGTGTATAATTTACACACACTAAATTTGTCGTCCAATTCTAACAACAACAACAAAGATTATTTTATAAAATATGGTTTGACTCCAACCCTTATAAAGCTTAAGAGTTATCTCCCCTTTTTAACGGTCTCGCAGACTGAATGGTGCCAATCGAACTGCATTAAAAACTGTACCTACCTGCCAAATTTCATGTCTGGGACACATTTGCAGGATAGTTGGCGGTTTCCCAGATATGCTAGGTTAGAATAATATTAGAATGGTTAGAGTTAGAATTCAAGCGTTAATGTAATGTTAAGCATTTATTACAATTCAAACGTTGCAATCTGACGTTAGTTTGACGTTTGTTTACCGTAGTAAAAAGGGACTTTACGTTGTGGTTACAAACTAACGTTAGGTTGACGTGTATTTACCGCAGAAACGTGTGTGCCTACGTTACTACGACGTAAATCGAACGTAAAAGACTAACTATAAGTTTTGTTTTCGTTGGTCGGAAATCTCAGGGGAGAGAAAGATTTAGGGGAGAGAAATCTTTGCAAGTTTAGCGAATAAAATGGCGGCCCATCGATCTGCTGCTTTCTCTTAAAAATGTATGGATTCACAAGCTGTCTCAACCGTCTTTCTGCAACGCCGATAAGAATTAAAGCAATAGTATCGGCAAATGTTGTATAATTGGAGTCGGAAACTAATAGGCGCTGGCCGACCTCTCTCGCCTTCCCCAAGCGCTCCGAACGTACATTCACTCTTTCAAGTTAGCATCGTCATTTTGAAAGTTGTTTTGTCGTCACATTTGTTTGACTTCATTACTAATACTATTAGAACTTTGATTTGTAACGTCACCTCGTCTGCTCGAGCGGCGTCTTCTGGACCAGTAACAACAGTCCGCTGTTACAAGTTTGCGCGATCATGTATCGCCTGGCTGTTTCTTTGACAACACTACTTCTACTTGAAAGGTAAACATTTCAAGCGTGTGCTTTTATTATCTTCGATGGCCTGAATGGTGTTTCCTCTGCCTTTCTTTCCTTCCCTGCATGTTGATCTGCTCACGCTAGTTAGCACTTACACTTGGGCCAGGGCTGAATTTTTAAAAGTGCTTATTAGAACTAGATTTCGGCAGCTGAAGTCACTAGAAACGGTGAGAAAGATGCTGCTTAGGATGGTAAGCCGCAGGCAGCTTGAAACAGATCTCCTACGATCAAGTTCGCACGTCTCTACAGTGATCATTTTTGTAGTAGGTTTTTTTTTTTGTTTTTTGTTTTTTTCTTTTTTTTTTTTTTTTTTATTAATTTTTTTTTGTAATGTCCCTGGTTTGGTTTGTGTTTTGTGTCTGTGGATCATCTTCAACATTTTTAAGATGTTACATCGGGATACCATATCCATGTTGATCAATGTTTTCCAACCCATTGCCTATAATGGACCACCTCTTCTTGAACAGTGGAGATGGGAGTTGTTGTGAAGGCACTTGGTGATTAAATGCTTGCTGTGCAGACAAAGGTGGACAGGCAAAGTAATAGAGTGTATACGATGAGGTGTGAGGAAGATCCCCAACCATTCCGTCCGACCACGGATCGAACCTAGTATTTTCACGCCAGCTAACGAGCATTGCTACTGATGAGCGAAGCCCATGTGTTGATCTTATAGAACAAGTGTGTAAAGCGATGATTTAGTAATGGCCTAAAAGTTTGCAGCTGCCTTCAGCACAACACTCTCATACAGACGATATTGTTTTGTGTATGAGAGTGGTGTGTGAGATCGGTCGATCGCTTGCCTGTGCTTTAAGCTAGTACCTGGCAGAGGGAGTCATTCAGATTGTATTTTGCAGCTCACGTTCCTGTTAATGATTGGCGATGCATCGGCTGAAGACAAGACCTGCTAGAATTTGTAGCATTTTGTTGCACATAAGTGTTCTACATGTTATAACTGAAAATGGATAAAAAGAAATGCGATCCGTGAACGACGCTAAAATTACAGCGAGTGTCCTGGTGAGTGCTCGCATCCAACTTTTATTTTATTTAAGCTTCTGTTAGAGCTCATGTTTATTGTTTTCTGAAACGGTGATTTAAAAAAAAAGGATTTGATAGCAAAGCAAGGATGCAAAAGAAGGCATATTTGTGTTACTAATATAGTTTTACTATTTTAAACAAAGTGTAAATGTAGATGTTTTTCCAAGGCTTTCCGAGGTTGTTTGTTTGTTTGTTTGTTTGTTTGTTTGTTTGTTTTTTGTTTGTTTGTTTGTTCTTGGTTTTTGTTTGTTTGTTTGTTTGTTTGTTTTTTTTTTTTTTTTTTTTTTTTTTTGGGGGGGGGGGTTGTTTGTTTGTTTGTTTGGTTTTTTTTTTTTTTTGTTGTTGTTGTTTTTTTTTTTGGGGGGGAGGGTTTAAACCTTAAATACGTGGTTTGTGATAGATGTTTTGTAAGTTCCTGTGAGTCTAGGTAGCTGCTTGTTTTTTTCACTCTCGTGATCCTTGAAAGAAAGTGTCGTCTTAAAACGTGAAAGCCAAAACGTCCTAAAAGCACCCTGTTTATTTCGTGACACGTGAAAAAAAATATGTTATATGTAAATTCTAGTCATAAATCCCCTCTACCCCACCCCCAACTCTCTTCCTTTGATTTTCCAGCCAACTAGGAGATGCAGTAAGATCTTTCTATGCACACTACTTTGGTTGACCGCTTGGACATTTCAAGGTCAGAAGAGGTCCTGATAAAAGTCAATTAGGCATATTTTCACAAACTATTTTAAAATTCAAACCCAAACTAGGTACAGAGATTCCAAATGGTAAGACCTTTCTGTGTATACAAATTGGGATGGTCCCTTGGAAAGACCAAGAAACAAAAGAGGTCAGCAAATGTGTAAACAAAAATGCCCAGTTTAGTTTTATTAAAGTGTTTTATTAGTCAGATACGTAAGCTATAAGGGCTTTGCCATTTTTATTATATCCTTACTTTTATCTTATAGTTCCCGCATTTGTGTGTCCTTGTCTCTTAGCGTCATACTGCAAACCAGTCTTAGTGCTGCTTTCATGTTATACTGCAGGGGCTGTTCGGAGAAACTTCATGTCTATGGCCACCGGCCCAGACGCTAAAAACTAAATCAAGCACTGGCAAAGTTTGCAGTGGGGGCAGAGGGACTCTCAGAGGCCGGCCAGTGAGGTTCCAGGTGCACAGCTCCACAGGGATGTAAAATTCAAGGAATGTGGACATGTATCGTGGTGATGTGCCTTTCCTTGTATCAGCCCTGTGAAAATGAAGGGGCACTGTTATAATACCATTTGAACCATATCAGATCAATAAACTTCCGGAATCGTTCTTGCAATTTTTTTTCTGTTTAGTGGTAAGTTACAGACAAAACATGATTTTAGAGTACAACCGATAATTCGACTAACGCAAATCAAAAGAGCAAAATATATTTATATTAACGCTAAAATACAAATGTTAGACTAACGTACATCAAATGAGATAATATGAGTTATTGGTAGCAGGGGCTTGCTACACGAACCCTTGTAGACCAGAGGGAGGTCAAAGAAATCATTGTACCCCGAAGGCCGAAGGGGTACAATGGTTCCTTTGGCCTCCCGAAGGCCTACAAAGGTCCGTGCAGCAAGCCCCTGCTACCAATAACGTATTTGTTTTCATTCCTCCGCTATTTTCGTAAAAGAAATCAAGAAGAAATCTTCCGAGCTGGATCACGCCAGACATGACTGACGTCAAAGGAATATACATTTATACATAATAGACTTATGCCGTAATTTAAAATATTTTATGACATTGCTGTCCACAGTAGTGTGCCTGTTGTTTCAAACAACACTAAGTAACGTTGTACTTTAGAACGTTTTGGTGATCTTTTGTAGAACAAAACTGGCACCCAAAACGCGTCTGAAAGAGGGCTATAAAAAGTCCATTAGTCGCTACAAGGGTTTTTGTAGTGATGTCACATGGTACGGTTTGTGCTAACATGATTGGTCGTGTGACGTAGGAATGAAAACAAAACTACGTTAGATTAATGTTCGCACAAACAGTATGGACAGGATTGAAGGCTGGCTGACAATATTAGAAGTAGATAGCATGTTTCAGTTTTTGAACCATCACCACCATGGTGAAGAGTCAAAAACTGGATCATCCTATCTACTTCTAATATTTTCGGCTAGCCTTCGACCTTCCACACTGTTTGTACGAACATTAATCTAACGTAATTTATCTCATTTGATTTACGTTAGTCTAACATTCGTATTCTAGCGTTCATAAAACGTTTGCAATTTTACATTAGTGTAACATTTTCATTCTAACGTTAATCTAGCGTTGGCACTCTAACCCTAGATTAATTACGTTACTCTAAAGTTTGCATTCTAACTTTAATGTAAGGTAATTCTGCTCGTTAGATTACCGTCATTTTAACGTTTGAATCTTACCTAAAATAGGTTAGAATACAAACGTTACAAATTAGTCATTCAAATGAGTAAACTCCGTAATCTTAACATACGAACTGACGTAAAACTAACGCAGGAACTAATCATACGCTAACGTTATTCTAACGAAGGAATGATATTTCGGATTTGCCTAAACTATAATGGTTTGTGCACGTAGCCACGGATACTGTGTTGTATGCACAAGGAGATTAATGTGTTAACATTATTTTACAGTTCCAGATGGCAGTGGAATGCAAGTCAACTACACGCACATGGTGGCGATCGCCGAAGACGTTACAGACGATTTGGGTCGTAATGGCTCTTACGCACCCCTCAAACTGAACGCTGGCGGGAGCCCTTTGCAGTTGAACGTGTCCACCATTACCGAGAACGGGGGAGCCGCATGTGCGCCAGGCTCGTTCAGTCGTGGAGGCTATTGTAGTACGTTTAATATTGCAAAAGCTGGAATTTTCTGCTTTGATGATTTAAAACCATTGTCTTTTAAAAATACAAACAAGTAAAATATCACAATGGATACGTGTAAAAATTAGAGTTTGGACACTTCTTTTATGAATAACTTGTATGAGCCATGGAAATTCTTGCTTTGTGTTTCCATTAACCCTATTGCATAACTTATTTTACCAGTGGAGGTCAGTGGAGTAAATGAATTAATGGAATGCCAATTGTGTCCTGTTAACTTCTTCGAGACGTGCTGTACAGTATAAGGATACGCTGCTACTGCCGAGTATCCATATACAGCACGTCTCTCTCATGTAATATATTTCGTACATTTGTGAACAGTCTACATAGCACAGTTGCAGAAATTGATTTTAAACGGATTGGGAATGTTTATAGTACGATTGACTGTCCGCTTTTCACATCACATGGTGCTTTTGGGGGGTCAGTCATGGAACTGTTCTCATATATTTTTGTCTAGTGGACTGTGCGGCAGGCAGCAGGGAAGAAGGGAGGGAGTGTTTCCCGTGCGTGGTAGGTGAATACCAGGACGAGCCCGCGTCTACCTACTGCAAGTCGTGTCCTGCAGGATACACCACGGCGTCCACAGGAAGTGCAAGCCTCGATGAGTGTTTCTGTAAGGTCACAGACGATTAATATTAATGCGACACACAGTTTCGTGTGTTCTGTTCAGGTCACGTTCCTTCTCATCT
This sequence comes from Semisulcospira habei, assembly GCA_036245525.1. Classification (NCBI taxonomy): domain Eukaryota; kingdom Metazoa; phylum Mollusca; class Gastropoda; family Semisulcospiridae; genus Semisulcospira; species Semisulcospira habei. The sequence continues at coordinate 204,460,139 of BTPG01000003.1, read as the reverse complement.
AATTCAGTGTGTTTTGTATAGGACAAATGTGTTTTTCTCATTTGTTCGAGCGTACTTCGTTTTTCGTAATTTGTTCTTCATCTGATTCAGTGCACTGTGCGGAAATCATGTGTTTCGTAACTGATTGATTCAGTTCTGTTTGTCGCATTGTTATTTGCATACATTACTCCGCTAAAAAGACATACCTGGAAAGGCTACTTTATGACCAAATAAAATGCATGTAGCTCAAGGAAAAGCTGAAATAAAAATTTAAAAAACATAAATGCAAAGCAACAACAACAGGAAGCAGCCCAGACTATCGTGGTAATCGATAATTTAAAATAAAAAGAGTTAGCTAGCTATATTCCTCTGATTTCCCCCTTGAGGCTTCCCCGGAGGTGCTAAAGTCATGTCTCTAACGCTGTCGCAGATTATGTTCCCTCTGCCCAATGCATATATACGAATTGTGAGCGTTGAATGAGACCAACATGAAGCATTGGTCTTTTGAGCCCCAAAGGATGCGGGGCTTAGAAGACCAGTGTCTCTTGCGTTTGCGTCGTGCTCACTGTCAGTGTCCCGGCATTAAATGGGTTAACGTTTTCGCTTTATCTGCATGGCAGTGGACTGTGGAAAAGGCACAATGGAAATGAAGGAGATCGGCCAGTGTGTGCCCTGTCCTATCGGCCAGTATCAGGACGAACCGTTCTCCAAGTACTGCAAATCGTGCCCTGCCGAACACACCACAGCTGTCACGGGATCTACGACTCTTGATGCGTGCATCTGTGAGTTGACATCATTACTTATCGGGTTGTTTGGTTCTTAAGTCCCTTCTATTTATAGAAGGGACGTTTTTGGACGGGTCGCGGTGGGGAGAATTTAATATCATATTCATGATGTAAAAGGCGGGCAGGCCTAAACCTCTGACAACTGAAGTAACAAGTTTTTAAGAAAAAAAACGTCATATCTAGTTATGCTATATTTGGCGCAAAGGCCGTGTGTGTGTGTGTGTGTGTGTGTGTGTGTGTGTGTGTGTGTGTGTGTGTGTGTGTGTGTGTGTGTGTGTGTGTGTGTGTGTGTGTGTGTGTGTGTGTGTGTGTGTAGACACGAGAATCTCAGATACTGATGTAAGTACAAGCTTGAAACTTAGCGAAATACTTTATCTAAGAAAGCTTACGAGCATGTTGTAACTGGATGTCTCATTGAAGATATCAAAGACCGTTTACTTAGAGGATACACATTGGATTAGTTCGTTCGCCAGCTTTGTACCTTTTCAAGTTTCTAAATAATAATTAATTCATTTTTGCAAGTTTTGGATCCACTATATACTCCTGTCAAACAGTCAGCCCTGGAAGAGGCTGTGTGGAACAAAATAGTAAGCCATGGAAGAGGCTGCTTGCCTTTCGGATGAGTAACGTGAAACATCAGTTTCGTCACAGTGCGTACACGGCGTCGTAAGACTACCGATACCATGACGACAAGCTTATAGTGACGCCATTTTGTGCTTGTGTTATTCTTCTTCCGAATGTCTGCGGCTTCAGCCCACAGAGCGTACTGATGGCGGGTGGCGCCGTGTGTCCGTCTTTATTTGTGGGTGCCGGCGTGAGTGTTGATCAGAGGCTGGCTTAGAGAAGAAAGAAATGGATCAGAAGGATAAGCTTAAAAAAATAAGCAATTGTGAATGTTTCTTAAAGAAAAGCGCATGTAAGCTCCAAACAATACGGTAGACTTGGGATGAAATTCTCATCTTGTTCAATAGGAGATACGTCAACATCAGAATCAGGTCAAAGACAAAGAAAGAGATCCTTTACAGCGAGGACAGCTCTCATGCAGAAGGGACTTTGTGGGTTATGGTTCGTCCCATCTTGTTTAATTTTATTGTATTTGTGTTGTGTTCGTGTGTGTGTGTGTGTGTGTGTGTGTGTGTGTGTGTTCGTGTGTGTGTGTGTGTGTGTGTGTGTGTGTGTCTGTGTGTGTGTGTGTGTGTGTGTGTGTGTGTGTGTGTGTGTGTGTGTGTGTGTGTGTGTGTGTGTGTGTCTTGTTTTGCCTAGAATATCTACGAGCATGAAACGTCGCGTTTTATATCAGTCATCGAAACATCTTTATAATTACCTACTTGTACTTTTGCGTCGCAATGTGGTCATAAATCAGTTCATGGGTGCAGCGCCGCAATTTTATTTTTCACAGTTAGTGAGAGCCTTTTTTTTTAACATAATATGAGGTATCGGCAACCAATATTTTGTATCGATTTACATGGTACAAGACTTGCTCAGTGACGTAGCTGACAGTGAACGCAGCTAAACACAAAAAAATAATTAAGGTGATCCGTGAAACCGTTCTCGAGATATAGCGTAAAACGTGCCCTTTAAAATGTCCACGTTTTGACCCAAAATCATCAAATTGGGGGAAATGGCAAATTTAGGCTCATGTACGACTCCAAACTAGGTACACACACTGCGACCACTACGTAGACTGTGGCTATTTTCTTCTGGGCATGTACTACAGAGGCACATCCTGTGGCAGGCCCTTATAAATGCCGAATTGTTTTAAATAGACCAACGTCCTTTTAGCTTGAGTGTTTCAATCTTCAAAAGCTGATATCTCATAGACTACTTAACCCGCTAACTTGAAATTTGACCCTACTAAAGTATATAAGAAGTGTTGTACGCACATTAGTGTTTGTGTGGCTTACCTGAAAACCAAAGTCACACAAGGTCAAAATATATTATGAAATATACGCTTTCCTCAAGATTTTAACACTGATTTGGAACTTAAAAATGGATGCCTTACAATGAAACACAACACTATGCTTCCAAGGCAACCCTAGATAAAATTTGGAGGTCGTCCAATGCTTGAAAAGTGGTCAATGTGTGTCAAAGTTTGAAACTACATATTTGCATCTCCTAACATGCGTATTAATCCATCTTGGAGCTTGAACGGCATTTCTGTATGTTCCAATCTGGTTGACATCTGGCAGCTCAAGGTCACAAAGTCAATTAATGTGCAAAAAGCAGTTATAGTTTGTCTGTGACTGCATTTCTGAAAGGCTCTGTGGTCAGATAAAGCTTCACATGATATACTATTTGTTTATGAAAGGGGCTTTCTTTGTATACTCATAGAATGGACCCCAAGTGCAGGCCAAGGTCATAGATTAGCAAATTTGTCAAGATGAACATGAGTATTGAGTGTTCCAGTGTACTGAGGTTGGTTCCTGTATTGGTCACTATGTACGATAACAGTTTATATACACATCCATGTCAGTGGCCTTGAGAAGGGGTACAGTACAGGCGTTGATTAAAAATGGTACGTTAGAAAGAAAAAACTAGCAAACATTCAGGAAAACTTTACAAGTGTAGTCCAGAATTATGTTTTATTCCACCACAGATAACACCCTTCCGCCTTTAAGGTGGAGGGAGGGATGGTGTAGTCACTTTGTTTGCTACGTTGGTTTGTTGTGTTTGTCATTTGATTGTATGTGGAGTTAGGTGCTGATATCCATTAATAAAACTGAACCAAAAGGAAGGTTTGTCCTACCCACAAGGTCAAAGTCGCGACTACATGTTTTGTGGTTGCTATTGTTTAAATCACTTGCACAAAGCATGTATTTAAAACACTGGGCCGATCTGATCCATGGTTGACATGATCTTAGTTCATTTGGGAAAAAAGCACAAGGCCACGAACACAGCAGCGATATTTGTTGTAATAAGTCTGTAAACGTATGATCAATGTGCTCCGAAAGAGATATAATAATGTACTTTACAATACCACCGGATCCTCAGGAGCCAAACAGATACCCTAAAACTATTCAACTTTAATCTCAACCACTCACAACTCTCTCAGCGCTAACATAATTTCCACCTCACTGGCACCAAAACCGTATTTTGAAACAAACACTGGCTCATGAGAATCATCATCTGTATTGCCGAGTACAACACTGGCCCAATAACCCATTGTCTTAAGCTGACTAATTAACTAATTAAAGTCATTAACGTCCACACTGCCGTTTCTCTCAAATCAAACCAAATCCTGATAGTGCACTCTGTAGAAATAGTCTAATGACATTTTATACACCCCCTGTTAAAGTTGATTTTTGATTGATTGTACATTGCTTAACGTCCCGACAGCAACAAGGCTTTCTCAGGACGTGCCTGCACTGCTTGTGAAAAAAAAAAAAAAAAAAAAAAAAAAAAAAAAAAAAAACAGAACATTGAATGTATGTCGCCAGCCGGTCAAACACGTTAAATAAACCTAACACATGGGGCCTAAATAAAGCTAAGACCATTTAGCAACACACATCCAATATCAAGAGCTACAGGCAGTGCAGACAGTAGGGAGAGTTTTAAAAAGGCAAATACAGGTGAATGGACTAAGGGTAGACAGAAACACATGCCCCAGAATAGAGAGAAAAACCCACCCTGTGGGGCTGACCAGGGTGACCCTGGGAACTAAAAAATACCTAACCCCACCCAAGTCCCCCAGGGCAGACCCGGGTGGGGTTTGATTTTTGAGGAACATTATTTTCTCAAGTAGAACTTTATACGTTACTAACAAGTTACAACTAACTTTTAGCAACCTGCAGAGGTAACCTTTAAGTTAGTTGCCCTAAAAACTTAATAATAACTTACTGTAAGAACTTATTAATTAATTACTTTAAGTTCTTATAAAGTTATTACAAGTTCTTGACTTAAGTCACAACTTACTCAGAGAGATTTGACAAGATACAAGGACAAAAAAAAACTTTTTTTTCTCAATAATACTCTGATGGTGGAGCGGATGGGGCTAAATAATCAGGCACAAGTGGTGTAAATGATGTGTCATCTCTCTGCGAAGCATATGACAAAAATTTTGATTGATTACCAAATCTGATTTTTATTTGTTTAAAAGATTGTGTAGTTTTTCTGTGGTTTCCTGAACACCAATCTGTTTTCCCATCTCTAAAAAACTAGCCTTTAGTTCTTCAACATTTACGGGAGATTGACTACGCATTTTATTCTGGATTTCAGATTTTTGTTTCTTATAATTGTTCAAATCATCCTGCACTCGCTTAAATTCATCGTCATCAATAAAATTATCATTTAATGCCTTACTGATAATAAGTTTCATACTGCTCAGCTTTGCACCAGCAAGCGTACTCAACGCTTCATGTTTTTGTAATTTCGTGTGAAACCTCTTGTTTAAGGCTTCCAAACCAAAGCAAACCAGGCATGTAGCAATGCTAACACCCTCAACTGCAATTCCAATTAAACTTCCAATTTCTGTGGCAAACAAAACAATACCCCCTACAGAACATCCAGCTGAAACTGCACCAACAGCCATTGAAGTGTTTTGTACAGAATTAAATACTGACTTATACCTCCTTTTACATCTGGAGTACCTCGCCTCTTCACTTTCCAAATATTTAATTGCTTCTGTGATATTATTTAATCTGAATGCGTCTACCTATAATGTTTTATCTGATGCAATTGGCATATGCGGATCAAGCACAAGCGTCGACACAGACTCAAGCGTCGGTAGTTGTGGATAGAAGTTTATCTTTTTTTTTATTCACAAATATTTTTATTTAATCAGCAATTACATTTTGCAACTCGTCAAAAGTATACAATTTGCTGGCGTAATAAAAGGAAACAAGATCAATATGTTCTAGCTTTATGAAATTTAGAAAAACAAAAGTCATTTTGTCGACTAATATTTTGACAACTGGAACACTGCTCGAAACCTCAAAAACATCGAATTTTTTCCTAATAGCAATAAAAACTTGTTTTGACTCTGTCAATGTTTCATCCCACGTAAGTTTTATTCCCTGTGCTATATCTGCCTCTTTCACAGAAGTTACAGATCTCATGATAATTTCAAATACTATTGTCGCTTCTCTTGCGATGGGAAAGTTTGCTGGTGCAAACACAATTTTTGCATCTGATCTATTTTTTCTATGTGTAAGAAGATACCTTCGTCTCTCATACTCCTGTACTTTCAGTTTATCTCTGTTATTGTTGTCTTGTGCAAAACTTGGAACAAGGCTTACAATCAATGGTCCAGAGTTAACAACTTTCCTAAACACTAAGGTGCCTTCATCATCAGTATATACATAAGGACTAATAAATTAAAACTTTATGTCCCAGTCAATTGTGTGTGGTGGAACAGGTACAGGTGAAATTACCCATTTATTACCCACATGTATTAAATTGTAGGGCACATTATTTACAGGAACAGGTACAGTAACATCACGCAGCTGACCAAGTTTAGGAATCAGTCTCTCTGTTCCATCGTTCATGTCATCAATTACTTTCTGCCTGTACATGCCAGTCGAATCAAGTTCAAAACCATATACCTCTCTGATTTCCCCCTCTTTCTCAAAATCCTGGACATCTGCCAAATCTTTCAATTCTGTCATTGGACACGCAACTGGTATGATTCTCTGCTTTGGACCACCACTCATTTTTATAAACAAAAATAAAATTATTTAACTTCCAACACAACACTAAAACATTACAACTGGTTTGTCATCTTGATTAGTTACAGATATACACAGTGACTCAAAGAAACTAGAACCTAATTTCTTAAACTGCAAATTAGGAAATCTAGCAACCACACTTTCACAATAGGGTGCAGTTCCAGTCGGTAAGCTTTTCAACAAAGTTGATGGTTTTCCATTGTGAACATTTTCAGTCATGTTCAGTTCTTTCAAATAAACATTCAGTACTGTGTGTACTGACAAATTAACAGGATATTTTCCAGTTATTTTATCTTTTTTTGGTGTTAGTAGATTTGTGAATGCTGTTGATGATAATGCCCAATCTTCATCTGGAAATGTAACTAAAAAACCAAGTAACCTTCCAAGACTAATTGATAATGAATAGTCACTACCTTTTGGAAATTCCAATGTAACAAGTAAGTTAGCTGGATTTAAAGTTGCTTTAATTTTAAATCCGTTTTGTAGCCATTCAACTAAAGTACAAAAGTCATAATACCCAGATCGTAAAGTATCACCAATCCTAGTGCCATCAGCTACAAAATAAGTTATATCATCTGTTACATTAAACCATTTTACACTATAAAACATTTCATGGATAGCTACAGCCTTGCTACCATCACGATTATCAATCCCATTAGTTAACCACACTGGTTTGCTTGTGTCAAGATTTGTTAAAGTTATAAACAAAATTATTATCTCATAAAAAAGAAGGATGGAATTTAAATCACCTACCATTACCAATACAAATGCATTTCAATTTAATGTGGATGCCAAGTACAATGTTGCACCTACTTATGAACAGAAAATAATTCAACTAAATCAGCTCGACATAGCTGTGTCTGAACAAGATTTGTTTCAAGTGAAAGTACCCAACCCCTTTGATCAATACCTAAACCCTCCAATAACAGACGATGCTACTGCAAGAAAGTGGTCTTCAAGTCCACTACAGCTGTTTCAAAACCAACTTACCTTTGCCATACTGTGTTCAACTACAGGCTGTGGTGTTTCTTTTACAGACCACTTGAATCACTCAAACAAACTAATAAGGTCTGTGTATCGTTTCCACAAGTATTACCAGCTTAGATGTATACTGTCAGAACTACATACACCACTGCCCACTGAATCCAGTTTCAACAGGTATAACAACCCCATGGATATGAAAGCATTTGAACGGATTTGTCATGAATTTAACATCAGCCCCAGGTATGACTTCACACAAAAACTTGATGATCACAATGGTATGGGTACATTGTATTATGCTATGAGTCACAGACAATACCCACAAGGTTACTACCCCGGTTACACCTTATTCTCATCAAAATCTGAAGTGTGGTTAGGCTCAATAGAACAGAAACAGTCTAATGCCTGGACCACATTTATTTTAGACAAAAGTAACGGGTTTACTCAAGCTGGAGTCGAGCGCGTAAATGAGTCTATCAGAACATATGTGTGGTGTTTACTAGGAGCACAATCACTAACAAAATCAAATATTTTAAATGGGAGTGGCAAATTTGAAGCACAAAAACAGTTTCTTGCAAACCTAGAAGATTCAATTAATTCAGTGGTTGATCTCCCATCAAGCATACAATGTTACCAAGACGTTCTCAGATATGCGAGATCAAAAGTTGACTTTGTAGTAGGCATCGGGTTATACATGTTACCATCTGACCTTCAACTCCAAATGGGGACAATAACAAATTATAATAATGAAATCATTGTTGCTGGTGTTTGTCAAAAATTAGGACTCAATCAATCTGTGAACTTAGGGGCCACAACCACACATGTACAGTCATTAAAATCATTAATAACACCAGCCCTGGCCCCAGTAACACCATCACCCATACAGACAGTACCACCGACACCGACCCCAACACCATCACCAACCCCCGGCACACATGAGTCAGAGAGAACTGCATTGGTAATAGGTCTTACTGGATTATTGGACACACTGTACAACAGACGGATTACGAACAAATTGGCTGACATTCTTGATGACAAAACACATCCACTTAGATATGAATTTGACAGCAGACGTATCAAACGAAGTGGCAGACTCCGAGTACCCAAAAGTCGTACATCACGTTATGCCAATTCTTTTGTCCCTCAGGCTGTTACCCTTTTCAACAGTAATAATATCAGTAGATAGTGTCGGTCAACATTCTTCCGTCCTTTGTACTAGCCCTCTCAGTATTATTATTATTATTATTATTATTATTATACAAGGTAACAAATTGTTTTTTTTGTAAATGAGTGAATGATGATGCCATGTGTTGTATGGGCAGACAGTGAATTTCCCCATGAGGGATTAATAAAGTATTATTGCATTGTATTGTATTGTATTGTATTGTATTGTATTGTATTGTATTGTATTGTATTAAGGGTATTACTTCTTTACCTGTTTCATTAAATACCCAGTTATTAATCCACCTACTGTCACCAAAAAGACCCACACATTTTCTGCCATAAACCCAACTACTTTCGCTGCTGTACATATAAGCTGGAGGCTGAACAGCGAGCAGCCGTCCACCGTTTACAGCAAAAACAGGCGCAAGAGTTGGACAATCTGCGTCACTATGCTGAGTGCCACTGCGAAGAACAGATGGGGTCGCCGGAAAGCCAGAGGAACGAGGGACATGAGCGAGACGGGGCTCCTCTGAGACAGGAGATGTGGGAGCTGCAGGAGGAGGGGAAGGAGAGGAAGAAACAGGAGACGCTGAGAGTCCAATCTACGGAGTTCGGGCGTCGATTTGAGCCTAACTCAGGGACTGCGGACACCGTTCAGCGTGAGGTCGGTCTGACAACAAACGAGACGGTTCGCCACGAACCATGTCGTCTGCTTCGCAACACGAGAGAAAGACTGAGGAAGAATGTTGGGGAGACATCGGACTTGGGAATCATCGGAGATTCCAGATCGCCAGTGGTCATCGCAAAGGAACCAGAGAGATTTAATTTGGTGTGTATGGACTATCATATTTTCCGTAAGCCGACAGTGTTCGACCCAGGACCTTTGAACTGTGTAAACTGTAGTCATGATTTGACGATGTTCCAGAAATTAACTTTGACCTTAATTTTCAGTTTAATCAAGGGTTCGCGGAGCTTTGGAGCGGATTGCTTGGGCGGAGCGGTTTAAAGGAACATTTCTTTACCCAAGACATTTAAAAGAGCATTTCTTTGTGTCAAGGACATTTTAAAGGAACTGTGAGTTATTTATTTTAAAGTAGTTAATTTGATTTGCTTTTGATGTGAAATTGTATTTGTTTAGGGTTCTGTGTAGAAACTGTGTATCGAGACGAGGTTCGGAGAATGGTCGACTGGTGCTCGGAAAATGACCTGGAACTGAATGTCTCAAAGACAAAAGAGGCGGTGATTGACTTTCGTCAAATCAAAGTCCCGATACTGCCCCTTGTCATCAATGGGGAAACCGTAGAACAAGTCGACTCGTTTAAATTTCTCGGCTCCATCATCTCAAGCGATCTGGGTTGGGACAATAACACTACGGCCATTGTGAAAAAGTGCCACCAGCGTCTCCACTTTCTGAGACAGCTGCGGAAACTCGGTATGTCAAGAGGTATCATGGCACATTTCTACCGCGCGGTGATAGAGAGCATCTTGTGCTTCTCTATCACTGTCTGGTATGGCAGCACAACAGCAACAGAAAAGAACCAACTCGAGCACATTGTTAAGACTGCCTCCTAAATAGCTGGTTGCGACTTTCCATCTTTCGCCTCCATTTTCATAACGCGTATGGAACGAAGGCAGGAAAGATCGTTCGCGATCTGTCACACCCAGCCAATCATCTCTTCGAGCTTCTGCCCTCTGGCCGGCCGTTTCGTGCTTTGAAAGCCAGAACCTCGCGATTCAGATGCAGTTTCTTTCCAGAAGCTGTCCTCAGTTCATCACCATCCATGGAACAACGTGATTACATGATTGTGACATAGGACTGATATGTGTGTAATATTGTGTTTATCTATCTTAGTGCTGTATACAGGACGACTGAGTGTATGTCATGATGAATGCATGTGCAGCAAGTGAGGATGTATTTTACTGTCGCCATGTCACACAAAAATCCTTGTAACGTTTTACTTGGTGAATAAATGTCTTATGTCTTATGTTATGTATTGATACGATTGTGGTTGTGTTGTTCTGTGGGAGCGTGCGTGCATTAGTCGTAGGAAACGATTCGATATTTATTTGAGCTATCATGATTACGAATCACGTACCTTTTTAGTAAGATTCACTATCGTTCGCGCAGAGAGCGGAATTGATTGCTTTTGATACACGGAGTTGAATCCCGAAGAGTCTAGAAACCGCTCGAGTAATCACCACTCTTTTCTGTGAGCGTGAAGTTAGCGGCCAGTATGTATTACGAAAACTTCTGTAACTTCCGGATAATTCGGCAAGGTCGTGAACTGTCTGGCGTACTCTTATGTGACGTTATAACGCGCCAGGATTTCCCAAAATAGAGGCTGGAAATAGCAGTCAGAGTTTTTGGAGACCATTCTTGTGTATTCTTTTTCATTAATATTTATGAGTTTCGGTTACGTATTCTTTTCTGATTGGTTGCGTTGTATGAATTTGCTCGATTATTCTGAAAAGGATACCACAAAACGATGGTGCTAAGAAGCACGTGTGTACATTGTTCAGTTGTAGAATTGCGATGTAACAGCGTCGGTACATTGTTCAGTTGTATAATTGCAGTGTATCGTAAGCGCATTGACATTGAGAGAGCTAGGCAAAGTATCGTGGTTCATTGTCAGTCAGTGACGGAGGTATGCAGTGTATGGCGATGTACATTGTATGAGAAACGCATTGTGTCAAAGTGTAGACATTTCGCTGAGGAGTCATTGTATCAGTGTTGGTGCAGTTGTGAACGCATTGTGTGCAGATAGCATCACTGCAATAAAATATTGTTGGAACTGTTACGTGCGTGCCGTCTGGTGTGATATCATACTACGACCACGACTCAACACGTAACAGTTGCCCATTTTTTCACAGAAGCGCTATGCACAACAGCAGGTTGTTTTTGAACTTTCCTTGTAGTTTCATCTTTTACTTATAAGGAACGAACACATGTCATAATTTTTGCTGTTTGAAACACTAACTGGCCAAAACAGAGCGTAAAGAAAGTGAGGGGTTGCCGTTCCACTTTTGGGCAGCCATTTTGTGTGCTAAAATCGAAATCAATCAAGAATAAAAACAATTTATTGTGCACTAATTGCCTCAAAATTGCTTTTGCTGATACTGTGATATTTGAAGCAAACAACAAACATCTCATTTTATTATGGCCTTTTCCCGATTTCCTGAAAATGGGTCAAGTTTGCACTGACACTCTGCTGTGTCTTTTCTGTCTTTTCTAAGTGTTTATTTTTTTTTTCGTTGGGATTTTCTCTCTATATTGGTGATTAGAAATCTTACTGCAAAATGAACTATTGAAGGAAGATAGTTGTATCCTATGACTGGATACAACTACGAACAGTATCAATCTATTTATAAATCAGTGACGTAGTGCGGTAGAAGGATTTTGGCTAAAATGTTTCTAACTTTTTTAAAAGCCTGCCATAAACCAGTTTTAAAGGTGTTATAAAAACCTCTGCTAACTATAACGATTTCCACTTATAAAAAATGCTTTAATTTAGAAGCCTGTCGTGTCCCCGGTCCCCGGAAAATTAAATGACGTTTTAATGGATCTTAATTACAAAAAGCTGTCTCAATTTAGCGGTAAGCAGTAAAAACATTCCGCAAAAAGCACAATTTTGAAAGTTCGAAATGACTTCATAACGACCAAACATTCCGTCGGCACTTAAGCAACCGTCAGCCATTGTGAGAGGTATACTTCAAGGGAGATCATGACTGCTTTATGATCTGCACCTGTGTTCCTCATATGGAGGTGGTCATTGTGTTTACAGTGTTACGGTTTTCATAAATGGCTGTTCCTCAAACGGAGGCATTATTCGGAGTGTATTGTATAGTGTTGTCGCACTCACAATGGTTGATCCTACAGAAACTCCAAATAGAACATTCTTTCAATTTCGGAAAATTAACACCATAAAAGAATCAGAATTGCCAATTTAATCTTGTTTTGCATGGAAGGGGAGGGGAGGTGGACAAGTGCGTGCAGGTATGATGAGCCCCTCAGTAAAAAAAAAAATTTAAGTTAATAATTTTGAAAACTCCTCAAGACGGTGCTGTGTCCCAAAATAAAAGAAGAAAGGTTTCAATAAATAAAAATTGTAAGCCCTGAAAACTATAAGTATGTATGAGAAAAAAGAAACAAAAAGCGCGTGTAAAGAACAGTTACAAATCAATAATACATCTCCGGAAGGAAAGGCACCAAGAAAGAACAATTTCAACACAACTGAATTGTAATTGTTCTTTCTAAGAGTGTTTCTTTGTTGGATTTTCGTTGCATTATGCGCGCCTGCCAGTCTGGATTTGCTTTGGATGACACAGTTGGAAAACGGGGAGGGGAGATCCTCTGGGTTCACCCCTGATAATAGGATAATCTCTCTTGGCTTGACTTCGCGAACGCAGATTATGTAAGGGTTGCCCACGACGTCTGCAGTCATGCGCGTGGCTTCGGAGGCCAATCCCGGAAAGGCAGGTTCGACCGCAGTGGCTGCAAGGGGAGGTCTGGCAAGAGTTCTGAGTTGCGGCATCTCTGTTTTTTCTCCTGAGCCGCATGTCCATACGGCTAGCTCTGCGAGAGTCCTCAAAGGAGACGGCTGCCTTTGTATATGGTGGAGCGCCAGGTGTCGTGGTCCGCAGCAAGCGAAGACCACTGGCGGTGGTCGATTTGGCAGGCACTAAGTTACTTCTTGAGACAGTATTCGTATCTCTTCTTTGGTGTCCCTCTGTCTCGGTGTCCAGTGGCGAGCTCGCCTAACAGGGTGATCTTGGGTAGGCGATGATCCTACATCCTAGACACATGCCCCGCCCAGCGGAGCTGTGTCCGCAGCAGCAAAACCTCGATGCTCACAGTTTCTGCCTGTTCAAGAAACTCGACTTTGGTAACAGTCACTCCAGTGAATCCCGAGGATGGTGAGCAGGCAGCGCTGGTGAAAGAGTTCGAGGAGTCGTAGTTGCCTGCGGTAGAGAACTCGGAACCATACAGCAGGGTGGTGAGGATGACAGCTCTGTACACGCTGATCTTGGTGCCTGTTTTCAGCTGTTGATTGTGTCACGCCCGCTTGAATAGTCGCCCGAAAGCACTGTTCGCTTTTGCCAGCCTGCTGTCCAGCTCCTTGTCCAGCATGGTGTCTGACGTGATGATGCAACCAAGGTAGGTAAACTGGTGCACTGACTTCAGTTCAGACTCGCCGATGGTGATGCGGGGAGGGCGATGCTCTTCCTTGGGTGCCGGCTGATGGAGGACCTCTGTCTTTTTCAGACTGGCCCACTGGGCACCGGCCTCCACGTGGCGTGGGTGGGTAGTCCCCTCAGTCCCTGACTGAGTGGGCTAGCAGAGGGGTGCCATCTTTGTCCAGGATAAGGACTTGATGTCAGCAGATATGTTGTTCAGTCTTTTTCATTGGTCTGGTTTTTAAGGAGCTGTGCTAACCCAGGTCCTATCATGTTGGATTGGTCCTTAAAAATACTCGTGAGCTTTTGGTCCTTTGGATCCCAAGTGTTTGCCGTGCTTGGAGACCGGTGTCGGGGGAGAAGAGGATCCTGGTGGCTGAAACACTCCACTTTGGCCTTGACTTCTGCCTAAACGGGAGGCTAGTCGTACCGGCCTAGTCAATCGGCTCTTGTCACGTTGAGCCCTATCCCATTGTTGACATGCAGGCTGATATACGGAGCACCATGCTATAGCCTCTGCTGCTGATTAGGTGCTCTACGCCTGTATTCCCCTGCATTCAACGGTGTGATAGAAGGCGGTGGCTCACACGGTTCAATCGGGCTTACCCCCCTTGAGTATATCTTTCGGGCAGTCTCCATTGTGCGTCGGCTGGAGACCCGCCGACAGTTGGACTTTCCCTTGTTGGGCTCGGTGGCGGGCGGGGACCCCCGGGGAATGAATATCTCTACTATTCTAATATGACAAACACAAAAAAAACTTGCACAGAAGCGGCACATAGCCACCAACATTGAACATGACAGTGACTCGGCCTGTGAGGAGGCGACGCATCAGGCGTCGGCCGTATGGCCTCGCTTCCTCATTGTTCATAGCAAGATGACAGACAAACCTGTTTCCAAGCTGCATCCATTTCTGGTGGGGGAGACCCGCAGGAGCCGTGTTGGCAGGCCTGAGGCCCAGCGCCTCAGGTCTGGTGACTTGCTGGTAGAGTGCCGTACCCGGGCACACTCCAGCGGGCTGCTGAGGCTCTCTTCCATCGGAGATACTCCAGTGGAGGTTACACCCCACAAAACTATGAATTCGTCAAGAGGCGTAATCAAAGATCAAGCTTTGGCAGAACTGTCATACGATGAACTTGTACGGAACCTTAAGTCTCAGGGGGTGACTTACGTCAGGCGCTTCGCTTCCAAGCGAGGTGGTAGGGAGATCCGTCTCCCTACCATCATTCTGACGTTTGGCACCCCCACCCCTCCTACTACCATCTGGGGAGGTTACTACTCACTGAAAGTGAAAAAGTACGTCCCTCTCCCCCTCCGGTGCTTTAAGTGCCAAAAGTATGGCCATGGGCAGAAGGCATGCCGCCAGGCAGAGGCTTCATGCGCCCATTGCACTAAGCCCGGACACTCTGCTGAGTCCTGCACAGCCACCCCCCCCCCCACCCCCCTGTGTGTGAATTGCCAGGGGACGCATATGGCTTCGGATAAGAAATGCCCTCGTTGGATATCCGAGTGTAAGATTCAGCAGGTGCATGTGGAGAAGGGGTTGTCCTTTCTGGATACCAAAACACTGGTTGAAGAACCTGGTGCAGCTGCGGCTGCCCCAACCTCTAACACCTCTGTGTATACTTTCAGTGCAGCGGTGGCAGGCCAGCGCCCCACCAAAGACTTTTAATGTCAAACCCACACTTCTTTTTTGGGGGCGGAGCCTCGGCTCCTCTCTCCCCTGGACAGTAACCCTCCTCCGGTGCTGACGAGAAGCCAGAGAACGCAGAAGGCGGACACTGCCGGTCCGGTTGTGTTGCCTTCTGTTGCCCCTAAGCCTCAGCCCCCACCCAAACCTGTTAGTCTGTCAACTCCAAAGGCTTCTGGCTCTGGTCAGCATTCTAAGGCTGCTAACTCTAGTGGCAGGAACGCTGCCCAGGACCAGAAGTTTAAGAAATCTATTTGACCGTTGTGCTCACGGGCCCAGAATGGGAACACTGATGTACCCCTTCAAAACAAATATGCTGCACTAGAGGAGCGGATGGAGGGGGTGGAAGTTGTCGTTGCTGATGCTGCGGCAGCTCCACTCCCTTCCTCTCCGAAGAACCAGAGGAGGCCCGGGAGCCGGCCCCCCTCTGTTTCTTCAACTCCTTCCAAGGCAAAGGAAAAAGGGGAGAAAAACACTTCACCCCCAGATAAGACATAATCATGTACTCTCTGCTTCAGTGGAATTGTCGTGGTTTTCAAGCTAACTTTGAGGAATTAGGTCTTTTAGTCAAGTTCTATAACCCCTCAGAAATATTTGTTCAGGAGACTTACCTGAAGACTTCTGACCCTGTGTCCTTTAATGGTTTTAATTCTCGGGTGGAGTGGCTCTTCTCATTCGTAGCCAAATTTTATGTATCCCCGACAACATCGACACCTGTCTTCAGGCTGTCGCAGCTCGGGTTACCTTGAAAAAGACCATAACCATATGCTGTGTTTACCTGCCACCATCGCTGCGGGTCTGTAGTAATGATATTTTTAACTTAGTAGATCAGCTGCCCCCTCCCTTTATTCTCATGGGGGATTTTAACGGTCACGCTCACCTTTGGGGTGGTGACCACTATGATGGCAGATGTCAGATGTTAGA
Source organism: Semisulcospira habei (assembly GCA_036245525.1). Lineage (NCBI taxonomy): Eukaryota > Metazoa > Mollusca > Gastropoda > Semisulcospiridae > Semisulcospira > Semisulcospira habei. The sequence goes on along the minus strand of BTPG01000003.1, from coordinate 204,443,781 downwards.
AGATGATTTTTCTCACCTTAACCTATGTGTCTTTAACGATGGCTCACCTACGTACTCTAACCCAGGTTCAGGATCTAGTTTTGTTCTAGACCTCACTGTGTGTGATCCTTCTCTCATGTTGGACTTTGACTGGAAGGTTCACGACGACCTGTGTGGTAGTGACCACTTCCCATTAGTCCTGTCATAGGTCAGCTGTGAGGAGGATTCGCCAGTCGGGCGCTGGAATCTCAAGAAAGCTAACTGGCTTCTGTTCGCCTCCCTCTGTCAGTCTCGTCTTAAGAGGAGATGGTCATGTCAGCTGAAGAACCTGTTTCTTGTTTTACTTCTATTTTGTTGGACGCAGCAGGTGAAACCATCCCTAGAACTTCCACATCACTCCCTCGGAAGCCGAGAGTACCATGATTCAATGAAAAGTGCCGCAAGGCCCAAAAAAATGCGCAAATCTGCTCAGCGACGTGCTTTTCGTAATCCGTCGCAATCGAATATTTTAACCTTTAAAAGACAGAGGGCGAAAGCCCGTTACATTTTTTAACGCGAACGCCGTGCTTCCTGGAGACGCTTCGTCTCCTTTTATCTTCTATGACTCCGTCCCAAAAGTCTGGAAGGCTGTTTGAAGAATTAGGGGCAGAGGTGGCTCGGCTTCTGTCAGCCATCTTAGAGATGGTGCCAGTTTGGTCACGGATAAAAAGGCTGTGGCCAATTTGCTTGCCTCCACCATTGCCCATAATTCTTCAACAGAGCATTATTCACCTTTCTTCCAGACAGAGAAGGAGAAACGAGAGTCTTGTACTTGTGATTTTATATCGGATAACTCGGAAGACTATAATGCTCCTTTTACATTTTCAGAATTGCAGCAAGCCATGTAGAAATGTACTGACTCTGCTGCTGGATTAGATAACATCCACTATCAGCTCCTAACACATCTGCCTGGGGATTCACTCCTTGTACTTCTCAAGGCCTTTAACCATATCTGGATGACCGGTCATTTTCCGCCATCTTGGCGCCAGACTGTGGTTGTGCCAATTCCCAAGCCGGGTAAGGATCCCTCCAACCCGGGCAACTACTGGCCAATCGCTTTGACATCTTGTTTATGTAAAACTATGGAACGCTTGGTCAACGCCCGCGTGGTGTGGCATCTTGAGTCACAGGGTCTCATCACAGACCTCCAATGCGGTTTCCGGCGCTTCCGTAGTACAACTGACCATCTAGTCCGCTTTGAGTCGTTTATCTGAGATGCTTTTGTCAACAAGCAGCATGTCTATGCAATTTTCTTCGATCTTGAGAAGGCATATGACACTACCTGGAAGTATGGTATAATGTCTGATTTGTCGGACATGGGTTTTTAAGGGCACCTGCCCGTTTTTATTCACAATTTTTTGTGTAACCGGTCGCTCCACCCTCTCCGACTCATTTGAACAGGAGATGGGTGTCCCGCAGGGCAGCATTTTATCTCCTGTTTTATTTAGCATTAAAATTAATAACATCTTTAAAGCCGTCAAGGATGATTCTGAATGATCTTTGTTTGTGGACGACTTTGCTTTGTGTGCGCGAGGTCGAGGACGCGTCCCTTGAGAGGCGCTTGCAGCTGTGCGTTGATTGCATCCAGGGGTGGGTGTCTCTCAACGGATTCAGGTTCTCGCCCTCCAAGACAGTCTGTGTGCATTTTACTAACCAGACGAAATTTTTTCCAGAACCTATCCTGAGCATTGCTGGAGTGCCAATTAAGGTGGCCGAAGAGGCAAAGTTTTGGGGGGTCATCTTTGACAAAAGATTGACCTTCCACAACCATGTTAACTACCTTAGAACCTCTTGTCGGAAGGCCTTCGACATTCTTCGTTTCGTTGGTCGTACTGACTGGGGTGCAGACCGCATTGTCTTACTTCGACTGTACCGGGCCCTTGTTCGGTCCAAACTGGATTACGGCTCTGTGGTATATGGCTCGGCTTCCAAGTCTGTTCTACAGCGTCTGAACACAATTCACCATCAAGGTCTGCGAATATATCTGGGAGCCTTCAGGACATCTCCAGTTTCTAGTATGTATGCCGAGGCAGGGGAGCCTTCTCTCAGGCTCCGACGCATCCGCCTCATGCTCAGCTACGTTTTGAAGCTGAAGGCCCATCCGAACAATCCTGCCTATGATTGTGTTTTTAACCCGTCGTTTGCAGAGATTTACGATGCCCATCCGGGAGCTGTCCGTCCACTTTCCTTCCGTGTCCGACCTCATCTGCAGGCGGCCGGAGTGGACCTGGACAAAGTTTCGGAATCTCTGCAACACATCACTCCACCCTGGCTACTACCAGTTCCTGACATCTTGCTGGACTTGACCGCCCACAAGAAGGATTGTACCCCACCAGCCAAATACCAACAGAGCCTCAATGAACTCCTTTTAATTTTTCCTGGCTATAGTCGTCTTTATACGGATGGGACCAAGTCTGAGGATGGGAGAGTGGCTGCGGCTGCAGTGTCCTCTCGCCATCCTAGACGCCCATTTAAGATCCGCCTCTCTGACCATTCCTCTGTATTTAGTGCAGAACTGCAGGCAATTCTGCTGGCACTCAGGCATGCCTATCAGTCTCGGGAAAGGAACTTCCTGATTCTGTCTGACTCTCTTTCTGCCATGCAGGCCCTTCAGGGCGCGGGAACAGACCACCCACTGCTGGTGCATATTAGAGAACTCTACGCAGACTTGATAAAGGAATATTATGACATCATTTGTATTTGGGTCCCGGGCCATGTGGGCATCGAAGGCAACAGAATCGCAGATTCCGCTGCCAACAGTGCCCGCAGTGACCCTGTCCCTGACACACAGACTGTTTATAGTGATTTTAAACCTGTGATTAGTGCGTACATAGCCCGCGAGTGGCAGTCCGAGTGGGACAAAGAGAAAGGGAACAAGCTGCATGAAGCTCTTCCAACGGTGTCCGACAGTCTCCCTTTCCGCTGCAGCAGCTGCCGTGAGGAGACTGTCCTTACTTGGCTCCACATCGGGTACACGTATGTTACGCACTCTTACTTACTTAAACAGGATGAGCGTCCATGGTGTTTTGCATGTGATGAGCAGTTTTCTGTTCGACACTTTTTGCTGTATTGTGCCGATCTAATTGACACGAGATATAAACACTTCACAGCAGACTCCTTGAAGGTTTTGCTCCGGATGTTCCCCCGGACAAAATTTTCAATTTCTTGAGAGAATGCAATATTTTTAACAAGATCTGAGCATTCCTAGACTATGTGAATTTTTTATTTGGCCATTTTTGAGAGTCTGTAGACGTTTCTTTTAAAGACTTGTGCGACATTTTAGCCTGTCATATTTTAAAATATATTTCCATCTTGTCTTACGACCTTGCGTTTAGTCTGGCTGAGCAGATTTTTACCCATCCCGCCGTGAGATGGCCTCAGTCGCCTGCTCGGCGTTAAATCCCAATAAATAAATAAATAAATAACTTTTTCAAACTGACCTCGAGCCCAAAGAGCTGGGCAGCGTCTAAGAAGCATGATGTGATGCGCTGCAGTCCTCTCTCTGTGTGTGCAACGAGGGCAGCGTCATCAGCAAAGCGCAGCTCACGAATCAGTCGGTCTAGGGTTTTGGTGTGGGCCTGCATCGTCTGAGGTTGAACAGGCTGCCATCGAGACGATACCTGATGTACACTGCGTCGTCATCGTCGAGGTCCACTGTGGCCTGCTTCAACATCATGCTAAAAATGATGGTGAAGAGGGTCGGTGCCTGCACGCAGCCCTGCTTCACACCGTTGAGAATGGGGAATGGTTCTGAGAGGGCATTGTTGAGTCTGACCTGGCCTTGCTGGTCCTCGTGTAGCTGGACGATCATGCTGAGGAACTTTGGGGGACAGCCAAGTCGCTCCAGGATCTGCCACATGCCTTGCCTGCTCACAGTGTCGAACGCTTTTGTTAGGTCGACAAATGTTACGTACAGCCCTTTGTTCTGCTCGCGGCACTTCTCCTGAAGCTGTCGCAGCACAAAGGCCATGTCGGTGGTGCTCCTGTTGGCTATGAAGCCACACTGGCCCTCTTTGAGGTGGTCTTCAGCGATGGCAGGTACCAGCCGATTCTGGAGCAGTCTTGTGATAATTTTCCCGGCAATGGACAGCAGGGTAATTCCACGATAGTTGGAGCAAGCAGACTTCTTTTCTTTGATCTTGTACAGGGTGATGACGACTGCATCACGGAGATCCTTTGCTAGAGTTCCTTCCTCCAAGCAGCAGAGAAAGAGGTCGTAGAGCTTGTTGTGCAGTGCTGGGCCTCCATGTTTCCAGATCTCTGGCAGGATTCCATCAATGCCTGCTGCTTTGCCATTCTTGAACTGGTGGATGGCTGTAAGGTTCTCTTCAGAGGTGGGCGGTTCGTCCAATTCAACCTTTACTGGGAGGTGTGGGATTTGGAGGATGACAGCTTCTTGAACAGTGCGCTCAGCGCTGAAGAAGTTCTGAAAGTATTCCGACCAGCGGTTCAAGCTGGAGGTATTATCTGTGAGGAGTGCATGTCCATCAGCTCTTCACAGGGGACTTTGTACCAGGTGCCTGGGGCCATACACTGCTTTCAGTGCTTCGTAGAAGCCCCTGTAGTCACTGTTGTCAGCGCAAAGCTGGGACCCTGTGCGAGTCTGGTCCACCACTCGTTCTGGAGATCTCTGAGCTTGCGCTAAAGACTGCTGCAGACGAGGCGGAAGGCAGACTTCTTCACAGGGCAGGCAGACTGGGCTAGGTGGGCCTGATGGGCGGTTCTTTTTGTTTTGTTTTTTTTTGCTAGGAGTTCCTAGATCTCTACGTCGTTTCGTCAAACCAGTCTTTGTTCCTCTTTCTAGCGAAACCCAAGACGTCTGCAGAGGATTTTGCAATAGCAGTTTTCAGTTGTTCCCAGAGGGTTACAGAGGAGGAGTCTCCTGGGTCAGTTATGTCTTTGAACCTGCTCTGTAAATCTGTCTGAAAGGCAGCTTTCACGTCGTCACGCTGAAGGCTAGCAACATCAAGCTTTTTCTTGGGGGCCACCCTTTCTTGGGTTTTGGCTTGAAGTGGAGCCTGAGTTTGCAGCGGACAAGGCGGTGGTCAGTGTAGCACTCTGCGCTGGGCATCACTCTAGTTAGGAGGACATCACTGCGGTCCCTCTGACGCACTAGGACATAGTCGATAAGGTGCCAGTGTTTGAAGCGAGGATGCATCCAGGTGGTCTTTCGACTGTCCTTTTGCTGGAAAGTAGTTTGGTGATGACAAGTTGCTGCTCTGCACAAAACTCCAACAGTAGGCGGCCATTGTCATTGCATTTCCCGACGCCATGCTTGCCGAGGACTCCTTTCCAGGCTTCAGAGTCTTGGCCCACTTTGGCGTTGAAGTCGCAAAGGATGATGACTTTGTCGTCTGCAGGTGTGCTCTGTAGGAGGCTATACAGGTCAGTGTGTAACATGTCCTTTTCTGCAGGCTCTGCCAGGAGGGTTGGGGAGTACACACTGAGAAGGGTGACCTGTTACTGGTGTCTTAGTGGGAGGCATATGGACATGGTGCGGTCTGATAAGGTTTTCCAGATTAGTCGCAATAGAGGTCTTGACCATGAAGCCCACGCCTGAGAACCGTCTTTCTGATGCAGGCCTGCCTGACCTGTAGAGGGTGTAGCCAGCGCCAAGTTCTTGAAGGCTGCCTTCGTCCGGGAGGCATACTTCGATGAGCGCGGCGATGTCGACGTTTAACCTCCCCAATTCATGGGCAATGCGGGCGGAGCGACGTTCAGGGCGTCCGCTGTCTGCTGTGTCGAGCATGGTTCGGATGTTCCAGCATGCTACATTGAGTCCGGTTGAGGTCGTCATGAGAGTGGATTCGTTGTTTTTTCTTGTTTTCTGACCGCAGGAGAAAATGCCCTTTGACCGCGGCTAGCCAACTGAGGTTGCGAGGGGACGAGCTTTGTTAGGCCACCTTTTCTAGGCCCCTCTAGTGTGGAGCAAGCAGTGCTGTCCCTAGAGAAGGCTGGTTGGTCGTTCGGCAGGGTGTGCCGAGTGACTTTGTCAACATCAGGCGACCAATATCCTGAACCGCCTGCATGCAGGTTTGAGACTGCGGCTTCCAGTGACATCTTTCACCTGCCGTTTCGCCCCTCGCCCGTCGCTACAGGACTTGGAATGGTCGGTGTCATGGTCCGAGGACGTTTCCTAAAGCCTGCGCGGTGGAGCTTTTTGATGGAGTGCAGTGTGCGCAGTACTGGCCCCACCCTTTAAACCCTTGGTTCGTCTACGAAGTACCCAACGGAGAAAGAAACACGCTTAGAAAAGACGGGTACAACAAATTATTTATTAATATTTCGGGTAAATACCCTTTGTCAAAATAGACAAACATCAACATCAGGCGACCAATATCCTGAACCGTCTGCATGCAGGTTTGAGACTGCGGCTTCCAGTGACATATTTCACCTGCCGTTTCGCCCCTCACCCGTCGCTACAAGACTTGGAATGGAATTTACCTTACTGTGTCGCTTCTGTTTGACTACTCACTAACCAGATAGGTGAGGCTGGCGCTGGTTGAAATGTACACATCCCATGCGGACTTTCTCAGCGTTGGCCGAACGATCGGTTGGATCCTTTACCCTTGCCTGTCGGGCGCCCTGTCGCCGGCCCGCGGAGTGGTGCGCGGGTGTGGGGCGGGGCGGGGCGATCGTGTGCATCCCTTGGGGATGTATGTGGTCGTCTTGTTGCGTGCCTGTGTGTTTTTCTGTGGGCTGGTGGGTGCCTGTTGGGTGGGGTTGGTGGCTCTAGCTGGTTGTCTCCCCCCCCCCCTTTTGTCCTTTTCCTTCTCTCTCTCTCTCTCTCTCTCTCTCTCTCTCTCTCTCTCTCTCTCTCTCTCTCTCTCTCTCTCTCTCTCCTCCCCTACCCCGCTCCCTCTGTCCCTCTTTCTCTCTTTACGCTTTTTCCCTTACCCTTCTTCCATTTCCTCCTCCCCTCCCCCTCCCCCCCGCCCCCACGCCCCCGTCTCTCTCTCTCTCTCTCTCTCTCTCTCTCTCTCTCTCTCTCTCTCTCTCTCTCTCTCTCTCTCTCTCTCCCCCTCCCTCTCTCTCTTTCTCTCTGCGCGCGCGCGCGCGTGTGTGTGTGTGTGTGTGTGTGTGTGTGTGTGTGTGTGTGTGTGTGTGTTATGTGTGTTTGTTGGAGCGAGTCGTGTTGATTTTCATGATGAGAACAATAGCTGTTTCATGTACAAAAACCGTTATGCTCTTTACATTTGCTGTAGTATACTTTTAAGTACCCAACGGAGAAAGAAACACAGTAAGGTATACTTTTAAGTGATAGCAATGTATGTGTACGTGATATATAACAAAATGATGTGTGTGTGTGTGTGTGTGTGTGTGTGTGTGTGTGTGTGTGTGTGTGTGTGTGTGTGTGTGTGTGTGTGTGTGTGTGTGTGTGTGTGTGTGTGTGTGTGTGTGTAGAGGGTTGTGCAGGCTTGGCTTGGCGCCTGTAGGCTACACCTTAATCTGGCACAAACCTGTACACGCGGCAATTGCACACGGGCGTACGTGCGTGTGTGTGTGTGTAAGAGAGTGATTTTATGTACGTTATTTTGTTTTGTAGTGTGTAGCAAGGACAAGAATGAAAACAGGTCTGCGCACCTATTCTTTTATCCTTGGAAAATAAAGTTTCATTTCATTTCTCTCTCTCTCTCTCTCTCTCTCTCTCTCTCTCTCTCTCTCTCTCTCTCTCCTCTCCTCTCTCTCTCTCTCTCTCTCTCTCTCTCTCTCTCTCTCTCTCTCTCTCTCTCTCTCTCTCTCTCTCTACGCCCCCCCCCACCTCCACCCACCCACCCCCGTTTTTTGTTGTTGTTGTTGTTGTTTTTTAGTTACCCTTGAAGACGGTTTCACAACTACCTACTCTCCACTTATACCGGTATTCTCTTACTGAATTTGATTATTTGCTTTGTTTCAATGACTTATTTGCTTGTTGTGTACCGTGCCAATTGCTGGGTTTCTTTCCCGGAGTACTCCCGTTTTTCCCCGAGGTAGTCCTGAACTTGAAGGTGATATAAAGTTTGCCTTCGGGTTGGTGTTTAGTAGGCTTTGTGTATTAGACACTCAGCCCACTTCGTGCCCAAAGGTACTCCCCGTTCGTTCGTTCTCTCCACCCCACCCCTCTCTCTCTCTCTCTCTCTCTCCTCTCTCTCTCTCTCTCTCTCTCTCTCTCTCTCTCCCTCTCTCTCTCTCTTCTCTCTCTCTCTCTCTCTCTCTTCTCTCTCTCTCTCTCTCTCTCTCTCTCTCTCTCTCTCTCTCCTCTCTCTCTCCTCTCTCTCTCCTCTCTCTCCTCTCTCTCTCTCTCTCTCTCTCTCTCTCTCTCTCTCTCTCTCTCTCTGTGTGGCCAAAACAATAGTCAAGATATATGAAGGGCCGGTACACACAGACGACAACAAACTTATCGTCATCACCGTGCACTTTAGGAAGAGGCGGACAACCGGTAGCACCTGCATGATTCAGGGGAAGAGAAAGGGTCTGTGGATGAGATCGGAGTACCGGGCCCTTTGTGATTATGTACAACAGCTCCTGGCCGGTACAGCGGACCCTACAGAAAATGTCCCCGTCACCAGCAACAATCTTGCATCTGCCCCCGATTTTACAGAAAGTACCGTCACTTCACCCGCCACCCCTCCCAACTCCTCATGGGCCTGCTGTTGGCTGTCTCCCTAGCAGACACCCCCATCACCCCTACCCTCTTCACTCTCTCGGACAACAAAGAAGTCTCTCTTCTTGTGCAGCCGGCGGAGTCGTCAATCACAAGGGATTATCAGCCGACGCCCCTTCTACCCGACCACTCATCCTTGCCTAATCCCATCACCACATCTACTGACCGGGACTGGGATTATATAATACAGAGGCCGCACCCACCACGGCCCGCGGGACTACCTGTCCTGATGAGGACACCACTGACCCTGATACTCTGCGAGCGCAACTCAAAAGTGCTTCCCGCCTGGTTAAGTAAGGAAATCAAGGATGCCATGCAGCTCCGAGATGACTATAAAAGAAAGAAGGATTTTGTAGCTTATCGAAGGCAAAGAAATCATGTTAAACATTTAGTGAGGAAAGCTCAAAGGTCACTTTTTCCCCGTCTTATGAACAGAAAGAAAGATGTCGTGTCTGTGTGGCGAGCGATCAATGCTTTTACGAGGTCCAAAAATACCGCACAATGTGCACAGTTATCAGCTGATATCTTGAATCAGCATTTCCTCTCGGCTGCCAGTACGTTGCTAAAAAATACATATTCTGGTCAGTCTTCAGCTGTGTCAGAAAAGCTAAAGACGTTTTGTGCAGAACGGCTGGACTCTGATACATCATTCAGCATTCCCCTGTTAACGATATACGACGTGGGAAAATCCATCTCGTACTTGAAGAACAAACGTATTAGTAGCTCAGTTCTGAAAATGGCCCTACCGTATATTGTAGATACATTGACATATATATACAACCTTTGCATAAAGCAGGGGATATTTCCATCTTCTCTAAAAACAGCCAAAGTGATCCCACTACCTAAAACGAAAGACCTTGCCGACCCTAACAAGTTCAGGCCCATTTCGCTACTGTCAACACGGTCGAAATCGATAGAAAGACACATTCACACACACTTACAACATTTTCTAGAAAAACACAAACTCATACATCCATTACAATCTGGCTTTCGGCGGAAACACTCCTGTCACACAGCATTGGTACACCTAGTTGACAGATGGCTTACTGCCATGAATAGCAAATGACTGGAGCTGTATTTTGGGACCTTTCAAAATCATTTGACCTTGTCAATCATAAAACTTTAGTTCAAAAACTTAATGTCTATCAACTAAGCGCAGACACACTTGCCTTCCTTACGTCATATCTGCATGGGCGTACGCAGTATGCCTATGTGAATGGTAAAAACTCACCTGAGGGGGTGATAGAGCACGGAGTACCACAGGGATCGATTATTGGTCCATTATTGTTCTCTGTCGTCATAAACGAACTTCCAATACATATATCTGACTCCAGTGTAACTTGCAGTCTTTTTGCAGACAATGGAACACTGGACGTTTCGTCATCAGACGTAACATGTTTGGTAAAGATTCTCCAGGACAATTTAAATAAGGTATCTGAATGGTGCAGAAATAACGCCATGATACCTAATCCCACTAAAACCAAATGCATGCTGATTACCACACGGCAAAAGCATCAGTTGAAGCCCCTCCCCTTTAACTAACACTTAACGGCCAGCCTGTGGAGCAAGTCAGGGAACAACGCGTGCTTGGAATCAACTTAGACGACAAGTTGTGCTGGCAAGGCCACATTACTAAACTGTGTAAAATAGTATCTAAAAATGTATTCCTCCTGTCGAAATTGAGACATTTCGCTGATGAGCCAACAAGGAAACTCTTGTACTATGCCCATATTCAGTCACATTTGGATTATGCCTCATCTATTTGGGACGGTATTAGCGATGCTAATTTAAAAAGTCTGAACTCGCTCCACAGAAGAGCCATTAAACTCATTGTTGACAGACCCTCAGAAGTCATTAGTACTGACAATAAGTTCAAGCTGTTAGACATTTTGCCACTTGAAAAGCAGTTTATGTATAATAAGTTGGTGCTCATGCGCAAAATCAACCTCTCAGAAACACCAGCCTATCTCAATAGTTTGTTCCACTTTGCTCATACGAGGTCCTGTCGAACACCAGGGAACAATCTTGTAGTACCGATGCCTCGACTGGACAGTTATAGGTCGTCATTGTCCTATTCTGGTGCAAAGTTATGGAACTCTATTCCTGCGGATGTTAGAGCCGCGCCATCGCTTAAAACTTACAAGACCAAGATGCTGAAACATCTAGGCAAAACTTAATATTTCCTTTTATTTTTTATTTTATTTTTATTCTTACGTATAAAACAGTGCTCTCCATGCCTTGTGCGGCATTTCACGGATAGTCTGCATTCTCTTGTAACATTTATGAACGCGTGTAATATACCGCTGGCATTCCAGCAAGCCGAATTATGTAATATCCATGACCCCATGGACTCGGCTGGCCAGACGGGATGCCGTCGCTAGACACAGCACAAACGCTCGCGCCGCGTAGCAGTGCTATAGTTTCTTCGCGTCGACCCGCGCGCGCGATGATTGCGGGATCACTATACATTACTTTTACTGCAGACTATAGCAGCTAGCTGTGCGCGGTTTTGGCGCGGGGAGGCCGCTATCGCATGTGTGTGTGTGTTTGTCTGTGTGTGTGCGAATGTATGTGTGTGTGTGTGTGCACGCGTGCATCCCTACGGGCGCGCGCGCGTGTGTGTCAGTGTGTCAGTGTGTGTGTGTGTGTGTGTGTGTGTGTGTGTGTGTGTGTGTGTGTGTGTGTGTGTGTGTGTGTGTGTGTGTGTGTGTGTTGTATGTTTGTTGGAGTGAGCCGTGTTGACTGATTTTTATGATGAAAACAATAGCGGTTTTATGTACAAAATCCTTTTTATTCTTTATATTTGCTGTAGAATAATTCTAAGTGATACAATGTATGTGTGCATGATATATATATACATGATATATATAATGTGTGTGTGTGTGTGTGTGTGTGTGTGTGTGTGTGTGTGTGTGTGTGTGTGTGTGTGTGTGTGTGTGTGTGTATGTGTGGAGGGTTGTGCAGGCTTGGCTTGGCGCCTATAGGCTACAAGCTAATCTGGCACAAACCTGTGCACGCGGCAATTGCACACCGGCACGCGTGTGTGTGTGGGTAAAGGCCCCGCTACACATGCCCGGTTTTGAGGCCGATTCCCGATCAGTTTCGAATCGGTAGGTGATCGGGCCGAACTAAAAAAACGTGTGCACTGCCACACATTTCCCGACTTGTTTAGCCGACCGGTTTGAACCGAAGATCAAAGTCGTACCAGTTCTGCAAAATGACTGCTAGTTTTGACAGTGATGATGATGTGCTTGCATTATCAGCAGATTTGCATCATATTCGGGAAGAGGCGTGCGAAACATCAGCAACGGCGGTGGTACTGATCACAACAGGCGTGTTCCGCCATTTACAAACTGAAACGACATGCTTTGCGAGACGCGCTCTGATTGGTTGAAGCTTACAACCGGGGCCGATTCGTATCGGAAAAATAGAGCATGTTCTAGACACCCGATTCCCAGCCGATTGGGACCGGATCGGATAATTGACGTCATCCGATCGCAATCGGATCGGAATCGGCTTCAAAATCGTGGCACAACCGGCACGTGTGGCGAGGCCTTAAGAGAGGGATTTTATGTACGTTATTTTGTTTTGTAGTGTGTAGCAAGGACAAGAATGAAAACAGGTCTGCGAACCTATTCTTTTATCCTTGGAAAATAAAGTTTCATTTCATTTCATTTCATTCCCCCCCCCCCCCCAACCCACCCATGATTTTCTTCGGGTGGGTAGGGATGAGGCCAAGTCGTTAAAGCGACTCTGCCCCGTGGCACGCTTTGATCGCTATAGCGGGATCTGAAAATCAGTCACAGTAACAAGTGATCTCTCTCTCTCTCTCTCTCTCTCTCTCTCTCTCTCTCTCTCTCTCTCTCTCTCTCTCTCTCTCTCTCTCTCTCTCTCTCTCTCTCTCTCTCTCTCTCTCTCTCTCTTCATGACCTGAAGTGCGATCGCACGCAGTTGATTTCGCTCTTACTGAGCAGTGATTTGTGTAGGCTATACAAGGTGCACATGCTGGAATTTTATACCTGTGGACTTGTGATATGATCCTCTACACAATGGTGATGTTATTTTCGTGACATTCTACGATTCTCGTGGATTATTTATACTTTTCACAGATTTCTTTGTTCAGTCTTCACTGATATGGGCCCGGTCTACAACGGCTGTACACGGCGCGCAGTCGAAAACCGCGCTTCCTATATTTCTCTGTTGTAGGTGGTTTATCGTTGCGCGCACTCAGCGCATGGAATTGGGGTCAGTGCCGGTCTGGCATACATCACACCGCCTCTGAGTCTGTCAAACGTAGCCGAGTCAGAGCTGATAACGCCACACAAACGCTACAGTAAAACTCGGCTCTGCTAAACTCGGCTCTGCTGTTGACTCGCCAGTGTTTACAAACATCGGCCACGATCATGCGGATGCTGCGCCACACTCTCCTCACGCTTCGTGTGTGATACAACTCTGGCTTAGCCGTGATCTGTGAAGCTGAGTGGCATCATGGTTGAGTGACCTTGTAAGACTGACGGACGCACTGACTTGTCGGCCAGCTTTGGCTGGCGACTTATCCTTTCAAGTAGGTGTCCAGCTGATTAGCGACCAACATGTCGTCACACCTCGAGTAAGTGACTATGGCGACACCACCATCCCCTTACAATGGGCCCCTCCACACGCTCCTCTTCATCAAACTCTCGCCTTTCCCTTGAAAAGATTATCCGAACGAGAGACCCGATCCAAGTAAAGTTTGAGTCCGACATAGCAAGAGTTCCCCTATGGCGACGTGTCCTGCATACGCTGTATGTTGAAGAGCTTATGCCCACAGGTGTGAATCTGCGCTGGGAAGACAGAGACAAGAAGCAAAGCGTACTGAGTGCACCTGTTCCCATTGACCCTCCGTACACCAACAAACTGTTTGAAACACTTGTGCAACTGTGGAATGGATCGAAGAAACTCGTCACAATAACTGTATATTACACCACAGGGACTGTTACTATTCAAGGAAACTGCTGCCAAGAATGGGTCGATGAAGAATTTCGGATGTTAAAAGACACTGTAGACAACATGGCCTCCTCTCAATCCCAGTCCGCACCTGAAATCCCGTCACCTCTACCCACTGCCCGCGATGTTCCGTCTGACTGCACTGATGAGATTAGTGCGGTCTCATCTCTGACCAAAGATGCCGTCAGTGACGTTTCGGCTGAATGCACAAAGGAGATTAGTGCAAGCACTACCCACATACCGCAGCCACCAGCCACGGAAGCGAAACACACTGCATCTGAATCTGACAAGACTCACATAACTCCAGCCCAGGCTATCGAAACTAATCCTGACGTGTCGGCCAGTGACACGACTGACGCCAGTGGATCCAAAGATGCCGACTCTTCAGTCCTCAGCAGCGCCTCGGGAGATGACGTGTCGGCCAGTGACACGACTGACGTCAGTGGATCCAAAGATGCCGACTCTTCAGTCCCCAGCAGCGCCTCAGGTGATAACAGCAGTCCCTCTTTATCTGACCTGATTACTCATGTGTCCTTAACCCAGGTCAGCCAGCCGGCCATTACATTTTACCAGCCTTGCGACCTCTCGACAACAACCGCTGATCAGCCCATTTCACTCGCAACTCTAGCACAAATAGCACAAAACCCAGAACTAACGTGCGTTGCGCGAATGCAGCAGCAACTAGCCCTGAACGTAGCTACTATTAGGTGCCTCCAAATCCAGCTACAAGAAGTGCAAACTGAACTGGCTAATGTCAAGAACCAGTGTGCTGCACACACTAAGACCCTTGCAGAGATGGACTGCCTTGTGCGAGATAACGAGGTCAAGGCGAAAAGTGGGAGAAAGGCAGTTGAGGAATATGCAGAAAGCATTAACTCAGCTGTAGAAGGACTCTCAGCGGACCACGTCAGGCTAAATGAGAAAGTGACTCAACTGGCTAGCAGTAGAGACAACCATGCCAGTAGACTAAAAGACCTAAAAAAGCAAGTGGAATCCCTGTCTAAAGCCAGTGCCTGCAGCAACACCCAGAATTTTGAACCAGCCAACGAAACCCCCAACGCCCCCAAATGCTCACCCCAAAAAGATAGTGTCTCACAATCCCTCATGTCCCCTCCCCCTAAAGACTCTACCACGACCGACAACACACTCCTCGTGCAAGTTCCAGTTAAAAACCGGTATTCTGTATTGTCTGAGTTGGATGAGAACAGACGAGGCCACGATACCTCCACCCGCATTACCAACGACAGTAACATCAGCGCTAAGGAAAATGCACCCGAGAACAGACGAGGACACGATACCTCCACCCGCATTACCAACGACAGTAACATCAGCGCTAAGGACAATGCACCCCTAGAACAGCTTCAGCTCCTGCAAGTACGACCAGGTGTCAACACGCTGTTAATCGGGGATTCTGTGCTGAAAGGTGTTGACGAGCGCAGGATGTCTGTCGACGGTGCCCTTGTACAGAATCTGTCTGTCTCCGGCCTGACTGTAGCTGATGTCACTGAGTGGCTCCGCACTTTGCCACCAATGCCCCACATCCGCCGTGTGACGACGCATGTTGGTATCAACAGCTGCAAAGTGGGCGCCGTCAGCAAGCAGTCCTGGGACCAGCTCTTCCGTTTCCTACGCTCAGCCTTTCCCAGCGCCGCTGTGTACATATCCTGCATTATTCCAGGTGGAACTGAACATTACCTGGCAAAGGCTGTGTTTGCTTCCAACGACAATCTCAGGGCTGTGTGTGAGCAGGTCAAGATCCCCTACATCGACCATGTCCCCCGTTTCTTGACAGGTAATCTTGCGCCGCGTCAGACTCTGTTCCAGAGAGACAGAAGTCACCTGACAGAGGAAGGCACCAAGCGACTGGCACTCGCCATCAGGTTCGCCGGAGCAGCACGCCGCTCACCGGGATACGATGTGCCGAAAGCGGATCGTCATGCGCCTACCAACCCTCAAAATCGAGGACCACAGCACTACCAGAATCAGGCTTCTGGCAGGGGCACAGGATGGGGACAAGCAAATGGAGGAAACAATTTCAAAGTCCATACCCATCCCAACCATTCCCACCCCAACCATGCCCACATCAACGCCCACCCCCACAACAACCAAACCCCTCCCAGCCAAGCTAATTCCAACCACGTTCAAGCCCATTTTCAACAGTCTCAAATTTGCCAAGCCCATTCTGCTCAAACCCAGTTCAACATGTCTGACAATGCCAGTTACAACTCTGCCCAGCCTGGTTACCCCCCGACATTCTGTCCCCAGCAAGGTCACGCCGGGCAGTTCACTCCGTCAGAACGCGAATTTCCGCGCATTCCACCCTCCGACCAAGGCTCTAACAGCGCCCTTCACGCCCTCGCCACCGCTAATCCCACACCGACCAGAGGGTGGGAGAGCCCTGCCATTACACCCGGATTAGACGCAACGCAGAGGATGCGCATGCTTGCGCAGCTCCTACAGCCATTCATTCAGGGCTTTACCGGCTAATAATCTCATTAACCCTCCTGTGCATGCAACCACCGGTGCTGCAAACAGTACATGCTGCAAACAGTACATGCTGCAAACAGTACCGATGGATGCATGAACAGGAGGATTAATTGTCCATTGTTGGGTTAATAGGTGGTGTCTACTATTAACAGATTAGCTGCGATATCAACTGACAAGTTAACCGCAGCCTTTCCTACAGGGATTTATCTGCCACTAACTTGCTTAACCCCGTTGTGCATGCAACCACCGATGCTGCAAACAGCACCGGTGGATGCGGCATGAACAAAAGGGTTAATTTTCATTTGTTGAACTAGTTCATCACTGATTTACTGACGCTTTAATTAGACGTTTATATTTGGTGATTGTGAACACGAGCACGGCAAGCTGACTGCTATTGTTACAGATGTAACTTGTTCTTACCGTAAATCAGTTAGAGTGACTACCAACGTTATTGTCTGCATCCACTGTGCTGTTTATTGATTACTTTGGTTCTACCTTCTAGCCGCGTTGGTCATAAACTGATGTGACAGTAACATTGAGTGTTACCACCAGAGACTGTGTTAGTTTACACTGTAAAGATTGTGCTCATTTAAGAAAGACTTAATTTTCAGCCTCTTTCGTGTCTTTACAGTGAGACAGACTATTAGCTTGAGTGATTTAATTAAAATTGTACTGGAACGACAAAGAAGGGAACTTAGTGACAGCCGAACATACAGGTGTTCCATGCGGCGTTTCAAGTTGCGTCACTTTTTTCTTGTGGTTCAGTCACTCCCGCAGCGAGTTTTTTTTGAGAGCTCAGTAGCTTAACGGCTACTTGTTCTCTGGAGGACTTTTATTCAATTACGTGGCCTTTTATCGTTTTATAGTTTTATAGTATTTTTTATTTCCGTGTTTTTCTGTATTCAATTGTTTCTTCATTGTTTATCTTGTGCACTCTGTATTTTGTAATAAGTCCAAGCGAATTTTCCATCAAAGGTGCAGTTATGAGAATAGGGCACCTCAATGTGTTTCATTTGTACAACAAACTAGCCGACATATCTGTATATATTAACGATCCTACACCGTTCCACCTGTTTGGACTCAGTGAGACGCGTCTGAGTTCCTGTGTAAGCGATGCAGCAATCAGTATCCCCAATTTTTCAGTTATTAGACGAGACCCCTTGTCTCCCGGTCAAACTGGCATCGCTGTCTATATTCATAATTCTATCCAGCATTTAGTTCATCGACGCGTCGACCTAGAAATGATGGGGGTGGAGTGCGTATGGGTCGAAGTCAAGTGTCCGAAATCAAAACCGGTATTAATTGGGTTCTTATATAGAAATCCCGCCTCAACTTTTGAGTGGTACGATCAGTTTAGTCATAACCTTGACAGAGCTTTAAAAAAGAAGGCCGACATTCTTCTATTGGGCGATTTTAATATAGATTTACTTAAGCCGCACCCCGCCTGGGGCTCAACGTCATCTCTGTTTGGCTTAGTACAGTTAGTGAAATCACCCACCAGAATTACTCCAACTACTTCCACGCTTATTGACCACATATATACTAATAAACCCAAAGCCGTCTCTGACGTTGATGTCTCAAATCTTAGTGTTAGTGATCATTATCCTGTGGCTTGCTCCTGGTCTTCTAAACTCCCTAAACCAAAAAAGAACGGCCATACAACTATAACGTATAGGACATTCAAACACTTCAGGAAAGACGAATTTCTATTTGATCTAGAAAATACTCCTTTTAATGACGTGCTCCTGTCCTATGATCCTAATACCGCCCTCAGTATTTGGTACTCTCTTTTCCTAAATGTACTTAATAAACATGCTCCTCTACGCGAGAGGAGGGTAAAATCTAACACTCTTCCTCCCTGGCTTACTCCGGAAATCATGCAGGCGATGGCGCTTAGAAACGATCTACGTAGCAATAAAATGTTCACTGAATATAAGCAACAGCGTAACCGTGTTAAATACATGATCAGAGAGGCAAGAAAAAAGTTAGTTCGTGACACGGTTAAAGACAGCAAAGATACCTCTACTATATGGCGCCTTCTAAACACACTTACTAGGGGGTCTCCAAGTACCGCAACTACCATTCCCACTAATCTTACTGCTGATACATTCAATGACCATTTTCTTTCGATTGCCAAATCTCTAATATCGCCAAGCCAGGATAACACTTATCACCGTTCAAATTTGCTGTCTGAGTTTTGTCAACAAAGAACAATGGGCACAGCCCCCTTCAACATCCCTATGTTAGCTGTTCATGAAGTGGGTTTACTTATAAGTAACCTTCCAAATAAAAAGTCCTCGGGGCCTGATGACATCAGCCCGAAAATACTTAAACTGTCTCTCCCATACATTGTAGAATCCTTAACTTATATTTATAATCTCTGTATCCAGCATAACACTTTTCCTAACGAACTTAAATATGCCAAAGTAATTCCACTTCCAAAAACAAAAGATCGTTCTGATCCTAATAATTATCGGCCTATTTCTTTATTATCTGTTTTGTCCAAACCACTGGAAAGGCACGTTCATAAACACCTGCTTGCTTACCTAGAAAACCGTAAGCTCTTCCACCCTTTCCAATCCGGATTTCGTCCGCAGCATTCATGCCACACAGCACTTACACGCCTTGTTGACACATGGCTCAAGGGTATGAATAAGTCACAGTTAACAGGAGTAGTCTATCTGGATTTTAAGAATGCTTTTGATCTGATTAACCATACTATTCTGACTGCTAAGCTTCACACATACCTCAATAACGGAGACGCAGTTGCTTTTTTCACATCTTACCTTACTAAAAGAAAACAAAAGGTTCTTGTTCATGGCTCATACTCCTCTCTCAAAGATGTAAGCTTCGGTGTGCCCCAAGGGTCTGTACTGGGCCCTCTACTGTTTTGCTTATTTATCAATGATTTGCCTCTACATATTACTTGCCAAGATGTACAATGCGACCTTTTTGCTGACGACACCTCAGTTCATACTACTAGTAAAGATATACAGGTAATTTCCGACAACCTACAACAAAGTCTTCATGAAGTATCAGCTTGGTGTATAAACAATTCTATGGTTGTTCATCCAGCCAAAACGAAATCGATGGTAGTCGCCACGCGCCAAAAACAGCAGATAATGCCTCTATTACTTAACCTTTCACTTAAAGGTAGTCAGGTAGAACAGGTAAATGAACATCGAGTACTGGGGATTAAAATCGACAGTCAGCTAAAATGGCAAGCTCATACAGACGCCTTATGCAAAATAGTAGCCAAAAATCTCTTTATGTTATCAAAACTGAAATATTATACTGATTCAGATACCCGTAAACTATTTTATAACGCTCACATACGTTCTTATATCGATTACGCGTCATCGGTATGGGATGGGTGTAGTGAGGTCCATTTAAAGAGACTCAATTCCCTACACAGACGAGCGGCCAAAATAATCTGCCCTGATCAACACCTTAGCACTGAAGAAAAGCTCTCAAAAGCAGGTCTCCTGCCACTTCAAGATCATTTTAAATATAACAAAGCAATCTTTATGTTCAAAGTGTGGAAACGCAAAACACCTGAGTACATCTCCACTTTGTTCCGTAAGTCTGAGTCCAAGCTTGGAAACATCAGAAAGCTTTTCATAGTCCCAAAACCAAGGATCGATCTATATAAAACTAGCTTATCCTTCTCAGGGGCACTTATCTGGAATGCCCTTCCAGACCATGTAAAATCCGCCTCCTCGCTAGCCTGTTTTAAAAAGGGTCTCTTCAAATATTTTGTGGATCACTCGTAGGGATGACTCAACCACTTGTATTATATGTTTCTTTTTATGCTGGGTCCAATTTATTCCCAATTAAGTCTGTTATCCTTTTCAATTATCATTTGGACTACCCCACCCGGGTCTGCCCTGGGGGACTTGGGTGGGGTTAGGTATTTTTTAGTTCCCAGGGTCACCCTGGTCAGCCCCACAGGGTGGGGTTTTCTCTCTATTCTGGGGCATGTGTTTCTGTCTACCCGAGGTCCATTCACCTGTATTTGCCTTTTTTAAACTCTCCCTACTGTCTGCACTGCCTGTAGCTCTTGATATTGGATGTGTGTTGCTAAATGGTCTTAGCTTTATTTAGGCCCCATGTGTTAGGTTTATTTAATGTGTTTGACCGGCTGGCGACATACATTCAATGTTCTGTTTAGTTGGTTGTTTTTTTTTCACAAGCAGTGCAGGCACGTCCTGAGAAAGCCTTGTTGCTGTCGGGACGTTAAGCAATGTACAATCAATCAATACAATCAATCATTTGGACTACTTAGCTCTATGTGTGAAGGGGGGTGGGTGGGTGGGGGGTGTCTGTGAGTCTATGAGTATGTCTGTCTATGTGAATAGTGTTGTCATCGCTTTGCAAGTATTATGTTTACTTATATGTATGTATATTTGTAGTTAGTCTTGTAGTTGTTAGCAACGGCAGGTTTGTAAAATGGCTGTGTCGATGACGATGTCAATGCCTAAACCGTTGTAAAATAAAGTTTCATTGATTCATTGATTCATTGATTCTCTCTCTCTCTCTCTCTCTCTCTCTCTCTCTCTCTCTCTCTCTCTCTCTCTCTCCTCTCTCTCTCTCTCTCTCTCTCTCTCTCTCTCTCTCTCTCTCTCTCTCTCTCTCTCTCTCTCTCTCTCACTCTTTCAGTTCAATAAAGGTGTATTGATGTACAAGCTGTACAAGCAATCATGTCCACTGTACTTGAGTTCTTTTTTCTCAGAAGGGATGAAGCTTCTAGACATGGACAACAATTCAAAGTACCCCTGCCGCGTATTGATTTATTCAAAACCAGTTTGTCATTCTCGGGAAGTTCATTCTGGAATTCTATTCCTGCAGAAATCAGAAATGCAAAGACGCTCACCTCATTTAGGGTCAGCCTCTTCAAACACCTAGAATCCCCGAGGTAGTCTAATCATTACAGCACAAGGATAACTTGCGCGTGTGTTCAGGTGTGTGAATGTGCGTGTGTGTGTGTGTGTGTGTGTGTGTGTGTGTGTGTGTGTGTGTGTGTGTGTGTGTGTGTGTGTGTGTGTGTGTGTGTGTGTGTGTGTGTGTGTGTGTGTGTGTGTGTGTGTGTGTGTGTGTGTGTGTGTGTGTGAGTGAGTGAGAGAAAGAGTGAGTGACAATGACAATGACAATGACAATGATTCTTTATTTTACAACGGTGAAAGTTTTGGTGAAACCATTTTTCGAACTTGCCGTTGCTAATCTACTTTACATATAATGCACAAATCACAAAATACTATCATTAAATTGGGAAAAACTAAATATATAACTAACAAAAAATTGAAATATAAAGTTTTAAAAAAGAAGAAGAAATCATTGAAAAAGTAGAAATAAACATAGAAAATCCCACACATACACACAATTGTAAAGGTATAAATCTCCATACATACATTCATAAACACAAGCACGAGCACAAAACACACACACACACACACAAACACACACACACACACACGCGCGCGCGCGCGCACGCACTCGCGCACGCACACACACACACACACACACACACACACACACACACACACAATACGTGCAGCATTAGCATCTTGTATTAAGTAAAAATATAACTGAATTGAAGAGTTAGAAAGGGGAAAATCGTACACTGCAAGTGTAGATTGCTGTGAAAATCTTACGATGCTGAGGTGAGGTACTTGAAGAGAGCAGTTTTAAAAGACGAAAGCGTTGTTGATGTTGTAACATGTTTGGGCAATGTGTTCCACATGCTAGCACCTGAAAACGCTAAACTTGTCTTATAGAGATCGATTCTAGGTCGTGGCACAGTAATGGACTGCCTTGATCTGGAGTATGTTGATGCCGTGAGGGAAAACATTTTTTTAATATACTCGGGGAGTCTGTTATTCAATACTTTGAATATCGTTATTCCCTTATTGTATAATAAATGTTTTTTCAAGGGGAGAAATTCTAAGGTTTTCAGTTTATTATCCGTTGTTGAGTTAGGGTCTGAAAGGATAAGCTTCGCGGCTCTACGATGAAGAGAGTTCAGTCTCTTTAACTGGACCTCGCTTGCGCCATCCCACACCGTAGAAGCATAATCTATATGTGACCTGATGTGGGCGTTGAAGAACAGTTTTCGTGTTTCTACATTAGCTATATGTTTTAACTTGGATAAAATAAACAGTGAGAGAAAGAGTGAGAGAGCGAGCGAGAGAGCGTGCGAGAGGGCGTCTCTTTTTTTTTTTTTTTTTTCTTTTTCTCTATAGGACAGTCTCACTTCTCATCAAGTACGGGTTATCTTTCGCTGCTCTTTAGCGTAGGAGAACGCTCACTGAGTTCCGGCTGCTGTTTCGATAATGGCGTCAGCATTAAAGGCTAGATCGGCACAAGTATGTGGAGGTGGAAAACATTACTGTGTTATTTGCCATAACCACCGAGGAAAAATTATTGACGGAAGAGTTGTCAAGCTACATAGCTGTCCAGCAAACAAGCAACTTAAAAGAGCTTGGAATCTGTATGTCTAAACAAACTGGCCCCTCCTACAGCCCTCCCCTCCCTGGCGATCCATCCAATGGCCAGCGCCCAACTGAAGAGACCCCCGTCACGTCAAACGTCACTATTCCCATCACGGCGGTGGATTCAACAGATGAACGACGCGTGTCGAGTGAGGGCAGAACAGAACAGAACAACGTTTATTGTCGAGGGGCCCATTGGGGCCAAAGGACACAGATGGATCGGACTTAACTATCATGTACATTACTTTATATCATTATTTAAGCTTCTTCAGTCCACACGGAATTTTGTACTTTTCTGTCGGCAGTTCATTGGTGTTCACCGCGCGGCGTCTTTGTTCGTGGAGTCATCCCGTCTGTATTATTCCTTCGCCGATGATTTTCGCGTGGTCTGTGGTTCCGTTCGGTCTTGTAGCGACTCCGACGGTCCGGGGCGTGAAAAAGAAGAGAGAGGATGGTACGCAGTATCAATGCTGTATGATCGTTACGTTCAGTCTCTCCCTTATGGAGAACTGAGCAGTCAAATACGAACTTTGCTAGAGTGCATTGTGCATCCTCCCTGGCTAGTAGTTGGCTTGGCTTATGGCAGTCTGTACTTAAAGCTAGCTGAATTCTGAGCTGATTATATAAGCTACAATCGTCTAGCATGTGAATTTCGTCCTCTACTACTCCACACGCGCGACATAGTCTATGTTCCCGGGGTGTGTTTGTATACCTGCCTCTTTCTACTTCCTGCATGTGGGCACTTACTCGTAACTTGGTGAGGGCTTGTTTGTGTTCTCGTATTTTTTGTACATAAGGTAGCTTTGTATTTCGTATTTATCAGTTGCTTTGTTATAGAATGTCAGTCTAGATGTGTTGCTCCGCTTAATTCTGTTCCAGTATCTAGTGTATTGCTCTTCTAGTTTTCTATGGAGGTCTGTTTTAAGTGAGGTTCCCCTGAATGTACACTGGTTATCCTACACGTGGCGGAAACAAAGTGAGCAGAGAATTTGTCTTGTAAAAGCGACCCACGGGGCGGTGGTTTCGAGCTGTTCGTGATACGCCTGTTTGAGGTAGGAGGTGCTATCAGAGTTTAGCATGTGAAGCCAAAAACCTATCACTTGGACCGATACTCTGGTGCTCACAGGGAACTGTCCGATCTCAGCTAGGGTCGGAATATTCATAGCTTTTTTGTGGATGCCTAAGATAGACTTGGCAAATTTCAGTTGAATGCACTCGTGAGACATTTGTCCCTTCATGCAGTCATCGAAGAGGTGACTCAGGTCACTGTCAATACTTTTTGCCTTTAGTGTGAAAGGGAACCATACTTCTTATGCATATGTTGCGACAGGGACCACTAGAGAGTCAAACAGTTGCATTATCTTTTTAGTATGTAGGTCAGTTTTGTTTGTATAGTGAGCGTTTAAGGGTATGAGCGGCTTTGCTGGCTTGTCTCCCTAGGTGGTCTTGTGCTGAGGTAAAGCTGCCTTTGTTATTAAACATTACCCCTAGGTACTTGTATGTATCCACAGTTTCTATTAAGTCGTTTCCATATCTAAATACGGTGGTTACTTTTGGTGCTGCTCGTGCGAATGCGATTACTACATCTTTGTTTTGTTTTTATTGACAGTCAGGCCCCAGTCTTCACAGTATTTATGTAGTTTATTTAATTTGTTCTGGAGGCCAGCTTTTGTAGTGGACAGAACCGCTAGATCGTCTGCGTACAGTAAGCACGGTATTTCAGTACCTGTCGTGTTCTTAACGGTTGGGGAGTCTTCGTCCTTTAAGCAATTTGGGAGGTCGTTGATGAAAATATTGAACAGAGTAGGGCTTAAGATCATGCAGGAAACCCTCCACGACCACCATACTTCAATCTCTATTGGTGGCAGATCCCTGTGCAATCTTCGATTCGCAGACGACATTGACCTCATGGCAGGCAGCAATAGTGAGCTCCAAAACCTGACAGACAAACTTTCAAGTAGCGCAGGGTCTTATGGCATGGAGATCAGTACGGATAAAAGCAAAGTGATGATCAACACCACAAGCGACAGCAGCAGCAATATTCACATGAATGGCCAAAAGCTAGAAGAGGTCAATAGCTTCAAGTACTTGGGAGCCACCCTGTCCAAAGACGGTAGTTGCATAGCAGAGATCCGTATCAGGATAGGTACAGCAACATCCGCAATGGCCAGGCTGGACAGGATATGGCGAAGTAACTCCATCAGCTTCACCATCAAGTACAGGCTTTACAAGTCCCTCGTAGTGTCTCTTCTACTCTACGGCTGTGAGACTTGGACACTGCTTGCAGACTCAGAAAAGAAAATCCAGGCCTTTGAGAACAAGTGCCTGAGGAAGTTGCTCCGCATCTCGTACCGCGAGCACAAGACCAACGAATATGTACGGAGCATCGTCACTTCCCTGGTGGGCCCACATGAACCCCTTCTGGCAACTGTGAAACGGCGCAAGCTTGCTTGGTTTGGCCACGTGACCCGACACAACACCTTGTCCAAGACTATCCTCCAAGGCACTCTCGAAGGAAGTCGTCGGCGAGGTCGTCAGAGAAAGAGTTGGGTCGCAAACATAAAAGAATGGACCGAACTCGAGATGCCAGACTTGCTTGCCACCGCCCAAAATAGAACTCAGTGGAGAGCACTGTCTGTTGCTGCTGCCTTTCAGTCCCCCCAACGCCCAGTTCGGGCAAGGGACTGATGATGATGATGATGATGAGGGCTTATATTATTTCCTTGTTGCACCCCTTTTATTAAAGGTATGTCTTGTGTGTACCCGCCGAGTACTTTAGTGCACACAGTTGACTGACTATACATGTTTCTGATTACGTTGTAGCAGAGCCCGCCAATGCCTAGGTCTAGGAGTTTTAATAGCAGTGAAGAGCGACCCATCTCTCCGGGCACTGATATCATCAGTGTGCAACCAGCCTCCGGGTTGACCCCGCCCACTGACCACTGTGGAAATAATCACCCACAGCTCCGCCCACCAACGCGTACACCCGTGGCTATTGAAATCACCGATATCCCGGACAAGGTCAACGCAGCCCCTTTAACACCATGCGCCCTGGTTCATCTGACTGAGAGTACGGCACTGAGACTCATCATCGCCCTGCAACATCAACTGGCCGAGTCTACAGCCGCCATCACCACTCTCCAGTCAGAGCTGCGTCAGTGCCGTGCCGAGCTGCAGGGTGTTAGGAAGGAGTGTGCTGACCTCAGACAGGGGCACGACAACTTGGCATCCTTTGTCCTCGACAGCGAGGTAAAGTCCAAAAAGGAAATCAAGGCTACTGATACAGGGCTGCGAGAGTTGATTAACACAACTACAACAGGGATGAAAAACGACCACGCTATACTCGCCAAAAAGATGAGCAACCTCGATTCCTCCAGAGACTGTCATGCAGGAAAGCTAGACGAAATCAACAAACGCCTTGACACATTCGTTAGCCAGTCCATTGCGATAAAAAAAAAAAAAAACTCATGCTCGACAACCTTCCCCAGCAACCTCCACCTCTGCACCCTGCTTCCAGCACAATCATGCTGACATTGTCAGCGTTGAATTCCAAGCCAACGTGTCAACATCAAACAGGTTCCAGGGGTTGGGCCAGGATGATAATCAGTCTGCTGTCCTCCAGCCCCAAAATACCGGCGTGAAAAAGGGACAGCAAACTTACAAGCAGCAGGACAGCAGTATGACACCACTGGACAGACTCCGCAGAATGAAAATCCGCCCTGAGGTAAACACTCTTCTCATTGGAGATTCTGTCACCAAATTCATCGATGAGAAGAAGATGACGACTGCTGACTCTATGGTGCAGAATCTCTCCGTGTCAGGCCTCACGGTGGATCACCTGGGTCAGTGGCTGAGTGCACAACCCCTAAACCCTAATATACGGACTGTCACCATCCACGTCGGCATCAACAGCTGCTGGGATGGGGCTGTCAGCCAACAGACCTGGCTCAAATTTTGTGGCCTGCTGTCAGCAATGTTCCCAAAAGCCAGACTACAAATGTCTTCCCTCCTCCCGACACGTGGCAGCCATCATCCCCTACACCGACAAGCAGGTCATGTATTATGATAAGCTCCACCCCAGCGACCACGGTGTTAGTGCACTGGCCCGGAACATACGACGCGCTGACCTGCCGCCGACGTCCCCGGGTGAGGACAGACGGGCCGCACAGAGCAGTGGCCACTCATCCGATCCGCGTCCTCTCCCCGGGTCACAGTCCACTGGTGAGGACAAGCGTATTACGCAACACCACCAGCAGCCTGGGCCGGCCCCCACTGCTTTTGAGCCAGCCCCTGGTCAGGCCGCTGATAGGCGTGAGTCTTCTGCGAACAACAGCAGTGGCCTGGAGGCTTCTCGCAGGTCTCGGGCACACACCACCACCCCTCTGTGTCAGGAACAGAGGCATAGTCGGCCGCTACAACTGTCCGCTGCTACGGAGTACCCTCCCGTACCATCTACTATG
Source organism: Semisulcospira habei (assembly GCA_036245525.1). Lineage (NCBI taxonomy): Eukaryota > Metazoa > Mollusca > Gastropoda > Semisulcospiridae > Semisulcospira > Semisulcospira habei. The sequence continues at coordinate 204,416,698 of BTPG01000003.1, read as the reverse complement.
ACAGCGAGCCATCTTTCAGCGCCTAATACCAGAGGATGGGAGAAGAGGGGATTAGCCCTCACTGCCTCCCCTACTCTTGATTCACATCAAGTCCAGGCGCTAAGTGTTAGCATTGCACAAGCCATCTTGCAATTCTACTCACAGCAGTAACCCGCACCCCACCCCATTACCCTCCACCTCGCCGCACGCCCCCCACCGTCCTCCCCCCTTTCCGACCCTTCCCCCCTCCCCCCGGTGTAATTAGGGAAGTTAGGGATGTTTGTTTGTTGTAGCGCAGACTGCATTATTTTGTTGGTTCGCGTTGTAGGAAACTGCAAGCTGAACGTGGACACTCGTGTGTATTCAGTGCCAAGTGCCGTTCACATATATATGAATATATAAAACTGTCGTTTGAAACAGTGTTCGTGACTGTTCGGGTGGACAGAGTTTCTGCGTCATTTGAAATTTTCTTTTCTTTTAGGTTGTGTGCTATTTTTCTCATTTGTATTCTTTATCAGGAAATAATAAGATTATGTGTCATTTTCTTTCGTGACACAAAGACGTCAGTGACTTGACCTTCATTGTTGATGAGAAAAAACAACAACCAAACATTACAGGCCTAGCATTGTGTGTTTAGAGCGAGTGCTTACGACGTCCAGTGTAGTTCTTCACGATACAGATTAATTACACTGTATACGTAGTTGCTTGAAGGACTTTCTCTAGCGAGCTCTGCAGTCTCATTGACGATATTTCCGTCAAAAGTGTGGACTATAGTTTTCAATGCTACTGTATGTCTGTGTTAATATTCATTAGTTGCACGAATCGCAGCCACACTGTTACTTGTGACAATTGCTGAAAACTAATTTTCTCCTGATTTTAATCTTTTGTTGATTCGGGGTGTGAGACATTGAAGAGTATTTTAGTCCTAAAGGACGTGTGTAAGCCTTCTGAAGGCCTATTCCCCTGCGTCCAGTGATTACGCCTCTAGTCTTTGTTTATTGTGTTTATTGCATTTAGGATAGTTTAGTTAGTGATTTTATACTTTTTATTTGTATTATTATTATTATTTTCTATTTTGGCACGTGTTACGAATACATTCTGTTGATTTTCTTCTTCTTTTTTTTTTTTTTTCTTTTCCCACAAACACATTGACTTTGCGTGAAATGAGTGGCGTAAAACTCAAGACGAAAGATCTCCGCATTGGTCATCTCAATATTTACCATCTTTGCAATAAGTTGCCTGACATATGTGTTTATCTAAATGGAGCAGACCCGTTTCATATTTTTGGACTGTCCGAAACACGTCTCAATTCAAATGTATCAGATGTATCCATCCAAGTTCCTGGATTTACTGTCATGAGACGTGATCCTACGGCCCATGGACAGACAGGATTAGCAGCTTATGTTCACTCGTCTATTCAAGATTTTATACGTAGACGACATGATTTAGAAACCAAAGATGTTGAGTGTATGTGGCTTGAGCTGAAGGCCCCCCAATCTCCATCATTTCTTATCGGCTTTCTGTACCGCAACCCTGCCGCGAACTTTGAGTGGTATGATGATTTCCTTAGTACGTGTGATAAAGCTTGTAATCCCAACTCCAATGTCATCCTCATGGGAGACTTTAACATAGACATGCTAAAGCCTCACTATGCGTGGGACTCTACGTTATCGTTGTTGGGTCTGCAACAATTAATCACTTCACCCACACGGATCACACAAACAACATCCACACTCATAGATCATATATACACAACCAAGCCAGAGTCTGTTCATAATGTATCTGTCGGTAACCTTAGTATCAGCGACCACTTTCCCATCCGCTGTACGTGGTCTACTAAACTCCCTAAAGCAAAGAAAGGATGCCATACGTATATCACCTATCGCTCCTTTAAAAGTTTTAATGATAGCGAGTTTCTGTTTGATCTTAACAGCGCACCTTTTGATGAAGTATTTAGTAAATCTGACCCTGACAGCGCTCTGTCTGTTTGGTATACCATCTTTCTTAAGATCTTAAATAAACATGCGCCCCTGCGGAGGAGACGCGTCAAACACGCATCACTCCCGCCGTGGCTTACTCAAGACATCATTCAAGCCATGAGGGTGAGAGACGATCTGAGACAGCAGAATTTAAGCGTGAGCGTAATCGCGTAAAATCTCTTGTGCGACAGGCTAAAAAAATCTTTCATTGATCGCTGATTAAACAAGACAAAGACATGTCCACGCTCTGGCGCGCTATGACCGTAGTGACTGGAGGCAAGTGTAACAAATCTCCTTTAATCCCTTCTGACTGCAGACATGTTTAACGACCATTTCCTCTCAGTTGCCGAGTCTCTTGTCCCTTCAGAAGCAAGTTCTCAGCCCTAATCTTGCTCAGACAGACTACTTGATTTTCAGTTGTAGAACGCGAACTGCAGGATCTGATCCTTTCGTGATTCCACCACTGGCAGTGCACGAAGTCGGTAGGGCAATTAGTTCAATGAAGAATAAGAAATCGTCCGGGCCAGATTAAATCAGCCCCAAAATACTTAAATTAGCTATTCCTTATGTTTTTGAAACAATAACCTATATTTATAACTTGTGCATTCAAACGAATATTTTCCCAAAGGAACTTAAAAAGGCCAAGGTTATACCCCTCCCGAAAACAAGAGATATGACTGATGTTAATAACTATCGCCCCATCTCACTATTGTCCATCCTTAATAAACCACTGGAACGGCATATCCATAAACATCTATTGGAATATTTAGAAAATCATACATTAATCCATCCCCTTCAGTCGGGATTCAGACCAAAGCACAGCTGCCACACGGCCCTAGCACGTCTAACTGATGTGTGGCTACGCTCAATAAATCAGGGCGAATTTACTGGCGCTGTATTTATTGACTTACGAAAAACGTTTGATCTTGTGGGCCATAAACTTCTACTTTCCAAGCTAAATGTGTACTTCGTTAGTTCGTTTGGCAATAAATGCATTTCTTCCTCAAATAACTACAGCCAGAAATCTCTTTACCACCATGGCACAACTCCACTTTTCGCCTCATATCTTAGCGACAGACAGCAGCGCGTCATGGTCAATGGATCATACTCCTCAAGCGGATTAGTAACACGGGGAGTTCCCCAGGGTTCAGTCCTAGGGCCTCTTCTGTTTTGCCTCTTTATAAATGACCTGCCGCTACATTTGACTAGCGACAAAATTTCTTGTGATTTATTCGCTGATGACGCCACAATTCACACCCCGGACAAGAGTATTGATTCTTTAAATGACCGTTTACAGCAGGGTTTGAGCGAAATTTCCACTTGGTGCGCAAACAATGAAATGATTTTAAATCCTTCCAAAACGGAATGCATGACGATAGCAACCCGTCAGAAGCACCAGCTCAAGCCACTTACACTCAGCCTGACTATCCATAACGACATCGTTACTCAGGTCACGGAACACCGATTACTTGGTGTAGTTGTTGATGACCAAATGAAGTGGCAATCGCACATAAATGCTGTATGTAAAACTGTTGCCAGAAATGTTTTTATGCTTTCAAAGTTGAAGTACTTTATCGATGTTGATGCCCGCAAGCTATTTTACAATGCACATGTCAAATCCCACATCGATTATGCGTCCACGATATGGGATGGCAGCGGTGACATACACTTGAAGAGGCTTAACTCCCTGCATCGGAGAGCAGCGAAACATATCCTGCCTGATTCAGCCCTGACAACTGACAAAAGACTTAAAAAACTGAAAATGCTACCTCTTAGCAAGCATCACCTCTTAAACGAGGGTGTGTTTATGTATACAATCTGGAATGAGATTCACCCAGAATATCTTTGTAAGCTCTTTATCAAGGCAAGTTCAGGTTATTCTACTTCAAGACGAAACTTTATTACACCTCGCCCCATGATAGATCTATTTAAAACCAGTGTATCTTTCTCAGGCGCGTCTTTCTGGAACAAACTGCCTACATGTATAACACACGCTAGCTCCCTCTCCTCTTTCAAGGAATGCCTCCCCAAGTACTTGTCTGCTGATACATAATCTACCACAAGTATCCGTATCAAACATGTCCTTATCGTATAATCAGTGCATGCTGCCGTATGGTTTGTCCATACTAATAATAATCGCCTAATTACATAATTCAAGTTTCTATTATAATCCAAATAATTTTTGCTGTCTGAAGTGAATTTTCACTATGATCCAAATGATTTGCTTCGTATATAGTTCAAGTTATCATTAGCGCGTGTCTGTGTGTGCGCGCGAGCGTGTATGTGTGTGCGCGCGTTGCATGTACTTTCTGTTTTTCGTTTGTTTTTGTATGACCGAATGAATGAATGAATTTTGTTTAATGTCTTTTCATGTTTAATGTCTCCTAATTTTTCTTTGTGTAATTTGGTACTATTAGTATTACAATTATTTCCTGTGTTTGTTGAGTAGCAACGGCAAGTATGAAAAATGGCACACGTGCTAATTACTTCATCCATTGAGAAATAAAGTTTCATTTCATTTCTCTCTCTCTCTCTCTCTCTCTCTCTCTCTCTCTCTCTCTCTCTCTCTCTCTCTCTCTCTCTCTCTCTCTCTCTCTCTCTCTCTCTACCCCCACCCGGGTCTGCCCTGGGGGACTTGGGTGGGGTTAGGTACTTTTTAGTTCCCAGGGTCACCCTGGTCAGCCCCACAGGGTGAGTTTTTCTCTCTATTCTGGGGCATGTGTTTCTGTCTACCCGAGGTCCATTCACCTGTATTTGCCTTTTTAAAACTCTCCCTCCTGTCTGCACTGCCTGTAGCTCTTGATATTGGATGTGTGTTGCTAAATGGTCTTAGCTTTATTTAGGCCCCATGTGTTAGGTTTATTTAATGTATTTGACCGGCTGGCGACATACATTCAATGTTCTGTTTAGTTGTTTTTTTTTTCACAAGCAGTGCAGGCACGTCCTGAGAAAGCCTTGTTGCTGTCGGGACGTTAAGCAATGTACAATCAATCAATCTCTCTCTCTCTCTCTCTCTCTCTCTCTCTCTCTCTCTCTCTCTCTCTCTCTCTCTCTCTCTCTCTCTCTCTTTTGAGACAACAAAGAGTTAAATACGCCACTTTACCACCCTGGCTGACTGCGGATCTTATCGAGGCCATGGAGCACAGGGACGAGCTGAGAAGAGAGAAGCGCTTCACCGATTACAAGAAAGAACGTAATCGAATAAAATCCATGGGTCTGAAGGCAAAGAAATTACTTTTCGATAAAGTTATTCACGAAAGTAAAGACTGTGCCACAATATGGCGTGCGATAAATTTAGTTACTAGAGGCACGAATAAAAGCACAGCTCCTTTACCGCCGCATCTCACAGCAAACAGCTTCAACAGCCACTTCGTCTCCGTAGCAGAATCATTAATCCCGCCGGGAACTGAGTCGCATGACTATGTATGCCCGGACAACTTAGTCGATTTCTGCAAGCAGAGAACTGCCGGCACAAAACCTTTCATCATACCCACTATAGCGGTCCATGAAGTTGGTAAATTAATTACATCCTTGGAAAATAAAAAATCATCAGGACTGGATGAGATTAGTGCGAAAATACTCCCTCCCATACATTGTAGAGAGTATCACTTATATCTACAATCTCTGTATTACTTTTAATTGTTTTCCAGACGCATTTAAAGACGCGAAAGTAATACCTCTACCTAAATCTAAAGATCTTAGTGAAATTAATAATTTTAGGCTCATATCACTTCTACCTGTTCTGTCCAAGCCCTTAGAACGGCATATTCACAAGCATCTATATATATACCTGGAAAGCCGAAAATTAATCTATTCATTGCAGTCGGGCTTCAGATCAGAACACTCATGTCACACTGCGCTGATACGGACGATAGACACCTGGTTATCTTCCATCAACGACTCAAAACTTACAGGAGTCATGTTTCTAGATTTTCGTAAAGCCTTTGATCTAGTAAACCACGAAATACTGATCAAGAAAGTGTCCATGTACACCAACAACTCGGCATCGTTTCTCAAATCCTACCTCGAAGGTAGAAAACAAAAGGTATTACTAAATGGCTCATACTCGAATCAAGGTTTAGTGAAGCATGGCGTACCACAGGGCTCTATTCTTGGTCCCCTTTTATTCTGCTTGTTCATAAATGATCTTCCTCTTGCGATAAAAAATGAAAGCGTTACATGTAATTTGTTTGCAGATGATGCTGCTGTACACACGCCAGATAAGGATATATCAAACATCAGTTCACGACTGCAAAACACACTGCAAGATATTGATGAATGGTGCAGTCATAATATTATGATTTTAAACCCGGTAAAAACGGAGAGCATGGTAATTAGCACCCGCCAAAAACACCAGCTTGGCTCTCTCTCACTCAGTCTGTCCCTCCAAGGCAAAACCATCAGCCAAGTTACTAACCATCGCCTGCTAGGAGTCACGGTGGACAACCAGCTTAGGTGGCAGCTACACATCAGTAACGTTTGTAAAATTGTCTCCAGAAATCTGTACATCTTAGCAAAACTTAAACACATTACTGATATGGAGACACGTCAACTGTTCTTCAATGCCCATATTAGATCGCATATAGACTATGCTTCTACTGTGTGGGATGGTTCGAGAGATGTCAATTTGAAAAGATTGAACTCTCTACATCGGAGAGCTGCCAAACTAATACTCCCTGATCCCAGCTTAACTACTGACCAAAAATTGGCAGCCTTAAAAATTCTGCCCCTGAAAGATCATCTAATTTACAATAAGGGAATGGTTATGTTCAAGGCATTAAACGATAAGCTACCCCGATATATCACATCGCTATTTACCGTCCAGTCATCAACATACTCCAGATCAAGAAAATCCCTTATTGTGCCGCGACCTAGAATTGATCTCTATAAAACGAGTTTGACGTTCTCTGGCTCTAGTCTTTGGAATGCCTTGCCTAGAAACGTCACGACATCAGCTACTTCCTCCTCGTTTAAAGTCAGTCTCAGCAAGTACTTATTTTTGTCAGCAGCATCCCCGTGACTGTGCACATATTGAAAAATACTATTTCTCATTAGATCATTAATTGCGTGTATCACAGGTTTCGACTGATGACTCATATTTATTCGGTACAGCTTGTATGTAGCCAGCTACTCATCTGACTGACTAGCTTAAGCCGCGTAAGCGTGTGTGTGCGTGTGCGTTGTGCGTGTGTGCGTGTGCGTACGCGTATATTAGAGATGGAGAGTGGCGTGCTCAAATGTGCATGCGTTATGTATGCGTATTAGGTTGTGTGTATTCTTATTATATTATTTTAATTAAACCTCACAACATGTCATTATGCCCGACCAGTAAAGTTGGTATTTCCTATGTCACTTCCCCCCTACATTATTTTTTTTTTTATTTTTATTTTTAATTTTTTTTTTTTTTCATTCTTGGCTTGTGCTGTGTCATGTAATTTTTTTTCCTTCCTAGTAGTAGAAAACAATTAGTACGATAGTAACTCTGTAATCAGTAGATTAGCAACGGCAAGTTCGAAAAATGGTTGTTACTACCAAAACTTTTACCGTTGTCAAATAAAGGATCATTGTCATTCTCTCTCTCTCTCTCTCTCTCTCTCTCTCTCTCTCTCTCTCTCTCTCTCTCTCTCTCTCTCTCTCTCTCTCTCTCTCTCTCTCTCTCTCTCTCTCTCTCTCTCTCTCTGCACAATGCTCCGTTTACTGAGGTTTATGATCGCCAATCTCCTGACAGTGCCTTGTCCTGCTGGATGGATCTGTTTCTCAGTGTCCTCAATAAACATGCGCCAGTACGTGAAAAACGAGTTAAACATTCCACCATACCACCCTGGTTAACAGCGGATATCAAGCAGGCCATGTCATTTAGAGACAAATTTACAAAAGAGCAAAAGTACGAAGAATACAAAAAACAACGCAATCGTGTCAAATATTTAGTTAGAGTGTCTAAGAAGTCTTTTTTCCAACAAATGGTTCAAGACAAAAAGGACACGGCATCTGTTTGGAAAGCTCTGAACGTCATAACGAAGGGTAAATCAGCACCCGAAATCCCATCTCATATGTCAGCTGATATATTACATAAGCATTTCTTAACGACAGCCGAAATACTGGCATTGTCAGCTGCAAATAACAGTAAACCGTATGAAGTGCCGAGTTTTCTCAGAGAACACTTAAAAAAACAACTATATCAAATACTTTCACCATCCCTAATATTACAGCTGCGGAAGTCGGCAGATATATTTCTAGCATGCCGAACAAAAAGTCTGCTGGCATTGATGGTATTGATAATGAAACCCTAAAAATCTCATTACCGTGTACAGTAGAATCACTAACATATATTTTCAACCTCTGCATAAAGCAAAGTACATTTCCAACCATTCTTATAGAAGCAAAGGTAATCCCAATCCCTAAATCTAAAGATCTTGAAGATATCAATAATTATTGTCCAATCTCCCTTCTGTCAGCTTTGTCAAAACCCCGGGAAAAGCACAATCAAAAACATCTCCTTGATTTTCTGGGAAAAGGTAAATTACTTAATATTCACCAGTCTGGTTTTAGACCGAAACATTCTTGTCAGTCAGCACTGACACATATTGTAGACAGCTGGCTGGAATAAAAGCCTGATGTCAGGAGCAGTTATCTTAGACCTTAAAAAGGCGTTTGACCTTGTGTACCATGACATTCTCCTAAATAAGCTAACAGTTTATCACTTGAACGCAACCGCCATAGCATTCTTCCGATCATATCTTGAAGACAGAAAACAATGGTGTACGCCCATGGAAGATACTCTAAGCAAGGAAATGTAAAATACGGCGTCCTCCAGGGATCTATTTTGGGACCTCTTTTATTCATACTATTTATCAATGATTTACCGTTGCATATCACTAATTCTGACGTAAATTGTAATCTATTTGCTGACGATACGAGTCTTCATGTTTCTGGTAAAAAACGACGGACATTAGCCATAGTTTACAATGCAGTCTCAATGAGGTATCTGACTGGTGTAGACAGAACCATATGGTTCTTCACCCAGCTAAAACAAAGAGTATCTTAATCACCACGCGACAAAAACATCAACGCCGACTACAGCCATTACAATTACAATTAAACGCTGAACCTGTTGAACAAGTCACGGAGCGTAAATTCTTAGGAATACATGTTGATGAACAACTGTGCTGGGAGACCCATATAAATGCTGTTTGGCCTGACTCTATTCAGTGTTGTTCCCTGGTCGCCCGTTGTCAAGGCAAAGTGAGTCCTTTTGTTACCAAGGACGCGTAAGAATCAGCCGCAAATGCCTCGCATCTGAGGGTACTCGGCTATTTCTTTCTGCACTTGTAGGCAGGAGACTCATTTTCCATGCAGCTGCAACAGGAAAGGTGGATTCTGAGTGGCAGTGTGGATGTCGTTGTCACAGGTACACGCCTACTCTTCAAACGTAAAATTGATTGCCTTGATAACTTGCTGGTGGTCTGTTTACGTCAGTGCGTGTAAGCTTGCATGCGTATGTGTTTCTTTGTTTTCTGTTGTTTGCTTGTTTGTTTGTTGTTTTTTGTTGTTGTTGTTGTTTTGTCTGTATTCTATATATCTAATAATGTGAATGTGTGTGTAAGGGGGAGGTGTGTGTGTGTGATTAAAAAAAAATGTGTATTTTAAGGTGGTCAGCTGGTGGTTTGTTTACGACAGTGCGTGTGTGCCCCCCCCCCCCCCCACACACACACACACACATACACACATTCACATGGTCACATTATGAGAATACAGACAAAACAAAGAAACAAGCAAACAACAGAAAACAAAGACACACATACGCATGCAAGCACACACACGCACTGAGGTAAACAGACCACCAGCAAGTAATCAAGGCAATCAATTTTACGTTTGGAGGGTAGGCACGTACCTGTGACAACGACATCCCCATTTTTCATTCAAAATCCACCTTTTTTGTTGCAGCTAAATGGAAAATGATTAATTTGAAAACAGGTGCAGAGAAAATTAGACTGAGAGCCGCCAGATGCGAGGCATTCGTGGCTGAATCTTACATGTCCGATGCCACGGTTTTCGAGGGTGAGCATGTGGAAAAAGGCCCCACAGAAAAAGTATTCTGCTGAAATGATTCCCCATGTTAAGGGTTTTAAGAAAAATAAACGCTTTTTAAAATGGTGTTATCCACCTTTTAGAATGTCTGGCCAAACATGAGATGTGTGCTAAAACAACGCATCACACAGAGAAATGTCCGTCTTGCGATTTTTGATTTTGCGGGTAGGTAGCTTTACCGGGTCATAGCGTAAAGACTACGGAATGCACAAAGGTGCCGCTGTAAGTGCCGTAAAGAGGACTAAAATTACTTCACTGTGACGAAAACAGACTTTCAAAATGTTAAGCCGTCTGCAAAATATCGACCGGCATATCTTTGTCGCACAATGTATAAATAATAATTGTACCACTCTGTCTTCATTTGCGCTCAAGCGACGTCACGTGTGACTCGAGGCAAGTTGATGAACCTTGTAGGCCTGCGAGAGGTCAAATTAACCCTTTGTAGCCCTTATAGTCCTCTGGCCTTCGGTGTATAATGGTTAATTTGACCTCCCTCAGCCCAACGAGGGTCCTTGTTGCAAAGCCCTGCTAACTTATAGTATCTCTTTTCTTTACCCATGTCATGGTACATGCTTGTCTAAAGATGTTTCCAACAGTAAGCCCCCACGTATATAATAAATGTATCACTTTTGGCGGTGGTGATGGTCATTCCCCCATGTTTTAAACTTTGGAGAGCGAGCATTCGTTTTCAGGGCCCCAAAAGTTGAAATAATCTCCCATTTCACGTGCGTAGCTGACCTTCGCTCTAAGGCTTGAAGACCCAATTACGAACACATTATTTTTCAACTTGCGATTGGGGTTCTCTTTTCCTGTAGACGATGGTGTGCTCTTTTTGTACGTCTTTATGATTTTCTGTTTGACAGAACATTCGCCCTACTTGTACTTTTATTGTATGGTTTATTTGTGCCCTGATTGTTTAGTTGCGTATGAGTGTTTGTAAAGCGCTTTGAGCCTACTTTGTGGGGATCCTGGGCTATATAAGACACTTTTTTATTATTATAATTTACAAATTTGTCCCCACAGTGTCTTGCCCTGCTGGTACGACGGTGAATAGTAACGAAACTGGCAAGTGTTTGCCTTGTCCACCGGGACAATACCAGGACATGCCGGGGTCCTCAGATTGCAAACCATGCCCTCCCGAACAGACCACAGAAATGTGGGGGGCTGTCAGCATCAATGATTGTTTCTGTAAGTCACAGTTCACACACATGCGCACACATCGACACACTAAATAAAGACACACGCGCACGCGCGCGCGCGCGCACACACACACACACACACACACACACACATACATGAAACATTCACACACGGCTGACTCATTCTGAACCGCTTCAGACACTTACAAGACTAATCAGCTTACATGTATACTGACGAGCAAAAGAGATGCGACATCTTCGGAATCGTCGGAAACGCTAAAGCAGGGGCGGATTAATTACCTCGGGGGGGGGGGGGGGGGCTCCAAGTTTTTGATTGGGGCTTTAAACCTGACACAACCCCAACCCCCCGACGCTAGACCTTGCTTTTGTTATAGCATTTTAAAGAATGTTAGGTCCTGGGGAGTGGGGGGAGGAAAGGGGGGAGGTAAGAGGCGTGTGCGTGTGAGGAATCTCGCCAAAATATCACACGGAGGAGGCGGAGGGCGGGGGGGGGGAGGTCCAAATTCTCCAAACAGGGGACTTCAGTTATGTTTTGTTATAGGATTTTATGGAATCATCGGAAACACTTTAGCAGGGACGGATGGTAAGGGAGGAGGGGGGGGGCTAGAGCCCCCACCCCTCAAGATCCGCACCTGCTAAAGTGTTTCCGATGATTACAGAGTGTCACATTTCTTTGCTCCTCATTATATATGTCAATATATGTCAACATTGGTTATTTGTCTGATTAGATACGCATTATAGTGCGTCGTAGCAAACAGAGGGAGGTATCCGGTATGTGTTCATCATTATATCTACCTTTGTTTCATGGTCCTTCATCAGCCACACGCTCCAATGACGTTCCGACGGCTACACGTCCTGACGTGTCCACGACATCAGCCACTCGTCCGAATGACGTTCTCACCTCGACATCAACCACGCGTCCGAATGACGTTCTCACCTCGATACTCACGCGTCCGAATGACGTTCTCACCTCGACATCAACCACGCGTCCGAATGACGTTCTCACCTCGACATCAACCACGCGTCCGAATGACGTTCTCACCTCGATACTCACGCGTCCGAATGACGTTCTCACCTCGACATCAACCACGCGTCCGAATGACGTTCTCACCTCGACATCAACCACGCGTCCGAATGACGTTCTCACCTCGACATCAACCACGCGTCCGAATGACGTTACCACATCAACCACGCGTCATAATGGCATTGCGACAACGTCAACCAGCAATGATGCCTTTCGGTGTGTTTTCGTTTCAGCTATAACTATGACATCAGCAGTGATCCTTACCACGGCACTTGCTCGCATTTAACGAAATCCTTCGCTTACCTAAACCATAAATGATGTTGTTTGAAACCTTTGCATACGGAATGCCGGAATAACTATTTCGCTTGCCGGATCGTGTATCTCAATAAGGCCAGCTAGAGGCATGGATTTGTCATGAGTCACCGCATCTGATCGTGAAGATCTATGCCCGTTGCAGTTGGGTGTTGTTTGCGGTGCTTCGGCAAAGAAGGGGCTAGAAGCTCCTATGCGTAGAAATGTAGAATTCATTTTAGTTTCACGCTTTGATGCAAATATATAAAGTATAACACAGAAGGTCAAACGTTTATGAGCCTGTGACAAAACGTCGTTACGCATAACAACGGACATATTTTTCAGTTAGTCAAGAAAACCGCACTACAACAGGAAATCAGTTCTTTTTATGATTCCGCTAATAAGTCATTGTTGTTGGAACACTTACATTTCTCACAGAGTTTCCTTTTCACTAAAATGGACTAATCTATAGATGATTTTCATGTGTATGTCCTATATAGTATGTCCAGTGTGACAACCAACATTTTGCCTTTTAAAACTGAGTCACAGGAAAATACATATATTTGTATTTCTGTTATCTCATCTAAGGACAATGACTGTAAGAGAACATTCTTGTTTGTGTTGTGAACAGTGATAATAAAACAAAGATTTGTTTTAGTTTTTGGCTCACGTGCGAAGCAAAAGTGAGTCTATGTTTTGGGCCAGTCGTCCGTCCGCCGTCGTCCGTCGTCCGTGATAAACTTTAACGTTAGCATTTTCTCGGAGACTGTTCAAGCCACATTCTTCAAACTTGGCCCAAGGATACTTTATGGTAACACCTTTCTAAACATACCAATTTGAGTGTCCTCTCACAAAGGTCAAGGTCACCGGGGATCAGGAAATAGGTAAAAAATAGCTATATTTGACATAATTTATTTTTTCTCAAATACTATTCACAACTTCAAACCCAAACTTGGTACAAAGATACCTGATGGTAAGACCTTTTTATACGTACTAATTTGATTGATCCCTCGGAAAGGTCAAGGGTCACAAGAGCTCAGGAATTAGGTAAAAATAGCCATATTTTGACAAAAGATTTTTTTTCTCAAATACGATTCACAACTTCAAACCCAAACTTGGTACAGAGATACCTGATGGTAAGACCTATCTATGCATACTAGTTTGCATGACCCCGCAAAAAGGTCAAGGATCACAAGGGCTCAGGAAATAGGTCCAAAATAGCCATATTTTGACAAAAGATGTTTTACTCAAATACTATTCACACCTTAAAACCCAAATTTGGTACAGAGATACCTGATGGTAAGACCTATCTATGCATACTAATTTCAATGACCCCTTGGAAGGTCAAGGGTCACAAGAGGCTGGCAAATGTGTGTACAATGCTGATTTTTGATAAAATTGTAGGTATTCCCAAATTTTTGCAAATTATTCAATATTGTCCCTAAAAGAATTATCTAAAGACCCTTTTCAATTTTTTTTAATTAAGATGCTCATTGGCGAGAAAATGGCCGTTTCACAAAAACCAGTTGATCCCACTGGAGTCTAGATATTTTGCATATAGCTAGATGAAAGGGCGATATTTGATGAGTTCGTTAACCAGGATTGTACCTCTAGAACTTGTTGAGTGATAATTAAATATTTTTTGAAAAATTATATTTTAACGTTTTCGGGATTAAATTCACGAATTGTATGGGTTAATCTTAAAACAATTGAATATTTTTTTTTTTAAATCTTCTCATTAATAATCGCGTGATTTTTCGTATATGGTATTTACATAAGCCTACAGTTTGTCTGGGGTATCGGGTACGATTAAGTCAATTGTGACCTGTATGCCCTAGATGTGAGTGAGAATCAGACAGTTTTATGCACTACTTTTTGGGAGTCATTTGTAAAACAGCTAACATAACTTTAATTTTTCTTTTACGAAAAAAACTATCTGTGTGTGTGTGTGTGTGTGTGTGTGTGTGTGTGTGTGTGTGTGTGTGTGTGTGTGTGTGTGTGTGTGTGTGTGTGTGTGTGTGTGTGTGTGTGTATAGACACGAGAATCTCGGATACTGATGTACGTACACGCTTGAAACTTGGCGAAATACTTTATTCAATGGGTGGCTAAGAGAGCCTCCGAGCATATTTAACTGGGTGTCTCATTGAAGACATAAAAGACCGTTTATAGAAAGTCGGTTGACCCAGATTAGAGTCCGCAATTTTGATTATATGCACTTGAAATTTTGGATATGGCTAGTTTGTAGAAAGACATTGGACGAGTTCGTTAGCCAGCTTTGTACCTCTTCAACTTTTCGATGAAATAAAAGTTCAATGCGGAAAAAAATGTCAAACGTAAGACTCCTTGATTTCATCAGAAGATCAAACAGTGACAGTGACGTAAAGCACCAAACGCGTCAAAGTTTTAATCACTGTTTCAAACTGACACAAATCACCGCACGTCATCGGTGTTTTACCTGCGTATGAGCTGGCACAATATTCTCCTTCATTTAGGAAGACAGCCTCTCAATTCTTGTATGATATTTACAAACGTATTGTGGAAAAGGTGGAATATGCATGCAAGCTCATACAGAAGAGACTGTGTGGGCATAGGCCATCCCACCTTATTCTTCAAAATGGCTGTGGCTACGACAGCCTACAGAACGTATAACTGCCGTCTGTGTTTTTGTGTACCATTCTGCCGTTTGTGTTTGTGTGTGCAATTGCCGTGCGGATCAGGCGGGGATTGGGGGGCGGGGAGAGAAGGGGGGAGGGGATTAAAGGGAGATATTGAATGAGTTCGTAATCCAGCGTTGTACCTCTTCAACTATTTCAATAATAATAAATTCATTTTTGCAAGTTTTGGAGCCACTATTTACTCCCATCAGAGGCTGTGTGGAACAAAACAGCTCTGGAAGAGGCTGCGTGCATTTCGGATGAGTGACGTGAAACATCAAAATCGTTACAGTGTACACGGCGTCGTGAGACCAGCGATGCCATGACGTGAAGCTTATAGTGACGTCATTTTGCTGCTCGTGCTCTTCTTCAGAATTTCGGTCGCTATTCCAGCCCACAGAGCGTACTAATTGCGGGAAGCGCCGTGTGTGCGTCTTTATTTGTGTGAGCCGGCGTGTGTGTTGATCAGAGGTTGGATTAGAGAGGAGGGAAATGGATCAGAAGGATAAGCTTAAAAATATGAACAACTCTGAATGTTCCTAAAAGAAAAAAGCACGTGAGCTACAAACAATACAGTAGACTTTGGGATGAAATCCTCATCTTGTTTGTTGGTTGTCACTTTTGGCACAAACGACCTTTTGTCACAGGCTCTCATGTAAATTTGTTATGATGATGATGATCAGTTATTGTTGATGTCTTTTTTAGATTTTAGTTGGCGACAGCACGGCACTGATCTTTTTCATTTAGTACCCGTGATGCAGTGTTCGCGTTAACCGTTTTCTTTTTTTTTTATGGCAATTACCAGAAAGCAGCAGCCAGAAAGTGATACCATGGGGGCCTGATGGTCGAGCTTTTACTGAATGTGAATACCGCTGGGCCAACGCGTGCGCAACCGTTCACCGCATCGAATCGTCGCAAGACGATTCTTTGTGCGCGCGGTGGCGCAGCGGTATTTGCATTCAGTAAAAGTTCGATCGTCAGGCCCTTGTGGGCGATCTATCTCCCGTAGTCTTGCCGACCGTTGGGGCACCACTGATGACTTGGCAACCAGCTCCCTCCATTATGGGTGATACCGATGTAAAGAGAAAAATGCCGATTTCAAATTAGGTGACAACGAAAATCGTAGACTTTCGTTGCAGACTTACGAACTGCACAATGTGTTTCGCGATGTAAATGTGTGTGTTTGGCACCCGCCCGCCCCCCTCCTCCCGCCCCCACCTTTGCACACACCCTATCCGTTGATTTTCAGACACTACCAAACCCGATTTCGACCGGTAAACACTATTCCGGCGCCAGGTAATAAAGAAAATGTAATGTCAAATCCCTTGCGCGAACACTGATGCCCATAACTGGCAACTTTTTTTGTTGTTCTTTAACCTCTAAATATCCATTCAAATTTATGTTAGTATTTGTATTCCACTCTCAACGTGTATTACTTTGCTACAGCATTTTACAGCACCACGCCCCGTTTTAATTATTTAGACCATGTTTGTGTGGCATGTGGTAAGACAAGTGAAGAATAAACATTTTCAATAACTGTAAAATTGTTTAGACCAGTCCCTAAGTTTGTCGAATTCGCTTATACTAAGGTCGGATATTACAAAAGTCGGATATAACTTTTGGGGGAGATCCCGACGACACTTTTTCTATACAAATTACTTCGCTTATAACAAACTTCGGATATATCAACAAACATATTTGGGTCCTCAGGCGATTGGTTATGACCGATGTTTAATGTAGCGTGAACCACTGAACACTGTAACCGTATGTACCCACTCCATAAAATGTCCCATTCTTTGACACACGTACTGAAATATTGCATAAACAGCAGATTAATATTCATGAACTTGTACTTTCCTTCCCAAAATTCCCTGCAGACCAGAAAGATTCAATCTTGATGCTTGCATCTTTCAAAACAGAAACGCTAAACTATGCGTATACTGTCGCATTAACAAGCTCCTTGTGCGCACTAGTAATGAAATACTTCTTAGTGCGGTGTGCGTACGCTCGAAATTTCTTTCCCATACACACACATAAACGGATAATAGACAGCAGCGAACACGCGAAATGAACCGCTGAACTACTGTAGGGAATTTGAGGACACTGCTGTCCGCTAGTGGTAGTGACAACCTTTAAAAAAGACTAAATAAATAAACATGCTGCCATTCTCCGTCATTATCCGTGTTCACTCAACAAGAAACAAGCGCTGATGTCTACACAGTCAAACGAAATTTCCGTCGATAGTCCAATACAGATCGACCTTGATCGTTCTATGGTGGTGTCAGAATGGCTTGGCGCCTACAGGCGCCAAGCTGTTCTGACACCACCCTTGAACTATCATGCTCGATCCACATCCTGTTGTAATATGTTAGGACTTTATATGTTAGTTAACCCCTTGTGCACATAGTACCGCGGAAGCACTGTATTGTGCTAAACTGTACTGCACAGGTGGTTGGTTGGTTAGTTCGGGTTTAAGGTCCACAGCACCGAGGTGATCATGGACGGCCCTGACGGGCGGGTTATGGGGGACAGGGAAATCTATTGCCTATGGAGTACGACCTGAACACTGATCAACTCAGGCGCACTCCAACTGTGCCACTTTGATTTACCTGGACCTTTCAACGGACATGCTATTGAACAAATCCGTTTTTTCCCCCTGGATTGTGAGTCCAGCTACCGGGGCCGGGACGGGATTCGAACCCACGACCCGGCGATTCCCTTCGCTCTCCTGCTCCGACGTTTAACCGCCTGAGCTATTTCGGACTCCACTGCACAGGTGGCTGCATGCGCAGTGATTTTAATTTTCTGGGACTGGAATACGTTTACTGCAGTTGAACAACGTTAAAAAGCGTCTTTGTCATGAAAAATCATTTCGTAAATCTTTTATACTTGTTTGATGACTTTGATAGTACTTTCCAAAACAGATTATTTGATTTTGATCACGCTGAAATCGCGTTTATAGCCTCCTGAAATGTGTTTGCTATTCACTACTTGCTTGCTCGATATAATTATATGTACATGCCGTTCATTGTTTTTATCGCGTGTTTTTATAGCAGTAAATTCGTTTGCATATGCCACATTGTAATGCGTTTCATACTCCAGAAAATTCGGTTTGTATCATAATATGCCACATATATCTTTAGTACTAATAAACCAGCTTTGCAAAATACATGCTACGCGAATTTGTTCTCGAATGATCGCGTACGTGTGTGTGTGTGTGTGTGTGTAAAGGTGGAATTTTGTACAAATACAAAGCTTTAACTTGACACAAACTCGCACATCATTTTGTTATTCCTCATCATGCTTTATCAACCAGGCATTACTACTGAGCTTTCATATTGAGTTAGTAGGGCTGCGCCTGAGGAGCTGTGACCCAAATAACATTTGCCCCTCAACAGTGAATAATTTTGACTCGACTTAACCATATGCAGTTGTTATGGACCAGTCACTTCATAAAAGCAATACAATTTGCCACAAGTAAACATTCATTACATTCAAAATCAAACATAAAATTGAAACACCTTTAACCATAACAATTTACTGGCTGGATTCGTACAGCCAAATAACAACAGAAAACACATTGGAACTGTTTTCCAAAGAACACACATGCACATTGTAAAGATGGGCGTCTGTTTACTGGGGCGAACATACTTCTTTCACAACAGTTGTAAAATGCACACACACACAAAAACAAGAATGACAAAGCCTTTAAGGCTCACGTGGATGAACGATCCTGTTCTAACAGTAAAGGCTTGGCTTTTGTACCCGTGATGTTTTATAAAAATGTATGCATTTTTCACACTTGTGTCAATCTCTAATGACCCTGGACCTTTGCGAGTAGTGAACCAAAGTAGCAAGCACAAAAAGGTCTTATCACCCCTACCTGTCTGCTAAATTCGTTTAAACGTTTGCAAAAGTGCTGAAAAAAATTAAGTTTTACTTTTCCACATTATTTTCCGATCTCTTGTGACCCTTGACCTAAAACAATCAACTACCAGAGGGGTCATCCACATTTGCATGCATAAACAGGTCTTACCATAAGGTATCTCTGGACCAAGTTTGGGTTTGAAGTTGTTATAATATTGGAGAAAAAAACTTTTTTTTTTTTTGGTCAAGACATAGCTATTTGTGACCTATTTCCTGAACTCTTGTGACCCTTGACCTTTCCAAGGGCTCATCCAAATAAGTATGCATAGGAATCAGGTATTTCTGTACCAAGTTTGGGTTTGAAGTTGTAAATAGTATTCGAGACAAAACAAAGTTTGTCAACATATGGCTATTTTATTTTTTTACTTATTTCCCGAGACTCGTGACCTTGACCTTTGAGAGAGGTGAATGAAATTGAAAGTATCATGGGCCAAGTTTGAAGACAGTGGCATAGTCTCCGAGAAAATGCCCACGTTAAAGTTTACCACGGACGACGCCAGACGGACACCCACTGGCCCATAACATAAACTCACTTTTGCTTGGACTTGAGCCAAAAGCCAGCATGACAGGGACACGGCAATACAAATACACGCTCTTAAAGCACACTACAGTGTGAGCTGGATCGACCACGATAGTTCAAGGGTTGTGCCCGACTTACCTGCTGCCTCTCCAGGCGCCAAGCAATTCAGGCATAACCCTTTAACTATCATGGCTCTTCCATTTCCAGCATATGGTAATTGTTACTGTGTATGTACTACAAGACTATACTCATGTGTGTAGTGGATTAGGACACTTGGAAAACACGCAAAGTCACAGCCAATCAGAATTACTGTAGTCCATTTGCCGAGTACACAATATAGTGCACACAAACATAAAACTTGAACAGCTCACAAACATTGTACGCATATCTACAACTGCCCAAGTGCTCTCTCTCTCTCCCTTTCTCTCTCACAAACACACTTGCAGGCAAACTCGCACACACCGCAAACATTGCACACACCTCATACGCTGTATGAACATTTAAAATGACCTTTGAGCTGAAACCCTCACAATTATCTCAGGCCATACTCACATAGTACAGAAACGGTACATGTGTGTATTTACATTGCCAGTCCACTTGTTCGCAGTATCATCTCACTTGCCCTTTGAGGTGGAATGTCACTTTCTGTTTTCAGCATTGTTATTTGGTGATTGTTATACTATCTTTTTTTAAAATATTTTTTGTTTTGTTTTTTTGGAGTCCACTTATGTTGGCAAGAGGCATAGACGTTCACCAGCCCCTGTAATGGCAGGGGCTGATGAACGTCTATGCCTCTTGCAGACGGAAGAACTAGCTCGTGGACTATTTTGGCAGCAACATACAGAATGTGCTCTTTTCATGTCAACATTAAAAAGGCAGTTTCTTCAAAAGGGCCTTCGCCACAAACAAAATGCACGCTAGTCTGATGCATATACAATAACGAGAATAAAAGAAACAGGCTTTGGTGTTCGCCGCATGAACAAGAAACACAACCTAAAAAAAATTGTGGCATGGCCCAAAATCACAAACAGAAAACAAATCACAAACAGAAAACAAAGACAATGAGGCTTCACACAACCAGGGAAGAACCAATCTTGCTTGCTGGCACCCCGTTGGAGGAGGTGGAGTCCTTCACCTATCTCGGGAGCATCATAGACAAAAAAGGCGGCACTGATGCAGATGTCGGAGCACGAATCGGTAAAGCCAGAGCAGCCTTTCTCCAGTTAAAAAAAAGTGTGGAGTTCCAGAGAGCTGTCACAACACACCAAAGTCCGGATTTTCAACTCCAATGTAAAAGCAGTTCTCCTATGTGGAGCAGAGACTTGGAGATTGACAAAAACCACAGTCAACAGAGTACAGACCTTCATGAACAGTTGCCTTAGAAGAATTTTGAAAATCCACTGGCCAGAGAAGATCAGCAACGTCAGACTCTGGGACAGGACAGAGCAGATAACAGCAGAGAATGAAATTGGGCGAAGAAGATGGGGATGGATCGGTCACAGCCTGAGAAAGCCAGCTTCCAGTATCACTAGGCAGGCATTGTCATGGAACCCCCAGGGAAAGAGGAAAAGAGGTAGGCCGAGAAACTCCTGGCGTCGAGACCTCCAATCTGACATCAAGAGACTGGGAACCACCTGGAGTAGAATCGAAGGAGAAGCACAGGAGTTGCTGGAGGTCTCTCGTCGACGGCCTATACCCGGGTAGGGGTGACAGGCGTAAGTAAGTAAGTATGGCCCAAAATGGACAAATGAAACAATCATACAATATAAATCAAATTACAATGAGTCAATGACATTTATTATGATATGAATCACATTTTAAAAGTAAACAGGCAATGACAAACCCACTCACAGCGCGCATGCAGGCACACACACATGCTCGACAATCAAGTAAAGTAATACTGCATAAATAGTCCAATAAAAGGAATTTGGTGGATTTTCATACGAACACATCACATCTAACCGAATTATCATGGTCGATCAGACTCCTGCAACTGGTACATAGTCATTAGGCAACCCCTCCAAAATTTGAAAAATGGGACCTTGGAGCTAAAAGGGTTAACTTCATGTAAATTGCAGGGATGAATTGTATTTTCAGGTAAACAATGAAAAGAGCACACTCCAAGACCAATTTATTTTCCAACACCTCCTTTCACTTCATTAGTTTCACGTTTCATATTTCTGATTCAAGACAAAATCGTCACAGTGTTGGAAAAGGAAAAATCTTAAAGCTGTTTAGGTGTCTGGCAATGCTGCCTTTCCCATGTGTAGTGAATACATCCTTCTACCCCTTCAGACCACAAAGGTGACTGCCAAGCGTGTAAAATGCAAAGAAGTACCCAACGGAGAAAGAAACACGCTTAGAAAAGACAGTTACAACACAATTTATTAATATTTCAGGTAAATACCCTTTTCAAAATATACAACAAAAATATAGAGATCAGACACTAGTTATCTTCATTTATCCAAGGTAATCCCCGTTCGTTCTTTCTTCTTCTTCTGTTTCTTTCTGGCCTCACGCACACGCAATCACGTTTGCTCTTTCTCCACTTCTTTCTTCTGCCCCTTCGCTGCCAGTGGACGCAGATTAACATTTTTATTATTATTTATTTTATTTTTTTTGGGGGGTGGGGTTTAACCCTTATCATTCTGAATACACCAGTGTTTGAAATAAGTTTGACTTAAATAGTTCAAGGGTGGTGCCAGAATAGCTTGGTGACTAGGCGCCAAGCTATTCTGGCACCGCCCTTGAACTAAAGCCATTGGTCTATATCCTCATCAGTAAGTACTATAATGTAGCTTGCATATGGCAGTGTACACATTTGAAGCTTTTAGCCTCAGTATGATATGGGTTAAATCATCGTAAATTCAACCTCATTGATTCTCACATATCAGAGGAACATGGAGGCAAAGCGGTGTCAGCAAGAGGCATAGATGCTCATGAGCCCCTGCACCTGCGGGGGCTCATGAGGATCTATGCCTCTTGCAGTTGGGTGTTGTTCAGTTTCTTCAGCTGTGAAGAGGTTAATGTGTCAAAACATGAGCGTACACCAAAAATTATTTTTACCGTTTCTCTCAGCTGTACTTTGCACTGCAGAACTGATAACTTGTGCTGACGATTTCACAGACTTTTCACTGTCGTATCGCAAGTACATCAGATGGACAGAAAAAAAAAGTCCCTTCAATGCACAAGGGACAAAGATCCTCATGAACCTTTACACTTCTTGACAGCGAAGCTGACCCCTTCAGCCTCAGTTACAGTGCAGTACAGACACTGCGACAGCGAAGTCAACCTGTCATCCACAACAAGCGAATTCAAAGGTGGGACAAAATATCACTGAAGAAATGAGACCTGTCGATGGGTTAAACTGTAGCATCCTCACACCTTTAACTCATTCGAGACGTGCCGCCTCTGGATACGCAGCTTTAAGCTGCGTATCTGGAGGTGGCCACACAGGGCAATTAGGTTACGCCCCCTTTTCACACACTGTTATCTGTTAGCCTCTTGCAGCATAAAACTATGAACGAAGAACTTTTCTGCCAAAACAAAACATCCACGCGGAGCACATCACAGGAGAAGCTATTTCAGCAATTCTTAAAAAAATTAAGAGTTAGCGTTTTTCACAACACTCAAATGCACTAAGTACCCCATGACAAAACTGTCGTCTGCAAGCCTGCATACAACCGTGCACATGCCCCAATTAGGCTCCCATGAACACACTAGGTCGACTAAAATTACCCAGATTTTGCTCTTTTTCACACCACCTGTCATGCCTTTTGTTGCTCAAAACGCCAAAAAAGGCACACAATTGAAGTTTTACACCCTAAAAAAAATGGCAAAAAGGGAGGAAATTTTTTGAACTATTTCTGGCGGAAAAGTTACTACATGCACCGGAAGCAATTGCCCTGTGTGGCCGGTGGCACGTCTCGAATGAGCTAACCGTAAGCTAACCTGTAATTTCAAACCATATGAAAATAAAGATGTAAGGTCCAAAAATCATACGCCTACTCACTATGATATCACCGAGTTGTCATACTATCGTCTAAAATGTGAACCCTTTGGCTGTTGGTAGCAATTTTTGTCACGACGATTCCTGCACTCCGACTGTCAGTAGTAGTTTGTCGCAATGTATCCTGTAGGAATTATCACGGCAAAATATGTTAGAGACATCCAAAGGGTTAAAAGAATACTGGTCGCAGGAAAACAGCCAGCAGAAAGAAATGGGGTTTTGTGAAAGAGCGAACTCTAGGCTGTAATATGTGGCCCCATCCTCACCTTACCACAAAAGGAGATAAGAAAGGAACATGATTCAGAGTAACAAGAAATACCCAACAAAAAAGAAACATGCTTTGAAAGGTCATGTACAACACAATTGTTGAATAAACTGTGTTGAACCTGACATTTCCAAGCACGTTTCTTTCTTCCTTCGCCATTCCTTTACACTTCACACACTGGTCTGGATTTCACAAAAATAAGAGACAAAACATTGTGTGTAGTCCATCTATTAATAGTAACTGCTTTGTCCATGTTCTTCTGAAGGGTGTTTCCTTCATTCTTTCCCAGTATGCAAAGTACATTGGGCTGATGTCAGGAACAGTGATCCCGCTTATAGTCACGCACAGGCCCACTGTGACCATCGTAGACCAAGCACCATCGTTTTCTTGCATTTTTCACGCTTGACAGTCACTCCTTTTCTCTGCTTTGCCTATCCTCACCAATCGAACATTTGAGTCACATTTAGGAGTGGTCACACTTTTTTCCAAAAAGGGGTAAGTTCACTATGGCAGGAAGAAAAAAATGTGGCCATGGATACAAATATAAATCAGATGTTTAACTTTCACCCCCGTGTGCATGCAGCCAGCGACACTGTAAACAGTACCAGTGGCTGGAGGCCTGAGGTGGTTACTAGCAAATCATTTTTTGTTGAAAAAAGGAAGTCGTAGTTTTAGTCATGGCATCCGCACAACACAGACTCCTGCATCACATCGTCCCATGTGTCTCTCAGAGGGTCGTACACTTCCACGGTGTTCAGCAGTGTGTTGCCATCATACCTGAAGTATCAATTAAAGACTGAAATACGATATTGAGGTTAGTGTTAAAACTGATGACCAAATTTGAAATAAAATAAGATCATGACATCTGAGTGTGTGTAGTACCTGGTGCAGTCCATCAATAACCCATATACAATAATTCCATACTCTTCTATGGTTTTACATTAAAGCTGTGTACAAACACGCTGAGAACTCAGGTCAAAATCACCAAATTTGGCAGCTGTCCTCTGACCAGATAAGCTAGATCAACCATGATAGTTCAAGGGTGGAGCCAGAATAGCTGGGCGCCTGTAGGCGCCAAGCTATTCTGGCTCTACTCTTGAACTATCATGGTGCATGCATACCATATTGTAGTGCGTCCAGACTAAATCAAGAGACAGTGTAACCGCTCAATTTTACAAGAACACTGGCATATCTTCAACCTACCCTGCCACAACCATAAGCTGGCCACGAAGAACACATTCCCCCACATAGCATCGCGGGACCATCATGTCAGTGTTTGTCGTCCAGTGGTTCGTCTGTGTGTTGAAACATTCCACGCTGGCAAGGTGGTCGCTGCCGTCATATCCTCCGCAAACGTAGATCACTTCGCTCACAACCGCCACACCCGCTCCTAAAATACAAAATCATTATACAAACCACCAGACATAAATATGTATTTGGAAGAAATGACCGGGGGGATCAAAGTCAACTGTGCGGAATTATTCAGGCCAGTTTCTTTTTCGTTTTCAGGTCTAACATCAAATACAGTTTGCATACAATGTAACGCACGCAGACTTGCCCACAGTCGCACGTACAGACTCACGCAACAGACGCATACACCGCCACTGACTCAGACGGGCGCATTCATGCGGTAAAACACAACACGGGCTCCCTTTCTAAAGTGACTTATACAATAAAAAAAAAAGAAACGCTTAACACATTATCAGACTATATACACTCCACCTTCCCCACTGCATCCAAATCACATACACACAAATCACAATATCTTTGCCAGGCTAGGTTTTAGTTCTCAGTCTCCAACCTGTTTGATGTTATTGCCTGGTTACGTTGGTCCTTCTCACGTCTAGGCGTGAAAGTCCTTAGTCGTACGCTTCTTCTTGCCGTCCTGTCTCTTTGGCACGGACGTCCTCGTTCTCGTACGGTAGCGCAGTTCTCGCTTTGACTCGGGTGTCTTGGTCCCGGTCAGACTCACTCTCAGTGAAGAGCTGGAGGGATGACCTCACGTTAGGTCCCACCTGTGACTCGACGTCTCGGCGTCCGTCGTTCCACTCTTTACAAGAACTCTGAATAGACAACAAAAGTCCCAACGTAACACTTGCTAAACACATCACATATTGGATCAATGAGAAAGGTCACGTAACCTGGCTGATACAAATAACTCACACGTTCGTTCACACACACACACACACACACGTGCTTCATAAACTGTCTATTTCCGTAACACCCCCATATCTCTGTCACTATCTTGAAACAGACTATAGCCTAACACTCTTGCTCTACATTACTCTATACACTGGAAAAGACTATGCTTAACCATCCACGCAGTACTACCTTCATAGCGACTCAAGCATACACGCCTTACATTCCTTTAGTCATCCATCTCGGTAAATAACTGTACACCAAAAACACCGGTTACTTCCCCGAATTCTAAACTTACATAACTAAACCAAACCGGAACACCGCTATACAACCACCTTACTCTTACCAACGCATACTGTCTTTAACTAAACAACTATCAATACTACATTTATAGAAACATACCTGAAATCTAGGGCCGGCTTCAGAGTCTTGGAATACCACATCTGATTCCTACAACAAGGAAGCCCGTACCGGCTACCGATTTAGACCTCTGACAGACACAGCTTTTGCCTAGAACTCACTAAACAGAACTCACCAAAACTCCGTGCTAACCGTTCCTTAGAAATTCCACGTGCGTCTAGTGCCACACGGACTATCGGCGGCACAAACAAACCGTTAACAGAAACCGTACCGTATTTAATCTAATGTATGAGCACTATGCACAAGCATAGAGCTTCATCACATACAACATAAATAAAAAATTATGTGATAGTCCACCACCCTCACCCCCCCCCCCCCAGCCCCCCCCCCCCCCCACCTCCACCCTCCGAGGCGATAAATGGTGCAATGGTGTAGGCACCTTCTACAAATGCACGAGGTGCATGGTTTGATCTAGAGATCCGACTTAGGATCTGTCACTGTTAACCCATTTAGCCTAGAGTCCCTACGGCAGGAGATTGATTGACCATGATAATTCACGGATAGTGCCAGATTAGCTTGGCGCCTGAGAAATGGGACCTTGGGGCTAAAAGGGTTATCTATTTGGGTAGACTGTCAGTGGATCATCTCTTCAAGTACCATGGTTCTTCCCTCCCTCCACCACCCCCACCCCCTCCCCCCTCCTTAGACAGAAACAATGCTTTACATGGAATGATAACGAAAATATGATTTAGTAAATTCTCTTGTCGTTGTTATATATTATTCTGAAGTGTCTTTCTCTTTGTTGATTTATTTTGTTGCATTGTACATGCTTGGCGGTCACTGTTTTGAGGTGTATTTTTTCACTGGAGTGGCCTAACAACTACATGATTTATGGATGTTTTTTCTCCCGTCACCTGCATAGATTGTGTGCTTAAAATCTGTCACTCTTCATTGCTCACTCTGCATGTCAATCGCCTTAGCTGGGCGGGCAATATTTCTGTTGCTTGGCTTGTGTCTCAGACTTGTTTTGTGTTCAAGATCCCCAGCAACCAAAACTTCCTCGGGCCGACTTTGGCCACTGTTGGACTGCACTCAGCAGTGGCCAATGTCAGTCCAAGGATTTTTTATTTGCATGTGTTGAAAATGCGTTTAGGGACAGTGTAAATATAGCAAATACAATCTGTATTACCGCATTTAACTCCAGGACCCTGCAGCAGGAGATGGATCATGATAATTCAAGGGTAGTGCCAGATGAGCTTGGCGCCTGAAGGCGCCAAGCACATCTGGCACTACCTTTGAATTATCATGATCAATCCATCTCCTACAACTGGTACATAGTCTTTAGACAACGCCTTCAAAAGTTTGGAAATGCGGCCTTGGGGTTAAGAGGGTTAACCCTGTTTGTATATTTGTTGTTGCTGCTTTATTATTGTCATTTTTTTTTAACATGATGAAAGATTTTAACCCCTGTGACTGCTAACGACAGTACCGTTTGGCTGAAGGGTGAGGTCATGCAGTCTGTATTGTTATTATTGATTGTTGACCCCTTCACTGCTGAGGAAAAAGGCACACAATCCAGCCGCCAGACACAGAGCCTCATGCGTGAGCTCATGAGAAAAACTGAACACCACCTAACTGCAAGAGGCATAGAACCTCATGAGCCCCCGCAGGTGCAGGGGCTCATGAGGATCTATGCCTCTTGATGGAACCACTTAGTATGCATGTTCCTTGGATGGCTGGGGCTTTTAGGCGTTGAGGTGAAAGAATTCAGGAACGCCATCAGCGTCCACTGGCAGTGAAGGTGTTAAATCTCATTATTAACCCCTTCACTGCCAGTGGACCCAGACCGCGCTTTTGAAACCGTGGCAAATTCAACCTCAGAGAGCCCCAGCCGTACAAGGAACTTGGATACAAAGTGATTTCAGCAAGAGGCACAGATCCTCATGAGCCCCCGCAACTGCGGGGGCTCATGAGGATCTATGCCTCTTGCAGTTGGGTGGAGTTCAGTTTTCCTCATGAGCTCACGGCACGAGGATCGGTGTGTGTGGCGGTTGGATCGTGTTCCTTTTTCCTCGGCAGTGAAGGGATCAATAGCAATCAATAATAGCAATGCAGACTGACCTCTCCCTTCAGCCAAACTGTACTGTCGTTAGCAGTCACTGCGTTTTCCTCCTGCTTGGCAGTGCCCTTTCACGTTTCCCTCTGTTAAATCCTTGTTATTATAATAGCCCGAGATTAACTCATTCGCGGCCAGCCGCATCGTTGGTGCGTGGCTTAAGCTGCGCATCCAGATGCGGCTGGCCATGAATGAGTTAAAGGAGACAATTATAAACTGTGCCATGAACCTATTTACATACATTTAAAAAAACTCTGTAAGTATGGTTAGTATTTTTTGTTTTAATTCAAACATTTTTGTTTTCTTTCATTGTAAGGTGCGCCGTTTGTTTGCGGGTGTGTACGTGTTCGCTTGTTTGGTCTTTGCGTGTCTACACAGTTCACAGTGTTGTCACAGTTTCACATCCCTTTTCACAGCCTAGCCGTGTACACCATCTGAGGGAGTACACCTCAGACAGACCCATCGAGCAGTCCGCCACAGGTATACTTCTATTCAAACGAGATGCTTTGCATTTCATTTGAATAGGAGTGCCTTGCGGCGTATGCCCCAAGTACTCCCACAA
Source organism: Semisulcospira habei (assembly GCA_036245525.1). Lineage (NCBI taxonomy): Eukaryota > Metazoa > Mollusca > Gastropoda > Semisulcospiridae > Semisulcospira > Semisulcospira habei. The sequence continues at coordinate 204,387,624 of BTPG01000003.1, read as the reverse complement.
TTGGTAGGGGAAAGGTTGATCTGATGCATGAGCATTGTGTACTTAGAGTTTTGTAGACTATTACAGCTCCAGGGCAGTGCCTGATCAGCTTGGCGCCTTTGGCGCCAAGCTGAAGAGGCACTACCCTGGAGATAATAGTGCCTGGCGCTATCTGGGGTGGTGCACTACAACTTCTGTCTGAAATAATCAATTAAGACAGAAAAGAATATATGGTCAAACCTGCTTTAGGTGCCACCTTCATATAGTGATCACCTGTTCATGGCAGCCACCCAGGGAGCATATGTCACCTTCACTTTCAGTGTACGAAGACTCTTTACCTGTCTATAGCGGCCGCATCTGTGCTGACCCTTACGAGACCGTTTATGAGATTGACTTGCACCAACTTCACATGTGCACTACTGTGTGTGAAAGTATACAGAATTTATACGCAAGTGTAAAGCTTATAAATATTATGACATACAAATGCAAATAGTATGTGTATGATGAAACTGTGATTTGTAGAAGGAAAAAAAAAGAGTGATAAATCATCACTTTGACAGTATTTTTTTTTTTTTGCCTTTTGTGTTGAACTGTGCACGTACAATTTACCTGCTTATGTCTACAGGTGTATGTGGATGTGTGAGTGTGTAAGAATATATAGCTTTAACCCTTTTAGCCCTGGGACCCTGGAGCAGGAGATGGATTGATCATGATAATTCAAGGGTAGATTTAACCCCTCAGGCGCCAAGCTCATCTGGCACTACCCTTGAATTATGATCAATTCATCTCCTAAATCTGGTACATGGTCGTTGGGCAACACCTCCACAATTTGAGAAATGGGACCTTGGGGCTGAATGGGTTAGGGATCTATGCCACTCGCTGACCTCTTTCTGGACCCCCTGTGACCTTCACCTTTAAGAGAGGTCACTGGAATTTGTATGTTTAGAAAAGTTTTACCACAAGTTGGGCCAAGTTTGAAGTTTGAGGGCTGAATAGTCTTCGAGAAAATGCCAATGTTAAAGTTTACCACGGATGACAGACCACGAGCGACAGACGGCGGATACAGGGCAAACGACGCATTCATACTCACTTTTGCTATCGCATTTTTAACACATTTGCCAACTGTTGTGACCCTTGACTTTTCTGAGGGCTCACCCAAATAAGCATGCATAGAAAGGTCTTACCATCAGTTTTCTGTACCAAGTTTGGGTTTGAAGTTTAAAATAGCATTTGAGAAAAAAAAAACCTATTTGACAAAATATGATGTTTTGGACTTATTTCTGGACCCCTTGATATCGTGACTATTGAGAGGGCTCGCGGAAATTGGTATGTTTAGAAAGGTCTTGTCACAAAGTATGTTTGGGCCAAGTTTGAAGGCTTGCTTTAACAGTCGCCAAGAAAATGCAAATATTAAAACATTACCATGGACAACAGATGGCCCAGTACATAGACTCACTTTTGCTGTCACACATGAGTAAAACAATTTTAACAAAAACAATTTATTGACTGGATTCACCCAGCCAAATAACGAGAACAGAAAACACATTGGAATTGTTTTCCAAAGAACACACATGCACATTGCAAAGATGGGCGTCTGTTTTCTGGGGCGAACATCCCAATGCGCAAAAGGGGATTGGCCCTTTGTGCACGGGATACTTCTTTCACAACATTAGTAAAGTGCAACAAATGAGCATAACAGAGAAAAGGGCAAAATACACCCTTATAAAGCACACTACATTGTGAACTGGATCGACCATGATTGTTAAAGGGTTGTGCCTGAATTGCTTGGTGCCTTTCCAGGCACCAAGCAAGTCAGGCACAACCCTTGAATGATCATGGTTGATCCATTTCCAGCTAATGACAATTTTTTACAGTGAATGCACTACAAAATATTACAGACGAACAATGCACTAAAAACATGAAATTAAAGAAAGTAGTTGTCATTTTAAGTTCTTGAGCAAAACTTTTTAATTTTTATCTACAGAATTTTGCACAAAATCTTGAAGTCAGTTATTAATGTCTTCCGCAACAACAAAAAACTTCACATTAAAACCTTTGGTATGTATGGCTTTGAGAAGAAGAGGGTACTGGCTAAGCCACTGAAATAAAACCGGGGAAAGACAAAATTTGGTAGCACTGCAAAACAGATGCGGAGGCGGATATGCTGAAACTGTCGGAAGAGCTGTGGTTCAATCTACAAGGCAAACAAAGAACGTAGGGTAAAATGACACATTATTTGAAGAGAGAAAAAAGTAATCCCCTTGTACATGCATTCATTGGTACAGTTACACTACCAATGGATGCATATACAAGGGTCTTCAGAAGAAATAGTGCACAATTATGCTCTGTGTGTAGTGGATTCAGACAAAATACATGGAGAATAAAAGTGTCACAGCCAGTCTGAATTACTGTAGTCCACATTCCATCACACTTGCTGAGTGCACAACACAGTGCACACAAATAGGAAACTTTCACAGCCCACAAACATTTTACACATACATACAACTGTCCAAGCACTCTCTTTTCTCTCTCTCTCTCACAAACACACTTCGCAGGTACACACACACACACACACACAAACCTTGTATGCTGTATGAATGTTTAACCCTTTTAGCCCCGGGACCCTGCAGCAGGAGATGGCTTGATCATGATAATTCAAGAGTAGTGCCAGATGAGCTTGGCGCCTGCAGGCGCCAAGCTCATCTGGCACTACCCTTGAATTATCATGATCAATTCATCTCCTACCACCGGTACATAGTTAGGCAACACCTCAAAATTTGAGAAATGGGACCTTGGGGCTAAAAGAGTTAAAATGACCTTTGAGCTGAAGCCCTCACACATATCTTAGGCCATACTCATGTAGCAGAGAAAAAGTATTTACATTGCCAGTCCACTTTTTCATGGTACCAATCCACTTGCGCTCTGAGGTGGACTGTTGCTTTCTACTTTCAGTAGTGCAGTTTGGTGATTGCTCTACTATCTTTTTTAACATTTTTTTTCTTTTTGAAGTCCATTTAGATTAGCAAGAGGCGTAGATGTTCGTCAGCCTCTGCAATTGAAGGGTCTGATGTAAGATGGAAGATGGAAGAAGTAGCTCAGAGACCTTTTTGGCAGCAACACAGAATGTGCTCTTTCATGTGGCAACATCCCTCGATCGACATTAAAAAGGCATTCTCTTCAAAAGTTCCATCACCACAAACAAAATGCTTGCTAGTCTGATGCAGATACAAGATGGGATGAACCAAAACCCACAAAGTCCCTTCTATATGAGAGCTGTCCTCGCTGTCAAGGGTCTATACCTTTTGTCTTTGACCTGATTCTGGTGTTGAATTATCTCTTATTGAAAAAGTCTCGCCGATCTGCCAATGTGACAGCGAGTTCTATAAGGGGCGCAGGTCATATGCGTCATTGATTTGTCAAACATCATTTGTCATGACGTAAGTATTAGTTTTTACGTAATTTTATATTTTACGTGATATGAGTTTCACTTTCGCTTTAAAGGCTTGAGAAAATGGTGACAAAACTAGAACTTCATGGTACAATTTCAGTCTTACTATAATTTGTGTGAAAGTAGGTTGACTTTACCTAGCTACATGATATACTAAGTACACGGGTCACCTGCATGCTCTTCTGAAAGCGTGTTGCTGTGTGTGTGCGTGTTAGTGCGTTCATGCGCGAACGCTCCAAACAGAGCCAAGAGGCATAGATCCTCATGCACCTGGAGGGCGCATGAGGGTCTATTCCTCCTGGAGATGCACGCATATTTGTGTGTGAGAGAGATAGAGAGAGAGCTGCACACGCGAGAGAATGACGCCATATTTAGAGTATTATGTCAGTGTCTGTGTGATGAAGGAGTTGCCTCTTTTACGTCACCACCACTGTCTGACTTTCTCTAGAAGTAAAGGATTTTCAGCGTTTTAATTCTTTTCTGAAAAGAATTGATTTTTACTAAAGAAGTTGAAAGGATACAAAGCTGGCTAACGAACTCATCCAATGTCTTTCTCCAAACTAGCTATATGCAAAAGTTCAAGTAAATGTGACAAAAATTACGGACTCTAATCTGGGTCAACCGACTTAATATAAACGGTTGTTTAAATCTTCAATGAGACATTCAAATACAATTTGCTTGGAGGCTCTCTTAGCCACCCACTCAAGAAAGTATTTCGTCAAGTTTCAAGCTTGTTTGTACAGAAATACCGGAGATTCTCTTGTTTACATACATATGCACACACATACATACTGGTGTGTGTATGTGTGTATACATACATACATATGCACATACATACGCACATACGGCGCTTTGCGCCAAATGTTCGTTCATCAGCGAGGTTAGCAAAACTAGACATGACGTAATTTTTATCTTGTTACTTCAATTATTAGAGGTTTAGCCTGCCCGCCTTTGACATCATGGACGTGCTATGAAATTCGCCCCACCGCGACCCGTCCTAAAAAGTCCCTTCTATAAATAGAAGGAACTTAAAAACAAGAATAAAAGAAACGGGCTTTGGTCGCATGAACAAGAAACACAACCTTAAAAAATGTGGCCCAAGATGGACAAATAAAACAATCATACAACAATATAAATCAAATTACAATGAGTCGGTGACATGATATGAATCGTAATTTAAAAGATAACAGGCAATGACAATTGCACGGCGCGCATGCAGGCACACACACATGCTCGACAATCATGGAAAATAAGGACTGCATAAATAGTCCAATAAAGGTGATTTGGTGGATTTTCATATGAACACATCACATCTAACTGAAATGGGCACAAACGATTTCATCCTTACACGAACATTAATCATAAAATCTCACAGAAACCAAGAAACAATCAAAAGGCAATCAACACATCATTTAGTTAAGACACGACACAGTGATTTGACCAGATGTTTTTCTCACTCATTATCATTCAAACACAGATATAGTCAACACCTTAACCCTTTTAGCCCCGAGTCCCCACAGCAGGAGACGGATTGACCATGATAATTCAAGGGTAGTGCCAGATTAGCTTGGCGCCTGAAGGCGCCAAGCTAATCTGGCACTACCCTTGCACTACCCTTGAATTATCATGGTCAATCAGTCCCCTGCAACTGGTACATTGTCATTAGGCAACCCCTCCAAAATTTGAGAAATGGGACCTTGGGGGTAAAAGGATTAACTTCATGTAAATCGCAGGGATGAATTGTAATACATGAAAACAGGTAAACAATGAAAAGAGCACACTCCAAGACCTCAGTTTATTTTCCAACACCTTTTTTTCACTTCATTCGTTTCACGTTTCATATTTCTGATTCAAGACAAAATCGTCACACAGTGTTGGAAAAGGAAAAATCTTAAAGCTGTTTAGGTGTCTGGCAATACTGCCTGTCCCGTGTGAAGTGAATACATCCTTCTACCCCTTCAGACCAAAAAGGTGACTGCCAAGCGTGTAAATTGAAAAAAAAAGTACCCAACGGAGAAAGAAACACACTTAGAAAAAGACAGTTACACTTACAACACAATTTATTAATATTTCAGGTAAATACCCTATTTCAAAATATACAAACAAACAAATATTGAGATCAGTCACTACTTATCTTCATTTATCCAAGGTAATCCCCGTTCGTTCTTTCTTTTCTCTCTCTTTGTTTCTTTCTGGTCTCACGCACACGCAATCACGTTTGCTCGCGCACACTCTTGTAGCTTGTGATCACTTTCTCTCTCTCTCTCATGAGTTTTTCGTTGGCGTCATTTTTATTTTACTTTTTCTCTTTTTTACGCACTTTTGTTTTTCTTTTCTTATCTTTAATTTTACGTCACATCCTTCAGTTGCCACATTCCTTCTGCGATAAATGAAGATAAGTAGCGACTGACCTCTATATTTGTTTGTTTGTCTATTTTGAAAAAGGGTATTCATCCGAAATATTAATAAATTGTGGTGTAACTGTCTTTTCTAAGCATGTTTCTTTCTCCACTGTTCGCTGCCAGTGGATGCAGATTGAGATTTTTGTTGTTGGTTTAACCCTTATCATTCGGAATACACCAGTGTGTGAAATAAGTTTGACTAAAATAGTTCTGCAAGAGGAATAGATCCTCATGAGCCCCCGCACCTGTCGGGGCTCATGAGGATCTATGCCTCTTGCAGTTGGGTGTTGTTCAGTTTCTTCAGCTGTGAAGGGGTTAATGTGTCAAAAAATGAGCGTAACCCAAAATTTATTTTTACTGCTTTTCTCAGCCGTACTTTGCACTGCAGAACTGATAACTTGTGTTGACAACTATTTCACAGACTTTTCACTGTCATATCGCAAGTACATCAGATGGACAGTAAAAAGTCCCTTCAATGCACAAGGGACAAAGATCCTCATGAACCTCTACACCTCTTGACAGCGAAGCTGACCCCTTCAGCCTCAGTTACAGTGCAGTACAGACACTGCGACAGAGAAGTCAACCTATTCAGTTACAGTGCAGTACAGACACTGCGACAGCGAAGTCAACCTATTCAGTTACAGTGCAGTACAGACACTGCGACAGCAAAGTCAACCTATTCAGTTACAGTGCAGTACAGACACTGCGACAGCAAAGTCAACCTATTGTCCACAACAAGCGAGTTCAACGGTGGCACAAAATATCACTGAAGAAATGACAGACCTGTGGATGGGTGAAACTGTAGCATCCCCACACCTTTAACTCATTCTAGACGTGCCGCCTCCGGACACGCGGCTTTAAGCCGCGTATCTGGAGGCGGCACGTCTTGAATGAGTTAACCGTAAGCTAGCCTGTGATTTCAGACCATATGCAAATAAAGATGTACTTTCCAAAAATCATACGCCAGCTCACAATGATATCACCGAGTCGTCATACTATCGTCTAAAATGTGAACCCTTTGGCTGTTGATAGCAATTTTTGTCACGACGATTCCTGCACTCCGACTGTCAGTAGTAGTTTGTGTCGACATGTTTACTGCAGGAATTATCATGGCAAAATGTTACAGACATCCAAAGGATTAAAAGAATACTGGTCGCAGAAAAACAGCCAGCAGAAAGAAATGGGGTTTTGTGAAAGAGCAAACTTCAGGCTGTAATAATTATGTGGCCCCATCCTCACCTTACCACAAAAGGAGATAAGAAAGGAACATGATTCAGAGTAACAAGAAATGCCCAACAAAAAACGTATTTTTCTTTAAAATAAGTTTTTTTGAAAAATACTTACCGATGGTATTACAACTAGGAAATGTTTTTTAGCTAGTCTAATTTTAGCCCAAAAATTGTTGTGTACGATAATGGCCATGATGGCAGGAGAGGGGCGCCATAGGTTAGGCGGAAACCCGGTAGCCTCCCTTCCGGTTCAACCACGCATGTGCTCAGTGCTCAAATCACCAGTCAGTTTCTTAGCGGAGCAGCGGCGAGCGGGGCAGGTGGGAGGGACCTTCGAGTAATACCATCGGTAAGTATTTTTCAAAAAAACTTATTTTAAAGAAAAATACGTTTGTTTTCTCAAAACACATTACCGATGGTATTACAACTAGGAAGAATCCCGAAAAGGAGGTGGGTGCCGCTAACCGCCCCTACCCCTGCCATCGAAGCTACTAGAAGAGTCCACCCCAAGCAACCTCCCTCTAATTTTAGTGAAGATACCTACGGCGCCTAGGGCGCCGGGAGGGAGTGTTGCGCCGCCACGATGTCTCCCACCAGCGCTAGGTTCTGCCGCTGGCCGGAGAGGTCCCTCAGGTAGAAGCGAGCGAAGGTGTTCTCTGTTCGCCAGCCCACAGCCGCCACGATGTCCTTGACCGCACAGTTGCGTTCGAATGCGAGGCTCGTGGCCATGGCTCTGATCTCGTGCGCCCTGATCCTCATGCGTTTTGCTGCATCAGGGGCGAGTTCCTGGTAGGCGGATCGTATCACCCACCGAAGCCAGGAGGATATAGTCTGGGCTGAGATGTCGTTTCTACCTGGGGACAGAGGAAGAAAAAGGCGGGTGCGTCCCCTGCGGAGGGGCTTGGTCCGGCGCAGGTACACACGTAACGCTCGAACTGGGTCCTGTTGCCGGGACTCTCGATCGGAGCGTGGTTCTCTGAGAGGTAGTATGGTGACCAGTTGTGGTGCCACGAGTGGAGATCTGGTCTTGGCTAGGAAGGTCGGGTCGGGAAGCAGCTGCACCGAACCGTCCGTCCGGAACTGTAAACAGTTGGGGCGAGTAGAGAGGGCGTGCAGCTCACTGACTCTGGAGGCTGAGGCGAGGGCTAGCAAGAAGCAGGTCTTCCGCGTCACGTCCGGTAGTCTCGCCAGCTGTAACGGCTCAAAGCGGGCCGAGTTGAGCCAAGTAAGGACCCAAGGTAGGTCCCAACGTGGCAGCAGTGTACGTAGAGCGGGACGATGCAGACCGAAATGGCCCATCAGATCGGCGAGGTCCTTGCAGGCGCCCGGGTCGGGACGTCCTAGATGCCTGTAAGTATCAGCGATCATGGCCAAGTAACCTCGAATGGTGATGGGAGCTAAACGCTGGTCGTGAAAAAGTCAGAGGAAGAAATCCGCCAGCTGAGGGACTGTCAACTCGGTGGGGGAGAGGCGTCTGTCGTCACACCAGGTGCTGAGGATTCTCCACTTGCCCTCGTACACTCGTCTGGTCGAGGCTCTGCGGGCTGTAGCGATCGCGTCCACTGCCGCACCTGAGAAGCCTCTAGCGGAGAGGGCTTGCCGGACAACCTCCAGGCGTGGAGGAGGAGACGTTCTGGACAAGGATGGTACAGCGTCTGCCGCGGTTGCTTGAGCATCGTTCGTGGAGTGGGTAGCTGTAGTGGGGGGGTCGTCGCCAGATTCAGGAGGTCGGTCGTCCACGACCTGGTCCAACAAAACGGGGCCACCAGAAACAGGATAGTGTTGCTGCCCCTGAGCTTGAGAAGAACCTTGGGGATGAGGACCGTGGGTGGGTAGGCGTAGGCGACCAGTCCATCCCAGGAGATGGAGAGGGCGTCCACTGCCCAGGCCAAGGGGTCTGGAATCGGCGAGACGAACAGAGGGAGTTAGCGATTCCATCTTGTGGCAAATAGGTCGATCATGGGTGACTCCCAGGTAGCGCCTATCATCCGAAAGATGTCTGGACGCAGTGACCACTCGGTGTGCAGTAGCTGACCGCGACGGGAGAGGGAGTCGGCCAGCACATTCAAGTGGCCCGGGATATGTCGAGCACGGAGAGAAATGTCCCGATCCTCGCACCACCGGAGCACTTGGTACAGGAGGATGCAGAGAGATGGGGAGCGGGTACCGCCCTGCTTCTGGATGTAGGCGACGACCGTAGAGTTGTCCGACAACACCAGTAGCTCCCGGTGAAGCAGGCGAGCTTCCCACACACGAAGGGCTTGCCAGACGGCTTCCAGTTCCAACCAGTTGATGTGTCGGTCCCGGAGATCCAGGTCCCACCGGCCGGAGGCCGTCTCGAAGGAGGGAAGAAGGTGTGCTCCCCAACCGGAGAGGCTCGCGTCTACGCAGATGGAGAGGGAGGGCGGTGGCGAGAACAGCGGCACTCCTGTTGCGAGCCAGAGGGGGTCCGCCCAGCGTAGAAGGTGAGGACGGAGCAACGACGGAATCGGAACCGGAGACTCTAGGTCGGAGGTCGACGGACGCCAGTGTAGCAGAAGGTGCAACTGTAGCGGCCGGGAGTAGAGACGTCCTAACGGAATAAGGTCTGCTGCCGCGCTCATCAGCCCCAGCAACTGAAGCCACTGCCTGGCGGGAATCGAAGACTTCTGGGATACCTGCCGAGCTAGTTCCGCCAGCTTCTGAATGCGGGGTTCGGGCAGCCGGACGATATTACGGTCGGTGTAGAACTCCATGCCGAGGTGGACAAAATGGCGTGACGGCACGAGGTCGGACTTGCCGAAGTTGACTATGAAGCCCAGCGTCTTGAGGAGCTGAAGCAAGGCATCCCGGTCCACCTCCAAGGCGGCAGAGGACTGATTCTTCAGGAGCAGGTCGTCCAGGTAGTTGGACGTGGGGCTCGTGGAGGTCCGACGGGCTTTGGCTACCACTGCGTCCATGATGCGTGTGAAGACCCATGGGCTGAGGTTGAGGCCGAAGGGAAGTGCGCGGAACTGGTATACCACACCCTCGAAGGCGAAGCGTAGATAGCGTCTGGACGCTGGGTGCATGGGCACGTGAAGGTAAGCATCCGCGAGGTCCAGGCTGATTGCAAAGTCGAGGGGTTGCACCGAGGCACGCAGGGCCCGAGCTGTCTCCATGCGAAAGCGTGGAGCTACTATAAACTTGTTGAGCGCGGACAGGTCGATCACAGGACGCCACTTGCCGCCCGGCTTGGGAACTACAAACAGCCGGCTGTAGAAAGCTGGGGAGTCGAGACGCGTCACCACCTCTGTCGCTGCTTTCCGAAGTAGGGCGGTCACCTCGTTGCGCAGAGCGTCTGCCTTGAGCTGGTCTGTCGGAACCAAGGTCCACGCCGGAGTACGTTGCAGTGGGGGCGGGGACCGAAAGGAGATCCGCAGACCGAGGGAGATGGTTGAAAGAATCCAGGGGTCGTCCGGGAACAGCGCCCGCCAGGCGGCGCTGTGCCGTGCGAGCCTCCCGCCGACCGGAGGTCCCAGCGCGGTCGACGGAGCCCGAAGGTGGAGAACGTCAGAAGGCCCTGCCCCGCCCGGGGCGTCGGGCAGGCTTGGGCCAGGTCCTGGGAGCGGGGGCCGAAGAGGATCCTGCAGTGGGACGGGTACGGGGGAAGGCAGGGGGCCTGGGGGGGAGACGTCCACCTCTGGTGTAAGGCCGGGAAACGGGTCTAGCCGCCCGCAGGGGGCGACCCTGGGTCCTGCGGGTATGTTGAAAGGGAGTAGGTACTGTACGACTTGGCCAGGTGTCCTTATTTGCCTCTTTAACCGCTAACCAAGTGGGGCCAAAGAGAAGTTCTCCGCCAAGGGGCGCCTGACAAAGTTGGAGCTTTAGGTCATTGGGGAGAGGGCAGGAGCGGAGGAGGAAATCCCGACGCAAAAGGTCACAGTTGGCCGCCGCAGCCATAGCGTTGACACAGGTGTGGTAGGAGGCCCGGTTACCAGAGACGGCCAGGGCTAGCAGATCCCCCAGCAGCGGCGTAAGGGACGGATGCCAAGCCTCCTCTACGCGACGAACCATGGCTTGAGTCAGAAGGTCAAGAAATCCCGCGGAGGCTAAGGCGTTGCGTATGAGATTACCTGTCTGATCGATTCCTGAAAGCAGAGGGGTCCGTGCCGGAATAGCCGCCAGGGCCCAAGCAGCTGGGTCCGGTTTGGGTAGTGCGCAGGTAAAGCTCTGAGTATGTCCTGCGTACCAAGATTGCCGAAAAAACACGTGTAGGTCCGCCGGCCACTTAGAGTCATTGAAGAATCCAGCGGCGCCCAAGTGTCCCTGCGCGAGTCGAGCCGAGAACGCGTCCCGTAGGCTGCTGAAACCGGGAGGTTGAGGAAGAGTTTTAAAAGTCTTGGTATGGAGTTCCGCATCTACATAGGCCGCGGCCTTCTTCTTCGCAGGCGGAGAAGGAGGACAGTCTTCCGGCGGCAGGCACGCCGAGATGATGCGAGCTGCCTCGTCCAGGGCACGCAGAGTCTCCAACCTGTGTCCCACTGCTGACGGATGTTGTTCATGCTCATCTTGATCCACGTCAGGGGGCGCCGGGATAGAGTGCACGGGGCTGTCGTCCCGAAGTAAACCGAAACTGAGTCCTCAGGCGCAAGGCTGAGCGCGTCATCCTCTAAATGCAGAGCGAGGTGGGTGGGGCCGGTTCGTGCTAAGAGTGTGGGCCCAGCCTCCGCGACGAGCCGGGATGTGACCGAGGCCTTGGCCGGAGAAGGTCTCACGGAGCGGTGACGCCACGAACGGACCGGGGAGGTTACTTGAGACCCAGAGCGAGAACGATGAGCGTAGCGTCGAGGCGACCTCCTACCCCGCGGGGAGGGCTCACGGCGGGAGCGGGGACTCCTAGAACGGGATTGGCGGTGGCAGCGTCGACTGCCTCTGGACGACGACGGCCTGGAGGGTGGAGTAGACGATTGGCGCGCTCTCCGAGTAGAATGTCTCACAACTGGAGAATGCGGTCTGGACCGACGCACCACTTGCGGAGATCCGAGCCCGGACACCGTCCGCGATGGCCTACTGGTACGGGAAGATCTGGAGGCATGCCTATGCCGCGGTGACCTGTCCCTGGAGGGTGAACGATGGCGAGAAGAGCGGGAGACCGTCCGGTGCTTCTGCTCTCTGGAACGAGGTGAGTAACGGTCCGTACCTGAACGCCGAACTCTGTCGATGCGTGGAGGAGGAGTATCCTTCTGCTGGGAAGCGGGCATCTCCTGTGCCGAGACCGCTACCGGAACTGAAGCCTGTACCTGTACTTTGTCTCGCGCCGAAAGTATCGGCGGAACCGGGCAGCGTGCACTAGTCGGGTCTGTACCTGCTGCCGGTGTAGTAGAACGAGCAAGCGACCGAAGTCGCGATGGAGAACGTTCTAACGTCTGATAAGCACCACTAGTCGGGTCTGTGGTGATTACCGGCGTGTCTATATTGTTCCAGGAAGAGGGCCTGACTGAAACTTCAGTACTAGTTTCTGCTACCGGACAGCGCGCACTAGTCGGGTCTGTGTTCGCTGCCGGCCCAGGAGGACGGGCTCGCGGTGTAAGTCGCGGCGTAGACTGTCCTCTCACCAGGTAATACCCACTAGTCGGGTCTGTGGTTCTTACCGGTGTATGGCCCTGTATACGTGCTGGCGTCGGAAGTGCACGGTAGAAACCCCATAGCTGATTCCATTGTTCTTCCCGCCAGGGGGCGCAGACCAGGCACGGTTGGGAAGATGTACAGGTTGAACAGGGCAGGCACACCTCGTGTCCATCGCTCGGCCACTGGAATTGTCCACATCTGATACAGGTGCGGACTTGCCAACTGCAACACAAAACAGAACAATCTATGTGAAGGTAATCGAACCTGCCGCAGCCGGCAGGCAACGAAACGCGCGAAACGAACGAAGGAGATACGGCGTATGCTGGCGTGCGGCGCTCAAACCCTCCCTGAGCGCCGTACGGAAGCAGTGACCGAGATTATACCTCGCCATGTTTGGGAAAGGAGAGAAACGAAGAGCGGTGTCAGCGGTGAAGCCCGAGGCCGTCCTATCAAGGCGCCAACCCGCTCCGACCGGCCACGAAGGGACCGGTACCAGGCGCAGAGACGACAGTCACCCGAGAAGACCCGGAACGCGCCGTCCGCCACCGAACCAGGCCTTCCCCGAGGTAGGCCAAGGACGAACCCCAAGGGCACCAGAAGTTGAAGGCGACCGGCCGACAGTGAGCACAGCTCACCAGCGTTGTTAGGAAGTCCTCTCGAAACAACGCACACATGAAAGCGTCCCAGCCCAAAGGCCACAATCCCTCTCACACAGTAGAAAGTCGAAGCAGTGAACGAAAGCCAACGAATGAAGGAGCCACAGGCGTACACAACCTCACGCGACTAGCGAAGAAACTGACTGGTGATTTGAGCACTGAGCACATGCGTGGTTGAACCGGAAGGGAGGCTACCGGGTTTCCGCCTAACCTATGGCGCCCCTCTCCTGCCATCATGGCCATTATCGTACACAACAATTTTTGGGCTAAAATTAGACTAGCTAAAAAACATTTCCTAGTTGTAATACCATCGGTAATGTGTTTTGAGAAAACAAAGAAACATGCTTTGAAAGCCAAAGGTCATGTACAACACAATTATTGAATAAACTGTGTTGAACCTGACATTTCCAAGCACGTTTCTTTCTTCCTTGGGCATTCCCTTACACTTCACACACTGGTCTGGATTTCACAAAAATAAGAGACAAAACATTGTGTGCACTCCTTCGTCCATCAATAGTAACTGCTTTGTCCATGTTCTTCTGAAGGGTGTTTCCTTCATTCTTTCCCAGTATGCAAAGTACATCGGGCTGATGTCAGGAACAGTGATCCCGCTTATAGTCACGCACAGGCCCACTGTGACCATCGTAGACCAAGCACCATCGTTTTCTTGCATTTTTCACGCTTGACAGTCACTCTTTTTCTCTGCTTTGCGTATCCTCACAAATCGAACATTTGAGTCACATTGAGGAGTGGTCACACTTTTTTCCAAAAAGGGGCAAGTGTACTATGGCAGGAAGAAAAAATGTGGCCCAGGATACAAATATAAATCAGATGTTTAACTTTCACCCCCTTGTGCATGCAGCCAGCGATACTGTAAACAGTACCAGTGGCTGGAGACCTGAGGTGGTTACTAGCAAATCAGGTTTTTGTTGAAAAAAGGAAGTCGTAGTTTTAGTCATGGCATCCTCACAACACAGACGCCTGCATCACATCGCGGTGTGGTCATACTATCGTCCAGAACGTCCCATGTGTCTCTCAGAGGGTCGTACACTTCCACGGTGTTCAGCAGTGTGTTGCCATCATACCTGAAGTATCAATTAAAGACTGAAATACGATATTGAGGTTAGTGTTAAAACTGATGACCAAATTTGAAATAAAATAAGATCATGACATCTGAGTGTGTGTAGTATCCTGGTGCAGTCCACCAATAACCCATACACAATAATTCCATACTCTTCTATGGTTTTACATTAAAGCTGTGTACAAATACGCAGAGAATTCAGGTCAAAATCCTCAAATTTGGCAGCTGTCCTCCGACCGATAAGAAGCTAGATCAACCATGATAGTTCAAGGGTGGAGCCAGAATAGCTGGGCGCCTGTAGACGCCAAGCTATTCTGGCTCTACTCTTAAACTATAATGGTGCTTCCATACCATACTGTAGTGCGTCCAGACTAAATTAATAAGAGACAGTGAAACCGCTCAATTTTACAAGAACACATCTCTTCAACCTACCCTGCCACAACCATGAGCTGGCCACGAAGAACACAGGCCCCCACATAGCATCGCGGAACCACCATGTGTTGTAGTGTTGTCCAGTGGTTCGTCTGTGTGTTGAAACATTCCACGCTGGCCAGGTGGTCGCTGCCGTCATATCCTCCACAAACGTAGATCACTTCATTCACAACCGCCACACCGGCTCCTAAAATACAAAATCATTACACAAACCACCAGACATATATATGGAGGAAATGACCAGGGGGATCAAAGTCAACAGTGCAGAATTATTCAGACCAGTTTCTTTTTCATTTTCAGGTCTAACATCAAATACAGTTTGCATACAACATAAATAAAAAATTATGTGATAGTCCACTGCCCTCACCACCCCCGCCCCCCCTCCCCCACCCCCTGCCCCCACCCTCCCCCCTCCCCCACCCCCCCTGCCCCCACCCTTTGAGGCGATAAATGGTGCAATGGTGTAGGCAAATGCTACAAATGAACGAGGTGCATGGTTTGATCTAGGGATCCGACTTAGGATCTGTCACTGTTAACCCATTTAGCCTAGAGTCCCTGCGGCAGGAGATTGATTGACCATGATAATTCAAGGGTAGTGCCAGATTAGCTTGGCACCTTCAGGCGCCAAACTAGTCTGGCACTACCCTTGAATTATCATGGTCAATCTGTCTCCTGCAACTGCTACATAGTGATAGTGATTAGACATCACCTCCAAATTTTGAGAAATGGGACCTTAGGGCTAAAAGGGTTAATATTCTGGTAGACTGTCAGTGGATTATCTCTTCGAGTACCCCACCACCCCCACCAGCCCCCCCACCCCCCACCCACCCACCCACCCACCCCCTACCCACCCACCCCAGCCCTCCTCTACTTTGGTAAGAGTTTAAGGCCAATTTTCAAAAGCAATTGTCAGAAATTTTGAAACTTAAATAACTGAGCAATCCTTTGCAATGCATAATTTTACTGTGCTTGAGTAAAGTGGTCACGTAAACATGCGTAACATGCGTATTTCAAGTGAGCATGTATGGGTCCAGCCACTATCTCTATTTGCAGATTTGGCAGAAATGAGAACTGGAAAGGCATGTATGTAATAACTAGCACTGTTAGATAGATAGCTACTGTTTATTGCCATTTGCCTTAAGAAACATAAAGCATAGGAATGTGTGTTGGTGTTGTTGCAACTACAAACATCACAGTCAATAATAAGAAATAATTAATACGCTATCACACAAACCCAATGCCCTATATCAAATGTAAAAATCTTTAAAACTAAACAACTAATATCACAAACCGATACGTACCCACTCACACACCCACGCTCACACATGCATAAAAATCTAGGAAGTCTAAATTAATTAAAGGCTTATCATTTAAAATGAAAACAGTATATCTTAGAGTATATATGTCACTAATTTAGTGATCACAGTCGGGTGTGAACCTGGTTAATATATATCATAAGATTAGGCTTAATACTGACATACACTACCCTCTTATTATTTTGGTTATCATTCACCTTTGATCCCATTCTCGCCCCTGTCAGAAAGCAATTCTATCGCCGTCCCTGTCCAACCAGTGGCCGACATACAACATAGGGGGACCACACCACCCTACCCCCACCATACCTGTCAAGTTATCATTAGCGCGTGTCTGTGTGTGTGCGCGAGCGTGTATGTGTGTGCGCGCGTTTCATGTACTTTATGTTTTCGTTTGTTTTTGTATGACCGAATGAATGAATGAATTTTGTTTAATGTCTTTTCATGTGTAATGTCTCCTAATTTTTCTTTGTGTAATTTGGTACTATTAGTATTACAATTATTATCCTGTGTTTGTAGAGTAGCAACGGCAAGTATGAAAAATGGCACACGTGCTAATTACTTCATCCGTTGAGAAATAAAAATAAATAAATAAAATAAATAAATACCTGAGCGCTGGGTTGCCATGCAAGGGATCGACTTCCACTGCTCAGAAGCAGGGTCGAAACGCTCGGCCGAATCCAGCAAGTTGATGCCGTCGTACCCGCCTATGCAGTAGATCATGTCACCCGCGACTACTAAGCCAGCTCCCTCCCTCCCGATGGCCATACCGCTCAGCATGGTCCATTTGTCCGACTTGGGGTCATAGCGTTCCATGCTTGTGTGTCGAGTGTGTCCGTCGAAACCACCACACATGTAAATGTAGTCTAAAAACAGACACACAAACTAATGCACAATTTTGAGTAAAATTAAAAACACCTTCATTTCGAAAGTACACTTAGTACCATCTGCAAGAGGCATAGATTCACATGAGCCCCTGCATTCGCAGGGGCTCATGCGAATCTATGTCTCTTGTTAACTGATCAGCCCCATCTTTTTCTTTTTCTCATTAGTTATTGTACAGCCGACCAGATTTAACTCAAGCTGTTTCTCATACAGATCTACATATGGTGTCATTTGGGCATGTGGATTTTCAGCGTACGACTGAACACAAATTTTCCCCCAAGTACCTTTGTATACACAGACACCAGCAAGTCCCCTACGATGGTGCATGGCGGAGACAGTCGTCCAAGAAAGCTGGGACTGTGTCAGGTCGAGACATTCCACCAGGTTGAGGCGAGAGTGACCGTCATAGCCACCCATCACATACAGTTTTCCTCCCACCGAGGCGGCAGACACATAGCGTCTTCGTCGAGAAAGACTCTGCCAGATGTAAGGCGAAAGAAGCACAAATTGTCACAGGAATCAGACATGAATATAATTACAGTATGCAACCTTGACAGCTCAAAGGTTAGCATTGTGCCTGCCTTAGTAGTAGGAAACATACTTCCTACTAGATGTACATTTACAAACAATGGGAACTACTCTGTGCCATTTGAAAGCACTGACACACACAGGTCAGCCTCAGTATTTAGTGCATCCAAAAAATCGCAAAATCTGACAAACTGCAGTTAGGTCTGTGCCTCCCAAGTATCAACCCAATCAGCAAAACGTCATCTGGCCGACGTAAGCCTTAACCCATTTAACCCCACGGCTGCATTTCTCAAATTTTAGAGGTATCACCTAACAACTAATAATTCAAGGGTAGTGCCAGATTAGCTTGGCACCAAATGGCACCAAGCTAGTCTGGGACTACCCTTGAATTATCCTAATTGATACACCTCCTGCTGTAGTGGATCAGGGCTAAATCGGTTAAGGCTGGAGTTAAACTCAAAAGATGACTTTTTGCCTACTGGGTGTCATTTCCTTCACATGCACAGTATCATATTAACGCAAACCCCAATAACGTGGCCTGCCTTAGTGGCTCACAGGTATCACGAATCAATGAGAATGACCTGTGCTTCAAAATCTAGGGTGGTAAATGACATGAAAACGTCCTCCCCCCAAAAAAAGTATGAAAGGTGCTGACCGGCAATCTCGTCCATGTATGAGTCTTGGGGTCATATTTCTCCACCACATCTACGAGGTTCTGATGAGATCCGAACCCTCCAACCACCACCAGCTGGTCATCTGTGCCTGTACAACACAAGAAGATCATGGTATAAATTATATATGACTAAGTGCCAAAAGGTGCACACAGAAAAAAGGACATGTGGGTAAAAAAATTATGTTTGACATGAAGTAACACAAAATGTTTTTTCATTATGTACATGGTACAGGTAATGTGCCTGTGAAATAAGAAGATAATAACTTAAATGGTTTTTGAGAAAATGAACTTTGAAAGTTAAGTCAATTATTCGTATTGAGCTATGGGAAATATTCGAACGTCAGATCTTGTGACAAAAATTGGTTCACTCACAAATTGTTTGCCAAGTTAGAAAACTTTGACATAAAAGTAATGTCAATGCCGATGAAAGACACTATGAAAGTAAAACAAAATATATATGTCATATCCAGTGAAATCAGCATGCTTTGTCGCTGTCAAAATGCTCGCAGAAACTACGGTACTGCTATTGCGATAAACCTGACGTCCGATGACAGATATATGCAACAGCAATAAAAATGTATTTTCTTTAAAATAATTTTTTGGGAAAAATACTTACCGATGACATTACTGTTAGGAATACTGTTCTCGCTAGCCTAATTTTAGCCCAAAATTGAGGTTGTGTGCCTTTAAGGAGGGAAGGTATCAAGGGGCGTTATAAGCGAGGCAGAGCCACTTCCCTCTACATCTGACACGCGGTCACCTGATTCGCCATTCTGTTTCGTAGCGAGGCAGCGGCAGCGGGGTAGGTGGGAGGGTCCTCCGAGTAATGTCATCGGTAAGTATTTTTCCCAAAAATATATTTTAAAGAAAAATACATTTGTTTTCTCAAAACAACATTACCGATGACATTACTGTTCGGAAGAATGTCGAAGAGGCGGTGGGTGCCGCTAAGAACGTCCCTAAACAAGCCCCTACGTCCGCAAGAGCCACCCTCCCAGGCACGACCTCCCGATAATTTTAGCGAAGATATCTACGGCACCTGGGCTGCCGGGAGGGAGTGTTGTGCCGCCGTGATATCCCCCACCAGCGACAGGTTCTCGCGCTGGCCGGAGAGGTCCCTCAGGTAGAATCTGGCGAAGGTAGACTCTGAACGCCAGCCCACCGCCGCCACAATGTCTTTGACTGCACAGCTGCGGTCGAATGCAAGGCTCGCGGCCATGGCTCGGACCTCATGCGCCCTGATGTTCATGTGTGCAGCCGTTTCAGGGGCGAGGTCATGGTAGGCGGAGCGGATCACCCAACGAAGCCAGGAGGAGATCGTCTGGGCGGTAATGTCATTTCTACCTGGAGACAGAGGAAGGAAAAGGCGGGTGCGGCCCCTGCGCAGAGGCTTGGTCCAGCGCAGGTAGATACGCACAGCTCTCACCGGATCTTGCTGCCTGGAGTCTCGGGAAGAGCTCGGTCCCCGCAGGGCTTGGATGGTAACCAACTGTGGAGCGACCAGTGGGACCCGGGTCTTGGCCAGGAAGGTCGGGTCAGACAGCAGGTGAAGTGAACTGTCCACCCAGAACTGTAGGCACGAGGGATGGGTCGAGAAGGCGTGGAGCTCACTGACCCTGGCTGCAGTGGCGAGGGCTAGTAGGAAGTAAGTCTTCCACATCACATCCGACAGTCGCGCCAGCTGCAAAGGCTCAAAACGGCTAGTGTTGAGCCACGTCAGTATCCAGGGCAGGTCCCATCTTGGCACGGGAGGCTGGTCGATGAAGACCGAAGTGCGCCATAAGATCAGCCAGGTCCTTGCAGGCGCCAGGGTCGGGACGTCCCAGGTGCCGGAACGTGTCGGCGATCATAGCAAGATAGCCACGAATGGTAATGGGAGCCAACAGCTGATCGTTGAAGAGCCAGAGGAAGAATTCTGCCAGCTGGGGAACCGTCAGGTCAGTGGGGGAGAGTCGTTCGGCGTCACACCATTTGCAGAGGACGCGCCATTTCCCCTCGTAAACTCGCCTAGTCAAGCATCTGCGGGCTGCAGCGATCGCATCCACCGCCGCACTTGAGAAGCCTCTGTTGGTGAGGGCTTGCCGCCGAATCTCCAGGCGGGTAGAAGGAGGCGCTCGGGGCATGGGTGGAACAGGTCCCGTCGGGGCTGCTTGAGTATCGAGGGTGGAGCGGGCAGCCGCAGTGGGGGGGCCGACGCCAGGATCAGGAGGTCGGTTGTCCAAGACCGGGACCAGCAGTCGGGGGGGCCACTAGGAAAAGAACGGTGTTGCAACCTCTGAGCTTGAGCAGGACCTTGGGGACGAGCACCGTCGGCGGGTAGGCGTACGCGATGAGGCCGTCCCAGGGAATGGAGAGAACGTCAACTGCCCAGGCTCGTGGATCTGAAATGGGGGAGACGAAGAGCGGAAGCTGGTGGTTCCACCTTGTGTCGGACAGTATGAGAAGCTCCTGGTGACGCAGGCGGAATTCCCACGTGCCGAGCGCTTGCCAGACCGCCTGTAGCTCCAACCAGTTGATGTGTCGCGTCGCGAGATCCGAGGGCCAGGTGCCAGAGACCATGGTGAACATCGGAAGCAGGTGGGCTCCCCAGCCAGAGCCGCTTGCGTCGACGCAAGGGACAGGCGGGGAGGCAGTGTGTAGAGGGGGACTCCCGACGCCGGCCAGGTAGGATCCGCCCAATGATGAAGATGCGGGAGCAGCATCGAAGGAACCGGAACCATCGTCTCCAGGACGCCCGATGACGGTCGCCCGTGGAAGAGGAGGTGAAGCTAAAGGGGGCGGTAGTACAGTCGACCCAGGTGAAGTAAGTCCGCCGCCGCACTCATCAGTCCAAGTAGCTGCAGCCACACCCTGGCGGAAGCCGTCTGCGTCAGCTGCACGGTGAGGATCGCCAACTTCTGTATGCGTGGTTCCGGCAATCATACCTCGTTGAAGTCCGTGCGAAACTCCATACCCAGATGGACGAAGTGGCGGGAGGGCACCAGGTCGGACCTGCCCCAGTTCAACAGCAAGCCAAGACTGTCGAGGAGGTGCAGAAGCGCATCCCGATACATCGCCAAGGAGGCCTCCGACTGGTTCCGCAGGAGGAGATCGTTGAGGTAGTTCGACGACGGGCTGGAGGACGTCCGTCTGGTCCGGGCGATGACCGCATCCATGACCCGTGTGAACACCCAGGGGCTGAGGTTGAGACCGAAGGGCAACACTCGGAACTGGAAATCACTCCGCAGAAGGCAAACCGCAGGTACTGTCGGGAAGAGGGGTGCATGGGCACGTGTAGGTAGGCATCCGACAGGTCCAGGCTGACGGCAAAGTCCATCGGCTGCACCGCGGCATGAAGCGCTCGGGCCGTCTCCATGCGGAAGGGGGGAGCGACGATGAACTTGTTTAAGATGGAGAGGTCGATAACGGGTCTCCACTTGCCGCCTGGCTTGGGCACGACGAAGAGGCGGCTGTAGAAGGCAGGGGAGTCGGGCCGCGAAACCACTTCCATCGCCGCCTTCTGAAGCAAGGAGGTCCCCTCGTCGCTTAGGGCATCAGGGGGGGGGGGGGGGGGGGGGGGGGGCGACCGAAAGGAGATCCGGAGGCCGTCGGAGACGGTGGAAAGCACCCAGGGGTCGTCCGGAATCAGCGCACGCCACGCTCGACTGTGCCGCGCCAGCCACCCGCCGACAGGAGACTGGGGAGCGGTCGGTGGAGGCGGTGAAGAGTCAGCGGGCCCTGCCCCGCCCCGGGCGACGAGTGGGCCGGGGCCAGGAGGATGTGGGGACGGGGGCGAGAGTCAAGTCGGGACGTTGGCAAGCGCACCCAAAGGCCGGGGCGCGCGGAGGAAGAAGGCCGGGGCGCACGGAGGAAGACGTCCGCGCACGGTCGGAGGGCAGGGGGGTGGGTCTGGAGGACCGCAGGGCCCGACCCGCGGCATTGCAGGGAATCCGAAGCAGGGGGGCGCCAGTCGGCTGGGCCATGAGTCCTTGTTGGCTTCCTTGACCGCCTGCCAGGCAGGTCCGAACAGCAGTTCCACACCAAGTGGTGCCTGTCGCAGCTGCTTCTTCAAGTCAGGGGGGAGATCACAGGAGCGGAGAAGAGCATCCTGCCGCATCAGGTCGCAATTGGACGCCGCCGTCATGGTGTTAACAGCAGTGTGAAACGCCGCCCGGTTGCCGGCAACCGCCAAGGTCAGGATGTCCGCCAAGAAGTGGGAGGTCACAGGGTTCCAGGCTTCCTCCACACGGTGAACGATGGTCTGGGTCACCAAATCGAGGAATCCCGCAGAAGCAAGGGCATTCCGCACGAGGCTGGCAGTCTTGTCGAGGCCCGGGATAACGGGGCCCGGGCGTGGGGAACCTGCAAAGGCCAGGGCCGGGGCATCCAGCTCCGGCAGGGGGCAGGAGAAAGACTGCGAATGACCCGCGCACCAAAGTTGCTGAAAGGTGATCTGAAGATCCGAGGGCCACCTGGCATCCGAGAAGAAACCCGCGTCTCCAAAGGAATTCGTAAGTAGATGCGACGATAGGGCGTCGCGCAGGTCTCGGAAACTCGGAGGTTGAGGCAGCGACTAAAACCTCTGGTCAGGCTGGCCGCATCCACAAAGGCAGGGGCCTTTCTCTTGATCGGCGGTGAAGGGGGGCAATCCTCCGGAGGAAGGGAGGCGGCGATGAGGCGAGCCGCTACATCCAAGGCCAGGAGGGTCTCCATCTTATGACTGAGGGAAGGCTGTCGACCGTCAGCGTCGTCCATGGGGAGCGAGTGTCTGGAAACGTCGGAAACATCGTCGCGCAGTAAAGCCGACATCGAACCTTTGGGTACAAGGCTGAGAGCATCGTCCTCCGCCACAGGGTCCGGCACTTGGCGAGGAGTAGGGCCGACACCATCTCTGGTCGCGTCGATATCTGCCCCTCTACGCGTCACCATAGCGCTGGAAGGGAAACAAACCATCCGCGAGGCCACGGGCGAGGAGCAAGCCGCCGGCGAAACCATGTCGCAGAACGCGTCAAAACGGAGCGGTGATGAGAGGAGCGGTGCCGCGGAGAATGACAGCGTCAGTGGGAGGAAGGGCGGCGGTAGCGGGATCCTTGGCTCCGGGTGGGGGTGGGCGAACGGGAGCGAGGTCGGTGGGACAAGCGTTGCGGCGAACGGGGGTGGTAACCCCTAGCAAGGCGAGGCGACGAGGCGCGCCGGTCGGGGGAAGGTCTGTGCGTCTGCGGAGCCCGGCAAACCCTGGAACCAGAGCGCGAGCGGGTAGGCCTGTCATCTGAGCATGAAGGAAGGCGGCGCGCGGGTGATCGAGTGAAGCGAGAGTTCCGGGAAATGCTAGAAGCGGGGGAGCTCTGACCGCGTGGTTTCTGAAAAAAGTCACATCCCCCTGCGCCTGGGACAGGGCTGAGGGGGCCAAAACAGGGGTAACAACTACGCCCGAACGGGGGCACTTGGGAGTACTTTTACTCTTAACGCTAATTACCGTACTGACCTCCGCACCAGAAGACTTGGGCTTGCCAGTCGAGCTCCTCACGGTGGTAGACGCGCTGTGGTCCGGTGGGCATAGTCGGTCAGACTCGGTGGAACCCAGCGAGCCGACAAACACTGTAGGCGCCCGATGTTGGCCAAGCTCGGGGTGAGATTTGGCCAGCGAGCTGACGAACACAGGTGTCGGAGTACTTCGTTGGCCAGGCTCGGTGTCACGTAACACCAGCGAGCTGACGAACCCTCCGGCAGGAACCCGTGGCTCCGGATCCGCACGTGCGTCCCGCATCATGAGAGTCCGTGGCGCTTCCTCCAGATCAGCGGACGGGGCGGCAGGAAGGGACTGCTTAGGACGTTCCCGCCGGTAGCGCCACCAAGCTGCAACCACTGCTCCTCCCTCCAGGGGGTGCAGACGCCGCAATGGTGAGTGGAGGAACAGCCAGAGCATGGTAGGCAGACGTGGGCGTCACTAGGCCACTGAAAGTCTGCGCATCTCGTGCAGGTACGAACTTGCCAACTGCAACACAGAGAGAAAAAAAAAAGACAAGTTTTCAACAAGAGAAAAAGGTCGCCATGTGCGTGTAACCGGTCCCGCATGAACGAATTCGAACGAAGCGTCACACGACGAATGCCTCTGCCCGGCGCTACTGAACCCCGTAGCGCCAGCTGAGGGCACTAACCAAACCTACTCTGCTTACCTCGACATGGGAGAAAGAAAGGAGGTTACCACCGTAAAAAACGGAGGACGAGGGACCAGCGAGGAAGCGCTGGAAAGTCCCCCAAGGACGAACAGGCCCAGCCCGGACGGCGCTGCAACAGTAAGATGTAAGAGCCCAACCCGGCAGAAAGCAGCTCACAAGCCAGAAGTAGAGCGCCGGTCCACGAACCAAGAGCAAGAAATAAGTCACAGGGCCCAAGGAAAACGAAGTCTGAACGGAGCTAGGTAGGGCACACAACCTTTCACGGCTCAGCGAAGAAACAAAATTGCAAATCAGGTGACCGCGTGCCGGATGTAGAGGGAAGGGAGGCTACCGTGGCTCTGCCTCGCTTATAACGCCCCTTGATACCTTCCCTCCTTAAAGGCACACAACCTCAATTTTGGGCTAAAATTAGGCTAGCGAGAACAGTATTCCTAACAGTAATGTCATCGGTAATGTTTTCAGAAAACAAAAAAGGGGGCTCAACTTCAAATTTTGTGGACACGTGGATAATTAGAACAATGTTCCCTGAACACATAAACGTGATCATCACCAGGTTTGTTGGCGTTGCTTTTGCACGCATGATCGACGAAGTCGGATGGCATGTCGATGTCCGTTTTCCACACCTGAATTTTCGCTGTGAAATCGGATGTTTTAGTATCTGTCGCTTGTTACATTGCTTGTTAGGTGCAGCAGTTATTTCTGCTATATCTTTCATCATTCACACACACATTCCACATGTCAATATCAACACATACCCTTTTTTACAGTTTTTATTTTCCGTCAAAAGAGGTCACTAACTTCTTGCGCACCTTTTGGCACATATATATATATATATATATATATATATATATATATATATATATATATATATATATATATATATATATATATATATATATATATATATATATATAGCAAGTCTCAGTAGACTGCAATACTCAAGAGCCATAAAGACAGACTAGGTAAAGAGCATGCAATTAACCCTTAAAGTCCTGGTACACTCTACCGTCAGATAAATTTGACCATGATAAATCCTGGCACCACCCATAAACTATAATGGTCAATCTTACCCCCTGAACTGAAATGTGGCCTTCACACAACAAACTCAAATCTGAAAAAAACTACCTCAGGAGTTAATGAGTTAACCTGGTGCTGATTTTGTATAGACATAGGAAGAGAAAAAAAAGTAAGCAGAAGGTCCCTGGGCGTATTTCAGATTCAGCTCATCCATGCATGTTGGTGTGAGCGCCTACTAAGGCTGCTGTCAGCATGAGAACCTTTCACTCCCTCAGTATCCACTTGGGGACAGAGACCGGTCCATATTACATCCAATTTTGCGATAACTATGCGTAATAGGCTGATAGGTATGATGAGATTGCTACCAAATGTCCACATGTCTTAGCCAGGAATATTCTGGAAGTGAAATGTTTTTGTTTTGTGTCTTATTTTATTTTTAAAAAAAACAATGTTACATTGCAGAATGTCACACAAATAAAGTACTCACCTATGCGCGGATTAGTTCTAGGTCCATTCATCCGGCAGCGTAGATCTGGCCGCAAGTGAAATCTCTTGGCCTCATCAACCAAGTCTCGACAGGCATGATTTGATCGAATCAGAGGCTGACAAGAAGAATGATATTA
Source organism: Semisulcospira habei (assembly GCA_036245525.1). Classification (NCBI taxonomy): domain Eukaryota; kingdom Metazoa; phylum Mollusca; class Gastropoda; family Semisulcospiridae; genus Semisulcospira; species Semisulcospira habei. Next base: position 204,361,611 of record BTPG01000003.1, on the reverse strand, counting down.
ACAGTTAGAATAGCTTTGATACGCTACAACATGAGATGAATTTTGCTATGACAGTTCAAGGGCAGCTTGACGCATCTGGCAACATCCTTGAACTATCATGGCCAATTTGTCTCCTGAACTGTAATGTGGCCCTCATACTTATCATAGACCACTGTAAAAATTTGTAAAACTTCAACCTTAGGATGTCATCGGTTAATTTGATTTTTATTATACATCTAACACAACATGCTTTGATGTTTACCTGAATTTACCTGAGTGGCCACTGAGCGCAGCCGACGGGGTAGGAAGTTTGAGAACTTATTTTAACCCCCTTAACTGTCTCTTTATCATGGCGGTTCTTGAACTGGTTGACAGTTTCAGCTTCGACAATTGTTTGTTTCAGAGCATTCCATGGGTTCACAACTCTTTGGGAAAAAAAGTTTTTTCTAAGATTCAGTCTGGACCTCCCTTTGAACAGTTTGCTGCTGTGACCTCTATGGTAAAATGATGACTGGCATGAAGTAAAAAATATGTCCGCAGAAACTTTTTCAAGTCCCTTTATGATCTTGAAAGTCTCGATGAGATCTCCCCTGTCTCTCCTTTCTTCCAATTTCTGCAAATTGCAAAAGGCCAGTCTCTCCTCATACGGCAGGTGACCAATCCCTGTAATCGATCTTGTAGCTCTCCTCTGCACCTTTTCCAACCCTGCGATGTCTTTTTTGAGGTAAGGTCGCCATGCTTGGATACAGTACTCTAAATGTGGTCGTACAATTGTTTTGTAGAGTGGGACAATAACATCTCTAGTTCTGGCTGTAACTGTTCGCATGATCTGCCCCACTGCTCTGTTGGCTCGTTTTGCTGCCACGCAGCACTGGCGACTGACCGACAGTGACCTGTGCATGATGACGCCTAGGTCCCTTTCTTCCTCCACTGCTCCAAGTTCTTGTCCTCCCAGCGTGTAAACCTGACAAGTGTTTTTACGGCCTGCATGCAGAGTCTTGCACTTGTCCACGTTATACTGCATCAGCCACCTCTCTGACCATCTCTCTGCTACCTTAAGGTCATGCTGTAGTTTGTCACTCCCCGCTGGGTCGGAGACGTCGCCGTAGATCTTAGTGTCATCAGCAAACTTTAGAACGCTGGTCAGCATATCGTCCTCCAAGTCATTAATGAACACCAGGAACAAGGTCGGCCCCAAAATGGATCCTTGTGGAACTCCGCTCGTCACATCTACCCATGGAGAAGCTTGTCCGTTGACCACAACTCTCTGCTTCCTGCCACGTAGCCATTCTTCCATCCACTGCAGCACTTTTCCGTCTACACCGTGTGCTTTCAGCTTGTCCATAAGCCGTTTGTGAGGGACCTTGTCAAACGCCTTGGCATAGTCAAGGTAGATGACGTCTACATCTTTCCCTTCGTCCAGCATGCGTGTCATGTCCTCCAGGAAGACGAGCAGGTTTGTCAGGCAGGACTTTCCTTTTGAGAAACCATGTTGGCTGCCTCGGATCAGCTGATGCCTCTCAAGGTGATTGTTCAGAAAATCCCGCACAACACTTTCAAAGACTTTCCCAACCTGAGAAGTCAGCGATACCGGCCTGTAGTTTCCTGCTATACATTTTGCACCCTTTTTGAATATCGGCACAACATTTGCCTCTTTCCACCCCACTGGCACCTCTCCGGTGTCCAAGGAAGCCTGAAAGATCAGCGACAGGGGATATGCCACGGATTCTGCTGCTCCCACCAGTACGGCTGGAGAAATTTCGTCAACCCCTGGCGCCTTGCTAGCGTTCAGGTTTTGCAACTTCTTGAGGACTATGTCCTCTGTAAAGATCACATGTACCAGTCTTTCCTCTGGTAAGCCCGTAAACTTACATTGGGGTTCCGGTCTGTCACCATTGCCCTCCACCGTGAAAACTGATGCAAAGAATTTGTTCAAGATGTCCGCTTGTTCCTCATCATCAGTGTGCAGCTCCCCGTCGCTATCTTCCAGAGGACCAACCTTGACCTTGCAGCGCAGCCTGTCTCTTGCGTAGGCGTAAAAAGACTTTGCATCCTTCTTGATGTTTTGTGCCAGCTTTTCTTCAAACTTCAATTTACTATCTCTGATGAGTTTTGTACTGCCATTCTGCCAGTTTATATACAAGAAAGTCTTCTTGCCTACCACTCTGCCTGTATTTTTTCCATTTCTTTCTCTTCTTCTTGACACTTTTGAGTGCCTCTCTGTTCATCCACTTGGGCTTCCTAGTGCACCTCGTTTTCTTCAACGGTACGAAACTTCTCACCACCTTCTGCAGCATTTGATGAAACAAGTCCCACTGTTGACTGCAGCTCTTCCCTTCAAATTCATTGTCCCAATTCACCTTATCTAACTTCTCTCTGAGCACTTTCCAGTTTGCCTTTCTGAAATCCCTTATCTCTTTCCTCCTGTCGCTGTTACTGTCTCTAGGCTCGGAAAAGGCTCGCCTATCTCGACCTCTTGCACCATCTCTTCTTCAGAACTGAACACCAAGTCCAACACATTTGCTTTTCTAGTGGCTACTGACAGTGCCATGCATTGGCTAAAACCACCTTGTACCCATATTTTGGGATGACTAGGGATCTTTTCTCATTCTTTTGATGATGATTTCAACCCACCTCACAATCGATAACATCCGTGATAAATCGAGCAGACAACAACGGCAACCTCACAAACTGAAGTAACCCTGGCAACCACAGGACTCTGTTTTTCTCGTCCTGCTTCACCCAGTCTACAACTGCCTGGTACACAGGTTCTTCAGAGTTGACCTGCAACAAACAGCAACAAGTGATTTATGGTACAAAAGATACATACGACACCATTGTATCAGTAGAACATCAGCATTACTAGCCTTCATTACCCAAAGTTGCTATGCGACTAAAATAATTTATTGTATCTGCCTTGTTAACTCCTGAGGATGAATTTTTTTTTCTTTGTGTTATAGATCATCATTTTGGATACAGATCGACCATGACAGTTCAAGGGTGGTGTCAGAATAGCTTGGCGCCTGTAGGCGTCAAGCTATTCTGATGCCACCCTTGAACTATCATAGTCAATACACATCTTGTCATAGCATGTCAGGGATTAATAAAACAGATTTACAGAACCAACAACTTACAATGACATGTTCCTATTTAAACAAGATGGAAAGATCCACCCCTCAAAGTATCGCCTATACATACATACAAATCTCTTCTTCACGTGTACAGTCATATGGCACTACGTTCAACAGCATGGTTAGCGTGGCTAGACATGACATAATTTTTATCGTGTTACTTCACTGTCAGTCTGAGGCCTGCCCACCTAAGATGTCATATAATTTGCATTCTACTGAATGGGATCCAAGCAGCCCCATCCTAAGAAGTCTCTGCTATAAATAGAAGAGACTTTAAAAGACTACCACTGCACTCTCATGGCCAATCTGTCGCCTGAGCTGTTCATGTAGCCTTTGGACAAAGACGCCCACATTTTAAAATATAATCATTCGCCACAGTAACCTTCATTCTCATGAACTGCTAATAAACAAAGCAATCTTCAGAAGAAAAAAAAGGCACACCCCAAATCTGTTAACCCTTTGGCTGTTGGTAGGACTTATTAAGGTGTTTCCTGCAGGAGTCACCCTGACAACAAAAAAGGCAAAGTCATTATGGCTCACGTGTATTACCGATTTACATAATATATAATTATGTGTGACCTTTTGTGACAAGGGCTGGCTTCTGCAGCAGCAAAATTCATGTTTTCTGAAAATGTAAGCATTTTTCACACAGCTATCTCTGTTTTGCACAAATGTTGGTAATACCTACAATTTTATCAAAAATCTGCATTTTACCGACATTTGCCAGCCTCTTGTGACCCTTGACCTTTCTAAGGGGTCATCCAAATTAGTATGCATAGATAGGTCTTACCATCAGGTATCTCTGTACCAAATTTGGGTTTGAAGTTGCGAATAGTATTTGAGAAAAAAACATCTTTTGTCAATACACATCTTTTACCTATTTCCTGAGCTCTCGTGACCCTTGACCTCTCTGAGGGATCAACCAAATTAGTGTGCATAGAAAGGTCTTCCCATCAGGTATCTCTATAACAAGTATGGGTTTAAAGCTGTGAATAGTATTTGATAAAAAAAAAAATCTTTTGTCAAAATATGGCTATTTCGGACCTATTTCCTGAGCCCTTCGTGACCCTTGACCTTTGTCAGAGGTCCCTCAAACTGGCATGTAAAGGTCTTGCTACAAAGCATCCTTGGGCCAAGTTTGAAGAATCTGGCTTGAATAGTCTCTGAGAAAATGCCAACGTTAAAGTTTACCACGGACGACGGACGGACGACCACTGGCCCAAAACATACTCACTTTTGCTATGCATGTGAGCCAATAAGCACCCCCACAAGCTGAGCAAGCTAGCTGACCTGGAGATGATCACTCTTCACGAGCGCCTCAACTTCATCCAGTGGGAGGGACCGAAACTCTTCCTGCAGGACCACATCCTGAAAGTGACGCACGCTGAACCGATCAGCAGCAGCCCAAAGGTCCGTACAGCCATGCCGCTCAGCAAAAATCTTGATGCCCAGGCAGTTGGTGCTGTCAAGCTGTTTCTCTAGAAACTGGCAGCATGCCTCCCGTACTCCTGTCAGGATCGTCAAGGTCAGCTTCAGTATGTTTATAATGCCTGGGACTATGAGTGGGAGGATGTAAGTCATGTTTGTAAGAACATAGCACTGAGTGTACAAAGGCTTCTGAGGAAAAAGCACACAGCATGTAAAAGGTTTTCAGTCCAATGTCAGCCTTAGCTGGCCTAATCGCCACGTGGCAGTCACGAGGCAAGGAACACTGACGATGAAGTGAGGACCCTGTGCTCACCTCTTATCCACCTGTCAGCCAGAGCCTTGTCTGTTACATTTAATGTAATAATGGTGCAGATAATGATGGAGCTGACCTGCACAACTACAAGTTTCTGTAGATCAAACGACAGCCTGCACGCCCGTTTACTTAACCCTTTACATCCTGAGCCAACTCTTTAAAATCTGCTTATTGTCCTGTGAAAGCTTCATTACAGATTAGGAGATAAATCCACCATTTTAAGCTCAAGGGTGGTGCCAGAATAGCTTGGCGCCTCAGGCACCAAGCTATTCTGGCACCACCCTTGAACTGTAACAGTCAAGTTGATTTCAAGCAGCAGAGTATCAGGATGAAAAGGGTTAAGTGGCGAAAAAATACACTGGCTTATTTATTTTTAAATTTGTTTACAAATGAATACAAAACATTTTTTTTTTTTAAATACACCACCACAAAGTACAATGTATGAACAGTTAACATGAAATATGGGAGTGACTGAAGCAGTGCTAAGGGAAAATAAATGTGTTCACCCATTTAGCCCCAGGACCCTGCAGCAGGAGATGAAATGATCATGATAATTCAAGGGTAGCACCAGATGAGCTCATCTGGCACTACCCTTGAATTGTCATGATCAATCCACCTCCTGTAACTGGTACACAGTCGTTCAGTAACACTTCCAAAATTTGGGAAAAGCACCCATGGGGCTAAAAGTAAAAGGGTAATCTGCAAGAGGCACACATTTATTTCCTCAAAAACATTACCGATGACATGACTTTGTGGAAGAGTCTAATAGCTTACCCAATTTTAGCCTAAGAACCCGTTGTGCTCCCACACCACCCGGGAGGCACTCGGGGATCCCTGACCAGGGTCGTGAGTAGTCTCCCATGCCCATCCGGCCACGTGCCACCTGGTGTGACATCCAGTCAGTCTACTTAGCTGTTAGCGTACAGACGCGTTTTAGCCTACGGGACCCTAGCCCTACGTTGGACTGTGTACGGTGCGACCAGTTCGTCGCCTGCTATTCTACTCCTTGCCTTCCCTGCGGCCTCTCTTCCTACACCTTGGGTTCCTTCCTGCTTGGCCTCGTGGGTACTCCGCGCAGCGGTTGGTGTGCCCTGGGTCTTCATTTCCCTTCAGGCGCCCGTGGTGGTTTGTGCTGAGCATTCCCTCTCTGCCCCGGCTGCCATGGAAAGGTAAGGCCTCGGTCTCTGCCTGCGTCTCGCCCGGCAAGGCCGGACGACGGCTTCGGCCGTGAACCTTTTGTTCTTTCTTGTCGCATGTCGCTTTTCGGTCGTTTCGAGTGTGGGGCCGCGGGTGCCCCGCTTCCGGTCGCCTCTCATGTCTGTTATGTGTTGCAGCTGCCAGGTGTGCACCTGCTTACAATGCGGCGATTTTCAGTGGCCGAGCGACCGGCATCCAGTGTGCCTCCCGTGTACCAGCTGCGCCTCTGACCACGTGTGCGTTGTCTGCTCCTCTTGGCCAGAGGAAGTTTGGTCACAACTTTGGAGCTTCTACCGGCGCGAGCGTCCAACGCCGGCCCGTGACCGCCCGTCTGCCATGGGACCCCCCTCCGCGCTACGGGAAGTGATCAAGCACCCCTGCTCTGTCTTGGGGGAACGTACGTCACGCGACTACGGCTCGCATGCTAGGACTGTTACTGCTACGGTGACCACACCGTCATAGCCCGCTGACTCCTACGGTGAGTCGCCCAGCCGGCAGAGTGCCAACCTCACTGAGCCTGGCATGCAGCGACCCTTGTCGACACTTCCGCCGCACTCCGGCGGTACCGACGTTTTCCCCGCTACTAAGCCCGCTGACTCCTACGGCGAGTCGTCTAGCCGGCAGCGTGCCCCCCTCACTGAGACCCGGCCACCGCGACCTTTGTCGCCCCGTCAGAGACATAGTGGCAGATCGGACCGACCGCGCGATACCCGGACCTCCAGGCGCCGCTCTTTGGATCGAGCTCCCGCTTCCTCCCGTGGTCCACGTCGCGGTGACAGATGCAGCCCTCGGCCTTCTTCGTCTTCCTCCCGCTCGACTTCGTCTTACGCTTCTCCACAACGTTCCCACGTTCGCTCGTCTCGGAGTTTGTCCTCCCAGCGTTCCCGGCTCCTGTCGCCTGCACCCTCTTCGCGTCGGAGCTGCCCTGTGGATCGGACCCTTTCATCTCGTGGCCGTCGCAGTCGATCCCCCCGGGACAGGCGCCCGCCACGCTCCAGCGCCCCCTCTCCTCATCGTTCCCGGCGCTCTCCGCCCCCAGCCTTGTCCCAGCTTTGGCGGATGAGCCTCCGTGTGTCCCGTCCTCCGGCCTCCCCTGGACCCACTGCACATGCCTCCCTTGCCGAGCCTCCCGCCTCTCGCGTTTCTCCTCACCCGCCTTACCAGACGTCGTCAGCGGGACTTGTCAAGCGCGGCGTCGATGATGAGACCCTAAGTTTGCTTCCGGATAACTCTGTCTCGGCACTCCTCTGCCCGGACAGTCATTCGCCCTCCCCGCCTGCGCGCTCCACGGACGACCCCTCATCACCTGCGGCCCCCTCGGCCCCCCGCATGGAGACGCTCCGCTGCCTGGACGAAGCGGTGCGCCTCATCACTGCCTATCTTCCTGCGGACGCCTGCCCTCCCTCCCCTCCGCTTAAGAGGAAAGCTGCCGCCTTCGTCGATGCAGCCCGTCAGGTTAATAAGTTCAAGTCTCTCCCCCAGCCGCCTGGCTTTCGAGACCTCGCGGACGCCCTCTCTGCATATCTCCAGTGGGACTCCTCCAGTGACATGGATTTCTTCTCTGACCGCAAGTGGCCCATCAGCATCGACATCGCCTTCCGGCAGGACTGGTACACCGGGCATTCTCAGTCCTTCTCCTGCCCTCTACCTCCGGTGGATCCGCCAGCGTTAGTGCTAGGGGGCGGCTCTACTCAGCTCAAGCGGGCCCTCCCTCACAGCTTGCAACGGACGGCTTCCCTGGTTCGGAACTCCCTGGCCTGCTCGGGTTTTCTGGAGCTCCTCACTCAAGCCCTCATCAACCGCATCGAGGCTGCCTGGCACCCTTGCCTCTCGCCCCTGTTGACGGACCTCCACTCCCTGGCCATGGCGGCTAACCGAGCAGCCTACCACTCATCTGTCAACTCCATGGCTGCCTCCGCCAACTGTGATTTGATGCAGCGTGACATCGTTCTACGGGCCTGCCACGGTCTGCCCCTCGATGTGAGGTCGCAGCTCCGCCGCGCTCCTGTCGGCAGCCTTCTTCTGTTTGGCCCCGCCTGGCAGTCGCTGAAGGAGGCGAATAAGGACCGTTGGCCCAGCAGCTCTGCCCCCTCTTGCTTTCCGGCAGCCCGCAAGGCCGTGGGTCGCGCCCTGTGGTTCTTCAGATCATCCGCGACAGCCACCCCGCCCTCTGCTGCCCGGCCCCGGGCTTCCCTCCGTGCCCCCGCCTTCGGCCACTCCCGCCCTGTCCGGACCACCGCCCCTACCTGGCCCAAGCCCGCCCACCGCCCTGGGTGCGGGAGGGCCCCCTGACTCCTCTCCACCCTCGCCCCCGCCGACCGTCCCGGGGCCTCCAGTCGGCGGGAGGCTCGCCCTTCGCAGCGACGTATGGCGAGCGCTGCTGCCAGACGACCCCTGGGTCCTCTCCACTGTCACGGAGGGCCTACTCATCACCTTTCGGTCTCCGCCGCCGCTACGACGATCCCCCATGTGGACCGACATCCCGACTGGTCAGCTCAAAGCCGATGCCCTTCGAGGCAAGATCGCCGCTCTGCTGCGAAAGGACGCCACAGAGGTAGTCTTGCGACACGACTCCCCAGCCTTTTACAGCCGCCTCTTCGTGGTTCCCAAGACCGACGGCGTGGCGACTGGTCATCAATCTCTCGTCCTTAAACAAGTTCATCGCGGCCCCGTCTTTTCGCATGGACAGTCAGGGCCCTCTGGGCCTCCGTGCAGCCCATGGACTTTGCCATCAGTCTGGACCTGGCCGATGAGTACCTCCATGTCCCCATGCACCTCTCCTCCAGGCGGTACCTGCGCTTTGCCTTCGACGGGACAGTTTACCAGTTTCGGGCCCTCCCCTTCGGCCTCAACCTCAGCCCATGGGTCTTCACCCGCATCATGGACGCCATTGTTGCCAAGGCCCGACAGTCTTCCTCCAGTCCGACCTCGAATTACTTGGACGATCTGCTTCTCCGGAACCAGTCCGTGGCCGCTCTGCTGATGGACAGGGATGCACTGCTCCTACTGTTGACGCGCCTGGGCTTCCTGGTCAACGCAGGCAAGTCGGACCTCATGCCTTCCCGCCGCTTTGTTCACCTCGGCATGGAGTTTGCAACCGACCTCAACCGGGTGAGACTTCCAGAGCCTCGGATCCAGAAGCTGGCCGCCCTGGCCCGGGTTGGTAGCCCAGGAGGATGCAGTTTCCGCCGGAGTTTGGCTCCAGCTCCTAGGCCTGATGAATGCGGCGGCGGATCTCCTGCCACTCGGTCGTCTTTACTCCCGACCTCTCCAACTGCATCTCCTGCTCCACTGGCGGCCGTCCTCCGGCGACCTCTCAACTCCAGTACCCGTCTCTCAGATGCTTTGCCCCCATCTGCTGCGCTGGACGGACGTTTCGTAGCTCAGTTCCGGAGTTCCCCTCACCTCGCCTCCACCCTGGCTCTCGCTCTGCGTGGATGCAAGTCTCGCTGGGCGGGGCGCTCACCAGCTTCCGAGTTTTCGCACGACTGCAGGCCACTGGCCCCCGGACCTAGCGCCCCGGCACATCAACTGGCTGGAACTGAACGCAGTTTGGCAGGCACTCCGCACGTGGGAACCCATTCTTTGTTCACAGGAACTGCTCGTCCTCTCAGACAACTCCACAGTTGTGGCCTACATACAGAAGCAGGGTGGAACCCGCTCTCCCGACCTGTGCATCCTCCTCTACCAAATCCTACGCTGGTGCGAGGACCACAACATCTCCCTCCGGGCACGACACATCCCAGGACACCTGAACGTGCTGGCCGATTACCTTTCGCAGCGCGGACAACTTCTCCACACGGAATGGACCATGCGACAGGACATCTTTCGCCTGATCTGCGCCCACTGGGAGACTCCCATGATCGATCTCTTTGCCATGAGGTGGAATCGCCAACTTCCCCTCTTCGTCTCCCCGATTCCAGACCCCCTGGCCTGGGCAGTCGACACGCTCTCCATTTCGTGGGACGGACTCGTCGCTTACGCGTATCCTCCGACGGTGCTGGTCCCCAAAGTCCTGCTCAAGCGCCAGGGATGCAATCATCATCATCATCATCAGTCCCTTGCCCGAACTGGGCGTTGGGGGGACTGAAAGGCAGCAGCAACAGACAGTGCTCTCCACTGAGTTCTATTTTGGGCGGTGGCAAGCAAGTCTGACATCTCGAGTTCGGTCCATTCTTTTATGTTTGCGACCCAACTCTTTCTCTGACGACCTCGCCGACGACTTCCTTCGAGAGTGCCTTGGAGGATAGTGCAATGCAGTCCTGTTACTGGTGGCCCCATTCTCCTGGAACAGATCTTGGACCACCGACCTGCTCAGTCTCGCCATGGGACCCTCCCCGCCCCCCCCCCCTGCTGCTGCCCACCCCAAGGACGATGCTCAAGCAACCCTGCCAGCCGCTGTTCCACCCTTGCCCAGAGCGGCTTCTCCTTCACGCCTGGCGGTTGTGCGGCAAGCCCTCGCCGCTAGAGGCTTCTCGAGTGCAGCAGTGGACACGATCGCTACAGCACGCAGACCCTCGGCCAGACGCGTCTATGAGGTAAAGTGCCGAGTTGCTACGGTCCTGGTGCTCTGACCGTCACCTCTCCCCCACCGAACTGACTACTCGCCAGCTTGCGGACGTTTTCCTCTGGCTCTTTGGTGACCAGGGATTGGCTCCCATTACGATCAGGGGATACCTGACCTTGATTGCCGACACTTACCGACATCTCGGCCGACCCGATCCCAGTGAGTGCAAGAACCTCGCCGACCTTATGGCGCATCTTGGCCTCCAGCGCCCGGTTCCGCGTTCACTGATTCCACGCTGGGACTTTCCCTGGGTACTCACCTGGCTGAATTCGGACCGTTTTGAACCGCTCCCACTGGCCCGCTTTGCGGATGTGACTCGGAAGACCTTCTTCCTGTTAGCGCTGGCCACGGCGGCCCGAGTCAGCGAGCTCCACGCGCTCTCTGCGCGATCTGCCTGCCTGCAGTTCCGGACGGATGGCTCCATACAGCTGCTCACTGATCCTTCCTTCCTCGCCAAGACTAGGTCTCCATTGACTGCGCCCCAGGTGATCACCGTCCGGCTGCTAAAAGGGGTAAACTTTCCCAGGGAGACCAGGCAGCAAGATCCTATGTGCGCCCTGTGAATCTACCTTCGCCGCTCCAAGGCCTTCCGGAGGGGACGGACTCGCCTCTTTTTGCCGCTGACCGTGAGCAGAACCGACATCACGGCCCAGACGATTTCTTCCTGGCTCTGCTGGGTCATACGGTCCGCCTATCAGGACCTCTCCCCACAGGGAGCTGAGAGGCTAAAGATCCGCGCGCACGAAGTTCGAGCCATGGCCGCGAGTGTTGCCTTCGACCGCAACTGCTTGTCAAAGACATCGTGGCCGAAGTAGGCTGGCGGGCCGAGTCAACCTTCGCCCGCTTCTACCTCAGAGATCTGGCAGGCCAGCGAGACAGCCTCGCACTGGTGGGGGACATCGCCGCGGCGCAACACTCCCTCCCGGCGCCAGTGGCGCTGTAGATATGCACTTAGCTAAAATTTTCGGGAGTGTGCGATCAGGAGCAACAGGCTGGCTAAGTCCCTTTGAGGTGTTCTTGAAAGGTTTTCAGCGGCACCCTCCTCCTTTTCGCAATTCTTCCACAAAGTCATGTCATCGGTAATGTTTTTGAGGAAACAAATTAATTTTTCTCTAAAATGTATTTTTTCTAACAGTACTTACCAATGACATGACTCAGAGGACCCTCCCACCTGCCCCGCTTGCCGCTGGTGAGCTAAGTATGCTGACTGGTTGTCACACCATGTGGCCGGATGGGCATGGGAGACTACTCACGACCCTGGTCAGGGATCCCCGAGTGCCTCCCGAGTGGTGTGGGAGCACAACGGGTTCTTAGGCTAAAATTGGGTAAGCTAGTAGACTCTTCCACAAAGTCATGTCATCGGTAAGTATTTTTCGAAAAAATACATTTTAGAGAAAAATTAATTTTCATGAGCTGTGGGCGCTCATGCGCATCCATGCCTCTGTCTTGCTGGGATACATAATATCTATTCATTCATGTTTCAGAGACTGACAAGTGATAAATCTGACAATCCATGCATGACGTTTCTGAGAAACTGATTAAAATAATATGCTGGCAGTTAAGCAATTATTTTGACTATCTAATTTGAGATAGGCTGTCAGATCTATACAGCACATCATGAATGAACTGATGAGTTATTTGTTATGAACACACACTGGTTACCATCCTTAATCTGCTAAGCTTGGTGCATAATGTGCAGGGTTGCACAAAGTGTAACAATGATGGTAATAATTTCATGTTTTGAAAAATGAATTTTTCTTTAAAATGTATTTTTCCGAAAAATACTTACCGATGCCATGACTACATGGGATTACCGATAGCTTACACAATTTTAGCCAAAAACTTACGATGTGTACCTATTGGGCCAAGGGAGACTACCTGGGGGTGTCGTGACCCAGCCACGAGTAGCCTCCCGTCCCACCCCACGTGGGTAACTGGCTTGCGCCGAGAGACCCCAGTTTATTCGCTTAGCAGACGAGCGGCAAGCGGGGTAGGTGGGAGGGCCATCCGAGTCATGGCATCGGTAAGTATTTTTCGAAAAAATACATTTTAAAGAAAAATTCATTTGTTTCTTCAAAAACATTACCGATGCCATGACTACATGGGAGAATAGCAAACAGGAGGTGGGGTGCCGCAGAACTTGTAACCTCACAAGCTAGCCAGACCCACCCGTCCCAGAGCAAACTCCAAACAATTTTAGCTAAAGGTTACCAACGGCACCAAGGTGCCGGGAGGGAGTGTTGCGCCACCTCGATGACCCCCACTAGGGCCAGGTTCTCTCGCTGGCCAGCCAGGTTTCGGAGGTAGAACCGGGTGATGGTCGACTCAGTCCGCCAGCCTACGGCAGCCCCAATTGTCTCAGACAGCACAGAAGCGGTCGAATGCGGCGCTAGCAGCCATGGCTCGGACCTCGTGGGCCCTGAGTAAGGTCGCTTGGCAGCGTCGGGGCAGAGGTTCTGGTAGGCGGAACGTATCACCCATCTATCTTAGCCAGGAAGAGATCGCTTGGGCTGAGAAGTCTTGTCTACCTGGGGACAGAGGGAGAAGAGGCGGGTGCGTCCCCGGCAGGGCAGCTTGGGTCGGCGTAGGTACATGCGTAAGGCTCTCACCAGGTCCTGTTGTCTGACCTCCCTGTTGGACTGACCGCCTTCAGTGGTCGCAAGGTGATCACCTGGGGGGCTGTCAAGGGGACTGTAACTTGGCCAAGAAGGCCGGGTCCATAAATAGCTGCACAGAGCCATCCGACCTGAACTGCAGGCAGGCGGGGCGCACAGAGAGCGCGTGCAGCTCACTCACTCTGGAGGCTGTGGCAAGGGCGAGGAGAAAGCAGGTCGTCCGCGTCACGTCGGCCAGGCTTGCAAGGGGAAGCGGCTTGGAACGCTTAGTGTTCAACCAGGGTAGATCCCAGCGTGGGATAAGGGAGGGAAGGCAGGCCATTGTATTCCGAAGTGGGCCGAAGGACAGCGAGGTCTGTACACTTGCTGGGGCCCGCCCGGCCCCAGACGGTAAGTGTCCGCAATTATGGCAAGGTAGCCCCTGATGGTGATCGGTGCCAAGTGCTGTTCGGCGAAGCCAGAGGAAGAACTCGGCAAACTGGAGGGAGGTCAGATCGGTGGGGAGAGATGACGGAGGTCACACCAGGCTCAAAGCACTCTCCAATTTCCCTCGTAGAGTCTTAGTACGCGAGCGTAAGTCGCGAGATGTGCGTTTCCCCAAGGCAGAGGAGCGTAGCTTGATCAAGTCCGGTGTGCCGCGGGAGCTCCCATGATAGGCGGACAGATGCAGACTGGTGTAGGCCGCTCGCGCCGGTAGAAGTTCCAAAGTTGTGACCAAAGTTCCTCCGGCCGAGTGGAGTAGACAGCGCAGAGGAGGTCGGAGGAGCAGCCGCTGACTTCCCTAAGCTGCCTCCGAAGCCGATCCTGTCGAGAAGTGACAGCAACGCGTATCGGTCCGTTCCTAGGGTGGACGCCGACTGAAGCGAAGGAGCAGCTCATCGCGGTAAGTCGAAGATGGGCTCTAGGCCGTCCGTCTTTCCGTGGCAAAAACGCCGCCCATGAGGCGGGAGAAGGCCCAGGGGCTGAGGTTTAGGCCGAATGTGAGAGCATGGAACTGGAAGACTACGCCGACGAAGGCGAAGCGCCGACGCGCCTGGTGGGCGGAAAACTAGGACGAGAAGGAAGGTGTCCGAGAGGTCCAGGCGAATGGCGAAGTCCAGAGGTCACACCGAAGGACGAATGAATTTTTTTGAAAAATACTTACCGATGGTATTACTTATAGGAATGTTACCTAGCTAGCCTAATTTTAGCCAAATTTTGGTTGTGTCCGTATAAGGGATTGTTGGCAGGAGAGGGGTGCCATAGATCAGGCCACAACCCAAGTAGCCTCCCCTTAGTCCCATCCGGTAAGAGATTACCCAGCATACCTCAGTTTAGTTTCTTAGCGAACTGGCGGCAAGCGGGGCAGGTGGGAGGGACCTTCGAGTAATACCATCGGTAAGTATTTTTCCAAAAAATTCATTTTAAAGAAAAATTCATTTGTTTTCTCAAAACACATTACCGATGGTATTACTTATAGGAAGAATCCCAAAGAGGAGGTGGGTGCCGCTATAGCGTCCCTAATGCCAACGACACTGCCCTCAGGCCCACCCTCCCGCAGCAAACTCCTGATAATTTTAGCTAAGATACCTGCGGCGCCTATGGCGCCGGGAGGGAGTGTTGCGCTGCTGCAAAGTCTCCCACCAGCGAGAGGCTCTGTCGCTGGGCGGAGAGGTCCCTCAGGTAGAAGCGGGCGAATGTGGTCTCCGCTCGCCATCCCACAGCCGCCACCAAGACCTTTGACTGTGAAGTTGCGGTCGAAGTGAGACTTGCGGCCCTGGCTCTGACCTCGTGTGCCCTGATGTTCGTAAGTTTGGCTGCATCTGGGGCGAGGTCCTGGTAGGCCGAGCGAATCCCCCAACGTATCCAGGAGGAGATGGTCTGGGCTGAGATGTCACGTCTACCTGGGGAGAAAGGGAGAAACAGGCGGGTATGTCCTCTGCGCCGCGGCTTAGTCCGGCGCCGGTACACACGTAAGGCTCTCACCGGGTTCTGTAGTCTGGTCTCCTGGGTGGAGTCTGTCACACGTGAAGGGCGAATAGTCATCATCTGTGGGCCCGACGAGGAGACCACGTCTTGGCCAGGAAGATGGTTCAGGTAGCAGTTGCACGGAGCCATCCATCTGGCACTGCAAGCAATCTGGGTGTGTCAACCGCGCGTGAAGTTCACTGACCCTGGAGGCTGAGGCTAGAGCCGACTGGGAGCACGTCTTCCGAGTTACCTCCGTCAAGCGCGCCCACTGCTGAGGTTCAATCGGACGGAGTTGAGTCACGTAAGCACCCATGGTAGACCCATCTTGGCACGAGTGGAACGCAGTGCCGGGCTTTGCAGACTGATGTGACCATTGGATCTGCAAGGTCTTGCAGCTACCAGGGTCGGACCAGCGCAAGCTGGTAGGAGTCGGCGATCATGGCTAGGTAGCCCCGAATGGTGATCGGAGCCAGTCCCTGGTCGTTGAATAGCCAGCGGAAGCCCTCCGGCAGCTGGGGCTTCGTCAAGTCTGTGAGGAGAGAAGGTTGTCGCCACCCCCGTCACACCGCTCTCGTTATCTCCCCTCGTAACTCGTCTGGTTGAGGGTCTGCAGGCTGTCGCGATCGCACCCACTGCCGCGGTAGGGAAGTCTCTGCAGTAGAGGGCTTGCCGCACAATCCCCAGACGTGGGGAGATGTTCAGGGCACGGCTGGAACGGCGGATGTCGCGGTTGCTTGAGCAACGTGCGTGGGGTGGGGAGTTGCAGAGGAGGGCACATGGGGAAGAGATGACCACAACTGGTGAAGTGACGAGGCGCACCGAGCCAGGAGAATGTCCACCTACCTTTGTAGCCGCCGAGCGGCTCTCCTCGTGGCTGTAGACTGCGCTACTACCCTATCCGCCGCAAGCCTCTAGCAAGAGGGATTGTCGGACAACCACGCGTATACCTTCAGAATTTCGATACTCGATGGCGAGCAGGCACGCTGGAAGATCTGGTCGTGGCGACGGCTCCAAGCGCAGCTGGCCACAAACTTCTCCAGAACCAGCCGCAGTGCTTCCCCTCCAAGCAGAAGAAGTGTCAGGCTGCAAGGCGAACCGCTGGCGAGCCAGCAGTCCTAACAGTCAAGCCGAAGTAAGGCTCTGAGGGTCGCTCCTACTCTGCACTGCACCCGTCCTACTGGGAGTCGTACTCGAACAGGACGGCCACGAACTCCATCCTCGATGTCCTCCGCTCGAAGGAACCACGTAAGACCTGTCCCACAGCGCAAGCAGCCTAGTCGACGGAGAATCGTGCACAGTAACCCTGCCTACCACCGAGGCTTGCCAGCTGGTTTCGATGTCGGACCTCCAACTGTCACAAAGTCCTGGAGACGCAGCGCTGCCCTCAGGACTCTGTCTGTCGCCAATCTGCCGCAGTGCCGAGGGACTTGTGCTGAGCCGATAGGTCGAAGATCGGCCGCCAAAACCACCGGCTTGGGTACAAGAAGAGTCGACTGTACTGTCGCGGGATCGGAGCGCAGGACCACCTCTAAGGTTACGACTGTAAGATCCAGCCCAGCTGTCGCCACGTCTCATCTCCCGGTACTCGCGCCCCAGGCTGCATGGTTCAACAGGGTCCTCTGTCGCATCGCAGAACCCCGTTCACCCCAGCGAGACACTGAACAGGAAGGCTCTTGTCCTATCCTCGTCAGACCACTGGCTGCGCCCTGCCTGCACATTCGCTCTCATCCACCGCCGGGCGGGTAACTGCACAACAGGCCGTTGGGAGAGAATCATCTACTCTTGACAGGCGCCGAAGAACGCCAGAACTCGAAGCTGACTCCACGCAGCCACGCGAACTGCCTCCACTAGGTCCCGAAGCTGACGGCTGAGGAGAAGACTTGTGGTGCTTGGTCGCCGTGGAGCAAAGAGCAAGCCACTGCGATGCCGGAGGGCAGCGTTCTGTCGGGGGAAGGATGCGACGAGACGAGACATCCCGTCCCGGCTGGTGTGTAAACTGAAGTGCATCCGCTGACACGATGGAGAGCGATGTCGGCCCACATAGTGATGTCGGTCGGACCAGTCCTCACCCCGCGCTGACAACTAGATCTACGAAGGTAAACTGCTTACTTCCTAGCCATCTGCCACACGCCGGGAAAAGGTTGCCACTTCGTTCCTGGTACCGCTTTGTCGGTGTCACAGAACCGTCGCCTCCATCCCTCGGCTGCCAGGCCGACTAGTTCCAAACTGCGCCTCCGCGAAAGAGTGGTCCCTGCCAATCCAATCCTTCGGTCTGCGCGGAAACCCGGCACGACCTGCGCCAGTGTCCCAGGGAGACTGCTACATCCAATGCTGACAACAGCGCGACACCGTCTGTGCCACCGGTCCTCGTAAGCCTCCTTGACGGTCTGTCAGGAGGGCCAAGGGAATTCTCCACCGAGCGGCGCCCTGCACAGTAGGTTCCTCAACTCGGTCGGCAGCGAGCAAGCGTGCCGGAAGGTACCTCGACGCAGCAGATCTATTGCAGATGGCCGTTGCAGTCAGGAATCCCGCAGAGGCCGGGGAATCGCGGAAGAGGAGGCGGTCGCGCAAGATCAGGAGAAGAATCCCGACGTCGAAGAAAACCAGCACAGGACAGCTCCGGGGGGTCCACTGCCAGGAGTGGACAGGTGCAGCTCTGCGAAGTTCCGCGTACCACCTCCGCCGGAAGTCCATGGACAGTTTCGCCGGCCACCTGTTGTCAGCGAAGAAGCCGGTGTCTCCCAAGGCCCCCTGAAGCGGGTGAGAGGAGAAGGCGCCACGGAGGTCCCGGCACCCGGTCGGTTGAGGAAGAGACTTGAATGCTCGGGCTGTCACTCGGAGTTCACGAAGGCCGAAGCTCTCTTCTTGACAGGGGGAGAAGGCGGGCAGTCTTCCTCGGTAAGACAACCGCGATGAGGGGGGCCGCTACGACCAAGGACCGAAGAGTCTCCATCCTAGTCCGAAGAAGCTGGCGCCAACTCCATGACATCTCGAGACTGCGAGCGTAGCGAATAGGAGGCATCGTCATTGCCCAGCCACGCCGAAACGAAGTCTCTGGGGCCAAGCTGAAAGAGTCGTCCATCACGCACGCGGGAGGAAGAGGCGTCTAACTGCTCCGAACGACCGGTGAACGCCGGGAGGCGACGGTCCGACGAGAAGCTGAAACAGCACTAGGCGGGAATCGTCTTCCTCTGTGGCCAAGCCGCAAGCGGAGACGAACCGGGGTCCTGTAAGAAAAAGCCGAACTGCCAGGGGCAGACCAGCGGTCCCGAGGAGAGCGGCCGCGGCGTGGAGAACGGAAGGTCTCGAACGGGCGTCTCGGTGCGTAACGGCGTCTCGTCGAAACAGCACAGGCCTGGCGGGGACGGGGGGGGGGGGGGGGGACGAACTTGGCTCCCATCCACCGTGATGAAGGCCTAGCGTGACTGCTGTCGCGCGAAGTCCAGGAGGAAGAGTGTCGTCTCGGAGGCCAGTCCCACGAACTCGAACGGCGAAGAGGAGTCTTGGGAGCGCCGGTCTTCCCATCGCGTAGCGACGTCGTCGCATGCACCTCTCGCGACCATGGACTCTGTGTAGGGAGCGCGCGCTTCTGGAGACAGGAGACCTGTCTGATCGTGGCCGAGGGTGGGGAACAGGTTCCCGTCGTGGGGTCGTCTCACACTTCTCTGCACTGCCTCTGGAGCGGGCTCTCGTCTCCACGATCGGGCGCGATGGCGCGGCCCACCATACTGACCTGGGATCTTGGCGTGGGATGTCCAGCAGCCCTGTGGTGCTAGCGGTCCCTGCAAGCAGCAGGTTCATGCCTGTCTAACGCGTGCGGGAGCTGGCGCCGACGCCTGTAGGGAGCTTGCCTGGGTGTGTGCGCCCGAAACATCAGTAAATGAAATAATAATGTAAAATTTTAACTTGAGTGTGCAAATTTGTTTTCTCATCTCCAATTTTTTTTTAAATGAAGTAATCGGTTCAGTGGTTCAAGAAATATAGCTTTTAAAAGATAAGAGGTGTTGCGCCACAGCGGTCTGGCAAAACAGCTGCGGCGCTGGGAAATGCAACATTTTAACACCTGTGGCGGCAAAAGGGTTAAAACGCCTAGCTTGAAAGAAAGGCTCTAGGTGCCGTGCAATGACATACTAACATACACACATCTTGCACCCTACCGCACAAAATATGCTCTCACATACACACGCATCACTGACCTGCGACCGAGAAACCAAGCGGTCGTCTCTAGAGGCAGGGTCCCGCCGTGAGTGAATCTGGCTCGTGCCTCTTTGTCCGAAGCCTCCGAGCATGACACCTTCTGTCTGTCAGGTCTGCGATCCGACTTCTGGCCTGGGGCGAGGAACATTGTGTGTACGGGTGCCGATGTCTGCCCGGCAGTAGTAGGATAGGACTTTCGGTCACGGTAAGGGAATTTTTCGTCGCCCCATCCGCGGAATTGTGCGCATTGGAATCTGTCCTGTTCGTCACGGTAAGGGGAACGTTAGTAGGGCCCTCCGCGTTATTGCACCTTGTTAGTCCTACCGGCCCGAGCCATCACGGTCCAACTGTATTGGGACCAACCGTGGCACTCTGGGCAGGAACTGGCGGTCGCTCCCTGATAGGTGTCGGGCATTCACGGCAGTAGAATCCCCACAGCCGGGACCGTGTATCTTCCAGGCAGGGGGCGCCAACAGTGTAGGTATGCGCCAACTCACCCCCAGCTCGTCACAGGGCCACTGAACAACGCCACACTGCGTGCTGGAACAAACCTGGTAACTGCAACATAGAGGCCATAATGAAAAATAAACGAGCGTGGCCGCCGAGGCCGCACACCAAAATTCCACGCGCGAGGGTGAAAACGAATCAAACGAGTGCACAGCGCGTGCCGACGCTCGGTGCTCTTCCCTTACCCTGAGCGCCAGTCGAGGGCATTCACCGAGATATTACCTGGCCATGAAGCAAACCCACACCTGTGAAGCGACGTCCTGAGGCCCAACGGACTCATAGACACCACCCGGGTCCAACTCGTCACAGGCACGCCAGGCAAGGCACATAGTGGTCCACACAGCGCTCAGTTCAAGCCGAGAGGGCTCCAAGCCCGCCAAATCCAAGTGAGCACCAGTCCCAGGTACGCTAAGTCCACAACAGAGTGTCAAGTCACGAGACGACCGGTCACAATCCTCGTGAGCACCAAGCCAAGTTCAAAACAGCCTAAGGCACAAACACTCGAGTAAGCTCCAAGCCAGCACAACCGAGTGAACCAGAACAGTAAGTTAAAGTCGCAAGACGACCGGTCACAAAACCGTAGGAATCGAAGAGCGACGCAAAGACACAACCGTCTACAGGCTAGCTAAGTAAGAACTAAACTGAGGTATGCTGGGTAATCTCTTACCGGATGGGACTAAGGGGAGGCTACTTGAGTTGTGGCCTGATCTATGGTACCCCTCTCCTGCCAACAATCCTTTATACGGACACAACCAAAATTTGGCTAAAATTAGGCTAGCTAGGTAACATTCCTATAAGTAATACCATCGGTAATGTGTTTTGAGAAAACAAATAAATAATCAGCAGACTGAAAAAGATTATGCTTAAAATTCTACTATTGATGACTTTATCCATTACGCACCGTTTTCACGTTCACTAGCACTCGGTTCAGTGCTCCCCTGTCCATCAGCACCATCTCCCCCCCCCCCCCCCAACCCTTGGTCTCAAGTCTTCTGGCAAAAAGCCCAGAAAGTCTTCATCGCCGGAATCTGAGTCCATAAAGTATTCCTGGATGAATTCTTCTAACTCCTCATCGGCCATCTTTTGTCAAAATGAAGCCGTCAGAACAAACTCTCGCTTAGAAAATTTGAATCGCTTGAACACATTCGAAGGTAGCAAGATGGCCGATAGAAAACGGAAGCAAGCCTCGTTTACAATCACCCATAATTCTTTGCAAAGGCCGTCATAGCAATCCTGTGTGTTTACCATAGCCGATTACGAGCAGACCTCGTGGAGGCAACATGTCACCATCCGTAAATCAAGCAAGATGGCAGCTGGCGACAAATGTCGCCACCAGCACGCTAAAGGTTATTTATGACTGTTATGCGTCACTTCAACTTCTGCTAAGTCTTCATCTGAGGCTATCGTATCCATGATTAAAAAGGTTCTGGGGGAATAAATAAACTACCCCTAAAATTTGTTATGGGATTGGGAAGTATGAAAACTCTCTGAAATTTTCAGTGGGGGGTACCCTGATCAAGGCAGGTAACCAGTTTGTTCATAAATGATTACTCACCTGTAAGCTGCAAGAGACAGGCTGCCGGGAGTAACTCTTGCACATTCTCTACGCTGACATTCACAGTCTCTGTGTAGACAAAGTCCAGTAACACTTCCATCACGGACGCTGAAATCTCATGCAAAGTTATCTCATCCTGATCTCGCTCCCACATCTGTACAGCAATAAAGAAAAAATAAATAAATATGACAGCACAAGTATGTGTAACAACTGATGTTTTAATTTTTCAGAGCATTATCCAGACAGCTTGCTGGTAAATCTGGACAAGTTTACTCATCAAAGGCGGCATCATCACAGAGCTGCACAAACAACTAACAACCACATGTACACTTCCCTCATCACCACATACTCCCATTAGCATCACTTAAAATGGCACTCCACACACACTCACCTTCCCTCCCCCCCCCCCCCCCCCCCCTCCCAGATGGACTTTGAAATCGATCATACTGGCACACTGACAAATAAACACGCAACTCCCTTCCCATCTCTACACTATAATGCCACTAAATGTTATAAGTTAGACTTCCTGTATCCTATTCTCTTATGGTCTACTAATTCTGACGTGCACTTAAACGTCATGTTGCAAATAGAGACTCACTTCATTGGTAAACATTGCACAGAAGTAGTCGCTGCAAGCTGCTAGGACGATTCTATGTGCTGGGAATTTCTGTCCCTGTACACTGAGCACCACATCACACAACGTATTTGTTTTACGCAGATTGTTCATCGTGCCCAGGATCGACTTCGCATGACTGTCAGTGAAAATCTGGAAATCCGCCATGATGTCAGTTGACATTCTTGAGCCGTCATAAAAATGACGAAATCCTTTGTATGCCGATGCTACTGCCCTTAGATATACAAGCCAAGAGTTAAAGCTGTATGTGCAGACAGGTCACCTGTATTTCTTTCGGACGAAAATGGAAAACATCGTTGAAAAACATCGAAATTTACGTTGTCGTCAGTTGTTTTGGTAATATGCAGGGAGACAACTGTGCACAACGTAACAAAAGCTAACCTACATTCTCTGGTAACCAAATGGGAATACCTACATTTCTCATCTTCTTCTTTCTCATATTTGATAATTCTCATATTTACGAATTTTAGCAAAATCGAAACTGAACGGTTGAGCTGGAATGAACTATGGTGAATGCACGTGACTTTCACGCAACTTACGTATATTTTGCATTGATTTTATTGTTGTTGAAAATTTCTTTTGGCCCTGTTCATTGTGAGATGCAGGTTACGGTGTGCACCTACAACTTGTGGAATATCATGTTCAGCTGGGAGATAAGGATGCTACATATTGCCAACATGGTAAACTTACTTGATTAATTATCAACTAGTGTTGATCAACTGCACAGTTATAATTGAGAGAGACTGTAGATATAACAGTTTCTCAACCCCGGTCAGATTTCAGATTGCTCCATCAAATATATTTATTTAGTCAGTTATCATGATACTTAATAATAGAACAATTACTAGTAATATAGGCTGGATGTTGGCTGTTGGCTTGATTTGAACCCTTTTCATCCTGATGGCTGACTTTTTTTTTTTTTAATCTTATTGTCCTATGAAGGCTACATTACAGATTAGGAGTTATATCAACCGTTTTAGTTCAAGGCGCCAAGCTATTTTGGCACCACCCTTGAACTAGCATGGTCAAATTTTTCAGACAATGGGTGTATCAGGATGAAAAGAGTTAAACCGTGTGGCTTTGAGTCAGATAGGTGCAAAATCACAGACCAGCACACTGACACATGCTGCAGGTAAATGAGGTTGGCTGTGAGGTGCTGTTGCTACAGGAGGTGCGCTTTCACCAGAATGCGAGGTGGACCCAGGCACAGCGGCTACAGCAGTTGCTTCCACGCTTCAGATGGCTGGCCAACCATGAAGCCGGCCCTGTGGCCAAACCGCCTTCCTCCTATTGGGATGGTTGGGAAAATGAAGGCAAGTCTGCAGTGAGCAAAAGATCAGTAGAGCAAAAGAGCAGTAGTACTAGATTAATACCAAGGAAACTATTTTGACTCATGTAATACTTATACTGATTCATGCATCATGGAGTCAAGTTAAGGTTCAGTTGTAAATTTCCTCTTCTTTTGGCACTGAGGATCC
Organism: Semisulcospira habei; assembly: GCA_036245525.1. NCBI lineage: Eukaryota > Metazoa > Mollusca > Gastropoda > Semisulcospiridae > Semisulcospira > Semisulcospira habei. The sequence goes on along the minus strand of BTPG01000003.1, from coordinate 204,338,060 downwards.
GCGACCAGTTAATATACCTCAGTATCTATTAAACCCATTTAAATATATGATCGAGTGCCGGTTTCGCTACCTGACTGACAAAACAAAGCCTTCAAACTCAAAATCGGGCATGCATCTCAAACAACCATATCTCAACTGGTTAGAAATTGAACATACCTTCTAGTTCTAATCCTGTGTCATTTTTGCATACATCTGATGGGATAAAAGATATATGTATTATAAACAAGATGTGATGAACCATAACCCACAAACTAAAGTCCCTTCTATTTTATGAGAGCTGTCCTCACTGTCAAGTGTCTCTACCTTTTGTCTTTGACCTGGTTTTGATGTTGAAATATCTCCTATTGAAAAAGTCTCACAGATCTGCCAATGCACCAGTGAGCTCAACCGGCGCAGGACATAATATATTATGCGTCATTGGTTTGTCAAACGTAATTTGTCATGATGTAAGTTTTAGTTTTTATGTAATTTTATATTTTACGTGATACGAGTTTCACTTTGGCCTCATAACCTTGAGAAAATGGTGACAAAACTAGAATTTCACGGTGAAATTTCAGTCTTGCTATAATTTGTGTGAAACTGAAAGCAGGTTGACTTTACTTAGCTACATGATATACTAAGTACACGGGTCACTTGCAATTGCATGCTCTTCTGAAAGCGCGTCAATGTGTTGGTGCATGCGTGTGCATGCGCTCCAAATATCTCCAAGAGGCATAGATCCTCATGCGCCTGGATGGCACATGAGGATCTTTGCCTCCTGGAGATGCGTGCATGTTTGTGTGAGACTGAGAGAGAGCGAGAAAGAGAGCATGCGAGAGAGAGAGAGAGATTTGCATCATATTTAGAGTATTATGTCAATTTCTGCGTGGTGACGGAGTTGCTGCTTTTACCGTCACTGCCACTGTCTGACTTTCTCCAGAAGTCGAGGTTCTTTACTGTTTTAATTTTTTCTGAAAAGAATTAATATTTACTGAAGAAGTTGAAAGGATACAAAACTGGCTAACAAACTCATCCAGTGTCTTTCTCCAAACTAGCAATAATATATTGGGTCACCTGCATACTCTTCTCAAAGCGCAATGATGTGTGTGTGTTAGTGCATGCACGCGTGCGCTCTCCAAATATCTCCAAGAGACATAGATCCTAATGCGCTTTCTGGGCGCATGAGGATCTATGTCTCTTGGAGATGCGTGCATGTCTGTGGGAGAGAGAAAGAGCGCGTGCTAGAGAGAATTAGGTCATATTTAGTGTATTATGTCAATGTCTGCGTGGTGACGGAGTTGCCTCTTTTCATCATCGGCACTGTGTGACTTTCTATTAGAAGTCAAGGTTTTTTACTGTTTTAATTCTTTTCTGAAAAGAATTAATTTTTACTAAAGAACAAAGTTGAAAGGATACAAAGCTGACTAACGAACTCATCCAATGTCTTTCTCCAAACTAGCTATGATGCAAACGTTCAAGTAAATATTACAAAAATTACGGACTCTAATCTGGGTCAACTGACTAACTATAAACGGTTGTTTATGTCTTCAATGAGACATTCAGTTACGATATGCTCAGAGGCTTTCTTAGCCACCCCTTTAAGAAAGTATTTCGCCAAGTTTCAAGCTTGTGTGTACAGAAATGTCGGAGATTCTCTTGTTTACATGTATACATACTCACATACATAATACATACATGTATGCATACATACATGAGGCACATACGGCGCTTCGCGCCAAATGTACGTTCATCAGTGAGGTTAGCATAACTAGACATGACGTAATTTTTATCTTGTTACTTCAATTGTGAGAGGTTTAGGCTTGCCCACCTTTGACATCATGGACATGCTATTAAATTCACCCCACCGCAACCCGTCCTAAAAAGTCCTTTTATTTATAGAAGGGACATAAAAATTTAAAACTTTTTGGGCCAGACAAAAATATTGTGCTTAACTGTAACCCAACCCACCCCATTTTTCACACCAACCATGAATTTTGTGTAGTAAGAAAAACAACAAGAAGAATCATACGAATCAGACTTGTGAAATCACTACAGCCTCATGCAAAGGGAGGGAATCTGTATAGTACTTTGCAGCAAGTAGCTTTCCCAGTTCAGCGACGAAGTCCTAGCCAGCGACTCATGGCAAGTTGGAGCACAGCTGTTAAATCTCACCCGAGTGAGGCACGCAGCTAAAACCTAACCATGCCATATACCCTGACACTGTCGGAGTAGGCAGTCTGAGAACAGCCCCTCCCATTTGGCCAAAGGGCATACAGCAAACGTAGGAAGGGTCATGCACTCGTGGCGTTATCTATGCATGTTAATGTAACAGAGAAGCAGAGTTCGCCATTGATGTGTGATGTGAGTGGTACTGACAGTTCGTAATCACAGTCTATAGAAAAGCGTCCCCCTTCCTGGTTATCGACGTAAATAACGAAAAGTATAAGCAGGATTCAAGGGCTTAAGGAAATATTTAGAAGTAAATGTACTGCCATTTATGTCTGTATTCCTGAAGCTGAAATATGCCGACGGCGGTTTCAAATACACTTGCCTGTTAAATCTCAAGACCCATGTACCGTTATGTTTCACAACTGCACAACCTTTTAGTCTGAAACATAGTACTGTACAATGAATTCCAAGGTCTCCATGTAAATCAAAGATTGTATGAAAGTCATAGTTAGCATTTAAATTTTGCTGTCGTATGGATTAAATCGTAGGTTGCTATGTTTTGTCATTGATTAGTTACTGTTGTTTTTCTGGTGTGCAACAAACCGCTCAAGTTTTCACTTTAAACGGTCCATTGCTGACCATTTCGTGATCCGTGCCGGAGAGTGATCGCGTGGTGATTATTTAACCGCTGGGAGCGACAGCCCGCACAGTCTTCGTCCACTTACCTGCCTCACTGACCTCGTAATTATTTATCACTTCGTACCGGCTGTGTCTTCAATCCAAACTTCGCTGGGACAACCGTAAGTTTGAAATTTTTAGCATTGAAAAGGTCTCGCTTACGTAGTGGTCTTGATGCTTTTGTTGTTTTGATTGCATGCTTATTTCACGCTTTTCTTGCAATTTCCTGCCATAACGTTGCATACTGTGGTAAATCATGGGAATCTGTGATGCTCTACAATAATGTTCTTATGTTGTTTTGTTATTGTTGGGTTTTTCTTTTTAATTTAATTGATGCTTCAGCGTTTGTTGTTATATGAAGGTTGCTAAATGATACTCATGGTTTGTATGAAGTAAAATTGTACACACAATTTCTAATAATGTATTCACTACGCTTTCGACTATTGTCTTATCTGCAAAAGGGATCGTGTACTTCACTCATTTGCACACTGCACACGTCACGTTATTTCTTCACAGAGTTCTAATGAAGGTATTTTGAAATTTGTGTGTGTGCAAAAATCACAATTCAGTTTTTAAATATCTGAATGGTTTTTACAAAGTAAAAAAGTATTTAATGACTTTATAAAATTGTTATATTTGTCAGACCAAAAGTATCTGTGATACCAAGCCCTCTTCTCTTTTATTTCAGGGCATCATAACGTGCTTCGATGTCTTTAAAGAGCTTACCAACTATTTCACACCTTAACGTCTACGAAGATGGAGATGGTGTTTGGCTTTCGTTTGAGGAATTTTTACAGTTTCTTAGAGATAACATCAAAAAATCGGACACTGCCACAAATTTAATAAGAAGAGACAATCTTGTTCGAAAATTCAAGAAAGCGTCAGAATTCAGAGATGGCGTGGGTCTGGAATGCAAGAAAATAACTGTGGAGGCAGCTTTGAAATTCATTTTCAATAATTCTGAGGCACTCGCAATTTGCAGCATAGTTGCCAGGGAGGTGAGGAACTGCATTCTGAACCCGGCAGCTGCATCAGTGCCCCCCGAAGTGTTGTCTGGTGTGAAAACGATCAAAGATCTATATGACACTATCGCTGCCGGATTGTTCCAAATCAGACACCAACAAGGCTGTGGGCATCAAGAACGCCCTACTTTCTGTCCTTGCCGAAGAAGGGGGCCACAACCTTGTTTCCTTGAACGCCAAGATGCTGCCATCAGAAATGGCCAATCGAATCAGTATCGCCATCGTCGACTTTTCTGGCGTCAAGTTCAAAACTTTCGCTGGATCTGGAGTTGCATACTTAAAACACGTTGAGCAAAATATCTTTTCCAAGATTTTTAGGATCTATAAAACCTTGCGACGTGTCATCGTGACCGAAGAGAAGTACTCGTTCACGCCTGATGATTTGAAAGCTGCAACAAGACAACGGCGACAGAGAGAGATGAAGAGTACCATTGCTCACCTGAAGGATCCGTCAGAGATGATTGACAGCAGCACGTTTGACAGAACAGCAGTCACGTCGACGTCTAGTGGAAAACAAGCCATAAGTACGTACCTGGCAGCAAACATCGGCCAGGTGGATATCAGAAAGGATGTCATCATCGACATTGACAGCGAATATCATACCGCCGACGCCTGCGGAACAAAGTTTGCTGTGCCTCTTCGATCCATCTTCAGTGCAGACGGCTACCAGTCATCCATTCTTTTGCAGTCTGTCCAGCAAAGAAAAGGCGAAGCTGAGATGGCGCAGCTGGACTGGCTGGTTGATGTTTTGCCAGACCTCAGACCAGGAGAGAGCATCATTTCTTTAGTGACCTCTGCAGACATAGACGCTGTTCCAATTCATCTCTTTGTCGTCAGCAACAGATGGCCAAGGAAATCGGATGGTTCATTCATACACCCCGTTCATGTCGTGCTACAGAAGACCAAGGGACTTTACGACACCTACAACATCACGGGTATCGTTGAAACACTAGAAAAGAAATATGGAAAAGACGCTGGGATGAAGGTTGCCATAACCTTGTGCATGGGTGGTAATGATTTCCTGCCGAAATTTTTCAATATTTCTCATGCAAAACTACTACAGACTGTCTTATCCCAGGGATACTATCACACATTGTTCCCCTTTGTGGCAGATGGCGATAAAGGCTATTATACAGGTAAATCCATCGACAAAGAAAGGTACTTGGAGTTGATGAAAACCTTATACTGTCCGCCGCGCTGCAACCCCTCTCAACTGTCAGTTGAGTCGGTCAGACAGTACAGTATAAAGGACCCCAAAAGGTCTACCTTCAATAACGAACAGTTGTGGATGCCACCAGTGCCAGTGTTACATCTCATCGCAGATCTCATCGACCTACAGATCGCATATCTGTTCACTGCCGGCGACCACGCCTCTAGTTTGCCAGATTTCCTGTCTTCTGGATGCCTTGTCAAACGAGCTGATGGCCAAGTAGACTACAACTTTGACTCCGAAATGAGAGTTGAAGACAAGCAGGACCTTCTTCAAATTCCAGAAGCTGTCCTTCAGGGCTTGATTCTTCGGGCCAGCAGACAAGGATCGAAACGCCGCATGCAAGACACCCCACAAAAAGGCGAGCGTCGAAAGATAAAGCCAGTGACATCTACTCCAAAGGTACTCTATCACTGCTTAATTTTGTACCAAGAGTTGCGAATAAAATACTTATTATACGTGTATACGACGAAACAATAACACGAGAAAGTGTCACATCAGCCAGAAACACAATAACGTGTACATTACACTAGACTAGCAAACACAGAAATATGGGTATATTTTGTTGAAAAGGACATACTAAACCGGTTGTAATCGTAATGGCAATGAAGAATTGTCAAAGTTGGAACATTATAAAAAATAGTGTGCCTTCAATCGTTACGGTTCCAAAAGGTTTATTCTAGAGTCGATTGAGCCGTGACAGTTATTGCATCTTGTACATGATCATACAAGAAGATTTTGTTCGAGCTAACGACTGCCTTTGTTCTTATGTTTGAACTTTTATAATTGCAGAAACAGTAAAAAGTGGAACATATGGAGCTGGTCAGGAGACAGGGAGTTCTTCAGACGCAACATTGAACTATGGACTTTTGTGAATATAACACTGAAGATACTGAATTAGTAACAAAAATTTGCACTCATACACCGATATGGCGGTTTACGGCATAATGGTGGTCACCTTTCATCATAACCTTGGACCGAAGCACTCAAGACATTTTGAAACTGTTGTGCATAGTTAAGTTAAAGTGTTAGTTATGTATTAATGCGTTAGTTCATGTGCTGGTTTTCTTACTTCTTTCTCGGCGGTTTTATTGCGCAACCATAGTGCGTCGGATCCACAGCGGTTTGTGTCGGGCATTATGTCATATTATCGGCACATAACAACGATGTACATGAACATTGTATTGTATTGTGCTCCAGCTTATGCGATAGAGTCGCTACTCAAACCAAGGGGAATCACAGCGCTGGACAGACAACAGTTAGATCCCCTGCCCCCGCCTATCAGGCACCCAATCGCCAGCCCACAGAGAAATACGCAGGTATAGAATAAGACAATCATTTCCATCCTCAAAAAGAATGGATCAGGTCTCTTATATAACCCATGTCTTTCTCCGGAACTTAGGAAGTAGGCAGGAGAAACATACATACACACAAACATGAAGGTGCACTACTATATGTGGTCGGGTAAATACCCTGATTTCCCACAGTAGATGCACAGAACATTACACAACAATGTAACGATACAAATTTTGCCTCGAGTTATACATGATACTCACAAACCAGATAGGTGAGGCTAGCGCTGGCAGAATTGTCAGTACTCAAACCAAGGGGAATCACAGCGCTGGACAGACAACAGTTAGATCCCCTGCCTCCGCCTATCAGGCACCCAATCGCCAGCCCACAGAGAAATACGCAGGTATAGAATAATATAGAATGATAGAGTCGCTAGGTGTAAACTTTGTGATGAAGGGGTTACCGCCCAAACGTCGCTAATGAAAGCTCAAGTTATATATGACCTCTACTAATTTGGTCATAGTCGTGCCCGCTTTTCAAGGAATTGATACCAGATATAATAGTGTTGATATTTGCTTTAATTTCACCAAAAGGCACATTGAAAAGTATTGCAACTTGAAATGTTTTCTTTAACATAATAATTATGCTGTAGACCGCTGGTGCTCATGCACGATATTTTAAGCACGCTTACTTGTGTGCGTGTGTACTTTCATTAACGTCATTGGAAAGTATGATCAAGTACTCTGATCAGTTTTATACATCAGAGAACAAACTGTGTGCACGGCGAGTTTTTCGTTTTTTGGCTGGAGAGGACCGATCGGCGGGTTCTGTTGGTCTCTCTTCAACTCTAATGCTGTCTTCAGCAGTACTGAAGTGAGGAACACAGCTGCATATTTCAAGATGCAATAACTGTGAACTGAACTGAACCCTCATGAGAATTACGCATGTGCCTCGTTCATATCAGAAAGCTTTGCTGCAGACGCAGATTCACCAGCAATGATTCTCTCACTATAGTGAGCACAGCTGTAAATCCTGGCACAAATGTAACAAACGCCTCCTCTATAAATTAATTATCTGCTTATGAGAATCTATGCTGTTTAAATGCGGAAGGTGGTGGCTGCCGGGCACTAGCAGGCCTTAGTTTACTGATTAAACTCCACGGGCTTGCGGCTGGTGTTTATGTTAGCTGTCAACGTGTTGCGGAGACGCGTGTAGGGGAGGAGGGGATGCGTTTCCCCACTCATCCAGCTGCAGTACTTTGTCGCTAGACTGTTCCCTTGCTTTGCAACAATGACATCCTGTGCCGCAAATTAAGTTTGGCATTTTTTTTATGTTTACCCTTATCATTCTGAATACACCAGTGTGTGAAATAAGTTTGAGCAAAATAGTTAAAGGCCTCTAGGCGCCAAGCTATTCTGGCACCACCCTTGAACTAAAGCCATTGATAATGTAGCTTGCATGGCAGTGTACACATTTGAAGCTTTTAGCCTCAGAATGATATGGGTTAAACTCTACCCCATTAGCTGTATTTACCTACCAGAAATTCATAGATTGGATGTGCCATTGCAATGGGATTGAGGGTAGAGGTTTTCATTGTCATATTCTCATTAAACTGCTTCACTTTAAATTGCTTGACACAAATTTGTATTATGCATAGATCATACTAGTTATACTATTAAGTACTGTTGTTTCTTCACAGGACTTGCCATTCTCAGTCAGTGGCCAATTGGTCCGGCGTGGGCCGAACAGTTATCCAAGTCAGAGGGATCAGACACCAACCAGCGGATTGCTCTCCACGTGCCGATTTTTGTGGGTGAAAGCATCCAATTCAACATCATCGTTGTTCACTTTTCCTATGATCGCTGGCAGCAGTGTCAAAATGCAGCAGATGTTCTGGATTTTATCGAGAGTGAGTTTGTTTAGTGTTTTATTGTTGACAGTATAGTGGTGGTGGTGTCATTATAGAGGAAATGTCAGAGGAGGATTATTGTACCGTACACTGTTAAATGAATATGAACATTTCAATTATTTTTGCAGGACGCAACCTGTCTAGCGTCATCCTAGCGGGTGATTTCAACATATACCCTGATTTTGTGTACCCTATGTGGCTGTTTACCCGTGCAAGAAGTGTGGGCGTCAAGAGATTGATGCAGAGCAACTGTCAAGCACGTCATAAGGCAGGGTTGCCATCACCACTCCAGTTTCATGATGCATGGGAGGCCACTCATGGTGCAGACGACCCTGGTCTCACGTTTAGCAATATGGTAAGGTAGTCTTAGAATGACAGCAGACCCAGTTTTTAGCAACCACCCTTATGAACTAGATCACCACTCATTAAAAACCATCATTGACCTTCTTAACCCCACAGCCGCGTTTCCAAACTTTTGAAGGCGTTGTCTAACACTATATGTGTACCAGTTGTAGGAGATGGATTGATCATGATAATTCAAGGGTAGTGCCAGATGAGCTTGGCGCCTGAAGGCGCCAAGCTCATCTGGCACTACCCTTGAATTATCATGATCAATCCATCTCCTGCTGCAGGACCCCCACCTGGGTCTGCCTTGGGGGACTTGGGTGGGGTTAACTTCTTTTTAGTTCCCAGGGTCACCCTAGTCAGCCCCACAGGGTGGGTTTTTCCCTCTATTCTGGGGCATGTTTTTCTGTCTACCCTTGGTCCATTCACCTGTATTTGTCTTTTTAAAACTCTCCCAACTGTCTGCACTGCCTGTAGCTCTTGATATTGGATGTGTGTTGCTAAATGGTCTTAGCTTTATTTAGGCCCCATGGCGTAGGTTTATTTAAGGTATTGGACCGGCTGGCGACATACATTCAATATTCTGTTGGTTTTTTTTTTCACAAGCAGTGCAGGCACGTCCTGAGAAAGCCTTGTTGCTGTCGGGACATTAAGCAATGTACAATCAATCAATCCCGCTGCAGGGTCCCGGGGCAGAATGGGTTAAAGTGGCTGTGGCCACCTAAAAAGATGGTCTGTAGTGACAGGTTACACCTTTTGCCCTTCAAGATTTCAAGAGAACACCTGCCTTTGAGACCACTTTTTCTCTTGCAAACGAGGCTGGTTGCTCAAGATAGGTTGTACTGTACATGTGTATGATAAGACTAAGAGTACCTAAATCTGCTGGTAGTACTTACTTCAGGTGTCTTAGCCGTGTTATTGAATACAATGATGTCGGTGTTCTTTCTAGTCCAGTAAGCCTGTGACTGCTACCGCTGATACTGCTCAGCAGAAAATCCATACAGTAACTTGTCCTTTCCACTGGGCTGTATCATGCACAGCAGTCAATGGGTTAACCCATTAACCCTTTTTATCCTGATACTCTTTTGCTTGTCAAAATAAATTTGACTTTGATCTTTGATACCCAAGCTATTCTGGCACCACCCTTGAACTGAAATGGTGGATCTATCTCCTAATATGCAATAGAGCCTTCATAAATCATAGGACGATGAGCAAATGTAAAACTTCAGCCTCAGGATGTAATGGGTTAAACCCTGTCATGTGGCTAAAAGATAAGGGTCAAACATGTTAGTTTCACTTAATGGGTGTTGCTAGACTAGCTGGGTAGGCTGTAGTGCAAAGGTTTTTTTATGCACTACCTTTCAGCTATCATGGTTGATCTGTCATCTGAGCTATGTTTTTATCAGTAAGTTTTAGAGTCCCTATTTTGGAACCCCACCCGGGTCTGCCCTGGGGGACTTGGGTGGGGTTAACTACTTTTTAGTTCCCAGGGTCACCCTGCTCAGCCCCACAGGGTGGGTTTACCCCTCTATTCTGGGGCATGTGTTTCTGTCTACCCTTGGTCCATTCACCTGTATTTTCCTTTTTTAAACTCTCCCTACTGTCTGCGCTGCCTGTAGCTCTTGATATTGGATGTGTGTTGCTAAATGGTCCTAGCTTTATTTAGGTCCAATGTCGTTGGTTTATTTAACGTATTGGACTGGCTGGCGACATACATTCAATATTTTTTTTAGTTGGTTTTTTTTCACAAGCAGTGCAGGCATGTCCTGAGAAAGCCTTGTTGCTGTCGGGACGTTAAGCAATGTACATCCAATCAACCTATTTTGGAATGTCAACCCTAAGGAGTGTATTAACCGTTTGGATGTTGGTAGCAGTGTTTGTCGAGGTGATTCCCATAGGAGTCACCTCCCCAAAAAAATCGCTACCAACAGCCAAGGGGTTAACCCTTTGACTGTGTGTCACCCTTTATCCATTAACCCATTTAGCTGACATTCTACAGCATGAAATGGATTGACCATGATAATCTAAGAGTAGTAGTGCCAGATTAGCTTGGCCCCTGAAGACACCAAGCACATCTGGCACTACGCTTGAATTATCATGGCCGATCCATCTCTTGCAACTCCTTTGGTAAGACCTCCGAAATAGGGGAATGCAGCCATTAGCTTCGATGGGTTATGTAGATGGTTTGTTGATAGTTTTAGCTCCAGCAGTTAGTCTTTCACACCATGACAGAAGATATATATGTACACCATGATACTCTGTGATTCAAAGAGAAGTGGCAGAGTGACTTGGTACCTTTAACCCCTTGTCTGCTGCTGACAGTGCCATTTGGTGGAAAAGAGCTTAACCCATATCATACTGAGGCTAAAAGCTTCAAATTTGTACACTGCCATAAATGCAAGCTACATTATAATACTTACAGATAAGGATATATACCAATGGCTTTAGTTCAAGGGTGGTGCCAGAATAGCTTGGCGCCTGGAGGTGCCAAGCTATTCTGGCACTACCCTTGAACTATTTTAGTCAAACTTATTTCACACACTGGTGTATTCCGAATGATAAGGGTTAACTACATCTTTCTCCAGTTCTACATGTGTATCCTCAGTGGCAGTGAAGAGGTTATGGCACTACCCTTGAACTGTCATGCTGTCTCCATCTGCTGAACTTAATTAACCTTTGGTTATTGATGGTGGTGTTTGTTATGATTCCTGCAGGAATCTTTGCAAATAAAAACTGCTACCATCATACAAAGGCTCAGCAGTCTTGGTAAAATTGGCAAGTTTTATGAATTTGATTATAGGGCTTAGTGTGTTAACACATAATTTATGCACTATTGCTGTTTTTATTTCAAATTCTAGCCAAGTCCAGGTCTAGTCAGTCGCCCAGACAGAATTTTTGTGTCAGATGACTTGGATGTTACACATACATCTCTTCATGGCAACGGAATCCATTATAACGAGAAACGCAAGAATGACATCCTTCTCCATCGCCTGTGGGTTGTGATTCGCACAGCGAAAGCAGCTGCCCTCGGTCACTCTGGATACCCCTGTTTGCAAGACTGTGGGCCAAAGGGAGTGTGTCGTTGCGGAGTGTGTGTCAGAGGCCACGATGTGACCCGTGATGCACGGTTTACATCGACACACTACACACAGTGTGTTATCCCAGACTGTGCAGAGTGCTCTCCTATGGTGCTCCTGGTGTTCAGTGTATTTGCAGCTGTGATGGGTCTGTTGGTTTTTATGACAGGGCTTGCTGCTGTGAAAGTTATGGTGGTCACTGCTCACTTTGAGCAAAGTACAACGCTACAATTCCTAGGCTGCACATGCTGTTTGTGCAATCCATTGATAGTTACTTCATCGACTGTTACCTCCCGCAGCAGACTTGGGCGTTGCTTGCGGTGCATGGGGTTTGGCCGCTTGCCGCCTGCTTTATTGTTGTTTCTGTGCCTTTCCTTGCTTGGATCAGGTGTTCTTGCAGGTCTGTATGTTTTTGAGGATTTACTGAATACTGTGACAGATCTGATGGAAGAGGAATTGTTTCCATCTGATCATCTTATGCTCAAAGCTGTCATCATCCGGAAGCCACAACAGCTCATTCGGTAGAACTAGAAAGATACATTGTTGGATAGATTTTTTTATGGGGAGATTTCTTAACCATCATATGGATGCAGCCACTGGCACATGTACTGTGAATATTACGTGTGGCTGCATGTGAAAAGTGGACATCGCTATTTAGTTTTACTTCTTTCTGGCTCACGTGCGAAGCAAAAGAGTCTATTTACTGGGCCAGTGGTCATCCATCCGCCATTGTCCATGGAAAACTTACGTTAGCATTTTCTCGGATGTTCAAGCCACAGTCTTCAAATCTGGCCCAAGGATACTTTGTGGCAAGATCTTTCTAAACATACCAATTTCATTTACCTCTTTCAAAGCCCCCCCACCCGGGTCCACCCTGGGGGACTTAGGTGGGGTTAACTACTTTTTAGTTCCCAGGGTGGGTTTTTCCCTCTATTTTGGGGCATGTGTTTCTGTTTACTCGTGGTCCATTCACCTGTATTTGTCTTTTTGAAACTCTCCCAACTGTCTGCACTGCCTGTAGCTCTTGATATTGGACGTGTGTTGCTAAATGGTCTTACCTTTATTTAGGCCCCATGGCGTAGGTTTATTTAAGGTATTGGACCGGCTGGCGACATACATTCAATATTCTGTTGTTTTTTCACAAGCAGTGCAGGCACGTCCTGAGAAAGCCTTGTTGCTGTCGGGACAATCATCTTTCAAAGCCCGCCGTGAGATGGCCTTAGTTGACTGCTCGGCATTAAACTCAAATAACTAATTAACTAACCTCTTTCAAAGATCAAGGTCACAGCGATCAGGAAATAGTTTGTTTTTTTTTAAATAGCCATATTTTGACAATTTGTTTTCTCAAATTCTATTCATAACTTTAGACCCAAAATTGGTACAGAGATACCTGATGATAAGACCTACCTATGCATTCTAATTTCCGAAAGGTCAAAGGTCACAAGAGATCAGGAAATGGGTCACAAATAGCTATTTTTTGGCAAAAATTGTTTTTTCTTGAATACTATTTACAACGTCAAACCCAAACTTGGTCCAGAGATACCTGATGGTAAGACCTTTGCATACCTGTCGAGTCTCCCGATTTCGGCTGGAAACTCCCAACTTTGCAACCCATTTCCAGCTTTCTCCTAACCTCCCGATTTCTCGCGCTTTCATGACTTTTCTTCCCGATTCTCCCGACTTGAGAAAACTTGAAAACTTTGAATGCATATATATCTCGTCGGCAGTTTTGTTTTCTTTCTGCGATTTAGAAAACAAGGGAGATCACCCACGTGCTCTGGTTATTTCCGGTTACTTCTGGTTTTAATCGAGCAAAGCAGTCATCTGCTATTCCTCAAAAGACAGAGGCAAAATGCGGATGGATCTAGCGAAAGACAATGGCGAGTAAAGAAATCGTGGCCAGTTACCAGCAGATTTTACTAAGTAAAATGTGCGAATGGCTTTTCAATAAAATACGCAGCAAGTCTTACTACAGGCATTTATCTTTGTCCTTGGCCTTACAGAGAGCCTATTTATTTAGGTAGCAGTAGGCAGACATAAACTGCACACGTCCTTTCCAATCATTTTCATGAATGTAACTTGTAAGAAAAATTGTTCTAATCTCAATATTGACGTTTTGTAAGGAAAATCGTTATTGACATTTTCTGGGAAGAGCATAATGTTACTGGAGATGTGCTATTTTTCTGCATGTTCTAGTGTTACTGTGTGCACATCAGATAGCAGCATCAAATTCAGAAATTTGAAATAATTCAGATAGAATCACATTATTTTTTTTAATTTTCACATAAAAAGGAATATTTAATGGCGTTGTGTGAATTCATGGTAAAAATGGAACAAAAACACATACAAAAGTAATAATCTGCATATAATGTTTGCACACTTTTAGTGCTCATAGTTATTGCCATGTGTAAGTAAACACCGTGACGCCTGAAGAAAAAAAAAAAGGCTGCAAAAAAAATCTCCAAATTTCCCATTTCAAAACTTGGCAGGTATGCCTTTGCATGCATGCTACTTTTTGTATGACCCCTCAGAAAGGTCAAAGGTCAGCAAGATCAGCAAATCTTGTGGAAAAAATAGAATTTTAGCTTTTATCAACACTTTTGCAAGACTTTCTAACCAGATTTAGCAGAAAGGTAGCTGATAAGACCTTTCTATGCTTTCTATTTTGGTTCACTATTTGCTAAGGTCAAGGGTCAAGGGAGATTGACAAAAGTGTGAAAAATGTATAAAGTTTGAGAAAACATTGCAGGTAGTAATTACAAAAACCAACCCTTTACTTACATTACAACTGGATTGTTCTTGCACTTACACGTGTTAAAGACTTTGCCATTCTTGTTAGTGTTTTTCTTGTAAGAATTTGTTAAATATTTAATTGTTATTGCAATTGTATTTGTTGATGTTATGGTGCTGATGTGCTCACTGCTATAATTATGTGGGTGTTGTGGAGAAAGTTGTGTGTATGCTTATTGTTAACCCATTTAGTCCCAAATTTGGGGATGTCACTTCACGACTATGTCAATTGCAGGAGGTGGATGGACCATGACAATTCAAGGGTAGTGCCAGATTAGCTTGGTGCCAAGCTAATCTGGCACTACCCTTGAATTATCATGGTCCATGACCATCTGCTTTTTGCTGTAGGGTCTTAGGACCAGATCGGTTTAACCCTTCACTGCCAGGATACAGCAAACACCACCCAACTACAGACACACAGACCCTCGTGAGCTCGCGAGGCACTGTGCTTTTTGCCAGCTAATAATAAATAATAATTAAGGTATTTATAATGCGCTTATCTTATTATAATTATAACTCTAAGCGCGCACTCACAACTCGTGCACGCATGCACACGCTTTAGACAACAACTCAAGTACCACAAATAGTAAAATACATTACGACAGTCAGCTTGGGGTGGGGAGTGTGGTGATATAGTCCTACTCCTAGAACTGTTGAAATAGGTGAGTTTTGAGGGCGGACTGGAAGGAGAGAGAGTGTTTCTGACGGAGAGAGAGTGGGAGAGTGTTCCAGGTGGATGGACCGTATACTGAGAAGGAGCGGGGGCAGAAAATGCTGAGTTTGGTGCGGGGGATGTGGAGGCGGAGAGGCTCGGAGGCAGAGCAGAGGGAGTGGGGAGGAGTGTAGGGGTGAAGTAAGTTTGAGAGATAGGCAGGAGCGCAGTTGTTCAGCTCCATCTACAGTATGCCTGCATCCAGCAGATTGAATGGTTATCGAGTTTTCAGTTTGTGATGGTTTCAGAGATGTCATGCTTGGCAGCTGGCAGTGAAGAGGTTAATTGAAGATACGTGTCAGTCCATGGACAGTGATCATGGCGTTCATGTCTGTGTGTATATAATAATGTGTGTGTGTGCACATGTATTATGCAGTGTGTACTGTATTTTGTATGCAGTGTGTACTGAATATTTAATTGGCAAAACAATTTTACATTCCTGCAATGCAATATTTAACCCATAAAACCCTACAAGACTACGACAGGATGTGGATCGGCCATGACATTTCAAGGTTGGTGTCAGAATAGCTTGGCGCCTATAGGCGCTAAGCTATTCTGACACCAACCTTGACATATGGTCAATCTGTCTCCAGAACTGTGATAGACCTCGGAGGATATTTACAAAAATTTGATCATTTCGTCCTCAGGGTGTAAGGAGTTTTAAACAGCGACTAGAAAGGTGAAATATCTTGCATTGTATTGACTTGTTGCAGAAAATGTTATACTTTTGCTTAATAAAATAAAAAAAATACATGCTGAGGAATGATTGTATTACTTCTTTATTATTGATTTCTTAAAATGTAAAAATGTAGATTTTAATTGAACAAAAAGTTGCATGCACTCACAGAAACAAAATGCACATTTATATCACATTATCATAATAAACAGCTTCAAAATATACCATCAAGCTGCCCTTGAGTAACATAATTTTCAGCTCAACATTTTGCATTATTTATTTTGTAAATTGCTGTCAAAGTATATAAAATAATTTGTCATGTTCTGTTTGCTGATTATTTGTGAAGTACACATCAAACAAGGCAATGGGTGCTCTAACAATTGCTTCAGCAAGAGTATCCTCAAGAGTCCACACAACTGCAGGAGCTTATGAGGATTTATACCTCTTGCAGTTGGGTCATGTTCAGTTCATCTCAGCTGTAAATGGATTAAACATAACTCTTGAAAAAAATTATCTTTGCCCCAGCACCACCACCCCCTCCCTCCCCCTCCCTCCCTCCCCCCCCCTCCCTCCCTCCCTCCCCCCCCCCTCCCTCCCTGCCCCCCCCCCCCCCTCCCCCCGCGCAACCTTTCATGTGTGCTAACCTGTGCATGGTTCTGGACTTTACTGCTCCAGGTCGCAAAGTGCAAAATTAGTGTGGCACAAATCATTTCAGTGATCCACATTCTGGAGGCATAAAATTACACTTCCTTTCTCCGAGGATGTAGCAGGTGCAATGTTTTAAGCAGCCACTTCTTTTTTTTTTTTTGCAAGCAAAATTGGTCTTAATGGGTAGATGCTGTCTCAACAAAGGTCTTGATGGTAAACAGTGTCATCTGTCATCAAAGACCATTATTTAGTAGGCAACTACTGTGACCACTCCTATGAGACCTGTCATCAATGACCAGCATTTAGGCGACTACAGCTACCTGCATGATGGTCTTTAAATGAATAAATATAAATAATAAACACAATGACAACATTCAACAGACAGTACTCCATGTCTGTGCACTTCTGACCCAACCTGCCGGAAAAGTAAAGAGCTACAAGACACTGTTCGACCATGGTAGTTCAAGGGAGATGCCAGAATAGCTTCACGCATTCATACATCAAGCTTTTTGGGCACCACCCTTGAAATGTCATGGTCGATCTGACACCTGAATTGTAATACATGTCTTCAGAAGACAACTCACAAAGTTGGGAATTTTAACATTAGACCTAAATGTGTTACAATACTTCAGTTTGCACTATCGGAGAAGTGGATTTCTGCAGGACAAATGTAGAACCCATCTTCTCTCCTGTCATCCCCCATTGAGCACAAATAAATGGCATCCACTTTCTGCTTGCCAAAGTGCATGTCGGAGAAGTTGCTGTACAACCATGGATCAACGTTTTTTGTACCCTTCTCTCTAGCAACAGGCCTAGTGACTTTCATGATGGTCACGTGAGGCACAAAGTCATGGCTGTCACGAATTTCCAGTCCCGCTTCTTTGACTAGAAGCCTCACGTAGTCCACAAAGTCCAAGAAATCTTGCTGCTGCTGAACTTTGGCGTAAACAACACGGTTGTAGAAGTTTGCCACACCTTCAAGAGTAATTGGCCCTTTGGGAAGAACGGATTCAATCTCCGGCTGGATTTTCTTGAGTATGTCCTTTGCGAGTGCAACCTGCTCTGGAGTGTCAAGCCCAAGTGTGCAAAGAGTGATGTGCAGAGCATGAGGAGGGATGCAGCAAGGTGCATAGACAGGTTCGTTATCTAGGAGATAGTCCTGTACCTGCTCCACGCCTTGCCGGATTTCAGCATCTGTGATTCGCAGTGCAAGGAAATAATTTGGCCGCAGCTTGTCTCGCCAGTGTGGGTTATAAGGTGCATCATCTACATCTTCATCAAAATTTTGATCTTCTGTATGCTGAAATGATTTCTCAGGCTGACGGGTGTTCACAGAGCTGCTGATAGTCACGGTAATACCATCACTATCATCGCTGTCATCATCAGAATAATCGTCTGCCTGTACTTCACCTTTACCCTCAACTTCTTCCGCAGACCCATTGACTGGCATCTTCTCACCTGCTCCTCCCTGAGTCTGAGATATCTCCTGATAGTTATTGATGACATCATAAACTGTCATACCACTTCCTGTAGAACCAAAGACATTGTCCATCCTTGTGGGCTTGTCCCAGATTTTCTGTTGGCGGTATTTAAAGTACTGGATGCGGTGTTTTGGCACAGCCAAGACATCATAGTCCACCGAGGCAATATCTTCCCAGGAGAAAGCTGAGAAATATTTCTCCTGAATACCCTTAAACCTGTCTAAGTAACCTACCAGAAAATCATCTCTGTCAAGCTTATCATCCCACAAGATACGATTGATGACATCCATTGCTGTCTTCATCGATGGTTTCTTTTGATCTTCATCATCAACTTCATCCTTTTTCTTCTTTCCTTTTGGTTTCTTGGGCTTCTTTTTCACATCCGTGAGAAAGACTTCTGCGTTGGCCTTGACTGATTTGCCTGGCCGAACACCGTGACCCTTAAGCCACTGTTCCGCTTCAGCGATCAACACCAGCAGCATGGGTTGCCCCAGCAACTGTCTGGCCTGGTCTGTGAGCTGTTTCTGCAGCTCCTCGCTGTCTTCGTCAGTCAGGCTCTCGGAGCGGATGGATATCTCTGGGATGGCAGACGGATATGGCTCTGTGGGAAACAACAAAACAATAACCAACATTATCAATATATATACTGCACACATAAATTAAACATACCAAGCCAAGTAAGACAACAGATTTTTTTCAGTAGCCATTTTGACAATTAATACATGTATACTGCTTGAGAGTGTTATGTATTCTCACTCACTTTTATTTGCATTAACCCATTTAACCCCATGGTCGCATTTTCCAAATTTTGCAGTGTCATCCATGATAATTCAAGGGTAGTGCCAGATGAGCTTGGTGCCATCAGGCACCAAGCTCGTCTGGCACTACCCTTGATTGATCATGGTTGATCCATCTCTTGCTGTTTAAATGGTTTAATTCTCAGAGGCACACTATATTTGTTATTTAATCATATGATGCTTAATTTCAAATAACACCCTCAACTGGAGGCACAGCTCTACAACTCTGCAACTGCAGGAGCAGGGGCTCATGTCTATGCCTCTTGCATCTCACAGGACCTGGGGCCAGTTGCATTCAGGAGTGAGCTTAATCCTGCGCAAACCACTATAGTGGAGCACCTTGCTTAGAGGCTTGTACAGGATTAACTCATTGGAGATGTGCCATGGCTATTCGCCATGTATCCATCTTTGACACGTCTCCAATGAGCTCACTCGTGCAGCTGAGGCCAGGATCAGATACTGCATTGCGCACACATACCTGTAAGCTGAAACTTGAGAGTGGCATCCAGATTTTGCGGCTGCACCGTCACAACGTGTGTGAATATCCCAATGTCTTTTATAACGCGACATCTGCCTGGAAATGCTCCTTTTACTGCTGACACTTCTGCTGTCTGTGGGTTGTCTGCTGCCAGTGATGACGCCATGGTTAAGGTTTCGCTGCTACTGACCTGAGGTGAAACTACAGACGATGCCAGGTTTGGGTGCTACTGATCTGCATCAGAACAAAGGTGGAAATGGTCAGTTGTATGTTTAAAGAAACAACAACAATCCACTGAAAGTTTCACTGCAAACAAACCAGACAACCGTGTTGCACTGAATGTTTAAAGTACCATTACGCATAAATTTGAAGACACATTTCAGCACCATTATGTTTGTTATGCCTTGTTGACACACCTAATGAACTTCAACAGCAGTTTGGACACGCAGCAAAAGCACATGCGTATTCGCACTTATTTATTCTGCGCAGCCGTTAGCATGTCAATCTATTTTTAGCTGTTTCTTGTACTAAAAGTGTTGTATTTATAGAACGGAGTGGAGTCATTGTCGGGTTACTTGATATAAAGATGACGTGATGAACTGGATTGTCCTGTGTCTAATTAATAAACCATAACTAGACCTGTATGCAGCGTTTCGTAACCATCTGTTACAGAAGTGTATCTTTCAACAGATACGGCGGTAGTGGGCCTTTAAGTAGGTACATAAGTAACTTGGTCCTCGCGCTGGGACCATATGGCGTTGAGGCGCGTCCCCTGGGTGGTGGATAGGGGGTCCCTCGTGAGAGGGGTGCACCGAATGAAATAAGGTGCCGTGAACCAACATGGTCTATGGGAAGGTGACCCCGACGGAAAACCCCTGGTCCTCCTAGTAAGGGGGTTGGGCGTGGGGGTAGCTTCCCCACCCTGCAAAAAAGGAAATAGCTACAAAAACGCCGACGAAAAGACTAACAGTAATTCCTTTCCTGGAGGAGGAAGGTTCTTCTACCAGAAGACTTATGACGTCCTGTGGTGAAAGCCGGAAGTCTTCGGAAGCCACAGGACCGAGCCGCCTCTCTCTATCCAGGGATACAACCATGGGCACATGGAACGTCAAGACCATGTACCAGAGCGGCAAGGCCACCCAGATAGCAGCGGAAATGCAAAAGTACAACCTTTCCCTGCTAGGTATCAGTGAAGCCAGATGGATGCAGTCTGGCCAGAAAAGGCTGTTAAGTGGGGAGATGATTTTGTATTCAGGTCATGAAGAGGAGAATGCCCCCCATACAGAAGGTGTAGCATTCATGCTGTCACCAGTGGCACAGAGAGCGCTGATGGGCTGGGAACCTCTTGGGTCAAGAATTATCACAGCAGCCTTTAGAACCAAGAAAAAGCTCAAGCTGAACGTCATCCAGTGTTATGCGCCCACTAATGACAGTGACGAGGAAGAGAAACAAGAGTTCTACGACCGACTCCAGAGTGCCTTGGACAAATGTGCGGAGCGAGACATCATCATCGTCATGGGCGATTTTAATGCCAAAATAGGGGAGGACAACACCGGATACGAAGAGGTGATGGGGAGACAGGGACTAGGCTCGGAGATGAGTGAGAACGGGGAGAGGTTTGTAGACTTTTGTGCTCTAAACCGACTTGTCATTGGAGGCAGCATCTTCCCACACAGAAGAATACACAAAGCAACTTGGGTCTCACCTGACCATACTACAGAGAACCAAATAGACCATATCTGCATTAGCAAGAAATTTAGAAGATCCCTTCAAGATGTTCTAGTGAGGAGGGGAGCAGATGTCGCCTCCGACCACCATCTGCTTACCTTAAGAATGAAGCTCAAGCTAAAGAAAAGCCGCACAGAGACAACAAGAAGACAGCGCTATAATGTAGGCCTCCTGAGAGAAACTGGAGTTAGAGAAGAGTTCAAACTGGTGCTGTCCAACCGTTTTCAAGCGCTACAGGAGCTAGTAAATGAAGAGGAGGCGGTCACCACAGAGCAGCAGTGGAAGGCAGTTAGAGAGACGCTGAACTCAACCTGCAAAGACACCGTAGGGTTCAGGAAACACCATCACAAGGACTGGCTGTCGGCACAGACCTTGAAGAAGATAGAAGTGAGGAAGCAGAAGAAAGCAGTTGTCAACAACAGTCACACGAGAGCAGCCAAAGTAAGGGCACAGGGGGAATACTGGGAAGCCAACCGCGAGGTGAAGAGGAGTATCAGGGCAGACAAGAGGGCCTACACAGACAGCCTGGCAGCAGAGGCAGAAAAGGCAGCAGGCAGCGGCAACATGAAACGGCTCTACGACATTACCAAAAGATTGTCAGGCAAGTATGGCCATACAGAAAGACCAGTAAAAGACAAAGAAGGCAAGCCTATTGCAGACAGAGCAGACCAACTCGACAGATGGGCCGAGTATTTTGAAGAGTTACTGAACAGACCTAGCCCACCCGACCCCCCAGACATCCAGCCGGCAGAGACCGACCTACCCATCAGCTGTGACAGACCCAGCCGGGAAGAGATCAGAAGAGCAGTGGCATTTATGAAGAACGGCAAAGCAGCAGGGCCAGATGACATCCCAGCGGAGTCTTTGAAAGCAGACCTAGAGACAACAGTGGAGATGCTGTACCCACTGTTTGGAAAGATCTGGGAAGAGGAGGTGATGCCGGCTGACTGGAAGGAGGGGTACCTAATCAAGCTTCCCAAGAAAGGCGACCTCAGCAAGTGTTCCAACTACAGAGGAATCACCTTGCTGTCAGTACCAGGAAAGGTCTTCAACAGGATCATCCTGGAGAGAATGAAGAGCTCCGTTGACCCCCAGCTGAGAGACCAGCAAGCAGGATTCAGGAAGAACCGATCATGTACAGACCAGATCGCCACTCTCCGCATCATCGTGGAACAGTCTCTGGAGTGGAGCTCCCCGCTGTACGTCAACTTTGTGGATTATGAGAAAGCATTTGACAGTGTGGACCGAGAGACTCTGTGGAAACTCCTACGACACTACTGTGTACCCACAAAGCTCGTCCGCCTGATCAAGAGCAGCTACGATGGCATGACATGCCGCGTGATCCATGAAGGGCAGTTCACCAGGGAGCTCCAGGTCAGAACTGGTGTCAGGCAGGGGTGTCTGCTGTCTCCGTTCTTCTTCCTACTGGCCATAGACTGGGTCATGAAGATGACCACAGAGCACAGACGAAGTGGAATACAGTGGACACTGTGGACACTGCTTGACGACCTCGATTTTGCAGACGACTTGGCATTACTGTCCCACTCTCATCAACAAATGCAGGACAAGACCACGAGGCTTGCTGACATCTCGTCCCAAGTGGGCCTCACCATTCACAAACAGAAAACAAAGACAATGAGGCTGAACGCAACCAGGGAAGAACCAGTCTTGCTTGCTGGCACCCCGTTGGAGGAGGTGGAGTCCTTCACCTATCTCGGGAGCATCATAGACAAAAAAGGCGGCACTGATGCAGATGTCAGAGCACGAATCGGTAAAGCCAGAGCAGCCTTTCTCCAGTTGAAAAAAGTGTGGAGTTCCAGAGAGCTGTCACAACACACCAAAGTCCGGATTTTCAACTCCAATGTAAAAGCAGTTCTCCTATATGGAGCAGAGACTTGGAGATTGACAAAAACCACAGTCAACAGAGTACAGACCTTCATGAACAGTTGCCTTAGAAGAATTTTGAAAATCCACTGGCCAGAGAAGATCAGCAACGTCAGACTCTGGGAGAGAACAGAGCAGATAATAGCAGAGAATGAAATTGGGTGAAGAAGATGGGGATGGATCGGTCACAGTCTGAGAAAGCCAGCTTCCAGTATCACTAGGCAGGCATTGTCATGGAACCCCCAGGGAAAGAGGAAAAGAGGTAGGCCGAGAAACTCCTGCCGTCGAGACCTCCAAGCAGACATCAAGAGACTGGGAACCACCTGGAGTAGAATCGAAGGAGAAGCACAGGACAGGAGTTGCTGGAGGTCTCTCGTCGACGGCCTATACCCGGGTAGGGGTGACAGGCGTAAGTAAGTAAGTAAGTAACTTGGTGCACAAAGGCCATCAGGCCGCCACTGGCCCACCCATGGGCCAACAGCAGCCGACATCATTGGGGGACAAATTTGTTTGTTTTTTTGTTTTTATTAAGTGGGGGGGGGTGTATTTTTTTACCCCCATTAAGGCCTCCCCCGTTTGAGTCGTAAAAGTGGTATTTCCCCCCTCTCTTTTTTTTTGCATTGGGAAGTGGGTCCATATAAACAAACTGACCAATGTTGACGCGTAAGATGCGTACAAGAATTACGTCAGTGATTTAATTAGTCTCAAAAATCACAGACAGATGCACAGACATCATATTATCACACCCACTGAGCACAGAATACCAAATATTGAGGACAGAATACCAAAGTTTCGGTATAACAATGCTAATTGGGAACTCTATGAGACAGTCTTGTTGTCCCATGACATTGCAATTATAAACATGAAGTTATGGAAACATTTTATGGAAATATTACAAAAGCTGTACTTTCTGCTGCGGAGAAGTCTATACCAAAATGCAAAGGAAAATATTCAGGTAATATTTGGTGAAATAAAGAATGTAAACAAGCAGTAAATGACAAGAAGGAACACTTTAAAAAGAAATAAATCTGAAGAGAACTTTAGTGAAATGAAGAAAACAAAAATACACTGTAACCAAATAGTGGCAAGAGACAATAAAAATCACTGGGCTGAGTTCTGTAAAAATGAAGTGTCTGAATCAAAAGATACATATAAGGTTTGGAAAAAAATATCAGAATTAAAAAATGGATATAAATTACAAGCGTATCTGATAGCAGTAGAATGCAACACATTTCCTAGTGCAGTAGATAAAGCGGAGGAATTTGTTAATAATTTATGTTTGCAGAAAGCAGTATCACATCAATTCTTAGTTTACCAAACAAAGATATATCAAGATCCAGTTTCTAATCATTATCAGTACATACTGATACAAGCTCCAATTCAATATAATGAATTCCTAGATGTTTTATAGTCGTTTGCAAATAACTCAAGTGCAGTGGGTATAGATGGAATTTCTTACAAACTACTTAATCACCTGAACCGTGGAAACAATTACAGTCAGTAGTAGTTCCAGTACTCAAATCGGGTAAAACATGTACATTGATTAGTAGTTATAGACCTATTGCACTAACATCACAAGCTTGCAAAGTAATAGAAAAGATTATTTTAAATCAGCTATTTCATAACTGTGAAAAACAGGTTATAATTCTGGTTAATCAAGCTGGTTTTCGGAAAAATAGATTTACGACAGACCATTTAGTTAAACTCACAAATAACATTAAAAAAAACAATTTTCAAGAAAAAAAAAGTATATTAACAACCTTTTTTTGTCGTAAAAAAGGCTTACGATAGTGTTTGGCATACTAGATTATTATACAAAATAAAACAGATTGGCATAACCGGGTTTATGTACGAGTACATTAAAAGCTTTTTGTCTGAAAGATTTGTCTGCACCAAAGTTGGTAAAAGTTATTCAACCTTTAAGAAAATAGATATGGGTATGGGTATTCCTCAGGAATCGATAACTTCACCCTTTTTATTCACTGGGTTAATTTATGACCTCCCAAAGTCTCTATCACAGAACACAACTGTGACACAATATTTAGATGATATTGCTATATGGATAAACACTAATCTCAGAAAATGTACCCCCAAAAGAATCATAGATTATGTTTTTAAAAAAAAATCATATTGAATTAGACAAATTATCAAACTATATGAAAGAAAATGGCCTGGAACTATCTGGGGGAAAAACATACCTAATGCTTTTCAATAATCCCCAGAAAGTGCTAAAACATTACCTAAATTATCTCTAAATGGGACACCTTTAAACTATCAACAGAGTGTAAAGTTTTTAGGCGTACATTTTACATCGAAATTATCTTGGAGAATTCATATTGAAGACATATTAAATAAATTTTTTAAAAGACTTAACTTGTTAAAAATTATAAACTCACAACCATGTAGTCAGGACATTAAAACTGTTTTACACCTTGGTACATCTTTAGTTCGATCAACACTTATATATGGTCAGGAAGTCTTCTTTACTGCCCCAGCTACACTTCTAGAGAAACTGCAAATCATTGATAGTAAAGCAGTTCAATTAGCCCTTAGAGTGCCAGTTCATACTAATACTGTAACAGCCTACAAAGAAGCAGGTATATTCTGTCTGACCAATGTAATTTAGCAACTGCAAAATACATTGTCCGAAGCCTGTCCATCAAAAATTCAGTACGAGAAGACATATTTTTAGACGCAGATGTGGATTTCCTGAAGAGAGCGCAAACAATCCCGTATCTTACACCTATACGCAACTATGTCAAAGATGCTATAGAAAACTGCAATTTAGATATCAAGTGTATACCAGTTTTACCAGTAACACCTATACCTCCGTGAGAACATATTAATGCTACTTTCAATATAGATTACACAGATTTGAAAAGGATGAGGATGTAAACGTTTAGGCAAATTTAGTGAATTTTTTTTTTACAGAAAACATTTTAAACATTTGAAATTTTTCACAGATGGGTCTGTATTAGATTCTTCAGAATGTGGTGCAGGCTTTGTTATTCCAGATCTCAAAGTGAAGAAATCTTTTTATCTCGATAAAGGATTTTCTAGATTTACATCTGAACTGTATGCGATTCTCATGGCACTAATTATATTCAACTTATACCTTATGATAAATTTAACATTTTGATTTGTTTCAATTCTAAATCTGTCCTATATACTATATAGTCTAAAAAGCTGATATTGTAAAACAAGAAAAGACAGTTTAGTATATGAAATAAAACATATAAGCTGTATTATGTCCAGAAAAATAGGAATATATTTTCTTTGGATACCCTCACACTGCGGAATTTATTGGAATGGAATTTGTGATAGACAAGCAAAATAGGGAGCTATAAATATAGAAAACTCAGCAGTTTGTAATAATATGCAATTATCTCTAGATTAAATGTACTCTGTGCCAAACATTTTTTTCACAAAGATGCTATGAAATATATTATACTTATCATGTTCCACCTTGTTCAAGAAAAACAGCTTCATTGATATACTACAATTGACAGCGCTTCCTGGACTTAAGATTACCTTCAGGGAAAACGAATCGCAGTCAAATACCTCCCTGCAGTCAATGCGAGGCCCCAGCACGACAGCTGCTCAAACATCGCCGAGTCAGCAGTCTGGAAACGATCTCAAAGACCCATCTCTGTTAAAAATATAATCTGTGAATGTCCTATCACAACGAATCTGTTGACACAAAATAACATAACAGTTGAAAAATTAGCAGAAAATATGTATGATGTCTTACATAGTAATATTGCAATTCAAATAGTTAATATCATAATTCATAATCCAGTGTGTAAACTATTATAATAAGTAATTTGTGTGTGTGGGTTTGGATGTTAATTATTGCTATTCTTTGATATTATCAAGTTGGGTGTTTTTTATTTTATTTTATTTGTTTTTGGTAGATGTTAAATAAAATCTTGATCCTGACACCCACTGACACATCCATTCGCGGAGTTACATTGCTCTGGGATAAGTGTGCGTGCTGCATGTCTTTTATGAGATACCCTAGACAAAAACAACGTCGTGTTTCAATTGTTACGGTGACTAAAATGGGCGAATCCGACTTTTAAGCTCATGATTCATTGGTCCCCAGGAGGAGTGCTTCTGATTTGTTCTAATGTGACAAAACGGGCTAAATATCATTTTCGATCGGTTTATTTCCACGGGGATTAGCAATAAACGCAACTCTAAGCACTGGAGAATGATCCAGGAGGTTGTGAAGCTGAATGCCCGAGTTTTCCGAAAGAAACACGTACGAGCTCTCCGAGTCTGTTTGGTACAGCACCCGCCCCAGCATGCATTACTTGTCTGAGATCGAATGGGTGTATTGTTCACCTCGTTCTGCTTAAAACCCTTTCTAAGTCGGTGGTAGTGGTGACGGTGCGCTCGAGAATGCGCACAAACCATTCTACTCACCGTGTGCATCGGTGTAAAACTCTAGCAGACGACATGAGTTTACTTTCCTCCTGCTGCACAATGCCATGGTATTGCTAGTACAGACGATGAAGGAACCTGACTGAAGATTCAATAGTTCTTACCTGCACCACACGTACAGTACTCAGAGATTAAAGGTGGATACAAACAGTTCAAGGTACAGAGATTTTATATACCTGCTTTTCTACCTGTGACGTTTCTATGCAGTGGTGCAATGCCATGACATAAATTATTTGACTAAAAATAGCACAGAGTGGTCCCAAGGGATGCCACTCTCTAGTATTTACTTTTGTGATAGTACGTGTGTTTCTGGCCACGCCCCCTTTCTATCGACAGCGCAAAATTTAGCTTCAGTAAATCTCATAAAATCAAGTATTTATGTCTTAATAAGGATTTAAGCATGAGGTCAAGTTACTTGTACACATTTTCATCGTCTCTTTTGGCTTATTTTATATTATTTACCGGCATCAGATTTTAATATTGCCGGACTATCGAACGGCCGGGTGGCATTGCACCATTTCCGCCGGCACAACACTGGTAGAGACTGATCTATTTTGGTCTGATAGCTTTGCCTCGGCTGGCGTGTCACTGTGAGCTAAATCGTAGGCCGGCAACACCTGTACTGTGGTACAGTGTTGAGGTGACTTTAGCCCTGTGATACACTGACCTACTCAATGCGCACAAGGTCATCGGGGCCGTCGTCAGTCGGCCGCCTTTGGCCCCCCGGGGCCGTCACGTCCGTGCGAGGGCCAAGGACGTGCGCGGCCAACCGGCGGCGACTGTCATCGGCCGGATGGCCTTGTGCGCATTGGGTTGTTGTGACACTAGATCGCGCCAATTGATTGTATGCATACTTTTTTTTTTCCTAAAGTTATACTACAGAATGTCTTCTAACAAATACTGCCGCATATACTGAACTGCCTGGATCAGTCTGCTGTCACAGCCTGGTTTGCGGAAAACAGCTCAGTTCGGAGCTGCCACCGACTGGCCTGACCTTAAAACAACATTCTCTCGTGTTTGTGTCAGTTCAGGACAGTTCTGATCGACAGTGTGCGGCCGTCAGAGACGTTTGACAGAGGCCGGAAATAGCTATTCTGGACTGTTCAGGTGAAAGACAGTAAGACCACTTCGCGAAAAGCAAGTTTTTGTTGTATTACAATGTTAACAAATCTCGTGTTTTACCACAAAAAGGATTTATTGTCTTTTCCTTCACTGACAGGGCAGCCAGTATTCCGCTTTGTGTACAACGCCGTATACCTAGTAGCAGAACGTGTTCGGGCCCACGCCTGATGGCCGCAGTGGACCCGTGCACAGCTGTTCGCGGGCCCGCCGCTGCGGCCGTCGTGGGCCCGACGACCTTTGTCCACTGGGTAGTAGTTAACCCATAAAGCCCTGAAACTGAGACTACGACAGGGTGTGGATCGACCATGTTATGTTAAGGTTAGTGTCAGAATAGGCTTGGCGCCTAAAGGCGCCATGCCAAGCTATTGTGACACCAACCTTGAAATATGGTCAATCTATCTCTTGAACTGTGATATGGACCTCGGAGGATATCTAAACAAATTTGATAATTTCGTTCTCAGGGCGTAAGGAGTTAATTGAGGAAAACATTCCGGCCGCCTGTGTGCCGCAATAAGTCTTTTTTTTTTTTAATTTAAAAGAGACGCGAGCAGCTGACCGTAATAATTCTACCGTGATGGCGAAGGCAGCAGAAGATTGCAGTAACACTAAGACGAAACCGTCCAAGAAGCAGAGGAGAAGGAAGAGAAGAATGTATGACGACGGTGAAGGCGAGGACGATGACAACGACACTGCAGGTACAGGTAGTCCGTTTCAGTGATGCTCACTGTCTGACTGAATCACGCTATTGCCAGCGACCACGATTAATGGCATTGAAATCGTTGCATTTCAATGCCCATTTCAGTAATTACCAGAACCAAAGACCACGGTCTATCCCTATGGTATCCCAGTTCGTCCTCCTCCCGCCCCCCGCCCCACCCTACCCCCTCACGACCCCACCCACCACTGTAGTGGAAACCCACACTGGTTGTCTCCCTCGATTCGCTGCGATGATTAGCGCGGCGAATCGAGGAGACGCCAGTGTGGTTGAAACCCTCACGTCCCTCGGGGGAACGTTTCCAGTGTGCGGAAAGGTGTGTGGGGGGGGGGGGGGGGGGTAGGGGAAGATCTAACTGGGATATCTTTGACTGACCGATATGACTGGGATATTTTTGGTACCCACACGGGGTACAGAACCTTGGGCCGAGAGCTCGCGACAGTACGGCGGGGTTCATCAGAGTCTAACTCAATGCGCAAAAGGCCATCGGCCGACGTCGCCGCCGTTGGCCCGCGCACTACTTTGCACGTGCCAAGGGCGGCTGACGTCGGCCCGATGTCCTTTGCGCATACAGGTACATGCAGTATGTTCGTGCTCGTCGTGAACAATGGCTACCAAAGACAATACATTTTGCGGCTACTGAGGGTCACTGTACGGCCACTTTGAGCCAACTTAAGAGTTCTGTCGTCAGTGAGGGATCCGTTTAACACATTCGACTCGTTTTGTGTCCGGCCTTATTGCGGCCATAAAGGCGCGTATTCCAATGCAGCATGTCTCGAATATGTTAACCCCTGCGCTGCTAATGATCACGGATTGCGCGTCTGGAAGCACTATACTCAGTGACTGACTGATTGACATTCGCGTGAAAAACACGGGATGTAAATGGAACCCCAAATAGCCGCATAGGACACAGAACTAGCAGGAAACATAGATCCTTACCCCGCGACATGAGGGTTTACATTTCTTGCAGCAGGGTGCCCAGTGCGCCAAAGGCCATCGGGCCGACGTCGCCCGCCGTTGACTCGCGATGGCCTTTGCGCACTGGGTAGCCGTTTCGCGTTGCCCCGGCAGTTTTAACTCATTCAATGAGGCCCGACAGCGCCATACGGCTCTTCCGTAGCTATTGATGCGGCGCACTTGACCTAACCCTTATCATTCGGAATACACCAGTGTGTGAAATAAGTTTGACTAAAATAGTTCAAGGGTAGTGCCAGAATAGCTTGGCGCCTCTAGGCGCCAAGCTATTCTGGAACTACCCTTGAACTAAAGCCATTGGTCGATACCCTTATCAGTCAGTACTATAATGTAGCTTGCATATGGCAGTGTACAAAGTTGAAGCTTTTAGCCTCAGTATGCTATGGGTTAACAGCAGGTCCTATTTCTTGCACTAGTTGCTGCTGCCGGCGAGAGAGGCACAGGCCTTCACGAGTCTACGGCGAACTCGGAAAACGAAGAGGCGAAGTGGCCCACGCATTTCCTGGCTCTACGCATCACCAACCTAGAAACGCTTCAGCACATCAAGCAGCTGCAGGATCACATCGTGTCCAGAGACTCGTCCCTCCAATCTTGCTGCATGCCGCTGGAAGCGCTGCACCTCACGCTGTGCAATCTGGGACTGGAAACACCGCAGCAGGTGCGACTGGCGGAAGAGTTTCTTCTCAAGGCTCAGCCGGAGGTCGCAGAACTCCTCCCGAAAGAGCCTCTGCGTATCGAGGGGGTGTTGAACTTCACCCACCAGATCCTGTACGCCAGAGTCGAGCCCAGGGAGTCGGTGATGAAGCTCGTGGACGGCGTTCACCATCTTGTAAAGAAGGCGGGGCTGGAGATCAGAGACAAGCGGGAGAAGTACACGCCCCATGTGACTGTATTGAAAGTATGTGACTGTCTTTCTGTTACGTGGTAGTCGCGGTCGTAGTATATAATGCAGTCACACCAGCCACACTCACGTAGGGACCTTGTAGAAAAACATCACTCAGTTGCAATGTTACAAAATGTAGCCAACATGTGAACTACAAAACTGTGACGTCATGTTAGAGGTCGCTAAAACAATCGCGCCGTTAGAACCTTCCAGCTTGATCTAGGATGGACTTTGCAACAATTTAGCGAAAATGTGCAACATTCTAGTCACACACACACACACACACACACACACACACACACACACACACACACTGACACACAACATCGATCGCAATTCTCCATGCAAAAGAAAACGAATCAATCTAAAAAGGTACGTGATTCTGATCTAAAATAACTCGACTGAACACCGGATCTTTCCTATGATCAACACGCACATGCCCTGAAAAGAATAACACAACCACAAACGTAGCACTTTCCCAGTGCTCAAAAGGCCATCGGGCCGACATCGGCCGCCGTTGGTCCGCGCACGGCCGTGCGCGGCCCAACGGCGGTCGACGTCGGCCCGATGGCCTTTGCGCACTGGGTGGTTTCTTTCTGATCAGGACCTTCGTGGTCGCAGGAGCCTAATTTGGCTATCAAGGCGACGATGGTCGGTGGGTGGGTTGGTTGGTTGGTAGCTTGGTTGCTCGGTTTGGTTCGGTTGTTTGGTTGGCTGGCTGGCACCTACCTTGCACAGCTGCATGGTTGCTTTAAAAATAATATTGTTTCAATTGCTGATAGACGAATTTAAAGTGTTGGTGCGAACTTTGTGATGATGGTGATGGTGGTTAGTAGTGGTAATGAGGATGATGATGATGATACACCAGCTTCTGTGTTTTTTCATTGAGCGTGATAATTCAGGAATAGTGCCTGGTCAGCATGTTGCAGGCGACAACTCAGTAAGCAAAGGATCATCGGGCCGATGGCTGCGGTCGGCCCGCACACGGATAGTCTATGCATAGTGGGAAGCTAATCCAGGCACTATCATTGAAGCTAATCAGGCTCTTCCCTTGAAGTATCTGTTTAGTGTAGCATGGTCGATCCATCTTTCAGTGGAATTTTTCATAAATTAAAGAATTAGGCTGTAATTTTGTGTTATTTATTTCTGTTTCTTTCAGGTCTCATATCCAGTAGCACGCCAACGAAAGACTTGGACAGTGAAGCCCATGTTTTACAGCGACTTCGAAGATACACATTTTGGGGAACAGAAAATAGACACCATTTACCTCTGTTCCATGGGAGGCAAGAGGAGAGAGGACAAATTTTATGTCACTCATGCTGAGGTTCATTTTGATGGCTGATATCGAATGGTTATTATTAAAACATATTATTTGTTTTATTTTGTGCAGTGCGTGTGCGTGTGAAAAGCGCGCGAGCGCGCGCATGTGTGTGTGTGTGTGTGTGTGTGTGTGTGTGTGTAATGTGTAGTTCGTGTGTGTGTGTGTGTCAGTGTGTGTGTGTGTTCCGAAATGATATGTACATATCATTATCTCTGGCATTGCCTGTGGCTTGTGTGTGTGTGTGTGTATATATATATATATATATATATATATATATATATATATATATATATATATATATATATATAGTTATATATATATATATATATATATATATAAACCCATATATATATATATACATACCATATATATATATATATATATATATATATATATATATATATATATATATATATATATATATATATATATATATATATGTATGTATGTATGTATGTATATATCACTATCATTTTCACACACGCGTATTTACGCACGCACTCGAGCACGCTAATGCACACAATCACTAACACTACCCCCGGTAGCAAAACGTCTTCGCGGGCCCACGACGGCCGCAGTGGGTCAGAGGACGTGACATTTTACTGGGACACAGATTGTAGTCCGGGCCGAATTCCTCTGCATGCTCAACTGAAGTGGCCTTACGCATGAATCGAGATAGGCCTACACCCAATGCGCAAAAGGCCAGCGGGCCGCTGTTGGCCCGGCGCACTTTTGTGTGCGGGTCGGCGTCGGCCCGATGGTCTTTGAGCACTGGGACAGTGACTTAAGCAAGACGGTCTCATTCCTAATTTAACTACCAATCGATGCCGCAGCAGTGAGTCTGCAGTTTTTGCTTCGTTGAATATGTAACCATTTGGATGTCCAGCGGGAATTGCCTCGACAGAAAGCGATACCAACATCGAAAGACGTGTTAACCTATCACTGCCGAGAATAACTTGAGTGAACACGATCCAAGAGACATAGATCCTCATGAACCCCCGCGACTGCGGGGGCTCATTAGGATCTATGCCTCTTGCTGAGACCAATGTGTACAAGGCATTTGGGCTTTTGGCCGTTGAATGAACGAAGATCACAGTTTCAGCAACACTGAAAAAATTTACGTACAGTGGCAGGGAAGGGGTTAAATAAGATGCCTGTTTGCGTGTCAGTCGTAACTGACCCACAAGTACGGGACAAATAGAGTTACGCAACTAGTAAGTCAACAAGTAAGTCACGTCAAAACAAAATATGGAATGCAATCCACTCTGAAACGCATAACGACACATCAGGGCCGGTCTGTGTGTGTGTTGGGGGGGGGGGGGGGGGGTGGAGGGGAGTTACAGATTTTTCAGTTTCACACTGGCCATCACTTATAAGGTAGCATGAACTTGAAACACGTCCAGTTTCACAACCCATAAATTATGCCGATGATTCGACCACATTCAGGAATACATACATCATATGCATTAAATCATTTCGTACGGGGACGAATGTGTTTGTGTTACTATTGTTATTATTAAACGTATCCATGCGTGTACAGAACGCTCGATAATACCGTCTTTTCCCGCGGCAAGGAACACATGTAAATGAGAGTCATTTAAGAAGTACAGATACTGATGGGCTCTCGCAACCTGCGGGGGTCATGAGGATCTATGCCTCTGGAATAGATCTGCACGCCTGGGCGTGTGTAGCCCTACCGTACAACACCAACAGTGATGCAGCAATTTCTGCTGGTTTGCATAGTAAGTACCCGGGGTCTCACAGCGTACCCGGTTTCTGTGCTGCATACATAGTCGAATTGATGGACACTTGGGAGAAAAAATGCAAACGTCTAGATCCTTCACCAGTCTAGGACCACACGAAATAAGTTACTAATGGCTCACTTACATTCAAGTAAGACTCTCTGCTATACAGGTTACCTAGTGACAATATATTAACACAATCTACCCCAGGATCGAAATCCCCAAATTTTGAAGGAGCCCTCTGAAGGACTTACAGTTCTAGAGATAAATCGAGCATGATAGTTCAAGGGTGGTGCCAGAATAGCTTGGCGCCTAGGGCGCCAGCTATTCTAGCACCACCCTTGAACTATCATGCTCGATCCATGTCTTGCTGCGGTGTGTCAGGGCTGAGTGAGTTAATAAGAAGATAATAGGATTTGTAAAAGGACGCGCAGGACTCCCAAGGAGGAACGTAAAGTCAATGAAAGTGTTATGAAAAATGTGCTTGACGCACTTTTTTTAAACAACGATTTTGTCGACAAAATAATTACTCTGTATAAGCGCAGAAGCGAGTAGACGTTTCTAGGACAAAACTTGCCAAACGGATAAAAGCAATAGCTGACGCTTATTTTAAATAATAAAAAAAAAGAAACCGTTAAACAACATACCAACCTTCCTGTTACAAAACACTCAATGATATTTTAGAAACATAATAAACTGCAAACAGTCTAAGAGAACTGTACAACCGACGGAGAATCACACACCATACCATTTAGAGTTCAATGTAAAACTTTTACTGAACTGTTTTATTATGATTCTATCATTGAACGTCTTCGTAAAATCATCGTGGAGGGTGACATGGTATTCAAAACGTTTCAGATCTAATTAATTCAGGAGATTCTTTTCACGCAGGTCTCCAGTCGTAGCGGTTGAATGGCTGTCTATTATTTGCCGTGGTGTGGCCTGACCGCGCTAATCTTTTTAGAATTTCCGTCCCACCTCCACCATGGCAATGTCCTTTACGCACTAGGCATCTAGGCTGTGAAATCATTCAACTGTCCCTGGGTTTTTTTTTTTTTTTTTTCTTTCTTCAGGTCACAGCTAACCAAACACAGAAGAATGACTCAGCAGTGTGTAGGGATTCACTGTTTACAATTCTATCACAAATCCATTTGCTTTACTGAGAAGAGGCATAGATTCTCATGATCCCTTGCTGACGCAGGGGATCATGACTGAGAATATATGCCTCTTGCTTCCACATATACATCCTCATTTTAAGAAATCATCGCGGGTTAACTCTGCGACTGTACTGCCAGTATAAATTCCGTATGCCTTATACCTTAAGTGTGACACGCTTGCAATAGAGTCTGAAAAATACAAGTCCATTTAAAGTGTGTGCATATTCTTTCAACGTTGCATAAGCCTCAGTTTCGTATTTGATAACTCCTGCTTTTAGTTGAGAACAAGAATGGCCAGCATCAAGTTGACGTACTTTGATGGGCGGGGACGAGCTGAGCAGTCCCGACTAGTCTTGGCGGCTGCTGGGAAGAAATTTGAAGATGTTCGCTTGCAACAGACCCAGTGGCCAGCAGAGAAACCAAGTAAGTAGTTTATAAACGATTCAGCATTTATTCCGTCTTTTAAGCGTAGTAATAAAATAATGTGTGTCATGATGAAATATAATGTATACATGTGTATAATTTATCAGTGTATAAGAAACATCTGTGGGGGGTTTTGTCCTTACATTTTCGATTCGAAGTGTGCAATCGAATAAAATAAAAATAAAAACAGCATTATCCCCTTGGCTGCTACCGACGATACCGCTTAGCGAAAAGAAAAAAAAAAAAGACGCACAACTACGCGTCTTTTTCACCGAGTGGTATCGTCAGTAGCACACAAGGCGTCTAGTAAAAGCTGAGAAGATACTTACGTCAGTCGCGACTGAGCAGGGTGGTGCCAACTGCACTTTCGCGGCCGTTTTGTCCTCTGCGCGACCCAACCTTGTACCATGACCCCAGTTGTCTCCCTTGAGCAGCAGATTACATTACAACATGAAGTTTGTCAGTTGGAGATGGAAAAAGCATCTTGCTAAGCATCAAGGGAACTGAAGGGTCATAGGTATTTATCGAAATGGCTCAAGAGTGCTGCCGACGGTTTTATTGTGCGAAGGCTAAACTTAACACAGTCACTGCCATTGGTCACAAATTGTATTAGGAGACCAGTCGTTAATTCAATGCGAAAGAGCGTCATCCGTTCCGGCCGAGAAACTTGCATACAAAGTGATGTCATCAAAGAGGCATAGATCCTCATGAGCCCCCGCAATCGCGGGGGCGTATGAGGATCTATGCCTCTTGCAGTAGGATGCTGGTCGCTGGCCTCCGGCAGTCAAGGGGTTAGTGGTTCATTAAGACTAACATGCACGTGTTCTTTCTTTCAGAAACCCCGTACGGCAGTCTACCAGTGCTGGTTTACAATGGCAAGACATACGGGGAGAGTGTTCCCATTGCCACCTTCCTCGCCAGAGAGTGCGGTAAGCATGATGATGAGGAGGATGTCGATGACACGGATGGTGACGATAATGATAATGACGATGATAGATAAAGCATGACATTGTAGAACGCCAAAACAAACGTTACAATTTCGTTTTAGTATGTAGACGTAACCTTTTCACCGCCATTAGTCGAATATTTTGCTTTGTTAATTTAGCGCCAAGGAACATGGATGCAAACGCATGTTAGCAAGAGGCATAGACCCTCATGAGCCCCCGCAACTGCGGGGGCTCATGAGGGTCTATGTCTCGTGTGACTGGCTCTTGTTTACTTTTTCTCTACAGTGAAAGGGCTAATCTGTATTTCTCGGAGCAATCTACTTTGCCAGTTCTTATGAGTGTTAAGTTCTACAGCTCCACCGAGCAGCTTAGGTCTGGAAGAGTATAGCTATGTGTGCAAAGGTCGCAAGGCAAAAATGAGCCCAGGGATACTCTGGCCAAACTATACCCAGAAGAGGCATGTCACGTGTGGTGAGTGACATTTTGGCAGTGGTTGCTTGTCTCCCTGGGACGGTTGGCCAAGGGGTTGTCGCCTTTGCCTTGCTGTCATCTTTATTTTTCATCACCTGAAACTGATGACAAGACAGTGTCGGTGATAGCAATGTTGGTTATGGAGAAGGTGCTGTGAATTGGTTTCATTGTTTCGGTGTTTGCAGGCCTTTATGGTAAGACCAACCAAGACGGTCTCCGCATCGACGAGGTGACAGCTCTTGCCTCTGACTTCTTCCCATTGGTCAATGGTCCGGTGTTCCAGTCAGACCCCGCAAAGAAGGTGCGTAAAGTGATTGAAATAATATTGTCAGGGCACGTGCTGTTGCTAAATCGTCTTTATCGCTGAGTGGTATCGTCAGTAGCAGTCAAGGTGCTAAAGTTGATTACATGTTTAACGCATTCGCGACGAATGGCATCCGGATACACGGCTTACGCCGCGTATCCGGATGTCGTTCGTCTCGAATGAGTTAACGTAAGGTCAATGCCTTTGGTTTTCATTTGTAAAAAATAAAATAAAATAAAATAAATGTCTTCATGGCACTTGCNAGAAGAAAATACTTCCTCACATCCGGGACACAGCTGCAGGAGGCATAGATCTATACGACCTTCACGCGCTCCCACAGTTGTGGGAACTGATGTGCATCTAAACATCTATCTGATTTCATTTACATGTATATCAGTTCCCATTGGATGGCAGCCCAAATTTCTCCTCGTGGTAAAAAATGTGAAAATAAATAAATAAATAAAATGAAAATTCTTCTCTACAATTTATATTTCACTAGGATCTGCGCCTTAGAGACTAAAGATTTACATGTGTGCTGGTTTGTGATTTGGCCCTTACGGACTAAAGTCCAAAATTATATACATCGATTATCGCCTACACTGCCAGTTAACGCATGAAGTATTTTTGAAATCATTGCAAATCCAACGTCAAAGGAACGTATTTACAAAGTGGTTTCAACAAGAGGCATAGATCCTCATGAGCCCCCGCAACTGCGGGGATTCTTGAAGATCTATACCTCTTGCATGGTGTTCAATTGTAGCTCGGCAGTGAATGGGCTCATATTCAAGACTATCTGGCAATGTGTTCGTCTAGGCCGAGGCGCTGAAGAAACTGACAGAGGGAGACCTCCCTAAATACCTGGGCTATTTCGAGCGACTGCTGCAGGAAAACGGCTCGTCTGGCTACTTCGTCGGGAAATCAGTAAGTTTCATTTCACTGTCTGGCGTTTTTGTCTGTCTGTTCAATTGGTTTGTTTTTCGCCGTTAGTAAACGTTTGACATTATTTCTGATGCATCTGTTCGTCCCTTTTTAAATGTTAGCTGTTTGGCTGTCGTTTGCGGTTTTTGTCGCGATGGTTCCTGCAGCCGTGTGCCTACTCAGTCCTGGATTGTGAACTTAGCTGAGGCAAGACAACACTGTTAACTCATTCAGCCCGGCGCATGTATGTCCCACATTTTGGAGGCGTCATCTAACGACTACGCACCTGTTGCAGGAGATGGATCGACCATGATAATTCAAGAGCAGTGCCCGATTAGCTTGGCGCCTGTCGGCGCCAAGCTAATCTGGCACTACCCTTGAATTATCATGGTCGACCCATCTCCTGCTGTAGTGCGTCAGGGCTGAATGGGTTAAGCCGTTGTATCGGCGAATTTGATCAATCAGAGACGGGGCAGATCGCTTTTACTATTAAAAAGACTAATTAACTGATTCATTGTCATACTAACCCATTTAGCCCCGACACACTGTAGCAGGAGATGATTCGACCATGACTAATTCAGGGCAATGTCAGATGGCGCCAAGCTAATCTGGCACTATCCTGGAATTATCATGGTCGATCAATCTTCTGCAACTGGTTAACTGTCGTTTGGTGAAACCGCCAAATGTGAAAAATGCGGCCTTGGGATTAAATAGGTTAACTGCATATTTACGTTTAATCACGGGGAGAAATGTCTTCTGAAGGTCAGTGTGTCCGGGATTATCTCCCCTCATTGTCTTCCCTCATAATTCGTGTGCGGCAGTCCTACTTCTCAGGGGATTAGCATTAAAGGCCCACTACCGCCGTAACTGTTCAAAGATACACTTCTATAACAGACGGTTACGAAATGCTACACACAGGTCTAGTTATGGTTCATTTAGACACAGGACAATCCAGTTCAGCACACGTCGTCTTCATATCTAGTAACCTGAAAATGACGGCACTCCGTCAGTTCTAGAAACACAACGCTGTCAGTGCGAGAAACAGCTAAAAATAGATTGACACGCTAATGGCTGTGCTGATTAAATAAGTGCGATTACGCGGGAATCATCGCGACAAAAACTGCTACCGACGCCCAAAGGGTTAATTCAGTGAGCTTGATCAAACCCTTGAGTGCTAATGACGATATCGCTAGGAGGAAAAGACGTGTAACCACGAGGGTCTTTTCTGCCGAGCGGTATCGTCAGTGGCCGTTTAAGGGCTTATTATTTTTAAGTGCATACGAGCTTTTGAATGTTTTCTTATTGTTTACTCATATCGCATGAAGACCTTCAACCAGTGAACATTCAGCTCATTATTTATTTATTTATTTATTTATTATTGTTATTATTATTATTATTATTATTACTATTATTAGCAGTAGTAGTAGTAGTAGTAGTAGTAGTAGTAGTAGTAGTAGTAGTAGTAGTAGTTTTCCCCAGCTACTAACGATACCGATCGGTAGAAAAGACCAGTAGCTTATACGTCTTCTCCATCGAGCGGTATCGTCAGTAGCAGTCAAGGGTTTAAACGTACTGAAGCATTTCAAGTAGATAATGTTACGTATCAAAATTATTCGTAGCTCACTCAGGCATTGCGGACAAACCAAATGCATGTGCGTTTGTATTTATTTATGTAACAGGTTACGCTGGCAGACTTTGCTGTCTTCAACATAACAGACACAGCCATCAGTCTCAAGAGTGACTGTCTTGCCAAGTTCCCTCTGGTCCAGAAACTGCGAGAGAACGTGTCCGCCCACCCCAAAATCAAGGCCTACCTCGCTTCAAGGAAACCTACGCCGTTTTAATTACCTCGTCCGGCAATAACAGGCTCAGGTATCAGGTAGGAGGGGAGGTACTCACTAGCAGGTGGGAGGGAGGTGGGGGGGGGGGTACTCATTATTATGCTTAAAGTTTAACTGGAGCCAGTGAACGTGCCTAACTTGAGTTGATCAGGCTCAACCAAACCGACTTGAAAAACAACAACAAAACATTTGCTCTTAGAAGATATTCACCATTCAGTCAGGTTACAATACATGAGTGAATCGATTGACGATGATAGTTCAAGCGTAGTGCCAGATTAGCTTGGCGTCTTGAAAGGCGCCAAGCTAATCTGGCACTACCCTTGCACTATCATCGTCGCGCTGTCTTCTAATAATGGAACAAAAGCTTCTTTTTTTTAAAAAATTATTAATTTTTTATTTTATTTTATTTATTTATTTTTAGGGGGGGGGGGGGAGCGGGGGATAATGCCTTATACATGTTCAAATTGGACATGACATAGTTCTCATGTGATAATTACGACTACACAAGAGTACGGATTGGTATGCCTCTTCTCCCCCCCCCCCCCCCCCCCCCCCTCCACCCGCCCTCTCTGTCTCTCCCTCGCTGTCTCTCCTACCGACTTTTTAAAAAAATGTATCCGACCTTTGTTTAAACCTATTCAGCCCTGACGCACTACAGCAGGAGATGGGTCGACCATGATAATTCAAGGGTACTGCCAGATTAGCTAATCTGGCACTACCCTTGAATTATCATGGTCGATCAGTCTCCTGCAACAGGTGCATGGTCGTTGGATGACGCCTCCAAAATTTGGGAAATACGTGCGTCGGGCTGAATGAGTTAAGCAAAGTTTACTGTGGAATAGAACAGCATAGCTCGTGTTCACAGCAAAATGCTTTTTATAACTGTGTTACGTTGGACTCAGTCTACACAAACGTGATCATGTTTTGTGTTTTATTTTGTGTGTGTTTTTTTCCTCCCACACTACCACTTCTCGCATGGGGTGATTGTTGCGTATTTTGTAAAGACGCTATCACACCTGATATTTGAGTGTCATTGTTTATTAGTTATACATATGTACACGACCAAAGGTATTTGTCAGTGCTGTAATCCTGCCCTGGTGTGGCCAAGGTAACAAGTCCATTTGTGTGAAAAGCTAGATTTCTGTGTAAAGCGTTGGAAGTCGCGCTGTTCACAAGAATGGACAATGTTGCTTTTATTGGGTGAATTAATATCTAACTATTTTACGTATGTGCACACTAAACATGTTTATGCAGTTAACTGTCACAGTGCCCCCCTTTTTTTTTTGGACGAAAGGCTTATTTTGAAGTACAATTTTAGGGTTGTCACTTATTGCTGTTTATTTGGATCGTTTTGTTTGTGCGAAATGGTGCTTGTCGCTCGTTGACGGTTTAAGTTTCTTCTGAGGAACCCGGGTACCCGCGCGCGCCTGTATACAGTCTCACAGCATCATGCATAATATGCAGTTTCTTTGAGTGAAGACCCAGCGAACACTTTGCAGTGAGTCTGTACCAAGAGTTAACTCAAAGAAGCCGTGCGGTTTAATGTTAACCCATTTAATCCTGATGTTGATTTTTTAGATTAGTGAGTTGTCCTGTGAAAACTACATTACAGTTCAGAAGATAGATTGACCATGCTAGTTCAAGGGTGGTACCAGGACAGCTTGGCGCCTATGGGCGCCAAGCTGTTCTGGCACCACCCTTGAACTAGCATGGTCAAATTTATCTCACGTTGAAGTGTATCAGGATTTAAAGGGTTAAGAGAGTTTAGACGGCGCCTTTGTTATGGTAGTCAGGCTGTTTTTGTTTTGAGTCCGTGCCATGAATATTCATGCTGTGAACTTTGTGTTTGCTCGAGTACATTGTTTTCGTGTGCCATTTGAGATGATTTGTGAAAATGGAATGTTATTTTAATTTTAATACCTGTGACTTCAGTGACCGCGTCTGTATTCATACATCAGTGTGCGTGCGTGTGTGTGTGTCTGTGTGTGTGTATGCGTGTGTGAGTGTATATGTGTGTGCGTCAGTGTGTGTGTCAGTGTGTGTG
The DNA here is from genome assembly GCA_036245525.1 of Semisulcospira habei. Taxonomy (NCBI): domain Eukaryota; kingdom Metazoa; phylum Mollusca; class Gastropoda; family Semisulcospiridae; genus Semisulcospira; species Semisulcospira habei. The sequence goes on along the minus strand of BTPG01000003.1, from coordinate 204,295,875 downwards.
CTCAGTTGCGCTCGCGCCTGCATAATAACTTTTTGATTTTTTTTCAAGTTATGTGCCTTAGTTTTACACGCATGCGCGCGCAGGCACACACACACACATAAGCACACACACACTCACATCAGTACACACTGACGTACACTGACATACATACACACACATACACACCGTACGTTACACATGCACACAAGCACGCGCGTCCACTCACACACTGACATGCAAACACTGATGACTTTTACTTTCTAGGGTGACTTTGCATAATTCTACGTGGAGCCTGTGTCACGTCACTGCCGTTGTCTCTACTGACAACTGACGTAAATCAAAACTGAGCAGTGAACCTATACACCCACCGCTCAGTGACTTCCAGCACACACGCGCCGCACTAACCAATGTTTTCGCTAGATCATCGGTAAACTATTATACTCTGGAACGCCTCATGGCTCTCGGCACTCGTGAAACTCTAAGCAACATTCTCAGGGAGAGGCATAAATCCTCATGAGCCCCCGCATCTGCGGGGGCTCATGAGGATCTATGCCTCTTGCACACGGTCCTCTTTTACTGCAGGAGTCTATATAAGCTTAATCATATATTACTACAACTATGATTCAGCAGCTTCTGCAAAGCCGTTTGTATACACGTGTGGCGCGAGTGGGGGCCAAGTCCGGGTGGACACACGATCATATCCCTTCCATCTGCAAGAAGCATAGATTCACATCAGCTCATGCAGCCGCAGGCGGGGCTGTTGAGACTCCATACCTTGTTAAGTGCCATGCGACGCATACTGTGCTTCTGCAATCTTCGTTAATAATAATATAATAATACCAGTTATTATATAGGCGCTTTTTCCCAATTCGGCGAATGGGCTCAAAGCGCCGCGAACTGAACCCAACACGCACGCTCACGTGACACACGCATTCATTCTGAAGACAAACACAGTGCAAGACAGACACAGGACATTCACGTGGTACGAAGGGTCAGCTCAGCTACTGAGGTTTCAGAAATTTTGATCGCTTGTATTTGAAATTTATAAAGGGGCCTGAAACCGGTACCAAAGTGGAGGGGGTGGAAGAACCGGAGTACCCGGAGAAAGAACCCCCGACGGTCCGCCCGAATTAACGGTGACACTTACTAGAGGAGAAAAATCCGACGCCGAAACCCGGTATCGAACCTCGCACCTTTAGCATTGGTGGCAGGCAAAATTAATTACAAAATTGCAAAATACCAAAACTGTAGCTGTTCCATGGATCCAAAATGGTGTCAGCAAAAGGCATAGATCCTCATGAGCCCCAGCAAGTTGCGGGGGCTCATGAGGATCTATACCTCTTGCAGTTGGGTGGTGTTCAAAGTTTTCTCGGTACTGAACGGGTTATGCTCGGCGGAAATCAAACAAGTGAAGGCGGCACACCCACAGTGCACTACCTAGCGCAGTAACAAATGGCACAGAAGTAAATGCCGAAAAAGAACGAGAAAGACAAGAGAAAAGAACGTAAAAGCCAACAATACGGCAAACAACCAAAAAACAAAATTTTGTTTTAATCAAAGAACAACACAACAACAACAAAACAGAAAAACGGTACGACACAAACAAAAGTGGGCCGACACCTGTGAAAAAAGAAATACAGTCCGAGACTGAAAAAGCAAAGAATTTAAAGAACAAACAAAACCGTGGGAAGCGAAATCATACTTGTTGAAAACGCTGAACACGGTAGGCTACGTATGTACAGAGGATATATAATAATTATATATATGCGCGTTATTGCCTAGGCAGGAGGCAAGGCTATAGTGTGCGATGTCAAACACAGCCTTAATCAGGCTGAAACATTCATGTGTGCGATGTGAGCACTTTTTTTTCCAACATAGGCGTTTGATTTCCGCCGAGTAAGCAACATAAGCGTTTGATTTCCGCCGAGTAAGCAACATAGGCGTTTGATTTCCGCCGAGTAAGCAACATAGGCGTTTGATTTCCACCGAGTAAGCAACATAGGCGTTTGATTTCCGCCGAGTAAGCAACATAGGCGTTTGATTTCCGCCGAGTAAGCAACATAGGCGTTTGATTTCCGCCGAGTAAGCAACATAGGCGTTTGATTTCCGCCGAGTAAGCAACATAGGCGTTTGATTTCCGCCGAGCGTAAGCCGTTCAGTGCCGAGAAAACTTTGAACACCACCCAACTGCAAGAGGTATAGATCCTCATGAGCCCCCGCAACTGCGGGGGCTCATGAGGATCTATGCCTCTTGCTGACACCATTTTGGATCCATGGAACAGCTACAGTTTTGGTGTTTTGCAATTAAAGAAGATTGCAGAAGCACAGTATAATAATAATAATAATAATAATAATAATAATAATAATAATAATAATACTGTTATTATATAGGCGCTTTTTCTCAATTTTTGGGGAAATCGACTCAAAGCGCCGCGCCTGAAACCCTCACACACTCACGAAACAGACACGGATTTTACGCCATTTAAGACAAACACAGTACAAGACAAACGAAGGGCCAGTCAGCTACTGAAGTTACAGAGATTTTTGATCGCTTGTATTTGAAATTTGTAAAGTGGCCTGAGACCGGTACCAAAGTGTGGGGGGTGGGGGGTGGGGAGGGGTGGAAGAACCGGAGTACCCGGAGAAAGAACCCCCGACGGTCCGCCCGAATTAACGGTGACACTTACCAGAGGAGAAAAGTCCAACGCCGGAACCCGGTATCGAACCGCGCACCTTTGGCATTGGTGGCAGGCGCCTTAACCACTGCGCCACGGACCGCCCCAGTATGCGTCGTATGGCACTTAACCGGTTAAAAGCGGCTAGTCAAGGGGTCATCGCTTACCAGCAGAAGTCAACAGGGGGTCCTTGGCTGGTTAGGTGTGCAGATGGTGATTGGTGTGGAATCGCCTCCAAAGATCCGTGTCCCGTGGGTGCATTATGTGTTGGCCGCCCTACACTTGCTATGACGTTGTCACACTAAGTGCAATGCGAGGGAAATGGATCGACCAAACACAGCGGAAGACCAGTGTCCAATCAGCCTAATTTAATGTCTATAGTTTTTTTTACCTGTTCAGTATAGGCCTGTTTTCTTGCTGGACCACAATCACACTGGGCACTAGCCCAGCAGTTTCTTGCATTTGCGGAGCGTGAACTTAAAAGTGTAGCTTCTATTATAGCTAGACATTTTGAACACCCAACAAAACCCAGCACTAAACACTCACAGTGTCTGAAAAGTTTTGTCAAAAGTCGGATAAACAGGTACAGCTATTGAAGGGTTGACCAAAATGGGTCAGGCCACTGATTTTCAAAGTTCAAACCCTACCTGGGTTTCACGCAACACACCTGGCACAAGCATGAACAGGGACAATCTTTAATCGCCGTCCCAGACTCCTGACCCTTAAATCCCCTTCACTGCCGGCGAGAAAAGGAGAATGCGATCTAACTGCAAGAGGCATAGATCCTCATGAGCCCCCGCAACTGCGGGGGCTCACGAGGATCTATGCCTCTTGCCGAGATATCGCTGTGTCCATGTTCTTTGGACAGTTGCGGCTTTCGGTCGTTCAGTGGACGTACATTTCAGAAACAAAATTTACGTCCGCTGGCAGGACAGGGGTTAAATTAAAATTCGCAGACCGTTCAGACTTGATAACCTGCTTCACCTATCAGTGTTTAACGTGTTTCATTAACCCTTCCACAGACGGAAAGCTGTCACGTACTAACTATAAATGACTGAATCTAGGGCTCTGGAATTGATGCGAATGTTTAGAACTCACCTTAAAACTAAGCTCTATAACTGAAAATAAAATAGACTGTGACATTCTAGAAACAGAGCCACTGGATGGAGAGAAAAAAATGGGTTTCTACCAATAAAGTGGGTGCCTCTCACACAAAAACTGGCATTACAGTGAAAATGGGTGTCACTTCAAATCATTCATTCAAGCATGTACCATCTTAAGAAAATTAGGCGTCTGTAATAAGGTAAAGTTCAGGGAATATTTGATGCTTCTTTTTCACATTCATTTGAATGTTGTTATTCTTTTCTTTCAACTTGATGTGTATTCCTTCTTTTTCCTGCATTAAGAAATGTCAAGCACAATGACACAACACACAATGAACAAATACCTCACAGATCATACCTTTGGTTGAGTTTATTATGATTGTTTGGGTGGTGTTGGGGGGGAGGGAAGGGGAGGGGTGTCATCACTTTTGATTTTATAGAGCTGCAATTGTCTCTTATTAATGAAAGATTGTCAGTGTCGGTTGAATCAGTAGGTCATTTCAGAGGCGCGCACCGGGTTTCACGACGATCCACTCACAAATACACATTTGGAGTGCACCAGATGGGTCCAGTTGGCCAAGTCGCCCATTCCACACTACAGGCCAGCGAAGACTGAGAAGCAATCGCGTTTATGGCGTGCCTGGCGAAGGCCTCCCTCATACGCGGTAGAAGGTTTAAAACTGAGAAACTGTTGTTTTAGAAGCGTGTGGGGCAACAATTTTTATTAAAACTGTTTTAAAACCTATTTTAACTCAACATTTGTTAATGTTAAAAGTCTTTTAATTTACAAGCGTGTAACTGTTGTGGCCAACGTATCCCTTACAGTGCTGGGCTATTTTCCCCATTGTCGCCTTCTCACTTCGCTCAGCACTCGACTTTCTAGTCCTTCCCTCAAACGGGCAGCAGGACCACAAACAATACTTCACTATTACACCTGTTGGCAACATTAGGTTTCTTTCTATGACCTAGCATTACATCCGAAAATGGCGCATCCAAAGCCTTCACTCTTTCTACTGCACTAAACGACCGACTGCAGCAGACGACGCGCGTAACGAGCTGGCTGTGTGACGTCATTTGCATTCAATCAATTTGTGCATACATACCAAGAGGAGTTGCAGTCGAAACGAAAGCATTCATAACACCAACAAACCCACAAACAAAGCAACAGGTTGAACCAACAGGTCGGGCAGGACACAAGGCAACAGCAGCTCCCCCCAGAAGTACACGTCCTCTCTCACACTGCGCACTAATACAATCACTTCACTTCATAGCACGTTGCTGGCGCACAAATACATTGCCCGAAAATGTTGACTTTGGCCTCTAGACATCACCTCCCACCACATCACCCCGGAACCACAACACAACTCAACACTTTTTCACAAAACAACCACACCCTCAAATAACAAACCTCATTTTGCAGCAACATAAACAATTTACTCCCTCCCACAACTACAATACCACCACCACCCCGACCCCCCACCTTTCGTATCTCTCCGTTTCACTTCGGCTCACCGACACAGTCGACCAATCAGGTATTAAGTTATTTATAGCTGAGAAGGGTGATGTCACACACACACATTTTAGGGGTTTTGTGCACAAACACACACTGCTGGGACAAGTTCAAATCACACTTCTAAACTCAAAAGTGCATGTAAAAAAAAAACCCGAAATGGGAAAAACTGATTTTTTTATAACTTTTTACTGCAAGACAATGCAGATACAACCCTCAGAAAAAATGGGTGTCTGACTTGGGCACCCAGAATTTTACACACACCCATTTTCCATAAGGATGGTAACGAAAGTCACCCATTTTAGGGGTTTTGTGCACACACACACACGCACACACAGACTGACTGGCAATGCAGCGTGTGCAGTGAGAGTGCATGTGTTTGCGTGTGTGCCTGTCTGTCTACTAATATCAGTGCCCGATATGTAAGTCCAGGATCTAAAGGACATCCATGAAATGGAGTTCCAGTGACGTTCACCGAAGTCGGACATCGGATCTCCGAAGTTCTACTGCAGTTTATGAAACTCGAAAAAAACAAGATTTTGAGCAGATTTCATAACGGACCCTCAACCTGTCTATGCAACTGTGTATTACAGACGTACAATTTGAGCTGGACCTCACCTTTTCGTGAATTCGTATGTTTAAAACTCCAATACTTGTTTCATGGGTTCGAACCTTCCGAGATGTTGAGCAGTATGCTTTGCAGTAGCTAAATATATCATTTAATATCTGCCTCACGGCTCCATTAGCAGTAGTAGCAGTAGTAGTAGTAGTATGGGCGAGGACAAATTGGACCGTGAGGCCTTTGCAAATGTCCTTTCTTTCTTTAATTACTTTATGGGTCTGTTATGCATGCAAATGCTATAAATCATTCATCACAGCAATAGAAAATCTCTTTAAATTTTGATAATTTGTCCAGCTGGTCTTTAAAAGAATTTATATTAGGTGTTTTTTTTTTTATGAAACTGGCAATTCATTCCAAACAATGGCAACTCTGTTAGTAAAACAAAACTTCACTAGGTTAGTGTTGCAATGCCGTACCGTAAAGATTTTCCCTTCGTTTCGGGTTCTGTCACAAAACGGTGCTGAAAGAAAGTCGTTCCAATTTAGGTCGTCGATGCCATTATAAATTTTAAAAACTTGCATCAAGTCTCTACGTATTCTACGTCCACGTAAGGAGTGTAGTCCAAAGTATCCGAGTCTAAGTAAGTCATATTTCTACATTCTTTAACCAACTTTGTTGCTCGTCGCTGTACCCTTTCGAGTGCAACCGAGCGTCTCTTTAAACCTGGGTACCATACAGTGTTTGCATATTCTAAATGTGGTCCGACTAGTGATTTATACAGTTTACTAAAAATGTCCTTATCCAAAATATTAAAGGCTCTCTTAACTACTCCAACCATTTTGTTGGTCCTATTGATATAATTCTGAATATGGGGTCAAAAGATAGACAACACCCAAGTCTCTTTCCTCCTCACCTACCCCCACCCGGGTCTGCCTTGGGGGACTTGGGTGGGGTTAACTACGTTTTAGTTCCCAGGGTCACCCTGGTCAGCCCCACAGTGTGGGTTTTCCCCTCTATTCTGGGGCATGTGTTTCTGTCTACCCTTGGTCCATTCACCTGCATTTTCCTTTTTAAACTCTCCCTACTGTCTGCGCTGTATGTATCTCTTGATATTGGATATGTGTTTTAAAATGGTTTCGGGTTTATTTAGCGTATTAGACCGGCTGGCGACATACATTCAATATTCTGTTTAGTTTTTTTTTTTTTTTTTCACAAGCAGTGTAGGCGCGTCCTGAGAAAGTCTTGTTGCTGTCGGGACGTTCAGCAATGTACAACCACCATCCTCCTCACCTAATACCACCTTTTTAATGTCACTGTTAACTTTCATCAAGTAATCATGCTCAGGATTGTTCCTTCCAGCATGCAAGACCTTGCATTTGTCTACATTAAAATGCATATCCCATGTGTCGGACCACTCTTGTATCCAAATCATACTGCAACACGTCTTTATTGCTCGATTTATTATAGATTTTAGTATCGTCTGCGAATATTTTGCACATGCTATTAACACATTTCTTGTCATGGACTTTTATTTCTTAGTAGGTTTACACGCTCTACTCAAGACTTTCACGTCTGCCTATGTATCACGTGTGTTGTGTGTGCGTGCGTGCGTCTAATGAATTGTTCAGAAATTCACATTTTTATGTTGGATGCTGCTCTGTCTATACTCAATCTCAGCTTTGTGTCCATGGAGTTTGTCAGATGCTCTGTCTCTGTGCGTCTCGTACACACGCACACACACACAAAGACACATACTTAAGTTTCCCAAACTTTATTTTACATATCTCAAGCTTGTTCTATATTTGCTACAGCTATCATGAAACGGAATGATTTCTTGACTGAACAGTCCAACCGTAGCCCCCCCCCCCCGCCCCCGCCCCTGCACGAGGCATAGATCCTCATGAGACTCTGCAGATGCAGAGGCTCATGATGACCTATACCTCTTGCAGACGGCATTAACCTTATTTGCCTGGAGTTGTCCGGCTATACAGAACCATGACATGCACCCATCAGCTGCTGGTAAGCAACACTTTGCGTTCTTCAGACACAAAAAGGTCTCATTATCAATGCATGTTGACAGCCGGAGAAATCAGATTTGCATCTGTGTTACTCCGACCTATGAGGCTATTGGGGGGAGGGGTTAATCAGAGACTGTTTATCAACTAAGCAGGTTATCAGATTACAAGTGGGACAACAACACTAATCTACTAATACGAGTACTAATGCGTTGTACGAACACTATACTCAACCACCGATGGATGGAATGGCTGCACGATGCAGCACGATGAAGAACACCGTAAAGGTTTTGATTTAACCATTGAGCTATCAACTCGAGGGCGAAAACTGAGCACATGCGGCTGGAATGGAATGAAACTTTTTTTTCCAAAGATAAAAAATAGGTGCGCAGACCTTTGATCACTAACCATAGATGAAAGAAAGTCCGTTAGAAATTATGGAGTCTAAACCCGGAAGCGAATTGTTTCCCTTGGTTTGTAGAAATGGTAGTTGTTTGGAATAATCTCTTGGATGTTGAAAGATTAAATACTTGGGAGACTGGGATAAACACAATCATTATTTCGGGAAGACTTACAAGTCAGCCTCCAAATACTATTTAGTTTTCAGATGGCGTGGGGACATGTCTCTGTAGTCAAAACACCACGCCCAATCAATTAATGTTGATGTGGAATGGGCATAGCAACAAAAAGGAATGAAAGTCAAGAAATTGAAAAATGAAGAAAAATAAAACAGACGATTGTACGATGCGGATACGTTGAACGTTTTCACTTCCAGCGCAAACTGCGGTAAACGGATCGACTAAGACAAGGGTAGCGCCAGATGAGCTTAGCCCCTGATCAGGTGCCAAGTTAATCGACACCATCTTTGATCTGCCATACTCCATCCACAGACCGAGACCCGCAAGCAGACGAATCTCAGATGAAATCAATTTGACTCTGGAAGTGAAAACGTTAACCACTTGACTGCCATGTGATGATCTGATGCATTCTGCACTTAACGATTCCCAATAAATATCACGAATCACGCTATCACAAAATCTTTGGGCGGTCAAGGGGTTACTTAGATGCATTCGACAGTCAGTAGTGTAAGAGAGGTCATACACGACAGAAATTCCTTCTATCATTCCAGGTTAATGAATGAGGGAAGAGTAAGTCGCGAAGTATGACTGCTCTCCAATAATTTACTTCCGAATGCTAGTATGCTGACAAGCAAAGGAAATGCGACATTTCTGGAATCATCGGAAACACTAAAGCATTTCTTTTGCTCGTCATTATACTAGTACTCGAGACCACAGGCTCGAGTCGAGAAACGGTTTTGGCCGTGTGCATCAAAGTACAGAATTTACTGTCTTCTGTCCACTATCTTTGACAGTGAGCAGAAGAACTAATTCCTTACGTTGACACACACATCCTGCGCATTTCTCTAGCCACCAGATCTGTGCATAAGAAATGATACCGCCCGCCGAGCGGTACCATTTCTTAAGCACAGACGGTGGTGTATAGATTTGCTGCTAATGCCCGTTCGAAACATGAAATTGAAAAGCGATGCTAATGATCTGCTAGTGGCGCAGTGGTTAAGGCGTCTGCCACCAATGCCAAAGGTGCGAGGTTCGAAAACGGGTTCCGGCGTCGGACTTTTCTCCTCTGGCAAGTGTCAGCGTTAATTCGGGCGGACCATCGGGGGTTCTTTCTCCGGGTACTCCGGTTCTTCCACCCCACTCCCACCCTCCCATCCTTTGGTACCGGTTTCAGGACACTTTACAAATTTCAAATACAAGCGATCAATAATTTCTGTAATTTCAGTAGCCGAGCTGACCCTTCGCCTGTCTTGTACTGTGTTTGTCTTCAGAGTAAATCTGTGTCTGTCACGTGAGTGTGCGTGTTGGGTTTCAGTTCGCGGCGCTTTGAGTCGATTCGCCATATAATACCGGTATTATTATGATGCCAAAGCTGCCGAGCGTCACGTGCGGCACCGTGTAATGTGGGTCACAGCGCGTGACGATGTGGTCATAATGATGGTGGCAGCGGTGGTGGTGACAGTCGTCTATTTGCATTTGCACTTGCGAGCACAGCCGCAGGAGCCGGGGCCCTCGCAACCTTCGCCGCACGCGCAGTTGCCTGAACCAAATAACGTCGGGCGTGAGAGCGTGACATTAACCCATTCAGCTCCGATGATCTATCTACAGCAAGAGATGGATGGACCATGATAATTCAAGGGTAGTGCCAGATTAGCTTGGCGCCATCAGGCGCCAAGTTAATCTGGCACTACCCTTGAATTGTCATGGTGGATCTATCTCCTGCAACTGGTACATAGTCTTCAGGTTATATCTGCAAATGTGGCCTTGGGGTTAAATGGGTTAACTAAGAATAGTATTGAACAAATGTTGGTCAGCTATAAGGTTTTTTGCTACTAAGTCAAACTGATGTATTTTTTTAGTTCCAGTTATATATCACTTAAAATATCTATGTTAACCAGACAATACATCCCAGGCAATAATCTTGGCATCGCCGAAAGTTGAAAGTGTGCTGTGTAAAAATAAAAAGTTTTAAACAAGTAGCTCGGGAAGCGAAAGGCCTTCAGGCAAACGTCGGCCTTATCTGACCTGCGCACAGGCTTTCACGCAAGTCATCTTCCGCCAGTTGCAAAAAACTTTTCGACAATTGCCAAAAAAGCTGTCCCTCTGGGTTGCAGCGAGATTTTTGTGTGGTGCTAAGAATAGCTTAAACAAAGCCGCTTGGACTGGGACAGGCAGGCACTGACTATTGCAAATCATTTACATGCTGCAGTTCGATCCTTATTTCTTATCTTATGAAGACTTCACACCGCCCGATCACAACCGCCACTTGATGCAATATGTACTGTAAAATTACTGCAAAATGCAGTAAAAAATATTGCCGCAAGGGTTTCGTACGTAAAGGAGACTAAGAAGATAGGTTGAAAACCCTTAATCCATTGAGCCCAGGGACCCTGCACCAGGAGATGGATTGATCGTGATAATTCAAGGGTAGTGCCAGATGAGCTTGGCGCCTTCGGGCGCCAAGCTCATCTGGCACTACCCTTGAATTATCATGATCAATCCATCTTTTACAACTGGTACACAGTCGTTAGACAACGCCTCCAAACGTTTGGAACGGCGGCCGTGGGGTTAAGAGAGGGTTAAGGGTTTTCAACCTCTCTTCTTACTTTCCTATTCACGGACCAACAAACAACTGTTCTGCGAGGCCGAGAATCTTATACGCTGTCCAGAGGAGGCAACGAGTCTTAAAAGTCTTACCCTCGGTGCACTTGCAGGGAGCCGAGCAAGTCGTGCATTTGCAATCGTCCTTGCATTCACAGCCCTCGGCGCATGCGCATGGGTCAGTTTTGCATTCATCGGTGCATCCAGCGCCTGAAAAAAACAAAAACAATTACAAATCGACTGGCAAATAAGTATCATAAACGTGATAAGGGTGGGGAGGGGGGAGGGGGAGGGGGGAGGGTATGGACAGAACACTGCCACAAACAATGGGCTAAGGACCCAATGCTGAATTTATAAATATTTGGGTGATATATCCCCATCACGATTCAAGTAGCGTCAATTTCTTCGTCAGCACGAGGTAAAATCTTTCTCACAATCACTCTAGGGATGAGCAGCTCAATCAGGAGAGTCTGTGCCTCTTGGCCGATGGATTGTAAACAAGGTTAGTACCTGGCACAACAAAACCCTGCCCCATTTTTCATCCCCGAGTGTCAACAGGAAGTACTTGCTGTCCTCACTCGTTGTACTCAGTCATTAACCTGTTTAGTCTGTTTGCAATCTTCGTTGATTCAAGACCCAAAAAACTTAGATGTCCCAGGTGCATGGATTCAAAGTGGTGTCAACAAGAGGCATAGATCCTCATGAGCCCCCGCAATTGCATCTCTTGCATCTAGGTGGTGATCTTCACATTTTCTCAACAATGAACTGGTTAAAATAACCTAAAACTGTAAGGCGGTCCCAAATCACACACCAGCACGCATTCTAAATGCATGTTCGTGTGTACTTTGGGACCTTACAGCTTTAGGGACTTGGAGGTGCACTAACCACAGACAAGTGCAAACGCTTTGACAACAACACCGGGGATCCGGTTACCGTGATCGAACAGAACCACGGGTCAGACGGAAGGGGCGCATAATGGAAAAGATGTACTCGCAATCAGCGATGCAACTAGACATTTCCGCAGATGCGTCAAATGCCCTATGTTTGCCAAAATGAACAGGACATACGTGCGCTATATAAAAATGTAATACTGACAAGCAAAACTTAAAAATGCGACATCATTCGAGTCATCGGAAACACTTCGGTACCCGCAAGGGAGTGTTTCGTGAGTGGTCACCGAGTGCATTACAGACTTTGACTGCAAATATGCCACGTAACATACGTTGTCCAAGAAACAGAAAAGTGATTGGCCATAGGCAGCTTCCAGGCAATTATACTAGGACATTTGACCTACTGGCACCTACACTGCTTACTCGGACATTTTACCCCTGCAATCGGACTATGACCGATGTCCGACGCCTAGCAGCATCCCGGCTGCGCAACCAACCCAATGCGCAAAAGGCCATAGGGGTCGACGTCGGCCGCCGTTAGCCCGCGCACGGCCGTGCGCGGGCCAACGGCGGCCGACGTCGACCCGATGCCTTATGCCGATTGGGAACCTGAACAACCACATCTTCCAGAAAGTTCACGACACTAATAAACTAAAGTGATAAACCACAAAGCTGTGGGACTTCCAAAAAACATGGCAACAGGTGTGTTTTTAACGTATGTAAAACTTTATAGGCACCACTATAAATTTCAGTTAAACTCACTGACAAGTAAAAGCTCATACAAGCCAACTCATTAGACAGGCGCATCAGTATCGGGCATTGCAAAAAGGTTATTGGCTATTATACTGTCGGGAAAAAACGTAGGTGGTTTTGTATAAGCAAGAAGCACGGCCTCTCACAGATTCTGAGAGAAAGAGGTGGAAGATTGAATGGCAGTGCGCGCGCGCGCGCACGCACACACGCACCCACACACACACAGAATTGGGAAAACTGTAAGTTAACTCATTCAGCCCCGACAAACCACAACAAGACACGGATCGAGCACGCTAGTTCAAGCGTGGTGCCAGAATAGCTTGGCGCCCATAGGGGCCAAGCCGCTATTCTGGCACAATCCTTGAACTGCCATGCTCGATTTGTCTTTAGAATTGTAATACAGTCCTTAATTTGGCAACTTCACAATTTGGAGATTTCGGTCCTAGCCGGGACTGCCGGAATGTGTAAAAGCTACCTACTCCGGGTAGTAAGGGGTTAATAGTTCGCCATATCTTCTTCATAATTGTTTTTTTTTACATCTTGCAATGATGCCAGACAAATTCTGAAATTTGAATATAGTAAACTAAAACCCTTTCCTGCTCTTTTCTCTACTTTGTATACATGACAGTTCCTTCCATTACTCTCAAAAGGCAGTGGAAAACTTCACATGGATTGTGAAAAGAAGGGTAGAAAAGTATAAGTTGCGGCATGTCAACACTGATAACCCGCTGTAGCGGCGAATTTTAGCGATGAAAGCCGTCCGCCCTGCAGCGTTGCGTAATTGGAGGGTTTGTACGCCAAGGCTTTTATGTTTATCCCTTGTAAGCAGAGCACTGGTTCCGAAGTACTTTTAAATATTTAAAGTCATAATTATTAACATTTGTAACCAATATGCCACAAGATGTTGAACCAGGATTTTCACGATTTACCATCAAATGCATGCGTGTGAACCTACAACAGGTATGGGTTCATTGCCGAGTGCGAGCGGGTCGGCAGTCACAGCCGGTCGATTGTATAAGCCAGTGTCGACACAAGAGAGAGAGAGAGAGAGAGAGAGAGAGAGAGAGAGAGAGAGAGAGAGAGAGAGAGAGAGATATCACTTGTTACTGTGACTAATTTTCAGATCCCGCTATAGCGATCAAAGCGTGCCACGGGGCAGAGTCGCTTTAACGACTTGGCCTCATCCCTACCCACCCGAAGAAAATCATGGGTGGGGGGGGGGGGGGGGCCCGGACCAGACTATCCCTTCCTCCCTCCCCCTATCATTTTTTGGAGAGAACAATATACTATATATTTTGATTTTCATGTTTGATTTCCTCGAGCCTTGACGACTGAGTTGTAACGCTTGTGTTTCAGTGCCGTACGTAACACCAGTTAGAAACTTTCAAAAACGTCAGAAGTTTCGCGGGTTGTGGTGTTTTGATATAAAGTGACTAGACCCTGGCAACAGAAAAAAATAAAAGTTGAGCAGACACACCCCCCAAAAAACTGATTGATCCGGCGCTGTACAGGAATCATCGCGACAAAAACCGCTACCGACACGTAAAGCGTTCAGAAACCATTGCATGAACGAGTTTATTTGTAGCCTCCAAGACTCGCATGTTTCACGTGACCTCACGCTACACTGAGCCCTCCGACAACAACATTCAGACCAAAAGGCGATTGCTAAGGGTGTACACGCAGAAAGCTACATCCGACCCAGCGAGTTCGTTGGCCGCGGGATGATGTTCTCAACAAAACAGCTTTACATCAGTTACAGCAAAAACAATTCACTTCAAGGCACTAGTCATCTTACCGTGTTTCGAGGTATCTGTGGAAGACATGTTGAATTGATTTCTCGGCGGTTCCGGCCACACACTATATTAGAGAATGTGTCGTCTCAGTGCTTGATGTCTGTGTCACTGGGCCCTATTGTCTCGCGGCATGTATTTTATGTTTATCCTATTGCACACGTTACTTCCACTCATTTAGACGTGCGTAATTTTGCACACGTTTGAAGCGCGCGTTAGCCTCTTTCACAGCAGGGTCACAGGCATAGCCTTGTTCACATTGATCAGTGATTTGTTGTGAATGAGGCTGATGGTGCCCGCGGCTCGCTTTTTTCTGCACACGGTACGCAACATGACGTCAAATCAGTCTGTCTCAGTTGTATCATCTGTGTACAATAGGCATAGATTCTCATCAGCCCTGCGTATACAAATTCTTATGAAAATCTGTGCCTATGGCGTGGACGATTTGCTTCATTTATATTCTTGAAAAAAGGTTGTAGGCCTGTGAATGTTCGGCTTCTCCAGGTGGGAGTTTGGCCGGGATGTCACGTTTTAATGACAGGGCGGCCAAGGTCATTTCCCCTCCGTATTTATCTCAACGGTTGCGATGTCTGTTCACACGGCACATCCGCGGTTCGTCATTCACATGTGACACGACAGGCGCGCGGCATACACACACGCACACACACACACACACACACACACACACACACACACAGTTAGGCGGCACGAGGAAACACACACATGCACACACGACACACGCACACATTGCGTACACATTGTGACGGCACAGATGCGTCTTTTAAAGACTGACTTAGCCATATAAAACTATATAGGCTGAAACTGTCATTACTGACTTTAACTGCCAACTGACTTCACTGGCCTCCGTGACGGAGTCACTATACATCTCAGAGTGTCAGTGTGTGTGCCGGCCAGTGTGTGTGTGTGTGTGCGCGCGCGCGCGCGTGTGTGTGCGTGTGTGTGTGTGTGCGTGTGTGTGTGTGTGTGTGTGTGTGCGTGTGTGTGTGTGCACAGGCGCTTTAGTCTGAATTGCTCAGAGTGGTCGACGCTTCGCACCCTGGGACTGAAAAAAAGTATTTCCTCTTCCTCACATGACCAAAGCCACACTAACTGAAACAAAGGGCGGGAAGGGGGGGGGGGGGGGGTCAGGTGCTATTGTACGATTCACTACTGAGTGCCTGTGTTTCAACGGTTTAATGCTCAGTAGTCTGTGATGTCCAAAATCACAGACCAGCACACATTACCACTCTCGAAATCAGTTGACCCACTGACCGAACGGATATTGACGTGGTCAACTCTCTGTCTCTGTCTCGTCTCTGTCTCTCTGTCTCTGTCTCTCTCTCTCTCTCTCTCTCTCTCTCTCTCTCTCTCTCTCTCTCTCTCTCTCTCTCTCTCTCTCTCTCTCTCTCTCTCTCTCTCTCTCTCTCTCTCTCACACACACACACACACACACACACACTGTCACACACACACACACTGTCACACACACACACACTGAAACACTGTCACACACACACACATGCACTGTCAGTGACACACTGTCACACACACACACACACACACACACACACACACACACACACACACACACACACACACTGTCACACAGAAACACTGTCACACACACACTGTCACACACACAAACACTGTCACACACACACACACACACACACACACACACACACACACACACACACACACGCACACACACACAATTGACCAGACTGTCTTTGTCACACGGAATCAGTGGTGACTGAGCATGTGACGACCTTTGTAGCCAGTGCAGCAGTGTACCGTGTGAATATTCCCTCCTCTGTCACAATGAATGAATTTGAACGGCATCCGCCTATCACAATGAGTGGGTGCGCACGTGCGTGCGTACGTGTGCTGCGTTTTGCGTGAGTGCGTCCGTGCTCGCGCGCGTCAGTGTGTGCATTTGTGTGTAAATGTAAGAGTGTTTGTGCCGCTCAGTCTGTAACTGAAATTAAAATAATTGTAAATTCACCATATTATGTCAAATACTTCCAGCCGTCACCGGAACATGGATTCTAAATAATTTCAGCAAAGGGAGTAGTTGCTCATGAGCGCCCGCAATTGCGGGTGCTCATGAGGATCTGTACCTTTTGCAGTTGAGTGGTGTTCACTTTGTTTCGGCTATCAAGAGGTTAAGCACGTTATGACATACTGATAAACTGATAAAGTCCATTTCAATCAGCATTATGATGCATAACATTAACTCATTTGGGCTGACGGAATTCAGTCAACTACCCTTCAGCTGAAACAATTTGTTCCCTTTCTTTTCACTTCATACTTAAAATAAATGCATTTGGGACGGTAAATACACTGACGAGCAAAAGAAATGCGACATTTTTGGAACCATCGGAAAGACTTTAGTGTTCCCGATGGTTCAGAAACATCGCATTTCTTTCGCTCGTCATAATTTTAAAACCGCTTATATCTTGCGCTTGAAAGCCCCACCGAAACAATCAAATGATTGTTTCGGTGGGGCTTTCAAGCGCAAGATATAAGCGGTTTTAAAATTATGACGAGCGAAAGAAATGCGATGCTGACGGTCAAACAAATGGGCATACTTGGCCCCTTGACCCTCCTGTCACTCTTTTTACGCTCTGACGGAATGACAGTCCAGTAGGGTTTTCATGGCGCGATGCATGGCCGCTCTAAAATAATTCACCGTGAGACTTAGCCCTGTCATTGAAGGGATAACACTTCTTTGCATACATGTCAATCCTAGACTCGGATGGCTCATTCACTCTGATGGAAAAATATGAGACGTGTCGCATCCGGATGCGCGGCTTAACGCGTAGCCGGATTCAGCACGTATCGAATGTTTTAACTCATTCAAGGTGCCCGCATCAATAGCTGCTCTCTCTCTCTCTCTCTCTCTCTCTCTCTCTCTCACACACACACACACACACACACACACACACACACACACACTGACACACACTGTCACACACACACACACACACACACACACACACACACACACACACACACACACACATGATCAAAGACTGGACTAAAACAAGGGGGATGAGGGACGGGGAAGGGGGAGGAGGGGGGGGGGGGCGCGTGACGGCTCTGACCGAATGACAGTCCAGTGGGGTTTTCATGGCGCGTTGCATGACTGTTCTAAAATAATTCACCGTCAGACTCAGTCCTGTCATTGAAGGGATAACATTTCTTTGCATGCATGTCAATCCTACACTCGGATGGATCATTCAATCTTATGGAAAAATATGAGACGTGTCGCTGTCACAACACGAGGTTTTTTTCCCCCCTATTCTTGTAAGGAAGGTAAATTTAGAGGGGTGACAGATTAACTATTCACCGGTTAGCGATAGCATAGTGTCTAGTATTTGGCCTCTACACGGGAGTTTTGCTGCTGTGCGTGCGTACGGAAGCACGGCGTATGCCGCAAGTGATTCTAGTCTGCGCGATCGGGTGGTCCCCGCTTCACGATGATTTTTTGTCATGTGGTAGACTGAGCGCATTTTTGCTGAACGCACGATAACGAAATTGTTAGTCAGTCGGCTTCAAGCAGTCAACGAAGTAACTTGTCTTCGAGGGGGGATTTCGCGGGCGTGGTTAGCCATTTGCTGCGGTCCTCAAGTGGCGTGTCGTCCTCCTGTGACGGTCCTACAATACGGCTCTGGTCGCTCCAGAGTTGGTGTCCTGAGAGAAGAAGAAGAAACTGCAACGAATGAACTCCCTGGCTTGTCTCGACTTTGTTTGTCTGGTCCCAGCCGGGGCTTCTCCACGGATAGCGGTGAGTACACACAACAATTCGTTAGTGGCCATTTGCGGGGGGGGGGGGGGGGGGGGGGGGGTGTGTCTGTGTTTGCTTATTCTGTTATTATTATTTTGGTTAGTGTGTATTGGGGGGGGGGAGGGGGGGGGGGGCAAGTGTAAGAATAGAATGTAGAAGTGGATGCCATCTGTTGTATATTTTAGTATCTAGAGTATCTAGCGTCGGATTAGTTATTGGGATTTAACGCCGAGCGGGCGACTAAGGCCATCTCACTATTTAGCATCGGCCGGAGTGTAAATTTGGCAGTGAGTCATATGGTGACGTGTAAATATGCATTTCGTTGAGTTTGAATTTATTGTTGTTGTGGGGGAGAGGTGAAGGGACGTAAAAGACGGCAATTAAAGTTGCGGGAAGGGTGATGTGATTATTTTGTTTCTTTTGTTTTTATTTATATCCGTATTTTGCACCTGTGTTGTAGTGTATCCAAAGCCAGTTCCAAACCCAACGGTCTATACGTCCAGTCATAAAGAATTAACCAGCTGAGTCCGCTGCCGCGCTGTGCGGAAGGCCTTCGTTGTGAGAGTGGAGGCTGGCTGTGTCATTCCACTGTTGGGTCTACGACGCCGTACCTGGGCACTGTTTGAGAGCATCGCGGCGCAACCCGTGTTTAGCTAGGTCGGGTCGCCCCATTTAGTTATTTCCAACTCGTCTAAGTAATGTATCTTGTTTATTTGTAAACTGGTAGAGGACGTTGTGTTAATTTCATCTCCTCGTGGTGACAGTGTTGCGAGGAGAGCTTTGTTGCAGTGACTTTTGAACTATTAAGTTTGCTTAACTTTCGGTTATGTTGTATTGAGGATGTTGGTTCTATTATATAGTTGCCATTGTGTTATTTGAAATATTGTATTGTGTGAAAGTGGCCTTGTGTTACAGAAGACCTTATCGCGGAGGAAAGAGCATAGAGCTGAGCTGAGCTCGACGGTTGTTCTTCCGGAGAAAAGGTCCAGTGACCTGTGAACAGTATTAAGTTTGTTCCACTTTTGTTTGTGTGTCAGTAAGCATTTTCGCTTCATTATATTTGATACTGGGTATTCTGAAATACTGTCACTTGAGGGACTCTTCGCAGAAGCAAAAGCGTTGGTCTAATTCACGTTAGAGCTTGACGTTTGTGCTACCGTCGGAGTCCAGTGGCTTGTGAATTGTGTAAGCTTTTCAGTCTCAATTTTTGTTTGTATTATTAAGGATAGTAGTTTTAGTATATATTATTTTGTATTGTGTATAATGGGTATTCGGGTTGGGGAGTTTGGACGTGTGTGCGTGTGAATGTGGTGCGTGAATGCGTGGGTAGGAGTGAGTGAGGATAGTTTGGAGTATTATTAGAGTTATATTAATAAAATGTCGTCATTGTTCCTCTGGTGTTTGTTAGGTTTGTGTTAGTGTGGGTCGGGTGTGTCTTCAGTGGTAGCACTCATAGCTCGCCCCCCGGAAGCGGGGGGCGTGACAGTCGCATCCGGATGCACGGCTTAACGTGTATCCGGATTCAGCACGACTCGAATGTTTTAACTCGTTCAAGGTACCTCGCATCAATAGCTATACGACTCTTTCGCAGCTAATGATGTGGTGGACCTTGAATGCGTTAAATGTTTCCATCAAGAAGAAAGCATACCGTCATTGTCCTAAACAATTGAAGTCCCACCAACCCACATCCTTCACTACAACCCAAACCCAAATATTACAAGGATATCTTTGTAAGATTACAATAAATATGAGACATCCTAAGTTCGTGTCTTTTTCTTTCCATTTTCATTAGCGTAAATTTGCAGTTTAAACCATTCAGAGTGCAGTAAGACAACAGTAAAGCTAAAGTATGAGTGCAAATTAAATGCAGATGGAAATGTTGGCGATTTCAAGCATAACGGTAATTGCAAATCTTTCTCTTCAAGTGCCAGGTGTGTGAGACGAATCTAACGTGATAGCTGCAGGAGTTGTGCTTCAGGTGCTAACATTATCGTAAGGACGTGTGCCACTCATTTGCCAATCCCACCAGCTAACACGGTCTATCTATCTCTTACACTGGGTTAGCGCTAGAGGTGAAAGAAGAAATTATGCAAACTTTCTAATTGCATACTATAAAAAAAAACAGGGGTCCTGTTTTCACTGTACACAATAGATTTAAACGTCGTATTCAGACAAATTATTCGGACTGGTTTGGATGGGATTTTTTGTGTATTTTTCTGTTTGATGTGTGATCTTCTACAAATCAAAGAATGTGTGTTTTCTTTTTCGAACGCTGAATTGCAAATTATATTCTTAACAATATATTTCTTCACATAGACATAAGGGCATACTTATCAAATCTTGTTCTGTTAATCAATACTGTTAATACAAATTACGATGGATCCACCACCCACAGTTGGAGCTGGAAATTATAGTTACCTGCGGTGTTTTCAAATTTGTTTACTTTGGCTTGTCATTTAGTTACCAAGGACTGCCTCTCTCTCTCTCTCTCTCTCTCTCTCTCTCTCTCTCTCTCTCTCTCTCTCTCTCTCTCTCTCTGGCCATGAGTAGCACAGTTCTGAAAATGGCCCTACCCTTACAACATGTTAAAAAAAAGCACAAACTCATACATCCATTACAATCTGGCTTTCGGCGGAAACACTCCTGTCACACAGCATTGGTACACTTAGTTGACAGATGGCTTACTGCCATGAATAGCAGTCAAATGACTGGAGTAGTATTTTTGAACCTGTCAAAAACGTTTGGCCTGGTCAATCATAAAACGTTAGTTCAAAAACTTACTGTCTATCAACTAAGCGCAGACACACTTGCCTTCCTTCCGTCATATCTGCATGGGCGTACGCAGCATGTCTACGTGAATAGTAAAAACTCACCTGAGGGGGTGATAGAGCACAGAGTACCACAGGGATCGATTCTTGGTCCATTATTTTTCTGTCTTCATAAACGACCTTCTATTACATATATCTGATTCCAGTATAACTTGCAGTCTTTTTGCATACGATGGAACACTGGACGTTTCGTCATCAGATGTAACATGTTTGGTGAAGACTTGCCAGGACAGTTACAATGCGGCATCTGAATGGTGCAGAAATAACTCCCTGATACCTACTCCCACTAAAACCAAATGCATGCTGATTACCACACGGCAAAAGCATCAGTTGAACCCCCTCCCCTTCAACTAACACTTAACGGCCAGCCTGTGGGGCAAGTCAGGAAACAACGGGTGCTTCAGTGGAATCAACTTAGATGACAGTCAAGTTGTGCTGGTAAAGTCACATTACTAAACTGTGTAAAATAGTATCCAAAAATGTATTCCTCCTGTCGAAATTGAGACATTTCGCTGATGAGCCAACAAGGAAACTCTTCTACTATGCCCATATTCAGCTATATTTGGATTATGCCTCATCTTTTAGGGGCGGTAGTGCTAATTTAAAAGGTCTGAACTCGCTCCACAGAAGAGCCATTAAACTAATTGTCGACAGACCCTCGGAAGTCATTAGTACTGACAACAAGTTCAAGCTGTTAGACATTTTGCCAATTGAAAAACAGTTTATGTATAATAAGTTGTGCTCATGCGCAAAATCACCCTCTCAGAGACACAAGCCTGTCGCAATAGTTTGTTCCACTTTGCTCATACGAGGTCTAGTCGAACACCAGGGAACAATCTGGTAGTACCGATGCCTCGGCTGGACATTTATAGGTCGTCATTGTCCTATTCTGGTGCAAAGTTATGAAACTCGATTCCTGCGGATGTTAGAGCCGTGCCATCGCTTAAAACTTACAAGACCAAGCTGCTGAAACATCTAGGCAAAACTTTTATTTTTATTTTTTACATGTAGCATTTTATGCCTTGTGCGGCATTTCGCGGATAGTCTGCATTCTCTTGTAACATTGATGAATGCGTGAAGTGTACCGCTGGCATTCCAGCAAGCCGTATATTGTAATATCCATGACCCCATGGACTCGGCTGGCCAGACGGGATGCCATCGATAGACACAGTTGAGACATAACGCTCGAGCCGCGTGGCAGTGCTGCAGTTTCTTCGCGTCGGCCCGCGCGCGCGACGGTTGCCGGGTCACTGTACGATTACTCTTACTGCAGACTATGGCAGCTGGCTGTGCGCGGTTTTGGCGCGGGAAAGCTATCGCATGTGTGTGTTTGTCTGTTTGTCTGTGTGTGTGTGTGTGTGTGTGTGTGTGTGTGTGTGTGTGTGTGTGTGTGTGTGTGTGTGTGCACGCACGCATCCGTACGTGCTTGCGCGCGCACGCGTGTGTGTGGGTGTGTGTGTATGCAAAACCCCTAAAATGGGTGACTTTCTTTACCATCCTTATGGAAAATGGGTGTGTAAAATTCTGGGTGACCAAGTCAGGCACCCATTTTTTTCTGAGGGTTGTTTCTGCATTATCTTTCATTAAAAAGTCAGATAAAATATCCAAATAAAATGTCCCCATTTTGGGTCGTTCACGCGGCAACTGTCATCGTCAGCAAGGAATTAAACCGAACTAGGCTCGTGGAATGGACGAATGTAAGGGGTCTCGGCAGAAACAGTGCGGCCCACAATCACGCCACGAACGGTGTCAAACCATTTGCAAAGGCAAATACGACTCGTGTGACCTAACCAACAGGAGATGGGATCCCGTTAACGGAACACCAAAACACAATAACAAAAACGAATGCACCCAACCAAACAAACTGAACTAAAAGAAAACTGCAACGCAGTGAAACACATAACCCCCGCAACCAAAAAACAAGAAGAAAACAGGACAGTACAAATAAACATAGCCCGGGAAAAACAATGGCAAACGGAATAAACAGAAATCAAGATTGCAAAGCAATGTTTATTTCCCCACCAATAACCACGCACAAACGTCACAACAATTTTGAAGACCAAATTATCAAATCAAAGCTCAGACCCAGAGCAGACAACATAGCCTAACCAACGCGCATGCGGCAACATGTGCAAGAGAAGAAACAGCGCGTGCGCGGCCCTGACAGGCCACGGAACACAGTGCCGTTTCCGTACTGTACAGTCTCTTCGCCATAGTCAGTCCCAGGCATCCCCTAATATTTCAATCCCCTAAAAACCACTACTGCCCACCAGCTGCATATTTGCCATGCACAAAATAACAATAAAAACAGCACATTGACAGTCTCATTTCTTGGCTATGAACCCGATTCCTTACCAACCCCACACCCAAGCACAGCTGAAATCAGCATGCCCCTCAAATCACTACGTCAACGGCAACTCAACATAGACCCACAATTGTCCACTGGATAAGCTCAAGATGGTATGAATCAAAGCACCAAACATATCTCCTCTCATCTAACCAGAAATTTCCAGCAAATTCTAACATTCAGCCCTACTACAAATTTTCAAACAAGGCAAAATTTATTTTTAAAAACACCGGTCCTCTTACTGCCTGAACTGGCCAAATTTGACTATGTAATGTGACCTAAACCAAGGCGTAGCAGATGACTCATGCATACAAGACAAAACGTCGCGCTGCCGACCCAGAACGCCACTGACATCAAACATCGCAGAAAGGCGGGTGCAACTTAACCGGTCTTTAAACAGCCACAAAACACAACTACCCAACTCAGATGAGTATGCAACAGCCAAATAACGCAGCGAGAAACAGGCAAACTTACGAAGCCTGGACTGAACTACAAGACCTTCTTGGTCCAGCAAACAAATGGCCTAGAAACATACGAAAGTATATGTGGACCAAAAATGTCAAACACTGGGGAAGAATCCTCATCGCAGCCTTCGTCTTCAGTAACGGGTTAAACCCAACTGTGTTCATGGAATGGGCGGCGAGACAACGCGGCTCGCAATGATCATTTCACGATGAACCTCTTCAAACTATTCGCAAAAGGCAAATACAACAAAAACCTGTACTCATGTGACCTAACCAACGGGAGATGGGAATACTTAGACGGAACACCAAAATACTATAACAAAAACGAACACACCCAACCCGAGTAACAAGCATAACATAAAAATATGACTTCAACGCAATGAAGCACATAATTTCAACAACAGAAAACGAGGAAGAAGACGGACAGAGCCACACGCAGGCGGTGATGACTCAACACGGCCAAACACACCGAACTGAGAAAAACAACAACAAACAACAGTGCTACTCGCACCCCCAACACCGCAATGAATCGAAAACAAGAAAGAGTGACACTAACAAATATAAATCCACAGCACGTCAGTCACAACAAAAGAAAAGTTCGGTGCTTTATCACCAATGTGGTCAGGTCGGTCCGCTGACGAGAGCAGTACCTGGCTTATTACAAGCAAAAACATGTTCGAAATACACAAGGGAATGAGCGACGAAACAAAATCTAGACCTGTGTCATAAAACTTTGTGTATACGGCCAAGCCAGAATCAGGCTAACAAACGTGTTGTTGGTGTGCGATGTTGAGCACAGTTTATACACACACTTGTGCGCCGCGCAAGAATGTAAAGGGCCTCCCGCAAACCGTTATTTTACTGGACAGTAAAAACTGTACCGCAAAACGGCGGTGGTTAGTATAAAGTGAAATTGCGGCAGTGTCAAATTTATCTAAGGTTTGCGGTTGGCTCTTTACATTTTTGGGTCTTTGGCATTTTCCACCGAGCATTTTTCACTTCACAGTAATTATTTCGTAGACAAAACCAACTAAAAATCACAAACGCAGGTCAAGGAAAACCGTGCTGCAGAAACGGCGGTGGTTACTGCAAAGTAAAATCACGGTAGTATGAAATGTATCTAAGGTTTGCGGTTGGCCCTTGACCTCTCTGGTCTTTGTAGAGAAATCGTTGGTTTTCAGTCTCCACCAAATAGTTGCTGTCATGTGAAAGCGCAGCGCGCGAGTAAAAAACCGAACTGCAAAAACGGCGGTGGTTAGTGTAAAGTGAAATTGCGGCAGTGTCAAATTTATCTAAGGTTTTGCGGTTGGCCCTTTACATTTTTTTTTGTGTTTGGCATTTTCTGCTGAACATTTTTCACTTCACAGTAACTATTTCGTAGACAAAACCAACGACTTGTCCACAAACGCAGGTCAAGGAAAACCGTGCAGCAAAAACGGCGGTGGTTGCTGTAAAGTGAAATTACGGTAGTGTGAAATGTATATAGGTTTGCGGTTGGCCCTTTACCTTATGGCTCACGTGGAGGTCCGATATATCTTGGTAGACTGAGTGGTGCGATAGAAACTATCTTGAATTACATGTTGGCAAAACAAAAGAGTTGGTCATAGATTTCAGGAAAAAACAAACATCATCCCGATCCTGTTGTCATCAAGGGAACAGAAGTTGAGCGTGTAGAGTCCTACAAGTATTTAGGTGTTCTTTTTGACAACACGCTCAAATGGAAAGAAAACACAAATGCTATTGTGAAGAAAAAAGACGCATACCCGTCTTTACTGTTTGAGAAAGCTCCGATCATTGAATGTAAGCACTCAGCTTTTACAGATTTTTACTGCTCCAGTATTGTTAGCGTTCTAACTTTTGGACTGACGTGCTGGGGTAGAAAGTTATGTAAAATAGTTCAAGATCATCTTAACAAAGTAATCCGGAAAGGGGGCGGGGTGATTGGTAGGGCACAGGATACTTTGGACACACTGTACAACAGACCAACTACGAACAAACTGGCTGACATTCTTGATGACAAAACACATCCACTTAGATATGGATTTGACAGCAGACGTATCGAACGAAGTGGCAGACTTTGAGTACCCAAAAGTAGTACATCACGTTATGCCAACTCTTTTGTCCCCCAGGCTGTTACCCGTTTCAACAGTAATATCAGTAGATAGTGTCTGTCAACATTCTTTAGTTCTTTAGTACTAGCCCTTTCAGTAGTTCACTGCAACACTGCTGACACCAGAAGCACAGGGGGAATCCACCATAAGTGTTTCTGATGCCAAGAGTGTTACAAAGGTAACAATACGTCTGTTACAGTTCATCTCTTTAATTGAAAGTTATAGGTTATTTAATTATTTCAATGAGTGAATGATGATGCCATGTATTGACTGGGCAGACAGTGAATTTCCCCGTGAGGGATTAATAAAGTATTATTGTGTGTGACCTTTATGACAATAAGTAAAGGGCTGGCTTCCGCACCAGCAAAATTCATGTTTTCTCAAAATAGAGCTGAGTAAATTATTATGCACAGGAAAGTCTTATCATCAGCTACCTTTGTGCCAAATTTGATTGAACGACCACTGGTCCTAAACATACTCACTTTTGCTTCGCACGCGGTGAGCTCGAACATTACCAAAATCACCATCGAATAATTATGCCGGCCCCGCCCCCCCCCCCTTTTTTTTTTGTTCTTGTTGTTTGTTTGTTTGTTTTTTATTGTTATTTATTTATTTATTTAGTTTAGCGAAGAAGTAAATGGAAAGGGATTTAAAATATGAGCAGAAAAAATAAAAATCTCAACATCTATGGGGTTCGAAACTGGGTTACATGCGTGCTGAGAAAGAATCGGACAGCTGCGCTATCTTTATTGAGACCTTTACAGTATAAATGTTTATGTTTCGGAGAACACTGACATGTGTCAAGTATGTGTGTGTGTGTGCGCGCGTGCGTGCGTGTGTGTGTGTGTGTGTGTGTGTGTGTGTGTGTGTGTGTGTGTGTGTGTGTGTGTGTGTGTGTGTGTGTGTGTGTGTACAGAGGCAGATCGGGAGAGGGGTGGGGTGGGGGGGGGGGGGGTGCCGACCCAAAATTCTTTACAATGCTATAACGAAGTCTCTTTTTGACGAGTTTGGAATACCCCTCCCCCCTCCCCCGTCTCACCGTGTGATATTTTGGAGATAGTCTTCACAGGCACACGTCTTCCCCCCACCCCCACCCGCCGAGGTAACTGATCTGTCCCTGGTGTGTGCGTGTGTTTGTGTGTGTGTGTGTGTGTGTGTGTGTGTGTGTGTGTGTGTATGTGTGTGTGTGTGTGCGCGCGCCGGCGTGTGCCTGTGTGTGCCTTTGTGCGTGGGTGCTTGTCTGCATGTGTTTGTGAGCGTGCGTGTGTGGGTCCGTGTGTGTGTTCGTGTGATGCGCGGGTGGGCAGGCGTGTGGGTGGGTGTGCGTTCGTGCGCGCGCGTGTCATTTGTGTCTGCACGCGTGTATGTGTGTTTGTTTCTGTGTTTTAGTGGTGCGATGGTGTGTTATTCCTAACTTTGTGTGTTTTAAATTTTGTTCTCTGATTTTCAGCGCAGTGTTGGGTCTGAAGGAGTTCAGGGTCGGATCCGGGGGGGGGGGGGGTGCTTTGGTACTAAGCACCCCCCTCCCCCTTGGCTTAAAAAAAAAAAAATCATTCATTGCCAGTCCACAACATGGTCCGAGAAGGAGGGGAGGGGGGGGGGGGCGCTTTAATGTTATTGCAGCACGCCCTAGAACAGTTTCGGTTGTGGTGTTTTGATATATACTAGACCCTGGCAATAGAAAAAAATAGTTGAGCACGCCCCCTCCCATTCCCCCCCTCACCCCCCCCCCCTCCCCTGAAAACTGATTGATCCTGCCCTGATTTCCAACAAGCCTTGCCAGAAGTGCATGTACAAAATGTACCTGCACCGACTCAGGGTGTGCTTGCGTGCAGCTAACATCCAGTATAACTTTGACATTTGCTTCCGGTAGCAGCCATCCTTCTCTCATTCACTGAACTGTGACGCACCACAGCATAATAGACGATTTTCGGAAATACGAATTAGGTCAAAATCGCACGTCAGTGTTTCGACGAAAACAGTGGATGACAAGCACGGACAAACATGCGGCATGTTTGTCCGGGCTTTTCCTCCACTGTTTTCGCCAAAACATATGCTGTTGTGACCCAGCTACTTCTGATTTCCGAAAATCATCTATGAATATGACTCATTACAAAACATCGTCAGGAGAATTATGAACTGCTATGTTTTTCTGTGCTGCCATCCAAAACGAAACTCTTATCCTGCGGAATGGATGAGAGTAGTAACGCATACATATTATATTATATTATATTATATTATATTATATTATATTATATTATATTATATTATATTATATTATATTATATTATATTATATTATATTATATTATATTATATTATATTATTATATTATATTATATTATATTATATATCATATCATATCATATCATATCATATTATATTATATTATACTGAGTAACATTTTGCTTGATTTAGGTTTCGGGAAGTTCCCCGTGTTGCGAGGACGTCGGCGCGCGTTTTTCTTCATGTTTCTTCCTCTTTGGAAACAAACGAAAACAGATTCTGGGTAGCGGTTTTCTACGGTGATGGCAAGACTTGCTGTTATTGCTTATAGCACGTCAGGATTTTCCTGACATTGTCCTGACAGTGATTTGCCGATGAGCGCATGAGTCGCTAATCCAATTTCAAATTCCTTACTGAAGTAGAAGCGGCAGTGGGTTTGGGCTTGAACGGAAGGTTGGCGTTCGCGAGTACCTGCTTCGTGTCTAGTTTTGCCTGACTTGAATAACGGACACTTCAAGCCTGAGAAATACCCAAATTCTAAACGCTATAACCTGCTATCAGTACAGCGTCGTGAGCTCTGACGTGTGAACTGAGAACGGTGCTCAAGGACGCCTGAGATCCTCGGAAACAAAAAGTGATGTATCGACATCGACATCTATACCGACGAACAGAACATATGCGCCATTTTTGGAATCATCGGAAATTGAGTTTGCTCGTCAGAAAGTTTCAAAGTAAAGCTCTTCTATGAACAACGCCGACCGTGATTTAAAATAAATTAAATAAAATAAATATATGAAAGGTCGGGTTTAACAGGCAAAACGACGCTTTTTAGAGGTCCGGTCAATACTTTTATTTTGCACGTGATAAATCAACCCCTTCACTGCTGTAACAATGCGAACAACTCACTCTAATCTGGATGCCCGCAGTATCTATTTGATCGGCTCCAGAGAGTCCAAAATTCAGCCGCCGCAACTGAGTCTGTTCATGAAAGCGAAAAAGTCAGAACATGTCTCCCCCATCCTGCACGCTCTCCACTGGTTGCCAGTGAAAGAGAGAGTTAAAGACAAAGTCTTGTCCATTTGTCATGTTACCCACCTATCTCTCAGAGCTCTTTCACTGTTGTATCCCTTCCAGGCAGCTGAGCAGTTCATCTGACAGTAAAATGCTTCGGATTCCTACAGTAAGGACTAAAGGATTTAGGGCAGAGATCTTTTCCTTATTAGTGTGGTGTTCATTTTTTCCCGGCAGTGAAAGGGTTAAGGCCTTAGCTGGGGTGAGTCCACTTTACGATGCTGTTTGCTTTCTTTTTCGTGTACATTTCGTAGAACGCGTGTACTGACGCAAAGCCGTATGTGGACATTGCATAATGTCTTTGTGTGGATATCGGGAAACCGTTGAAGTTATATGTAACATACACTGTTCATTGTGAGTGTTGACAATACAGGCGCGTGTACGGTCTAGAGGGCAGTACTATCGGTTTAACCCATTTTACTCCAAGGCCGCATTTCTCAAACTCTGGAGGTGTCACACGACAACCATGTATCGGTTGCAAGACTAAGATGGATCGACCACGATAATTCAAGGGTAGTACCAGATTAGCTTGGCGCCATCATGCGCCAAGCTAATCTGGCACTGCCCTTGAATTAATATGGCTGGTCCATCTCCTGCTGCAGGTGCGGTGTTGGGGCTAATCGGGTTAAGGTCTCCCCTCTCGCCACACAAAAACAGCATCCAAATATGGAAGAGGCTTTCGCTTGGGTTCATGATCGCGCGTAGTCCTACCGGCCTCTTGCTCACTCTCATTAACCCCTTCCCTGCCACTGTACGTACACTGCACGCACAGTTTTTGTCTCTGAAATCGTGGTTCATACAGCGACCAAAAGACAGCACCGTCCACGAAACATGGATGCAAATTGGTCTCAGCAAGAGGCATAGATCCTCATGAGCCCCCGCAGTCGCGGGGGCTCATGAGGATCTATGCCTCTTGCAGTTGGATCGTGTTCGTATTTTTCTCGGCAGTGACGGGGTTAATATCCGTCTTTATGATTTTGACGAGCTTATCCGGGGCTGAATCTGTCGGATCAGTGGTGGGTTTTCTTTTTTCTTCTTCTGAGACATCATATCTAGATTTAACCTTGTTCATCCTGATATGCTTCAAATTAATTTGACTATGATAGTTCAAGGGTGGTGCCAGAATAGCTTGGCGCATGATGCGCCAAGCTATTCTGGCACCACCCTTGAACTAAAATGGTTGATATATCTCCTAATCTGTAATGTAGCCTTCATAGGATAACAAGCAATTAAAAAAATAAATTAATTTTAAAAAATGGGCCTCAGGATGTAATGAATTAATACGCTGGTAGCAAGGCAACAATTGTTTGTAACATAGCTTCCTTGATTCTACTTCAGATTGCGTAATTAGGAGTCTTGCGACTGCAAATAAAAATATAACGCTCGTGAACAACACCACACTAGATGATCCACACACACAAAAAAATTGACTTCAGGAAACGGAATGTTTATTTGTTAACGTACCAGCACCCTGTCATTGAATCCTGTTTATCGTCAAACCTGGTCGCTGTCTATGAGGGACGTAATACGAGTCATTTACACGAGGCTTTATCTCGGCTTAAGTCATTCAACCCCGACACGCCACGGCAAGACATGGATCGAGCGTGATAGTTCAAGGGTTGTGCCAGAATAGCTTGGCGCCCCGGCCATAGGCGCCAAGCTATTCTGGCACAACCCTTGAACTATCACGCTCGATCTGTTTCCAGAAGTGTAATACAGTATTCAGGGGGCAACTTCAAAATTTGGGGATTTCGGTCCTGGAGCACAATGTGTTAAAGCCGATACAGTCCGTGAGATTCTTTTGGTCACACCAAAGACAATACATTATAAGACAAATCACTCGCCCCGAGAGTGCGAGGACGTGCTTTGAGAGTTTTCTCCCTTGTAATCGTGTTGAATCATGGCTGACCGAACGAGGCAAGGGCTGACTTTTGCAGCGCAATTTCTTGTTCGAACGCCCGCTACAAGCCATGTTTCACCGGCATGTCAGTTTTCCTTTTTCCCAGTGAAGAAACAAGGTAAGCTGATTACTCTGTGGTCTTATCTTTGCATAAATGCATAAATTTACGACCGGATAATAATTTCATGGCGCAGAGAATGTCTATCTCGAAAATTTTCGATTCTGCATTAGAGTTGCCAGGGCGATACTCAGGCATAGGTCACTCGTGTGATATGTATCTTTGGGCTTAAATCTGGGAGAGTGGAAAACTGATCCAACTGCAAACAGACCCTAGCCGGCTATCCACGCCGTGAATTCCGAGAAATGTCAGTGGAAAAGTGATCTAACGACCATTTAGATCCAGAGTAATTATACGTTTCTAGTAATTTTGTTTTCAAATGTAGAAGAGGGCAGTATGTACATAGACCGGTTTTCCTGTCCCATTGTATCCACTTTATGGTGGACTAACTCAAGTTAGATCTAGTCATTTGTGCCACACGTGCTTAACTTGGGCGAGAAAAAGTATTCTTTAGGCTACACGGACCTTTCCCTTTCGTTCAAGGCAATACGACTGATAGGGAGAATCCTGTGTAAGTTTCACGTTCTTAATCGAGTTGTTTTAAGACCGATGTTCCGATCAAAAAGAGGAAAGTACTGGTGAGAAATTAAGCAAAGAAACCTTGAGTTGTAAGGTCGTTGATAAAATTCAGTCGTTGCAAAGTTACTTCGCTTTCATTGTCTATCAAGACTTAAAATACAAAAGTATAAAAGGTCATGAAGAACTCTGTCCACTGTACTGTTCTCACGAACTACGCCTACAGACTACAGTATTTAGCTGGTGGTGTTTTAGTACTTGTATTTCAGTCTTTGTTATTCTCCCAACAGATGTCCGGGTGCAGAATCCGCGCAGAAAAGATCTGTTGGGACTTTTACCTGCTGAGCTGCGTTCACGTTCCTACAGGCTGTGCAGTGCCCATTTTGAAAACAGCCAGTTCACGTGCGCCGACTGTGTTTTCGGTGCCCACCCCACCCCCACAACTAACAACAGAGACGAGGGATACTGCTACACATTCAGAAGCGCCGCCTCACAAGCAGACACGCATGTCACTGCAACCAGGTATTTTCAATGAATAAATATAATTTGATTTATAATTTGTAAGCTGAAATTTTTAATGTATAAAAAAAAAAAAAAAAAAAAAAAAAAAAAAATTTTACCAAACAATGACAGCACAACAGATTAGTTGTGTGAGTTGTTTTCACAACTGGGGTCGTAAAATCTGTTGACTATTAAAATCAGACAAGCAGATTTTAAATTTGGATGAATTTTCGATGGCCTTTTTGTGTGTGTTCGCGCCTGCATGTGTGTGTGAAAATATATTTTTTTTTTGTCAGTCATATGAAATGTGAATTAATTTGTTTGATCTGAGTAAATATGCTGTGGATTATCATGATATCTTTAATGATTTAATGCATGGTTGCTTGTGTGTGTGCAGATGAGTCCAGTGGAGAAACTGGTGTGGGGGGAACTGCAGCAACAGGACTGGTGGTCAGGACAGCGATTCACCAAGAAAGCAGGCTTTGAAGAAAAGTCTCAAAACTGTGCGCAACAGATTGTACTGCCTTCAGAAGAAATGTAAATTACGACAGAAAGACGGCAAACAAGGAAAGAAAAGACATTAACACTCAAAGAGAAGAAGGATGCAGCAGCGAAGAGCCGCTTCTCCCATTTTTTGCCTGATTCGTTGTGAGTTTATTTCAGCACAGTTGCGTGAAATACACAAAAAGAAACAAGGCCGGAGATGGACGGAGACAGAAAAAACAACAGCTTTATCTTTGTTTCATGCAAGCCCCAAGGCATATCGTATGCTTGCAAAATTCTTTGTCCTCCTGTCAGTTTCAACCTTACGGAAAACTATGCGAAAGGTTTCAGTCTGCCCCGGATTTAGTGCCAAAATTCTGAAAGCACTTCAGATTAAAGTGTCTGTACTGCCGCCAAAGTCAGATCTGTGTGCAATAGTACTAGACGAAATGACAATAAAAGAACAAGTCATCTACAACACAAAAAAAAAACGTGATCAAATAGAAGGGGCAGAGAATTTTGGGGAGGACGAGAGGACAAAGCTTGTGGCAAACTATGCGACTGCCTTTGTTGTAAGGAGTTTAGTTTCCCACTGGAAGCAGCCGAAGGTCTGGTGGGGGAGGAGGGAGTTGTTGGAGAACATAATTCTGATCGGTGATGACATGTTTATCTGTTTAGATCTAAAGGCGGTGGGCATGTGACTGATGGTATTGTCTGTTGTACGTCTTATGATATTTCAGCCTAATGCGTATATTCATGTTGACCTGCTATTTTGTGTATGATGAATAATTTTGTCATACATTTACATGTGTTGGGTGGATGGATGAATTGAGAGGAGGAGACAGAACAGGTAATCGGTGATCATTTCTTATTAATCTCTTTGTGCATACTATCGAAGGTACTGTTTACAGTTTCTAACGGGTGTATGCATAAGGTGGTTAGCGTGGCCTGTGTATAATCACTATTTGGTTTTCTTGATAATACCTGCTGCAAGTTGAACCTGTATTAATAAACTGATCTTTTTGTGAGATTGTTCAAAACAAATGATATTTGCTGTAAATCATTTCTTATTTAGTCCTGTGTTGGTGGTTTGTTTGTATGTGTGTTCGTTTGTGTGCATGTGTGTTTGTTTGCGTGTGTGTGTGTGTGTGTGTGTGTGTGTGTGTGTGTGTGTGTGCGCGCGCGTGTGTGTGCGTGTGTACTAGACATCAACTCACACTCACGGCAACAATGAAATGCCTGATTTATTTATTTTTCTTTTACACTTTCCGTGCTAATTACCACTTTTCCGAAAAATCTTTTGATTAGGAATAGAAACAAATATCTTAGAAGCAGAGCTCATGTGATTTTACAACAGTTTTCCGCAATGCACACACAAAAAGCACCTGTTACCCTTCAAACAGCCTCGCGTCAGAGCTCGAGCCCATTACCAGATAGTGATAGGCGTATGGCCACAACACGATTACACCATGGGACGCAACTGCTACACTGACCTCGCTTTTTTTCAGTAAGCCTTATGAAGGAGTGATCTGTCTTATAATGTATTGTCTTTGGTCACACTGAGGTGGAGAAAAGGCGTTTATCGGGATTCAGGGTACATTTCCACGTAGATAATGACCGCCCTATTGTCTCACCTATGCAGGCAGGTACTGACTATTGAAAATTACCTGTAATTCGAACCCTTGTTGGATTGCATGTAATTTTCAAGTCAGTACCTGCCTATCATAGTCCTAACGGCTTTGTTTTGAACAATGTTCAGCACCATGCAAAAATCTCACTGCAGTGCGGAAGGACAGTTGGTTGGCAAATACTAGCTTGGAAATGTGGCCTGCAGCTGGCGGAGCACCTTGCTTAGTGGCTGGCGCAGGACTAAGCTCACTCATGCAACTGATCCCTAGTCTTTTGGTCATGCCTAATCTGTGCCCCGCCTACAGGAAAGTACTTGTAAACTTTGGCCCTTCCTCCTCCGGGCCGAACCGTAATGTGGCTTAGTATTGCGGGATGGAGAAGGCAAAGTATCTTTTTCAGTGAAAATGTTTTTGATAATGACGTAAAATTGGCACAGGGGACAATATACTCCTGCTCACTCGGTATTCACAATATTCTGGCCGTATCTTGCTTGTTCCTTCCCCCCCCCCTCCCCCCCCCAAGAACACACACACACACACACACACACACACCACCACCACCACCACCACCACCACCACAACACACAGACAAATACACAATTGTTTCATGTTTGGTCTGTACTCCTTATGTTTGGTCTGGATGAGGACTGTACATCAATTTTGAAGCAACGTAACGCATGCACACTGCTTATCTAGTTAAGCCTTAGCAGGAAAAAACAAAACACTTTCCTAATTAAAATGAAATACATTTATTGACATGACATAATATCTCCCACTGTGAATGAAACAGCCTGAGAATGGGAGTCGCGAGGTCTGTCTAGGAATGATAGAATACGAACACTCCACTTCCATACTATAATCATTTATTGTCGACGTTTAAACGTATTTAAAGCACTCAACAACTTCGACGGGCTGCCAGTGCACTATATTCCAAAGCACTGCTTAGTGTACGAATGCGGCAGAATACAACATATTCACATGCATTTTAATATATATATATATATATATATATATATATATATAATATATATATATATATATATATATATATATATATATATATATATATATATATATATATATATATATATATCCGACCCAAATGGTATAATATTACTTTTTTGTTGTTGTTGTCCTCTATATTTACACGTTTCTGTGAAAAATTGTGAAGAATAGAAAAAAGTCAGTAAAGCTGTACTCGTGGCTTTACTTGGGCTTGTCCCATGGGGATAAACCAGCTGGCAAGCCACTCCACGAAGGACCAAGCGGGATGAGTTCTCCCTGACCTCGCCAGCGTCTCTAGTTCCTGCCTCAGCCTGTTCATTAGTTGTTCCATTTGTGTTTTCAGCACGCGTACGTCTGCCGCGTCTTTCTGTATTTGATACGTCATCATGTCCAGCTTGGTGTCCAGTTTATCCACCTGACGTTGGAGGGAGTCGATTGCAAAGTGTTGGTGCGCGATAATGGCGAGAAGCAGTGCTCCAGCGATTGTTACAAGCCAGTTCATTGACGATGATTCAAATCCTGCACATGACAATATGGCACTACACTTTGTAACTGGCATAGCTTCTGCCATTCCTGTACCTTATAATTATGCCGATGAATTATTAGTCATGCGACTGCAAATCAATCACACTGAAATGCTTGTGAACAACCCAATACACAAAAGGCCATCGGACCGCCCTTGGCCCGCGCACAGCCAACGTCGGTCCGACGGCCTTCTGTTCTTTGGGAACAGCTTAACAATTTTAAGCAGATACACAATAGAGTCAACTTCGCTTATCACGAGTTTGGATATTAACAAAGCTTTTAGGGGGGTCCCGGCCAAATGTGTTCATTGTCTTTGTAAAAATTAATTAACTTATCCAGCCCGACGGTCGTATTTCCCAAAATTTTGAAGGCGTCATCTCATGACTATGCACTGTTGCAGGAGATACTATCGACTAATTCAAGGGCAGTGCCAGATTAGCTTGGTGCCAGCAGGCGCCAAGCTAATCTGGCACTGCCCTTGAATTATCATGGTCGACCCATCTCCTGCTGTAGTGCGTCAGGGCTGAATGGGTTAAGCCGTTTATAACGAAGCTGCATGTATATAACGAAACTTCGGATACAACAAATCTTTGTTTCAGTCCCCGCGGCGCTGTCGAACAAAACAAAGATCAAGAATCATTTGCTGATCGAAGCTAATGCGCCTCGCACCCACACGGCAAAGAAGGAACATTAGGCTCAGAATTGAACACGAATTTGTAGGCTAGCAAATTCGACTGTAAACAGAATAATAGGAAAAAATATGATATGAATAAAGTAACTGTCATTTTATGATAGTAAAGCCATTGGAAACCACTATAATTAACCCATTCAGCCCTGACGCACTACAGCAGGAGATGGATCGACAATGATAATTCAAGGGCAGTGCTAGGTTAGCTTGGCGCCTGTCCGCGGCGCCAAGCTAATTTGGCACTACCCTTGAATTGTGATGGTCGAACCATCTCCTGCAATAGGTGCATAGTCGTTAGATGACGCTTCCAAAATTTGGGAAATACGTGCGTGGGGTTGAATGAGTTAACGGATTCTACATTAAATGCCCCTGTAAATGAACTTAGGCGGACAACAAACCTTTGTCGATATGTGACATTAACCCTTATCATTCGGAATACGCCAGTGTGTGAAATAAGTTTGACTAAAATAGTTCAAGGGTGGTGCCAGAATAGCTTGGCGTCTAGAGGCGCCAAGCTATTCTGGCACCACCCTTGAACTAAAGCCACTGGTCTATATCCTTATCTCTAAGTACCATAATGTAGTTTGCATAATTATGGTAGTGTACAACTTTGAAGCTTTTAGCCTCAGTATGATATGGGTTAAAACCGAAGTCTGGCACTTCGCGTATAACAAACATCGCTTATAATAGAAGACCTTTTAGCGTAGCAGCCGCTGTGAATCCTGGTAAGCGTTGACGTTAGTACTACTTATCTGTGCAGAGAATAACTCAACAAAGACAGGAGCTTAGGAAAGACCGTTACAACAATTTGTGCTGTAACTGTCATTCCTAAGCATGCTTCTTTCTTCGTTGGGTTATTCTCTGCATTTTTGACTGTCCCTTTTGGTCTGGATTTGGTCTATGACATCTATCTGGCATTCTCTTGGAGATGTTCGGAGTTTTAGTGACGTCATTACGAACTCCTTAACTCATTCTACCCCAACAACGAAATCCCCACATTTTGCCGTTGTTCTCTTAAGACTGCACTCTAGTGCAGCTGACATAGATCGACCATGATAGTTCAAGGGTGATGCCAGAATAGCTTGGCGCCCATAGGCGCCAAGCTATTCTGGCATCACCCTTGAACTATCATGGTCGATCCTTATCTTGCTGTGGTGTGTCTGGGGTAGAAAGAGTTAACTGACCGCGGAAGATTGATTTTCTTTTCCGTTTTCCACTAATAACTTGGAAATCAAAATTGAAAGCACATCAAGTTACTGAAAGAGTCACATGGCGCTAATGTTTTGGGTCGGGGTTTAAACTGACTGACTCACCGTCAACAGGGTTCTACTGTGTGTGTGACATTCTAGGTAGCATTCTTTACATGTGCCTGCAATGATATTAGATCTTTTGTTATGTTGATCTGCTCTGGTGCGCTTTTTGTTTTCACAGTGGCCTACGACTGCTGACAGGTACCTGCTTGCTTTTATACGACTTAAGCTACTTGTTCTCCTAACGACACTACTGAACTGTTCATAAAAAAGACTGGCCTG
The DNA here is from genome assembly GCA_036245525.1 of Semisulcospira habei. Taxonomy (NCBI): domain Eukaryota; kingdom Metazoa; phylum Mollusca; class Gastropoda; family Semisulcospiridae; genus Semisulcospira; species Semisulcospira habei. The sequence continues at coordinate 204,257,687 of BTPG01000003.1, read as the reverse complement.
CCGCTCATTGAAGAAATCCAGTCTTCTTTATGAACAGTTAGTGCCGTTCAAGTTTCTGTTTCTGTTTCCTGCGAATTTTTCGAGAGACTTCAAACCGACGCGCAAATAGGGGTTCAAATAGAGTACTCAAGAGATTGTTCGCTTACCTTTCATGTCTGCAGGACGGGCGTATAACAAGGGCAAATTACTCCCCGTGATTTTTACGGAGAGTAAATCTGTCGTGCGACAGAAGCACCGAAGCACTCCCCCAACCAAGACAGAATTACCGTGACTCCCGTCACCAAAAATAGCCCCGTTTATTGGACTGGGAGAAAACAACTTGTCGTACGCCAAATTTACTCCCCCTCCCCCCCCCCCCCCCCTCTCTTCCCGGCTTTACTGGGAGTAAATCTGACGTGAGAAATGTGTTTTCCCCTTCTCAAATGGGACGTTGCTGAGAAGGGCTGCAAGAGATTATGTCCCTGTAATGAAGTCGTGGCTTTTTGACAATTATACTCCACCCTCACCCCACCCCCTCTACTTCCCAAAAGTCCATAGAGGATGTCATGACTGAAACATCGCGCTAATGACTCATTCTCACCGAAAATGTACAAATGCGAAAAACGCGTGTCTGTTGCTTGTCACAGTCCGAATACTGAGACATGATCTGATTGATACTGTTTGCAGTACACTGACAGACCATTACACAGAGTGAACCAGAAATATTCCTGTTTCTTTGTGGGACCTCCTTGAAAGTCATGACAATGCCAAAACTTGCTTGTATGTTGGAAAAGTTATTACAAATATTTATTTTGTTTCTGTTTGGGTAGCTCGGACAGTGGCATGGGTAGGTCTAAACTATAGAATACACATTACTGACCATTTAATCCAAAACCAAAGCCAAGAATTTGTTTTACTGATGTCTGTAAATTCACGTAATTTACGTTACCAAATTCTTATGCCCAAACAGATTAATTTTTCTTTCGTAGGAAACTCAATTTTCGATGAATATACTTTTCCACTTCTGTGTCTCAGCCTGTCAAAGACTACAACGGCCAATCACGTAAACCGCAATTGTATCGATCAGCAACAATGGCTCACGGAAAGAATATTGAATGATGACATCTTGTTTAAAATCTGAACCTGAGAAAGGTTGTACTTGTAAGAAATTTGATGATTCACTTCATTAACTCATTCAAGACAAACAACATCCGGACGTCATTCGTCTCGAATGAGTTAATCAAAGTTTCCTTTTGTTGTTGTTGTTGCAGTTTTCACGTTTCGATTTGTACGTTTTCAATGAGAAAGAGTGTAATGCGAAACACCCTTCTCGCGTCGCAAAGGGAATAACTTACCAAAATGCTGTCTGTGCAGTAATATAGAGCTGACTTACTCAACTTAATTTCCGATGCAAGAATGGCAGGAGCTATGGAAAATAAAATACCAGCGAGCAAAAGTTACTTTTCCCTCTTCTGCATATAATTCTCCGAGATTTTCAAACATCTAAATCAGTGTTAATTTTTGTGATTTTTTTCAATAACCACTCTTGTTATGAAGACCAATCTTCAGAGATCAGGCAGCCAGCGACATTCTTCTGGTTCCCTTTTTCGTTGTACGGGAAAGAAAAAAATCCTTCTGAGGAAGTACCATGTTCCTATTGTGAAACACAAAGTATTATTTATTATGGATCAATATACTCGTAACGATTTATTCATTTTTCGCATATAGAGTAACACAAAAATTAAATAAGTTTCTATCTATCTATCTATCTATCTATCTATCTATCTATCTATCTATCTATCTATCTATCTATCTATCTATCTATCTATCTATCTATCTATCTATCTATCTATCTATCTATCTATCTATCTATCTTTCTATCTATCTATCTATCTATCTATCTATCTATCTATCGGGTCTGGTCTGGTCTGTTTGTCTGTCTGTCTATCCCGTAGTCTTGCCGTTGGGGCACCACCGATGACTTGGCAACCAGCTCCCTCCATTCCACTCTGTTCTCTGCCATTCTTAGTGTGTCGCTCAGCTTCAGTCCTGTCCATTTTGAGATATTGACCTCCCATCTTTTTCTCTGTCTTCCTCTCCTTCGCCCTCCTTGCACAGTGCCTTGCAGGATGATCTTGGCAAGCCCTGCTGATTGCGTGACATGCCCATACCACTTCAGTTGGCGTTTCTTCACAATGGCTATAGGGCCCGATGGCTTGCCTGATTCTGCTTCCCACCTCCTCGTTCGTGATGTAATCTCTATACAAAATGGCAAGCAGCCTTCGAAAACATCTTATTTCATTGGCTTGTATCCTCCTTTCGAGTTCTGCTGTGAGGGTCCATGACATAAAGGCATATAAGAACACTGAGATAACTAAGGAGCGCATCAGTCTAATCTTTTGGAGCAGAGTGTGATGTTTCTGTCCTTCCATATGGTCTTCAGTCTTGTCAGCGCTGTTGTTGTCTGCGCGATCCCGGACAGTATTTCTGGTTTTGATCCCTCGTCTGTCACTGGCCTTAGTCGCCTGCTCGGCGTTAAACCCAAATAACTAACTAACCCTCGTCTGTCACAGTGGCTCCTAAGTATTTGAATTTCTTAACTGTTTACCTTTTTTGGCCTCCAACCATGATTTCATTGCCTTTGCCTCTGGCGTTATTGGTCATATCCGCGCTGATTTCCATCCCAAACGCAATGGCTGTACTGTCCATATTTACCACCAGCTGAGCCAGCTCCTCCTCTGTTCCTGCAAGGCCATCAATGTCGTCCGCGACGCGCAAGTTCTTGATTGTTCTGCCTCCAATACTGAGAGTTCTTTCATGATCTTTCAGCGCGTCCGTCATGATTCTTTCCAGGAAGATGTTGAAAAGAGTAGGTGAGAGCAAGCAGCCTTGTCTGACTCCGACTGTTGTCCTAAACCAATTTCCTATTTTGCCGTTGAACCAGACTGCGCTAGTGGCCTTGTTGTAAAGGTTTTCTACTACTTTGATCAGGTTGGCATTGATATTGTACAGCTTCATGGTGGACTAAAGGGCTGCATGCCACACCCTGTCAAACACCTTCTTAAAATCTACAAAGACATGATAGAAGTCTTGCTGGTACTGGAAGTAACTCTCACATAGAACTCTCAGGTTGAAGATCTGCTCAGTTGTGCTGCGCCCTGGTCTGAAGCCTGCCTGTTCCTCAGCTATGATTTCCTCTGCCTGTTACTTCAGCCTGTTCAGTAGGATCTTTAACATGACTTTGCTTGGGTGGCATATAAGACTGATCGTGCGATGATTCTGGCATTGTTGTAAGTTGCCTTTTTTCGGGAGAGTTATTATAAGTCCATGGTGTGGGCCATTCCCCTGACTGCCAGATCTTATTGCAGATAGTTTCGTAAGGCGCTTATCATGTCTTCTCACCCTTCTTGGACTAGTTCTGCTGGGATGTTGTCTGCTCCTGCTGCCTTTCCTTTTTTTAGCGACTTTACGACAGTCTCTACTTCTTCTCGGAGGATGGGATAGTTGTCAGTGTTGGTCACTGGTGGGATGACAAGTATGCCTGGGTCCCCTGTAGCTCGGTACAAATATGAGCAGTACTCTGGTTTTCAATCAACCTCTCTTTTGCCTTTTTCATGCCTTTCTTATTATCCTAGTTAATTTCCCTGTATTGTTTAGCTCCTTCTAACTCTGACTTCTTTTTCTTTAATTCTCGACGCTTGTCACACAGATCAAGGATGTCAGCTGTAGCCCAAGGTTTCTTTGCTTGTCGGTGTTTGACAAGGATATCACTATCTGTTTGTGTTACAGCCCCTGCTTGTTGGCCTTCTTCAGGCGGAGTCGGAAGGTCATCATTATTAAGTCATGGTCGCTTCCAATGTCTGCTCCTGGAAAACTTCTAGTCTTGGTAATGTTCACACTGGTTTGGAAGCGTCTCTTCACCATGATGTAGTCAATTTGGTTATGGTGCTCTCCATTCGGGCTGTGCCATATCCACCTTCTGGATGCTTTGTGTGGGCCAAACGTGTTCAATAGCTTCAGATCATTTGCGGTGGCAAATTCCAGGAGCCTCAAGCCTTTGTCGTTGGTCTCTGCATTGCAGTAGCGTCCACATGTGCCTTTCCAATTCTTAATACCCCCCTCTCCTATTTTGGCATTCCAGTCTCCCTGCACCACAAGAATGTCTTTCTTGGGGGGTCTGGTCCAGGACTTCTTGCAGTTGGTCATAGAAGTCTTCTATTTCCTCATCGTCATAGTTTGTTGTTGGAGCGTAAACTTGTACAATGGTGATATTAAATGGGGTTACCCTCAAGCGTATGGTGATAAGCCTGCTGGAGACTGGCCGACAACTCATGGCAGTGTTCACGATGTTTTTGTGGACGAGAAATCCGACACCCTGTTCGTGTTTGTCATCTCTGCCACTGAAGAAATGACAAACACGAACAGGGTGCCTTGCAGGTTAGGTTTTGGATAACCAAAGGCTAGGGTGCTGACACGGTACCTGATTGGGCGTATGAACTTCCCTGATGAAGTCACCACCCAGGGCGAAGGAGTCCCATGAAGGTCTCATCGGCCACGTGTCCAGGACCAAGGCGAGCCACTAGTTATGTAGAGTTTCGGTTGTGGTCAACAGCCTGGAGAAGGATGGGCACCGCCAGGTTTATTTGCCCAAGACACACCACATGCAATGACAACCTTTCCTCAATCCATACCGGATCGGTCGTCGCCCGGAAAAAGGACCGCGCCTTCTGTCTTGCGCCAGGACAGAGGTGTCATAAGTGTGTTACTGGTGCACCATCAAAACTCCGCGCCAGAAACAACATCAGCATTGGCACTTGGAACGTCAGAACATGAAGAACACCTGGAAAGGTAGAGAAACTGACACACGAAATGAACAGATACAATTGGACCATCCTAGGACTTTGCGAATTGCGAAGTACGATGGAAGAACCTTGGGGAAACATCAACCCAGGAAAACCACAAACTGTACTACAGTTAAGTTTAGACGCTAAAATTACTGAAGATAAATGAATGCCTGTTTTGTTTTGACTATGTGAAAGGTTAACCATGTACTATGATGCCACTTATAGGCAGACCGGTAGTTGATCTTCATATGACCTCTCTCAATGTAGAGGGCAGCAGATCAAATACCCCCCCCCCCCCCCCCCCGCACCCGCACCCCCGCCCCCACCCCCCACATGGACAAAACATAGGTTTCACAAGAATTCTTCTGGCAACGCTTTCACAGTTGTGAATGCAAAATGATTTACTGTCTTTTGAATGAGTTGTTTTGAAGTGCAGAGCCGAGGCAGAGGGTCAGCGAAAATGTGCGGTAGCACGATGCACGTGAACCTTGAGACCACTGTTCTTGAATCCCGCATGTAATAGCCTAGGCCCTCAATCTTTTCAATAAGAACGTTTACAAACACCTGGAATAGTGCCTTAACCCCGAGCAAAGTATGGAAAAAAATCACACCAGATACTGGCAGCTCCTGCTCTTGTATAGTAATAAACTTGTGACAGTTATGAATGCAATACAGCGTACGAGATAAAGAGTGTACTGCCTCGTTTGCTGATTAACTCATTGTGTCCCAGGTACGAAATACCCACAATTTTAGAGTTGTCTTCTAAGGACTTGTTCAATAACATGTCCGTTGAAAGGTCCTGGTAAATCAAAGTAGCACAGTTGCAGTGCACCTGACTTGATCAGTGTTCAGGTCGTACTACATAGGCAATAGATTTCCCTGTCCCCCTTAACCCGCCCGTCAGGGCCGTCCATTATCACTTCGGTGCCGTGGACGTTAAACCCCGAACTAACCAACCATCATCATCGAATATTGTTTGCTTCCATTTGGAACACGCAAGGACAATCCATCAGACTACCAGCAACAAGTCCTCGGGCCGCAGCAGAAATGTGCACGACTGTGTGCGCGAATGTGGGATGACGTCTGCCCGAAGACCTTTTGCTACAGAGTGCAACAACACCGTGAACAACACTAAGATTTGTCATAGAAACAAGAACACCAAAACGTACAACAGCGGCAATTGACTCCGCCCGCCCAGTTTGTTTCTGAAATCTGTGTTCAATAAAGGCCCAAAAGCCACAGCTGTCCAAAGAACATGGACACAATGTGGTCTCATCAAGAGGCATAGACCCTCATGAGTCCCCGCAATTGCGGGGGCTCATGAGGCTCTATACCTCTTGCAGTTTTATGGTGTCCATTTTGTCGGCGGTTAAGGTGTTAAACACCGAGAACAGCAGCAGCTGCAGCAACAATAACAGCACAATCACAACAACGGCCAGTGCTCGTACCTTGCTAATCAAGCCGTGCAATGTGTTTATTTTTTTCTTTGAGCCATCCGGTGATGAAGGTGAGCCCCATTTGGATGGGGTTCATATTTTCAAGTCCAGACAGCCTCTCGTTCAAACGCGCCATCATCTGGGGGTGCTGCTGCATCATGAATCCGATGTTTGCCACGGCGTCCCTGTTCATAACAGAAATCAGAATAATCAGTTGCCGATAAAGGTGCTGTCTTGATAACAGTTAGTTGCGTGTGTTTGTGCAGTGTTCCCGAGAACGCACAGCTCGGTGTTTGAGAAGCACAGACATGGCGATCTCACGCAGAGAATTGTTGAAACTAAGTTAACTGCGCATGTTTTAGGATATTTGGGTCGCTAGCATATGTCAAAACGTCGTGAAGTGAAAGTAATTGTCATTGTTCCAAGCAAAGCTGCTTGGTTTGAGTACAAAGCTGCAAATAGTCATTCTCAGTTCACGCACCCCCAGCCGGGTCTGCCCTGGGTGGGGTTAACTACTTTTTAGTTCCCAGGGTCACCCTGGTCAGCCCCACAGGGTGGGTTTTCCTCTCTATTCTGGGGCATGTGTTTCTGTCTACCCCTGGTCCATTCACCTGTATTTTCCTTTTTTAATGAATCCCTACTGTCTGCGCTGTCTGTAGCTCTTGATATTGGATGTGTGTTGCTAAATGGACTTAGGTTTATTTAGCGTATTATATAGACCGGCTGGCGACATACATTCACCTCAATATTCTGTTTAGTTTTTATTTTCACAAGCAGTGCAGGTACGTCCTGAGAAAGTCTTGTTGCTGTCGGGACGTTAAGCAATGTACAACCAACCATTCTTCACGCTTCTTAGATATATATTGTCACTCTGTGACCCTCACTATTTTCAGCAGAGAGGCTAACTCAGAAAAAGCATCGATTATACCTGAGAGAAGACATTTCGGCCGTTGTGAACTTGTGTAAGTGAAGGTCAATGGAGTGTTGTTTGACCGGCGTCCGGTCAGTGTCATCCTGTGTTCTCTTCACAGACGCCAGTTCGGCCTGCAGTACTGGGATTGCCGCCGTGTACTGTTTTACTGTGAAGTCCATGTTTTCCACTGTCATCTTTAGCCACATATTTCAGATTCCAATTTAGAGATCTCTTTCGCGGTTTGAGTCGAGTGTGTCTGTGAGTGAATTGATTTTCCAGTGCTGGTAAGCGATCAAGACAGTCGCAAGTGCAAAAATCCAAACAGTAGCACTCGACATGTGTGCTGATAATCGTGAGAAACAGGCCATCTACATAGTATGAGATTGAGACTGGTCCAGAGCTTCTCACATACATTCTACAGCACGATTCAGAGAACTCAGTTTATCGTCTCGCTACCGTCTTTTGTTGTCAGTCAGATTTCTTAGAATTGATATCTCATTCTCGTGCCGCGTTTTGATTTTACCCAAGATGCCATGGCACGCGTTGTACAGTCGCGAACGCTCGAAGCGCTTGAGTGCTCGAACAAAAAACGATGCGTTTTATCAAGGTCTATTATAAGTATGCGAAAACGTCGAGGCCTAGTGTCGCGTGCGACGCGCGTTCAAACAGGTATTTTCCAAGTGTCTGTTTTAAGACAGGGTGTAGAGAGCACACTGGTACACCTATTGACAATAGCACCGCGGCACGCGCCAGATACACAGACAATTTTTTTTTCGTAATAAAATGTTTGTCTTATGACGTATTGGCATGTACACGTCATGTTATGTTCCAAGCATGCAATGTTGAAAGAATACTTTTGTTGTACAGAGCAGGAATTTGCGTGGTGTGTGAGATGTGTTTGTGTGCGGGCGTGGGGCGGGGAGAGGGGGGGGGGGACGGGGGCGGGGGGGGGGGGGGTCGGGGAGGGGGGCGAAACTGTGCATGTGGACATACTTATGGAAACAGTACATTTAACTTTTTAGGTGGGAGGGGACTGCACGTAATTTTCAATAGTCAGTACCTGCCTATCATAGTCCTCAGTAACGGCTATGTTTTGAGCTACGTTTAGTACCATGCAAAAATCTTACTGCAGTGCGAAAGGACAGTTGGTTGGCAAATACTAGCTTGGGAATGTGTCCTGCAGATGGCGGATTCATAGTATGACCAGGGGCCAGCTGCATCAGTGAGCTTAGTCCTGCATGCGCCAGCCACTACGCAAGGTGTTCCGCTAGCTTAGTCCTGCGCCAGCCACTAAGCAAGGTGCTCCGATATTGTGGAGCCATGATGTGTCACGTGAGCGTGCCGGCGTGTTGAGTTCACTAGTTCGCGGCGCTTTCAGCCGATTCGCAAATTGGGAAAAGCGCCTATATAGTAACCGGTATTATTATTATTATTATTATTATTATTATTATTATCTTTGTTAGTTGTTGTTATACTACCGCAGCCACACGCAAGGTGTTGTTGATGGAAGACGCAGCCAGACAAGAGTGTTTCCAGAAGAGTCTTTTATTTCTTGGTCATCGTGGGTCTAATAGGTTGGGCACAACCAACCTACTAGCATGGCATACTAAAATGGCGAAAATACCGGAGCTCGGTCTCTCGCTTCTCCGCTCCCTCTATCTATCTCTCTCTCTCTCTCTTCGTTGTGTGCTCTCTATCTATCTCGTTCTCTTCATTGTGCGAGCTCCCTCTCTATCTCGTTCCCTTCGTTGTGAGCTCTCTGGTTCTGGTGTTTCCCCCCACTATATATACCCGTTCTGGCCGAGGGCATCGCCCCTTTGTCTCAACCAGTCAAAGGGGCTATTACTGTCACCCATATTATTCCACATCTATCATGGTGGCCAGCGTCCTCTGACCCTATCTGTCAAAGGAGCTATTACTGTCGCCCATAATACCCCCCATCTGCTCTGGTGGATAGCGCCCTCTGATCCTAGCTGACCAGGGACCCATTACTGTCTCTCATAATTATTCCACATCTATTATGCTGGTCAGCGTCCTCTGATCCTAGCTATCAAAGGAACCCATTACTGTTTCTCATAATTATTCCACATCTATTATGGTGGTCAGCGTCCTCTGGTCTTAGCTGACCAGGAACTCATTACTGTCTCTCCTAATTATTCCACATCTATTATGGTGGTCGGCGTCCTCTGATCCTCGCTGACCAGTAACCCATTATTTATTCATTAGTCCCAGCTCCCAGTTCGCTACTGCCCGCCTCGGAACCGCTAAAGTGAGATTGATGTATTTCCACTCGCAATTATCATTCATTAGTCCCAGCTTAGTAGGGCCGGCCACTTGTCAACTCCACGCGAGCCCGTGGTACTAATTATACCCTCATTATTGTCATATCAAGGGAAATTATAAAATTACCCGACCGTGATATTGGTCGTATACACTTATAGTGTAATATTTCCTCCCAAACCTACCCGAAAAAAAAGGAATCTTAATTCACAAGATTCGCTTTTTTTTTTCCATTACACAATATTCAGACCACAAAATCATTTCAAACAATTAAACATGTTATCCACAAAATACATCATTTTTCGGAATGACCGCTTATTTAAATCGATCACTCCTTATTAAAAATTATTATTGTCCGGCGTAATCACGCCAATAAATGTTCACATCAAAATCGTCGACTCAGTTATGTCTTTGCACATGTGTTCGTTATTCTTTACGATTCTTCCTGGATCGCAACAGCGTTGATCCTTGGTTACCCCAACGACGGGTAAAACTTGACAACGTTCGAGGCGGGGAGTAACTGCACTCCTCCCTCCATCATCGGCGTAGAGTCCTTCGCTCTTGCGACGTCATTCACGTCTGCTGATTGCACAGCCGCCGAAATCAACGTAGGCACAGTGACCTCACGTTCACCCTTCCTGAGTCGTGATAGTATGGAGCCAAACCATGCGCTAGTTTTCTTCTTATATCGTATACACTCTACCCGAATTATGATCACTACAACTGTCCCTACGATAGAACCAATGATGATCTGTTTCCATATCGCCCATTCTTGTTTTGGTTTAACGAATCGCTCTGAAGTCGAGCAATTAGATGATCCATTGGCATTTCCTTAATTTCATCTAACTCTTTGGGCAAAGAGATGGGATCGTAGTCTGGTAAAGCGCTATGAAATGGTTTCCATAACGTTATATTGGAAAATGCATAGTTTTCCATCCATCCTATCAATTCGTCTTCCACCTGATACTGGCTCTCTTGTTGGTAGTAAGGGGTTAACATCAATCTATCACTAATAGCCGTACATGATTCATTGAGGCGGATTAGCGATAATGGTGGGTTGATTTGTTGGTACGTGACCCCTTTACCGTGACAACTAATACTCATCTTTAGTGGACTATGATTACTAATGACCCATAGCCCATCCATTATATACCGTGCCATAGGTAACACTGTACCCAACTTGACCTTTGTTTGGCAGTGTGTTGCAATTACGTCTGAATTGTTTAAAAACAGCGCCGTAACACAAAACTGATTAATGTTCATAGGATATATTGCACTTCGAATCGCACAGAATCCTATCAAGGGTTTGGAACAAGCTTCAAGTTCAGCTTCCGTAAGGAGCGCGAACCGCGTACGTTGCGCGTCTACTGCTATTGTTGTGGATTCTAAGTCATACTGAGCCGTCATTGATTCTGGCGCAGGCCGACCTGAATCTCCAGTTACTAGTGGTAACTTCATCAAGTTTTTGAAATACGACATTGTGATTAATATTTAAACCCTGCGCTAGCCCCAAATACTATCAGACTCAAGAAAAACTTCATCTTGTTGTCTGCAGTACAAGATATCACCAGAGACTTACACCACTGTCTCTGACAAAACTCAAATCATGCTTCATGATTTACACATTACAATAGTCCTCTCTCAGATACCGTCTGAGAGTCGCATTTCTAATTTTAAGCCTTCTTTGGCAGAAGAGTCAGTATCGCTTCAAGAATTTCCCTAACCCCATTAGTCTGTAAACTAGGCTGAATCGAACGATTGTCGTCGATCTCCCCATCATCAGAACTGTCTGATGTGCCCTTGTTACAACTAACGTTTACTGCTGAGAGAGATCCTTTCTCCCTTGTCTTTAGGCGCTTTCTTAACTCCATTAACGGAACGTCCTCCTCGGATGAAGAATTCTCACGCTCTTTTCGCACCCCCCTAGTCAGTCTGTCTCGTGCGTTCTCTTGCCCTACTGCATCGTCACTGTCGCTATCGGATGATTCTGGAGCTACAACCTGTGTGGCTTTACGTAATGTTCTCCCCCTGGCTTTTGGAATAGGCCACTCGCTAATTTTGGCTATCCGCAAGTGTTCAGCATGTGAACTGACCTCAGTGCCATCTAGTTGATGTCGTACCCTGAATGTGACAGGCGACAATTGTTCCACCACTCTATAGTGCGACCTCCACTTACTGTCTAACTTATTGTGTCTACGGTGATTACGAAGGTACACTGGGTCACCGACCTTAATCTCGACAGGCTGTACACCTCTATTAGCATACTTAGCCCCCTTCTTCTGTGCTTTCTTAATTCGCCGATACACCTGGGTGAAGGCCTTGTGTTGCTGCTCAAGCGCTATCTTGTAAAAATCTTCACCAGCGTATTTTCTTCGGGGTCTAAGGATGTTATCTAACGGTAGCACTGGGTCGCGACCGTACAGTAAAAAGAAAGGAGATTCCTGCGTAGTTTCCGAAACACAAACCCTATAAGCTGCTAGTACCTGGTTAATATGCACGTCCCATGTCGAAAAAATCCTCTTGTATCTTTTTGGACAGAATGTCGTTAAAAGTTCTGTGAAAACGTTCGACCTTAGCATTGGACTGTGGATGATAAAGACTGGTCGTGGACATGATCTATGTTCAGTTCTGCCAGCGTTTCTGCCATAACCCTATTCACATTCTCAGATCCATTGTCTGATACTATCTGCAATGGACAGCCATGTCTGGGTAGAATTTCTTCTACGAGCAGCTGTACCACTGACTGCGGCGTTTTATCTGGTACAGGGAACGCCTCTACCCAACCTGTCAGATGACAGATGAATGCTATGACATAGCGATTCCCGCTAAGGGAGCGGTCAAACGGACCTGCCAAGTCCAATGACAACTTAGCGAATGGGTATGGAGGAATGTCCATTTCCTGTACGGGGGCCCTTTTCTTTTGTAACACTCTAGACTGACAGATGGCACCACCCACTAACATATTCATACAGTTGTTTGTACATGTTAGGCCAGTAATACTTTCTGCTGACTGTGTCATGCGTCTTGTCTATCCCTAAATGACCATTTTCGTCATGGTACTGTCTGACTACGTACTCTACCAAGTGAGACGGAACATACAATCTGGCTACTGGTTCATCATCAGGATCAGACAAGAAATATAGGACATCCTCTATCAGCATGTACCTCCTATTGACTGTCATGGTTCCTTGTTCACTAATCAATAAGTCCTTTAAGCGCACTATTTCAGAATCCTTCTCCTGTTCCTCAATAATATCAAACCCTGGAAGATCAACTTTTTCCAGCTTCTCGTCACACCCTGCCCTTACTGTACAACTAGCAAACTGCTTGGGTGTGAATTGGTTGGAGTTTATGACTCCTATGACAAAAGCATTGTCATTGACCTCTCTGGTTAACTCTTCTTCTTCCTCATGCTCTGGCATGTGAGTACCACTCGGCATTCTGGACAGTAAGTCTGCCAAAACATTTTGGGGACCTGGGATATATTCAATCGTACAATTATATCCTGAAATGCCTAGGGCCCACATCTGCACCTTCTTATTCTGCATTGGTGAATTAAGCAAATACTTAAGAGGCATGTGATCCGTGCGGATTACAAACTCCGCATTATGCAAGTAGTGATTTAGCTTTTGAAGCGCATAATGGATCGCAAAAGCCTCTTTCTCTATTGTCGACCATTTCCTCTGACTGGTACTAAGTTTATGGGATAGAAAGTAAATAGGTCTTTCTACCTTTGAGTCTGGGGAAATGTCTGAATCCTCATCACATTTTTGCGCGAGACATGCCCCCACGCATGTGTCGCTGGCATCCGTGTAAAGGATGATGGACGCCGTGTATCTGGATAGGCTAACACTGGCGCTACGGCTAACGTCTCCTTCATCAAATCAAACGCTTTCTGGCATTCCTCTGTCCAACTGAATCTCGCATACTTTCGTGTCAGTGCTATGATTGGTTCAGCCATCTGGGAGAAATTAGGAATCATTTTCCTGTAAAACCCAATCATACCAATGAACGAACGGCACTCTCTGACACAGGTCGGAGCCGCCATAGCCCTAATGACTTTTACCTTTTCCTCATCCGGTTTTATCCCCTGGCTACTAATGACAAACCCTAAGTATTTGGTTTCTTCCTCAAAGAACTGACACTTCTTGAGTTTCAGCTTCAGGTCATGCTGTCTCAATCGATCAAAGACTGTCTGAAGGTGACACAGATGGTCTTCTGTTGTTTCTGAGAAGATCAAAATGTCATCGAGATAGGCACAGGCAAAACTTTCTAAACCGGCTAGCACGATATTCATAAGCATCATGAACAATCCCGGTGCTCCCACCAAACCAAAAGGCATTTTCGTGAATTCGAATAATCCCTTGTGGCATGCAAATGCTACTCTATCCCTACTCTCCTGATCCGCCATCTTGACCTGCCAGTATCCCGACTTAAGGTCCAGACTGGTAAAATACTTGGCCTTTCCAAGCAGTGACAAAATGTCATCTATCAGCGGTAGTGGGTACGATGTTTTCTTTGTAACCTCATTCAGTTTTCTAAAGTCAACACATAAACGTTTCGACCAATCCTTCTTGGATACAATCACTAAACTAAAAGACCATGGGGACTGAGAACGTCTTATCACACCTGCCTGTAACATCTCTTCTAGAGCCTTGTCAACAATCTCTCTGTCTTGAAGCGGGATTCTATACGGTTTTATCCTAATGGGAGGATGATCGCCGGTATCTAGTTTCATCGTGACAGTGTCAGTAGCCCCTAAATCAAGGTCGCTATTCGCGAACAAGTCTTGATTGTTCGTAATGAGCTCTGACACTACATCTTTCATCTTCTCCGGCGCAGTGACTTCCGTCAAGTCGACTGCCGATACCTGCCGATCAACCGACCCTATTTGTACTTCATGTACTTCCTGAACGGCTGTTACCTTTCCTACAACACAACCCCTTCTAACTCTATACGTCTTGTTTGTGTTGTTTACTATCAGTATGGGGTACGTCTGGTGATTATTTTGCCTGACTACCGTGCTTGTCACTAACAGTCCCGGTTCTTGTGCTATAAATCCCTTGTCTGTTTCCGAAATCTCTAAGAGTGTCTCTCTTGCAAAATACGGAGCATTCTTCATCCGTACCTGGAATACTTCTGCCGTCTGAGGTTTTATCACTTTCGTCTTAGTCACTCTGACCAAAGACGAAATGTGGATGTCCTGTTCCATAGGGCACATAAACACTTCCGACTCTGAGTTTCTTCAAGTCAAAATAAATCCTCACCCCGTTTTTGTCTAACCAGTTCATTTCCCAAAAATAAAGTTCCTGTTGAGCCCTGATACCACGTAGAACTTATGTTTAAACTTTTGCCCCGCTATCGTAAATTCTAATTCTGAACTCCCCAATACTTGTAAAGCTTCTCCACTAACTGACTGTAACGACATATCTCCCTTTCCTAACTTTGGCTTATGACTGAGTTTATCGTAAGCCCCCTTGCTAATCAAAGACACCTCTGCTCCCGTATCGATCAAGCTACGAAATCGTTGCTTCCCAATTTTGAACACTATGCACTTAGGACTACCCGCTACATTAATGCTAAACAACTGACTCTTTCTACTTTTCCGGTCCTGCGTAACGGCTTCGTGTGCCGCAGAACCTTCTAGTTTTCCTGCCTCGGCGGAAAACCTTCTTTGACCTTGTGGCCGTCTGTTTCCGGCCTTTCTACATTCCCGCTGAATGTGACCTCGTTCCCCACACTTCCAGCATTGAATCGGGGGGCGCATTGTTTGCTGACCAACCGCCCCTATCACTCGGCAATTTCTTGCCTGGTGCCCTACTCTCCGGCATTTAAAACAATTACGGTGACGAGCATGGTCTACTTCCATAGCCTCTTCTCCACCCCTAGCTGTCGTTCTCGGCTGACTAACTGGCCGATTGTTTATCGTGCGTAGCTCAAACCTATGGCGAAGGTTTTCCTCTTGCATGGCCACCTGCACGGCCCTATCTAATGTACTCGAGTTATCCCGCAGGACTTTCATCTTAAGAAAGTCGTGCGCCAATCCGTCAACAAAGAAATTTGTTAGTTGCCGTTGTACCACAGCAGCGCCCATCTGACTCGGGAAGGCTTCGCCGGCCAGAGTCATTAGTCGCTCTGCGTACAGAGGCACACTTTCCCTCGGGTTTTGTTTCACCCGCTGTAGCAACGCAAAAGCATGATTTTCATCGGCGATTTCGCCGAACCTTACGGTTAGCTGCCTTTTCAGTTCATCACAATCCCCTGCCGCTTCCGTTTGTAAGAATCGATGGATAAAATCGCTCACCACCCCCGAGCTTGCTTGATAAGCAATGACGGGGCGCCTGTTGAGGGCTTTTATTAGCACTGCATATTTCAGTGTCAATTTCTTTTATCCACTCCCTAAATTTGGTAGGCTTTCCGTCAAACGTTCCTACCATCTGCCCTATACTCTGGGCGTTAATCGCCTGACTCATTTCCTCTACTTTTTCGCCTAAAATCCTAAACACTTCCTCTGCCATTTTTGTTTCTTTTTAAATGTAACAACAACACAACCTTAGCTAACTGGTCTGGCTCCTATATAAGACTCAACAAGGGTTAAACGAAAAAGTCACTTACCCCGTGATCCTTTCGGCTGTTGGTCTTGAATGAGTCGCAGACGTCTCGTGGGCTCGAACTCTGTTTTTTTCTTGACGTGGGCTCGAACTCTGCTTTCCTTGAAGTGGGCTCGAACTCTACTTTTCTTGAAGTGGGCTCGAACTCTGCTTTTCCTTGACGTGGGCTCGAACTCTGCTTTTCCTTGACGTGGGCTCGAACTCTGCTTTTCCTTGACGTGGGCTCGAACTCTGCTTTTCTTGAAGTGGGCTCGAACTCTTCTCTTCTCTTCGAATTGTTGGCTTGCACTCTTCTCTTCTCTTTCTGGTCTGCTCTTCCACCCTTGCGTCGTTGGCTGTCGATTTGGTGCTGATAGTCTAGTTTTTCTGTTTCTTCTGTTTCTTCCCGTTCCGAGATCCTGGTCACGGCACCAAATAAGAAGATAAGGTAGTGTTATACTACCGCAGCCGCACGCAAGGTGTTGTTGATGGAAGACGCAGCCAGACAAGAGTGTTTCCAGAAGAGTCTTTTATTTCTTGGTCATTCGTGGGTCTAATAGGTTGGGCACAAACCAACCCTACTAGCATGGCATACTAAAATGGCGAAAATACCGGAGCTCGGTCTCTCGCTTCTCCGCTCCCTCTATCTATCTCTCTCTCTCTCTCTTCGTTGTGTGCTCTCTATCTATCTCGTTCTCTTCATTGTGCGAGCTCCCTCTCTATCTCGTTCCCTTCGTTGTGAGCTCTCTGGTTCTGGTGTTTCCCCCCACTATATATACCCGTTCTGGCCAAGGGCATCGCCCCTTTGTCTCAACCAGTCAAGGGGGCTATTACTGTCACCCATATTATTCCACATCTATCATGGTGGCCAGCGTCCCCTGACCCTATCTGTCAAAGGAGCTATTACTGTCGCCCATAATACCCCCCATCTGCTCTGGTGGATAGCGCTCTCTGATCCTAGCTGACCAGGGACCCATTACTGTCTCTCATAATTATTCCACATCTATTATGCTGGTCAGCGTCCTCTGATCCTAGCTATCAAAGGAACCCATTACTGTTTCTCATAATTATTCCACATCTATTATGGTGGTCAGCGTCCTCTGATCTTAGCTGACCAGGAACTCATTACTGTCTCTCCTAATTATTCCACATCTATTATGGTGGTCGGCGTCCTCTGATCCTCGCTGACCAGTAACCCATTATTTATTCATTAGTCCCAGCTCCCAGTTCGCTACTGCCCGCCTCGGGACCGCTAAAGTGAGATTGATGTATTTCCACTCGCAATTATCATTCATTAGTCCCAGCTTAGTAGGGCCGGCCACTTGTCAACTCCACGTGAGCCCGTGGTACTAATTATACCCTCGTTATTGTCATATCAAGGGAAATTATAAAATTACCCGACCGTGATATTGGTCGTATACACTTATAGTGTAACATTGTTTTGTGTGTGTGTGTGTGTGTGTGTGTGTGTGTGTGTGTGTGTGTGTGTG
>BTPG01000003.1:204070365-204223842 GCA_036245525.1 Semisulcospira habei | reverse complement strand
CAACCAACCTACTAGCATGGCATACTAAAATGGCGAAAATACCGGAGCTCGGTCTCTCGCTTCTCCGCTCCCTCTATCTATCTCTCTCTCTCTCTCTTCGTTGTGTGCTCTCTATCTATCTCGTTCTCTTCATTGTGCGAGCTCCCTCTCTATCTCGTTCCCTTCGTTGTGAGCTCTCTGGTTCTGGTGTTTCCCCCCACTATATATACCCGTTCTGGCCAAGGGCATCGCCCCTTTGTCTCAACCAGTCAAGGGGGCTATTACTGTCACCCATATTATTCCACATCTATCATGGTGGCCAGCGTCCCCTGACCCTATCTGTCAAAGGAGCTATTACTGTCGCCCATAATACCCCCCATCTGCTCTGGTGGATAGCGCTCTCTGATCCTAGCTGACCAGGGACCCATTACTGTCTCTCATAATTATTCCACATCTATTATGCTGGTCAGCGTCCTCTGATCCTAGCTATCAAAGGAACCCATTACTGTTTCTCATAATTATTCCACATCTATTATGGTGGTCAGCGTCCTCTGATCTTAGCTGACCAGGAACTCATTACTGTCTCTCCTAATTATTCCACATCTATTATGGTGGTCGGCGTCCTCTGATCCTCGCTGACCAGTAACCCATTATTTATTCATTAGTCCCAGCTCCCAGTTCGCTACTGCCCGCCTCGGGACCGCTAAAGTGAGATTGATGTATTTCCACTCGCAATTATCATTCATTAGTCCCAGCTTAGTAGGGCCGGCCACTTGTCAACTCCACGTGAGCCCGTGGTACTAATTATACCCTCGTTATTGTCATATCAAGGGAAATTATAAAATTACCCGACCGTGATATTGGTCGTATACACTTATAGTGTAACATTGTTTTGTGTGTGTGTGTGTGTGTGTGTGTGTGTGTGTGTGTGTGTGTGTGTGTGTGTGTGTGTGTGTGTGTGTGTGTGTGTGTGTGTGTGTGTTGGCATTTTCTTTGCATGAGTTCAGTCATAGACATAAGCGTGGTCGTTGCCAGTAATGACCAGATGCAATGTTCCGTTAATGACACACTTTTGCCATTGTTAATGTCCGCAGTTTACATAGTGTTTCTATATGTTGTGTGCGGACTTTTTCTGGCTACGTACGCGGCACAGCTTTTGGTCACTACTAAACTGAAGCTGTGCCGCGGCTGATGAAGCCAGAAAAAAAAGTCACGACCGATGTCGGATGTGTGTGGTTGAGTGACGCTGACTGAGTGACTTGTGTCGTAAGGTCCAGACTGCCGTGGCTGAGACCACACACAGCAGAACCTGACGAGCGACCACCCTCATGAGCGACCACCTGTCATTAAATACCATCATTTAGGTGGCTGTAGCCACCTCACCTAAATGATGGTATTTCAATGACAGGGGACATTACGAGTCCGAAATAGCTCAGGCGGTTAAACGTTGGAGCAGGAGAGCGAAGGGAATCGCCGGGTCGTGGGTTCGAATCCCGTCCCGGCCCCGGTAGCTGGACTCACAATCCAGGGGAAAAACGGATTTGTTCAATAGCATGTCCGTTGAAAGGTCCTGGTAAATCAAAGAGGCACAGTTGCAGTGCGCCTGAGTTGATCAGTGTTCAGGTCGTACTCCATAGGCAATAGATTTCCCTGTCCCCCATAACCCACCCGTCAGGGCCGTCCATGATCACCTCGGTGCTGTGGACGTTAAACCCGAACTAACCAACCAACCAACAGGTGACATTGTTTGCCCTTCAAGGCTTCTGTTTGCAGAGCATCTGTCTGTTAGGGCGACTTTTTTCTTGCAACAAAAAGGCGGTTGCTGGAGACAGGTTTAACTGTATTTCACTATCTTTTACCTTCCTTCTCAAGTCTGCGCATTGAGTTATATTATAAATATGAGAAATGCGCCATATAAATACTATGTGTTATTTATTATTATTAAGTTTCCCATGTTTCTCCCCACCCCGCGTCCACCCTCTTATTCTTACCAAGTAAGCGTGTATTAGTGCTTTATACGTGCACTGATATTAGTTACATAACACCCTTTAGTGTGGCATTATTCAATCATCTGTCGATTTTCTTTACGCATGACAACAGTCACTAACCTAACGAGCAGCATGATTCAGAGTCAGGGATCTTCCACTACAGTCATATCCGAGTACCCTACAGGCGTTTGAGAGGTCAGTCTGATCCCCATCGCCTCCACGCGAACCGCACAGGTTGACTAGTGCACTGCGGTGAAAGCACAGGTAAGGGACCCTGCAGCAGGAGATGGATTGATCATGATAATTCAAGGGTGGTGCCAGATGAGCTTGGCGCCTGAAGGCGCCAAGCTCATCTGGCACTACCCTTGAATTATCATGGTCAATCCACCTCCTGCAACTGTTTTGGGAAAAGCACGCATGGGGCTGGAAGGGTTAATCACTGTTCAACGAAAACCAAAATCTGTGTGCTTGTCGTTTCTAAGCGTGTTTCTTTCCGCTTTGCTGGTGAATTTTGTTTAAACTTTACGCTCGCTTGTCCGGGCGGATACGACACGAAAAAAGTACTTTTTGTTAAAAGCAGGTTTTTTTTTTTAATGTGGAAAATAATTAACTCATTGGAGACGTGCAACCTCCGGATACGCGGCTTATGCCGCGTATCGCGAATCGACACGGCTCCAATGAGTTAACATAACTCTTCCACAGAAGAGCCGCTTTCAGGGGACTTAAAAAGAGTTCTTAGATCTGTGGCAAAGCGCAAATCGCACTGACTTTCATACGTGTTTGTGTCAGTGTCTCCTGCTTCTGAGCAACAAGCAGAAATGGCAAGCATCAAGCTGATCTACTTTGACGGGCGTGGGCGCGGTGAGGCATCTCGTGACTCGTTTTGGCCGCTGGCGGAAAGAAGTATGAAGATTCCCGCGTACAGTCAAGTTTGCCAAATGGCCTGCTCAGAGCCCCAGTAAGTAGATTTCACTATACAATTGCCCTAACTCATTCAGCATGGCGCACGTCAGTATTTCCCAAATTTTGGAGGCGTCATCTAACGACTATGCACCTTTTGCAGGAGATGGGTCGACCATGATAATTGGTCGACCAGATTAGCGACTTGGCGCCGACAGGCGCCAAGCTAATCCGGCACTACCGGGGCCTTGAATTATCATGGTCGACCCATCTCATGCTGTAGTGCGTCAGGACTGAATGGGTTAAAATGTTTTACCATGTTGTTTTAGTCATGAAAATGGGAGCAATGTTTGTATTTAAATCTTGAAAAATCCAGTTTTCTGCGGTGTGATCTGTCTTTGATACGCCTTTCTCTCCCTTAGTGGTTATATTTTTCCCACGTAGTACTCGTTAGCTTATTTTGCGTGTACCTTTGGTCCGTACCAAGTCATTAGGCCAGCGGCGGTCTTTTTCCTCCATGTCCGCCACTGACTCCACAGTGTTTCAAAAGATGCTTTTTTTTTTTTTTAATCTGCGCTAATGAACACACCTTTTCCAACTCGATTACCCCACCGATTAACATTGCGGAGGATTATGTTGTAGTTTTGCTGTGGTGCCTGGAATGTGTGTGTGTGTGTGTGTGTGTGTGTGTGTGTGTGTGTGTGTGTGTGTGTGTGTGTGTGTGTGTGTGTGTGTGTGTGTGTAATACTGTGTACAGTTTTTTTTAAAGAAGGGACTTTTTAGGACGGGTCGCGGTCTTGGCTTGACTTCGCGAACGAAGATTCTATAGGGCTTGCCCACGTCGTCTGCAGGCATTTTCGTGGCTGCGGAGGCCAATCCGGGACAGGCAGGTACGACCGCAGTGGCTGCAGGGGAAGGTCTGTTCAGGGTTCTGAGTTACGACAGCTCTGTTTTTTCTTCTGAGCCGCTTGTCCTTAAGGTTAGCTCTGCGAGAGTCCTCAAAGGAGACGGCTGCCTTGTGAATGGTGGAGCGCCAGGTGTCACGGTCCGCAGCAAGCGAAGACCACTGGCGGTGGTCGATTTGGCAGGCACTAAGTGACTTCTTGAGACCGTCTTTGTATCTCTTCTTTGGTGCCCCTCTGTCTCGGTGTCCAGTGGCGAGCTCGCCGAACAGAGTGATCTTGGGTAGGCGATGATCCTCCATCCTGGAGACGTGCCCCGCCCAGCGAAGCTGTGTCCGCAGCAGCAAAGCCTCGATGCTCACAGTTTCCGCCTGTTCAAGGACCTCGACGTTGGTGACATAGTCACTCCAGTGAATGCTGAGGATGGTACGCAGGCAGCGCTGGTGAAAGCGTTCGAGGAGTCGTAGTTGGCTGCGGTAGAGGGCCCAGGACTCGGAACCGTACAGCAGGGTGGTGAGGACGACAGCTCTGTACACGCTGATCTTGGTGCCTTTTTTCAGCTGTTGATTGTGCCACACCCGCTTGAATAGTCGCCCGAAAGCACTGTTCGCTTTTGCCAGCCTGTTGTCCAGCTCCTTGTCCAGCTTGGCGTCTGACGTGATGATGCAGCCAAGGTAGGTAAACTGGTGTACAGACTTCAGTTCGGACTCGCCGATGGTGATGTGGGGAGGGCGATGCTCTTCCTTGGGTGCCGGCTGATGAAGGACCTCTGTCTTTTTCAGACTGACCTCAAGTCCAAAGAGCTGGGCGGCATCTGCGAAGCAGGACGTAATGCGCTGCAAGGCTCTCTCTGTGTGTGCAACGAGGGCAGCGTCATCAGCAAAGAGCAGCTCACGAACCAGTTGGTCTAGGGTTTTCGTGTGGGCCTGCAGTCGTCTGAGGTTGAACAGGCTGCCATCGAGACGATACCTGATGTACACTGCGTCGTCGTCGTCGAGGTCCACTGTGGCCTGCTTCAACATCATGCTGAAGAAGATGGTGAAGAGGGTCGGTGCCAGCACGCAGCCTTGCTTCACGCCGTTGCGAATGGGGAATGGTTCTGAGAGGTCACTGTTTAGTCTGACCTGGCCTTGCTGGTCCTCGTGGAGCTGGACGATCATGTTGAGGAACTTTGGGGGACAGCCTAGTCGCTCCAGGATCTGCCACATACCTTGCCTGCTCACAGTGTCAAACGCTTTTGTTAGGTCGACAAACGTTACGTACAGCCCTTTGTTCTGCTCGCGGCACTTCTCCTGAAGCTGTCTCAGCACAAAGACCATGTCGGTGGTACTCCTGTTGGCTCTGAAGTCACACTGGCCCTCTGGGAGGTGGTCTTCAGCGATGGCAGGTACCAGCCGATTCAGGAGCAACCTTGCGAGAATTTTCCCGGCAATGGACAGCAGGGTAATTCCACGATAATTAGAGCAGGCAGACTTCTCTCCTTTGTTCTTGTACAGGGTGATGATGACTGCATCACGGAGATCCTTTGGTAGTGTTCCTTTTTCCCAGCAGCAGAGAAAGAGGTCGTGGAGCTTGTTGTGCAGTGCTGGGCCTCCATGTTTCCAGATCTCTGGCGGGATTCCGTCAATGCCTGCTGCTTTGCCACTCTTGAGCTGGTGGATGGCTGTGAGGGTCTCTTCGGCGGTGGGCGGTTCGTCCAATTCAACCTTTAGTGGAAGGTGTGGGATTTGAAGGATGACTGTTTCTTGAACAGTGCGCTCAGCGCCGAAGAGCTCCTGAAAGTATTCCGACCAGCGGTTCAAGATGGAGGTATTATCTGTGAGGAGTGCCTGTCCATCAGCGCTTCGCAGGGGACTTTGTACCAGGTGCCTAGGGCCATACACTGCTTTCAGTGCTTCGTAGAAGCCCCTGTAATCACCGTTGTCAGCGCAGAGCTGGGTCCTCTGTGCGAGTCTGGACCACCACTCGTTCTGGAGCTCTCTAAGCTTGAGCTGGAGACTGCTGCAGATGAGGCGGAAGGCAGACTTCTTCACAGGGCAGGAAGGCTGGGCTAGGTGGGCCTGGTGGGCGGCTCTTTTTTTTGCTAGAAGTTCCTGGATCTCTACGTCGTTTTCGTCAAACCAGTCTTTGTTCCTCTTTCTAGCAAAGCCCAAGACTTCCACAGAAGATTTTACAATAGCAGTTTTCAGTTGTTCCCAGAGTGTTTCAGGGGAGGAGTCTGCTGGATCAACTGTGTCTTTGAGCATGCGCTGTAAATCGGCCTGAAGGGCAGCTTTCTTGTCGTCACGCTGAAGGCTGGGAACATCAAGCTTTTTCTTGGGGGGGCCCCCTTTCTTGGGTTTCAGCTTGAGGCGAAGCCTGAGTTTGCAGCGAACAAGGCGGTGGTCAGTGTGGCACTCTGCGCTGGGCATCACTCTGGTGAGAAGGACGTCACTGCGGTCCCTCTGACGCACTAGGACATAGTCGATAAGGTGCCAGTGCTTGGAGCGAGGATGCATCCAGGTGGTCTTTCGACTGTCCTTTTGCTGGAAAGTAGTGTTGGTGATGACAAGTTGCTGTTCTGCACAGAGCTCCAACAGTAAGCGACCATTGTCATTGCAGTTCCCAACGCCATGCTTGCCGAGGACTCCTTTCCAGGCTTCAGAGTCTTGGCCCACTCTGGCGTTGAAGTCGCCAAGGATGATGACTTTGTCGTCTGCAGGGGTGCTCTGCAGGAGGCTGCGCAGGTCAGAGTAGAACTTGTCTTTTTCTGCAGGCTCTGCCAGGAGGGTTGGGGAGTACACACTGAGAAGGGTGACGTATTGCTGGTGTCTCAGTGGGAGGCGCATGGACATGATGCGGTCGGAGTGACCCGTTGGTAGGTTTTCCAACTTAGTCGCAATGTGGGTCTTCACCATGAAGCCCACGCCTGAGAGCCGTCTTTCTGATGCAGGCCTGCCTGACCAGTAGAGGGTGTAGCCAGCGCCAAGTTCTTGGAGGCTGCCTTCCTCCGGGAGGCGTACTTCGCTGAGCGCGGCGATGTCGATGTTTAACCTCCGCAATTCATGGGCAATGAGGGCGGAGCGACGTTCAGGGCGTCCGCTGTCTGCTATGTCGAGCATGGTTCGGATGTTCCAGCATGCTACGTTGAGTCCGGTCGTGGTCGTCATGAGAGTGGATCCATTGTTTTTTCTTGTTTTCTGACCGCATGAGAAGATGCCCGTTGACCGCGGCTAGCCAACTGGGTTACGAGGGGATGAGCTTTGGTTAGGCCACCTTTTCTAGGCCCCTCTCCGTGTGGAGCAAGCAGTGCTGTCCCTAGAGAAGGCTGCTTGGTCGTTCAGGGTGTGCCGAGTGACGTTGTCATCCCCATGTCAACATCAGGCGACCAATATCCTGAACCGCCTGCATGCAGGTTTGAGACTGCGGCTTCCAGTGACATCTTTCACCTGCCGTTTTGCCCCTTGCCCATCGCTACAGGACTTGGAAAGTTCAGTGTCATAGTCCGTGGGCGTTTCCTAAAGCCTGCGCGGTGGAGCTTTTTGGTGGAGTGCAGTGTGCGCAGTACTGGCCCCACCCTTTAAACCCTTGGTTCGTTTGCCATGGCCTAGCAAGCTGGGACGGTGGCATCGAGGTCCTCGGGTCGTAGGTTTTATATCAGACTGTCCTTGTCTTAGTCTCTGGCTCAAAAGCCTTCCCCGGAGACACGGGGGCTTTGATGTCAGGGGTTTCCTCCCTTAGCCTTTCCGCAGCCAAGCGGCCAAGCCTGCAAGGCAGCAGGGGACTCGTGGAGGGCGGGGTCGTCTATGTCCCGTGCAGATGTGAACATCTGCCCACTGCCCATACGGGTCGCGGTGGGGCGAATTTAAATAGCATGTCAGTCCATGATGTCAAAGGCGGGGAGGCCTAAACCTCTCACAATTAAAGTAAAAAGATTAAAAAAAAAATTACGTCTTGTCTACTAGTAGTTACGCTAACCTCGCTGCTGAACGTACATTTGGCGCGGCGAAGCGCCGTGTGTGCGTATGTATGTATGTATGTGCGTACGTATGTACGTGTGTGTGTGCGTATGTATGTAAACAAGAGAATCTCCGATATTTCTGTACACACAAGCTTGAAACTTGGCAAAATACTTTCTTAAGTGAGTGGCTAAGAAAGCCTCCGAGCATATTGTAAATGAATGTCTCATTTAAAGACCGTTCAGAATACGGGAAGTCGGTTGATCCAGATTAGAGTCCGTTATTTTTGACATATTTATTTGAAATTTTTGATATAGCTACTTTAGCCAGCTTTGTATCCTTTCAACCTTTTTAGTAAAAATCAATTCTTTTCAGAAAAAAATACAATACAATACAATACAATACAACTTTATAGTCAGTTCGAATCAAACCACGACAGAAGTTTGCCTTTTGGTTCGTCATAAAACAACAAAACGGCATGACACAAATAAACACTATAAGAGCATTCCATTTTGCCAATGAAGATAAGTAGCGGCTAATCTCTCTGTTTGTTTGTTTGTCTATTTTGACAAAGGGTATTTACCCGAAATATTAATAAATTGTGTTGTACCCGTCTTTTCTAAGCGTGTTTCTTTCTCCGTTGGGTACTTCTTTGCATATTACACGCTTGGCAGTCACCTTTTTGGTCTGGATTGAGAAAAAACAGTCTCCGATCTCCCGCAGGTGGGGTGGGGGGGGGGGGGGGGTATAAAATTTAGTTTAGTACTGACAGAACTAGCAGTACGCTATTTTCCAAAGCTGAAGCGTCATCTAATGACCGCAGTTGCAGAAGATGGATCGACCATGATAACTCAAGGGTAGCTTCAGATTACACAGGCACGAAGCTATTCTGGCACAACCCTTGAATGGTCGATCCATGGGCCAACAAATTAAACAGGCAACATGACAATAAGACCATTACGAAAAGAGAATGACCTGTCCTTTCTTGGGAAAGTGTGTGGTCCTGAAAAGGACCAATTAGTCTGGTGACGCCCAGGGTTACAGGGCTTACTTCTTGGCTGCCTTGGGCTTGGCAGTCTTTTTGGCAGGAGATTTCTTGGGCTTGGCAGCTTTGGGCTTGGCTGACTTTGCAGCCTTGGGCTTCTTGGCAGCAGCCTTCTTGGGAGTCTTGGGCTTCTTGGCAGCAGCAGCTTTGGGCTTCTTGGCAGCAGCCTTCTTGGGGCTTTTAGTTTTCTTGGTACCGGCAGCCTTGGGCTTCTTAGCTACCTTGGGTTTCTTGGCAGCTGCCTTGGGCTTCTTTGCCTTCTTGGGCTTGGCAGCTGCTATCTTCTTTTCACCCAGACGGAAAGAA
Source organism: Semisulcospira habei (assembly GCA_036245525.1). Taxonomy (NCBI): domain Eukaryota; kingdom Metazoa; phylum Mollusca; class Gastropoda; family Semisulcospiridae; genus Semisulcospira; species Semisulcospira habei. The sequence goes on along the minus strand of BTPG01000003.1, from coordinate 204,214,784 downwards.
CCGGCAGCACCAGTGCCCTTGGACTGCTTGAGGGTGCCGGCCTTGACTCCAGCCTTCAGGGCAGTCTTGAGGCGGGCGTTGATGGGCTTGAGGTCACTTCCCACTTTGTAGTTGGCCAAAATGTACTTGAGGATGGCCTGGCGAGAAGAACCACCACGCTCCTTCAAGCTCTGGACGGCAGCGGCGATCATGACGCTGTACTTGGGGTGAGCTGCAGGCTGAGCAGGCTTCTTGGGCTTGCTTGCCTTCTTGGGGGACTTGGCGGGAGCAGCAGGGGCAGCAACGGGAGCATCAACATCGGCCATGGCGACAGTAGAGTTGTAGCGAACGCTTGACACAAGAGAGAACACTCGGCAACTGCTCAGTAGACAGGCGAGAACGAGAATGAATCACCAGTGGTTTTCCGCGTTATATATTGACCGCGCGCGGGCCGCAAAGAAAGCAACGCCCGCTCGCACGCAAAATCAGCCCTCGCTCAGTCCCGAGACAGCGATTTTGTGTTTGTTGACATCCGTTTGCGCCTCAATAGCATTTGATATGTACACAAAGTATATTAACGTGATGCCTCATTAGAAAGATCAGAAGTTAAGCTTTCTTTCTATAAAAAGCGTTTAATTTTTACTTTCCTTGTCACTGATATATTAACAATTAAATGTTCACTAGAAGACCCGTTGAAAATCGTAAGCACCTAAAAATGCTTTCGTATTATAATTTCCGATATTAAGATAAGTGTATTTTTAACGGAGCTACTAAAGCAACATATTTCCTGTTTGGCTCATTTAGGTTTTTGGTTGTAAACGCCATGTCAAGGACGTTGTAACGGGTTTTCTGATGCGACTAAAACACAGGTTTCACATGCGACTGCCATTAAGAGTTCTCCTTCTCAATCCTTACTAAATTTTCTCTTCCTGATTTATCTACTACACTTACATAAGCACACAAACTGTCAATACTGTCACAATCTATGGGTACTTATTTCGAAGTTAATATCATGGTTGCAATTGTGCAAGTAAGTTTTGTGGGTATATTTGGGGTGCAAAATTGTCGATCAAAAACTCGCTTCGTCTGGCGAGATCGACATGTCAGAGTTGACATCTGCTCGACTTCACTCAGAACATTTAGGATTTGATAGACTAAAATTCACTTTTGTTCATCAGTTATAGAACAAACTTAATTTGAATTTAGCTCATGGTGTCTTTTCAGTGTTTTATTTGTGTGTTAAACTTTCGTTAATAGCTAATGAGGCCAGCATGATCGAGTTGGTTTTGCTTCGGCGGCGGAACTGGCTTCGTGGGCCGGTTGTGGATCTCTGCACAATACTATTTAATTTGACTCACATTGAGCGTTTTACCAAAGCTGTATGAACAGCCGAGCAACAACTTGTTATTTCCAAAATAGGAAAACAAAGGATTGTGCTTGCTGCGTGGCATATTTTGGCGCTACATTCGACATGTTTGCGAGCCTCATCGGGCCGCCTTTAATAATGGCGGGCTCTTTGCTTTCCGGCATACAAAGACTGGGGTTTTCGTTACAAAATGTGCGAAAATATTGCGTCATAAAACTATTAACATACATACATCAAACACATTTTAATATGCATTTGTGAATTTCTGTTTCAGATGGAAGCAATGTGTGGTAAAGTAGTGCCTGCCCCAAAAATAAAACCTATCCGTATGCACGACTGACTGTCAAATTTTTGCAAATGGCGGCCCGGGCCTTCACTGAGCCGCCGTCTAAACACTAGTCTCCCGTCACATCAAATTTGGTTTATCATAACTTTTACTACACGGGTGAACAAGTAAAATGGTTGTATCAAATCAGTAGTCAGTTAAACTGATGCACTAACTGTGTCTGTTAGGTGGTGTAGTTCGTGTTAATGAATGTTTTATATTTGGCCATGCAGTCACTGACACTGCGACTGCCAACCATGGTGTAGACCTATGCCTGCTATCGGCAGTACCGGGCGAGCTCCGGCACTCGGCCGAGTCCGCAGTCAGTGTTGTGATAGCTCGTAGACCAAGCGCGTTCAGTTCCAGCGCCCCCCCCCCCCTCACCCTCCCCCCGGCCCCCCCTCCCCCCCCCCCCCCCAAGTAAAAACAACAACAACAACTTGAAACAAAGCAAAAAAAAAGTACATAGAGCATTCCTTCCGGTACCGGCGGGGTCAGTCACTTATAGTTCAGTGTGACCGCCGGGTTTTCAGGCACTCAGTAACTGACGGTGGCCCGCCGGCGGCCGAACTACCCGGGGGGGGGGGGGGGGGGGGGGGGAGGGGGAGGGAAGGGGAGGAGGGAGGGGGAGGAGGGGGGCAAGAAGGCACATACGCGTCATTGATTTGTCAAACGTCATTTGTCATGACGTAAGTTTCAGTTTTTACGTAATTTTATATTTTACGTGATATGTTACACTACCGCAGCCACACGCAAGGTGTTGTAGATGGAAGACGCAGCCAGACAAGAGTGTTTCCAGAAGAGTCTTTTATTTCTTGGTCATCGTGGGTCTAATAGGTTGGGCACAACCAACCTACTAGCATGGCATACTGAAATGGCCAAAATACCGGAGCTCGGTCTCTCGCTTCTCAGCTCCCTCTATCTATCTATCTATCTCACTCTCTTCGTTGTGTACTCTCTATCTATCTCGTTCCCTTCATTGTGCGAGCTCCCTCTCTATCTCGTTCCCTTCGTTGTGAGCTCTCTCCATCTATCTTGTTCCCTTCGTTGTGAGCTCTCTCCATCTATCTAGTCCCCCTCGTTGTGAGCTCTCCCCACTATATATACCCGTTCTGGCCGAGGGCATCGCCCCTTTGTCTCAACCAGTCAAAGGGGCTATTACTGTCACCCATATTATTCCACATCTATCATGGTGGCCAGCGTCCTCTGATCCTAGCTATCAAAGGAACTCATTACTGTCTCTCCTAATTATTCCACATCTATTATGGTGGCCAGCGTCCTCTGATCCTAGCTATCAAAGGAACCCATTACTGTCTCTCATAATTATTCCACATCTATTATGGTGGCCAGCGTCCTCTGATCTTAGCTGACCAGGGACCCATTACTGTCTCTCCTAATTATTCCACATCTATTATGGTGGCCAGCGTCCTCTGATCTTAGCTGACCAGGGACCCATTACTGTCTCTCCTAATTATTCCACATCTATTATGGTGGCCGGCGTCCTCTGATCTTAGCTGACCAGGAACTCATTACTGTCTCTCCTAATTATTCCACATCTATTATGGTGGTCGGCGTCCTCTGATCCTCGTTACTGCCCGCATTGGGACCGCTAAAGTGAGATTGATGTATTTCCACTCGCAATTATCATTCATTAGTCCCAGCTTAGTAGGGCCGGCCACTTGTCAACTCCACGTGAGCCCGTGGTAGCCAAAGTGGGCAGTGTCATAACCCTCTCCGTGCTCTGCCCGTGGTACTAATTATATTCTCGTTATTTTCATATCAAGGGAAATTATAAAATTACCCGACCGTGATATTGGTCGTATACACTTATAGTGTAACATTCCTCCCAAACCTACCCGAAAAAAAAGGAATCTTAATTCACAAGATTCGTTTTTTTTTTCCATTACACAATATTCAGACCACAAAATCATTTCAAACAATTAAACATATTATCCACAAAATACATCATTTTTCGGAATGACCGCTTATTTAAATCGATCACTCCTTATTAAAAATTATTATTGTCCGGCGTAATCACGCCAATAAATGTTCACATCAAAATCGTCGACTCAGTTATGTCTTTGCACATGTGTTCGTTATTCTTCACGATTCTTCCTGGATCGCAACAGCGTTGATCCTTGGTTACCCCAACGACGGGTAAAACTTGACAACGTTCGAGGTGGGGAGTAACTGCACTCCTCCCTCCATCATCAGCGTAGAGTCCTTCGCTCTTGCGACGTCATTCACGTCTGCTGATTGCACAGCCGCCGAAATCAACGTAGGCACAGTGACCTCACGTTCACCCTTCCTGAGTCGTGATAGCATGGAGCCAAACCATGCGCTAGTTTTCTTTTTATATCGTTTACACCCTACCCCAATTATGATCACTACAACTGTCCCTACGATAGAACCAATGATGATCTGTTTCCATATCACACATTCTTGTTTTGGCTTAACGAATTGCATGCTCTGAAGTCGAGCAATTAGATGATCCATTGGCATTTCCTTAATTTCATCTAACTCTTTGGACAAAGAGATGGGATCGTAGTCTGGTAAAGCGCTATGAAATGGTTTCCATAACGTTATATTGGAAAATGCATAGTTTTCCATCCATCCTATCAATTTGTCTTCCACCTGATACTGGCTCTCTTGTTGGTAGTAAGGGGTTAACATCAATCTATCACTAATAGCCGTACATGATTCATTGAGGCGGATTAGCGATAATGGTGGGTTGATTTGTTGGTACGTGACCCCTTTACCGTGACAACTAATACTCATCTTTAGTGGACTATGATTACTAATGACCCATAGCCCGTCCATTATATACCGTGCCATAGGTAACACTGTACCCAACTTGACCTTTGTTTGGCAGTGTGTTGCAATTACGTCTGAATTGTTTAAAAACAGCGCCGTAACACAAAACTGATTAATGTTCATAGGATATATTGCACTTCGAATCGCACAGAATCCTATCAAGGGTTTGGAACAAGCTTCAAGTTCAGCCTCCGTAAGGAACGCGAACCGCGTACGTTGCGCGTCTACTGCTATTGTTGTGGATTCTAAGTCATACTGAGCCGTCATTGATTCTGGCGCAGGCCGACCTGAATCTCCAGTTACTAGTGGTAACTTCATCAAGTTTTTGAAATACGACATTGTGATTAATATTTAAACCCTGCGCTAGCCCCAAATACTATCAGACTCAAGAAAAACTTCATCTTGTTGTTGTCTGCAGTACAAGATATCACCAGAGACTTACACCACTGTCTCTGACAAAACTCAAATCATGCTTCATGATTTACACATTACAATAGTCCTCTCCCAGATACCGTCTGAGAGTCGCATTTCTAATTTGAAGCCTTCTTTGGCAGAAGAGTCAGTATAGCTTCAAGAATTTCCCTAACCCCATCAGTCTGTAAACTAGGCTGAATCGAACGATTGTCGTCGATCTCCCCATCATCAGAACTGTCTGATGTGCCCTTGTTACAACTAACGTTTACTGCTGAGAGAAACCTTTTCTCTCTTGTCTTTAGGCGCTTTCTTAACTCCATTAACGGAACGTCCTCCTCGGATGAAGAATTCTCACGCTCTTTTCGCACCCCCCTAGTCAGTCTGTCTCGTGCGTTCTCTTGCCCTACTGCATCGTCACTGTCGCTATCGGATGATTCTGGAGCTACAACCTGTGTGGCTTTACGTAATGTTCTCCCCCTGGCTTTTGGAATAGGCCACTCGCTAATTTTGGCTATCCGCAAGTGTTCAGCGTGTGAACTGACCTCAGTGCCATCTAGTTGATGTCGTACCCTGAATGTGACAGGCGACAATTGTTCCACCACTCTATAGTGCGACCTCCACTTACTGTCTAACTTTTATTGTGTCTACGGTGATTACGAAGGTACACTGGATCACCGACCTTAATCTCGACAGGCTGTACACCTCTATTAGCATACTTAGCCCCCTTCTTCTGTGCTTTCTTAATTCGCCGATACACCTGGGTGAAGGCCTTGTGTTGCTGCTCAAGCGCTATCTTGTGAAAATCTTCACCAGCGTATTTTCTTCGGGGTCTAAGGATGTTATCTAACGGTAGCACTGGATCGCGACCGTACAGTAAAAAGAAAGGAGATTCCTGCGTAGTTTCCGAAACACAAACCCTATAAGCTGCTAGTACCTGGTTAATATGCACGTCCCAGGTCGAAAAATCCTCTTGTATCTTTTTGGACAGAATGTCGTTAAAGTTGAAGTTCTGTGAAAACGTTCGACTTTAGCATTGGACTGTGGATGATAAAGACTGGTCGTGACATGATCTATGTTCAGTTCTGCCAGCGTTTCTGCCATAACCCTATTCACATTCTCAGATCCATTGATACTATCTGCAATGGACAGCCATGTCTGGGTAGAATTTCTTCTACGAGCAGCTGTACCACTGACTGCGGCGTTTTATCTGGTACAGGGAACGCCTCTACCCAACCTGTCAGATGACAGATGAATGCTATGACATAGCGATTCCCGCTAAGGGAGCGGTCAAACGGACCTGCCAGGTCCAATGACAACTTAGCGAATGGGTATGGAGGAATGTCCATTTCCTGTACGGGGGCCCTTTTCTTTTGTAACACTCTAGACTGACAGATGACACACCCACTAACATATTCATACAGTTGTTTGTACATGTTAGGCCAGTAATACTTTCTACTGACTGTGTCATGAGTCTTGTCTATTCCTAAGTGACCATTTTCGTCATGGTACTGTCTGACTACGTACTCTACCAAGTGAGACGGAACATACAATCTGGCTACTGGTTCATCATCAGGATGAGACAAGAAATATAGAACATCCTCTATCAGCATGTATCTCCTATTGACTGTCATGGTTCCTTGTCCACTAATCAATAAGTCCTTTAAGCGCACTATTTCAGAATCCTTCTCCTGTTCCTCAATAATATTAAACCCTGGAAGATCAACTTTTTCCAGCTTCTCGTCACAACCTGCCCTTACTGTACAACTAGCGAACTGCTTGGGTGTGAATTGGTTGGAGTTTATGACTCCAATGACAAAAGCATTGTCATTGACCTCTCTGGTTACCTCTACTTCTCCCTCATGCTCTGGCATGTGAGTACCACTCGGCATTCTGGACAGTAAGTCTGCCAAAACATTTTGGGGACCTGGGATATATTCAATCGTACAATTATATCCCGAAATGCCTAGGGCCCACATCTGCACCTTCTTATTCTGCATTGGTGAATTAAGCAAATACTTAAGAGGCATGTGATCCGTGCGGATGACAAACTCCGCATTATGCAAATAGTGATTTAGCTTTTGCAGCGCATAATGGATCGCAAAAGCCTCTTTCTCTATTGTCGACCATTTCCTCTGACTGGTACTAAGTTTATGGGATAGAAAGTAAATAGGTCTTTCTACCTTTGAGCCTGGGGAAATGTCTGAATCCTCATCGCATTTTTGCGCGAGACATGCCCCCACGCATGTGTCGCTGGCATCCGTGTAAAGGATGTACGGACGCCGTGTATCTGGATAGGCTAACACTGGTGCTACGGCTAACGTCTCCTTCATCAAATCAAACGCTTTCTGGCATTCCTCTGTCCAACTGAATCTCGCATACTTTCGTGTCAGTGCTATGATTGGTTCAGCCATCTGGGAGAAATTAGGAATCATTTTCCTGTAAAACCCAATCATACCAATGAACGAACGGCACTCTCTGACACAGGTCGGAGCTGCCATAGCCCTAATGACTTTTACCTTTTCCTCATCCGGTTTTATCCCCTGGTTACTAATGACAAACCCTAAGTATTTGGTTTCTTCCTCAAAGAACTGACACTTCTTGAGTTTCAGCTTCAGGTCATGCTGTCTCAATCGATCAAAGACTGTCTGAAGGTGACACAGATGGTCTTCTATTGTTTCTGAGAAGATCAAAATGTCATCGAGATAGGCACAGGCAAAACCTTCTAAACCGGCTAGCACGATATTCATAAGCATCATGAACAATCCCGGTGCTCCCACCAAACCAAAAGGCATTTTCGTGAATTCGAATAATCCCTTGTGGCATGCAAATGCTACTCTATCCCTACTCTCCTGATCCGCCATCTTGACCTGCCAGTATCCGGACTTAAGGTCCAGACTGGTAAAATACTTGGCCTTTCCAAGCAGTGACAAAATGTCATCTATCAGCGGTAGTGGGTACGATGTTTTCTTTGTAACCTCATTCAGTTTTCTAAAGTCAACACATAAACGTTTCGACCCATCCTTCTTGGATACAATCACTAAACTAAAAGACCATGGGGACTGAGAACGTCTTATCACACCTGCCTGTAACATCTCTTCTAGAGCCTTGTCAACAATCTCTCTATCTTGAAGCGGGATTCTATACGGTTTTATCCTAATGGGAGGATGATCGCCGGTATCTAGTTTCATCGTGACAGTGTCAGTAGCCCCTAAATCAAGGTCGCTATTCGTGAACAAGTCTTGATTGTTCGTAATGAGCTCTGACACTACATCTTTCATCTTCTCCGGCGCAGTGACTTCCGTCAAGTCGACTGCCGATACCTGCCGATCAACCGACCCTATCTGTACTTCATGTACTTCTTGAACTGATGTTACCTTCCCTACAACACAACCCCTTCTAACTCTATACGTCTTGTTTGTGTTGTTTACTATCAGTATGGGATACGTCTGGTGATTATTTTGCCTGACTAGCGTGCTTGTCACTAACAGTCCCGGTTCTTGTGCTATAAATCCCTTGTCTGTTTCCGAAATCTCTAAGAGTGTCTCTCTTGCAAAATACGGAGCATTCTTCATCCGTACCTGGAATACTTCTGCCGTCTGAGGTTTTATCACTTTCGTCTTAGTCACTCTGACCAAAGACGAAATGTGGATGTCCTGTTCATAGGGCACATAAACACTTCCGATTCTGAGTTTCTTCAAGTCAAAATAAATCCTCACCCCGTTTTTGTCTAACCAGTCATTTCCCAAAATAAAGTTCCTGTTGAGCCCTGATACCACGTAGAACTTATGTTTAAACTTTTGCCCCGCTACCGTAAATTCTAATTCTGAACTCCCCAATACGTGTAAAGCTTCTCCACTAACTGACTGTAACGACACATCTCCCTTTCCTAACTTTGGCTTATGACTGAGTTTATCGTAAGCCCCCTTGCTAATCAAAGACACCTCTGCTCCCGTATCGATCAAGCTACGAAATCGTTGCTTCCCAATTTTGAACACTATGCACTTAGGACTACCCGCTACATTAATGCTAAACAACTGACTCTTTCTACTTTTCCGGTCCTGCGTAACGGCTTCGTGTGCCGCAGAACCTTCTAGTTTTCCTGCCTCGGCGGAAACCTTCTTTGACCTTGTGGCCGCCTGTTTCCGGCCTTTCTACATTTCCGCTGAATGTGACCTCGTTCCCTACACTTCCAGCATTGAATCGGGGGACGCATTGTTTGCTGACCAACCGTCCCTATCACTCGGCAATTTCGTGCCTGGTGCCCTACTCTTCCGCATTTAAAACAATTACGGTGACGAGCATGGTCTACTTCCATGGCCTCTTCTCCACCCCTAGCTGTCCCTCTCGGCTGACTAACTGGCCGATTGTTTATCGTGCGTAGCTCAAACCTATGGCGAAGGTTTTCCTCCTGCATGGCCACCTGCACGGCCCTATCTAACGTATTTGAGTTGTCCCTCAGGACTTTCATCTTAAGACAGTCGTGCGCCAATCCGTCAACAAAGAAATTTGTTAGTTGCCGTTGTACCACAGCAGCGCCCATCTGGCTCGGGAAGGCTTCGCCGGCCAGAGTCATTAGTCGCTCTGCGTACAGAGGCACACTTTCCCTTGGGTTTTGTTTCACCCGCTGTAGCAACGCAAGAGCATGATTTTCATCGGCGATTTCGCCGAACCTTACGGTTAGCTGCCTTTTCAGTTCATCCCAATCCCCTGCCGCTTCCGTTTGTAAGAATCGATGGATAAAATCACTCACCACCCCCGAGCTTGCTTGTTAAGCAATGACGGGGCGCCTGTTGAGGGCTTTTATTAGCACTGCATATTTGTCAATTTCTTTTATCCACTCCCTAAATTTGGTAGGCTTTCCGTCAAACGTTCCTACCATCTGCCCTATACTCTGGGCGTTAATCGCCTGACTCATTTCCTCTACTTTTTCGCCTAAAATCCTAAACACTTCCTCTGCCATTTTTGTTTCTTTTTAAATGTAACAACAACACAACTCTAGCTAACTGGTCTGGCTCCTCTACTGATAAGACTCAACAAGGGTTAAACGAAAAAAGTCACTTACCCCGTGATCCTTTCGGCTGTTGGTCTTGAATGAGTCGCAGACGTCTCGTGGGCTCGAACTCTGTTTTTTCCTTGACGTGGGCTCGAACTCTGCTTTTCTTGAAGTGGGCTCGAACTCTGCTTTTCTTGAAGTGGGCTCGAACTCTGCTTTTCCTTGACGTGGGCTCAAACTCTGCTTTTCCTTGACGTGGGCTCGAACTCTGCTTTTCTTGAAGTGGGCTCGAACTCTTCTCTTCTCTTCGGGTTGTTGGCTTGCACTCTTCTCTTCTCTTTCTGGTCTGCTCTTCCACCCTTGTGTCGTTGGCTGTCGATTTGGTGCTGATAGTCTAGTTTTTCTGTTTCTTCGTTCCTCTGTTTCTTCCCGTTCCGAGATCCTGGTCACGGCACCAAATAAGATGATAAGGTAGTGTTACACTACCGCAGCCACACGCAAGGTGTTGTAGATGGAAGACGCAGCCAGACAAGAGTGTTTCCAGAAGAGTCTTTTATTTCTTGGTCATCGTGGGTCTAGTAGGTTGGGCACAACCAACCTACTAGCATGGCATACTGAAATGGCCAAAATACCGGAGCTCGGTCTCTCGCTTCTCAGCTCCCTCTATCTATCTATCTATCTATCTCACTCTCTTCGTTGTGTACTCTCTATCTATCTCGTTCCCTTCATTGTGCGAGCTCCCTCTCTATCTCGTTCCCTTCGTTGTGAGCTCTCTCCATCTATCTTGTTCCCTTCGTTGTGAGCTCTCTCCATCTATCTAGTCCCCCTCGTTGTGAGCTCTCCCCACTATATATACCCGTTCTGGCCGAGGGCATCGCCCCTTTGTCTCAACCAGTCAAAGGGGCTATTACTGTCACCCATATTATTCCACATCTATCATGGTGGCCAGCGTCCTCTGATCCTAGCTATCAAAGGAACTCATTACTGTCTCTCCTAATTATTCCACATCTATTATGGTGGCCAGCGTCCTCTGATCCTAGCTATCAAAGGAACCCATTACTGTCTCTCATAATTATTCCACATCTATTATGGTGGCCAGCGTCCTCTGATCTTAGCTGACCAGGGACCCATTACTGTCTCTCCTAATTATTCCACATCTATTATGGTGGCCAGCGTCCTCTGATCTTAGCTGACCAGGGACCCATTACTGTCTCTCCTAATTATTCCACATCTATTATGGTGGCCGGCGTCCTCTGATCTTAGCTGACCAGGAACTCATTACTGTCTCTCCTAATTATTCCACATCTATTATGGTGGTCGGCGTCCTCTGATCCTCGCTACTGCCCGCATTGGGACCGCTAAAGTGAGATTGATGTATTTCCACTCGCAATTATCATTCATTAGTCCCAGCTTAGTAGGGCCGGCCACTTGTCAACTCCACGTGAGCCCGTGGTAGCCAAAGTGGGCCGTGTCATAACCCTCTCCGTGCTCTGCCCGTGGTACTAATTATATTCTCGTTATTTTCATATCAAGGGAAATTATAAAATTACCCGACCGTGATATTGGTCGTATACACTTATAGTGTAACAGATATGAGTTTCACTTTCGCTTCATAGGCTTGACTGAGAAAATGGTGACAAAACTAGAACTTCACGGTACAATTTCAGTCTTCCTATAATTTGTGTGAAAGCGGGTTGACTTTACCTAGCTACATGATATACTAAGTACACGTGTCACCTGCATGCTCTTCTGAAAGCGCGTCGATGTGTGTGTGTGTGTGTGTGTGTGTGTGTGTGTTAGTGCGTGCGTGCGCGCGCTCCGAACATCTCCAAGAGGCATAGATCGTCTTGCGCCTAGAGGGCACATGAGGATCTATTCCTCCTGGAGATGCGCAGCATGTTTATGTGTGTGTGTGTGTGTGTGTGTGTGTGTGTGTGTGTGTGTGAGAGAGAGAGAGAGAGAGAGAGAGAGAGAGAGAGAGAGAGAGAATGACGTCATGTTTAGAGTATTATGTCAGTGTCTGCGTGGTCACGGAGTTGCCTCTTTTACGTCACCGCCACTATCTGACTTTCCCAAGAAGCAAAGTATTTTTTTTAGTGCTTTAATTCTTTTCTGAAAAGAATTAATTTTTACTAAAGAAGTTGAAAGGATACAAAACTGGCTAACGAACTCATCTAATGTCTTTCTCCAAACTAGCTATATGCAAACGTTCATGTCAATGACCAAAAAATACGGGCTCTAATCTGGGTCAACCGACTTAATAATAATAATAATAATAATAATACATGGTATTTATATGGCGCATTTCTCATATTTATAATATAACTCAATGTGCAGGCGAAACGACACACACACACACACGCACACGCACGCACGCACGCACGCACACACACACACACACACACACACACACACACACACACACACACAGAGTCTGCAGGGGGGGGGGGGGTGTACAGAAAACCGTAGAGATTACACAAAAGTCTGCGAGAAAAGATAAGTTTTTAACTTTGCTTGAACTGCGTAAGGGGGGAGGCATTTCTCAGCTCAGTCCGTAAGGAATTCCAAATTAAAGGAGCAGTACATCTGAAAGAGCGTTCACCGGCAGATTTGAGATGGTACTTTGGAACTTTGAGAAGTTTCTCTCCCGATGAAAGCAGTGAGCGACTGAGAGGGCTGGTAAGTAATTAGACTGGAGGAAAGGTATGACGGAAGACTGCCATCAAAGTGGCGGTATGCAAGGCTCGCAATCTTAAACTGTATGCGGGATTGGATTGAAAGCCAGTGAAGGTCTTTCATTATAGGGGTTACGTGGTCTCGTTTTCGCCTGCGCTTCACAAGCCTTGCGCCGCGGCATTATTTTGAACTCGCTGAAGGCGGCTAATCTGCTCAGATGGAAGACCAAAAAGCAGAGAATTGCAGTAGTCAAGACGGCTCCTGACTAAAGCATTCACTAACTTCTTATAAACGGTTGTTTATGTCTTCAATGAGACATTAATTTACAAAATGCTCGGAGGCTCTCCGTAGCCATGGCCACCCACTTAAGAAAGTATTTCGCTATGTTTCAAACTTAAGAAAGTACGATTTCGCTTGTAAGATGTTTCAAACTTAAGAAAGTATTTCGCTTGTATCATATGTACAGAAATATCGGAGATTCTCTTGTTTACATACATACGCACATACATACATACGCACATACGGACCCGCCAAATGTAGGTTCAGCAGCGAGGTTAGCGTAACTAGACATGACATAATTTTTATCTTGTTACTTCAATTGCTAGAGGTTTAGCCTGCCCGCCTTTGACATCATGGACATGCTATTAAATTCGCCCCACCGCGAACCGTCTTAAAAAAAAGTCCCTTCTATAAATAGAAGGGACTTTAAAAAGACAAAATACAATTCAGTTTTTTTTCTCCAAAATGATAACAAAATGGGATAAACAGGCCATAACCCACAAAGTCCCTTCTATATGAGAGCTGTCCTCGCTGTCAATGGTCTCTACCTTTTGTCTTTGACCTGATTCTGATAGTGTTGAATTATCTCCTATTGAAAAGTCTCGCAGATCTGCCAATGCGTCAGTGAGTTCTATAAGGGGCGCAGGACATACGCGTCATTGATTTGTCAAACGCCATTTGTCATGACGTAAGTTTTAGTTGTTACGTAATTTTATATTTTACGTGATATGAGTTTCACTTTCGCTTCATAGACTTGAGAAAACGGTTACAAAACTAGAACTTCACGGTACAATTTCAGTCTTCCTATAATTTGTGTAAAAGCAGGTTGACTTTACCTAGCTACCTGATATACTAAGTACACGGGTCACCTGCATGCTCTTCTACTGACAAGCGCGTCGATGTGTGCGTGCGTGTTAGTGCGCGCGTGCTCCAAACATCTCCAAGAGGCTTAGATCTATTCCTCCTGGAGCTGCGCGCATGTTTGTGTGTTTGAGAGAGAGAGAGAGAGAGAGAGAGAGAGAGAGAGAGAGAGAGAGAGAGAGAGAGAGAGAGAGAGAGAGAGAGAGAGAGAGAGAGAGAGTTTTAAGGAAAAAGGTAGGTAACCGGTGTAGCAAAAAAGAGAAATAGTAGATTGATAGAACAGATTAAGTACGAGAAAAAAACAAATGAGAATGACAAACAGTGGGAATTTAAAGCACCACATTTGAAAGTGAATGTGTGAATAAACAGACAATAAGCCAAAAGAAAACCATGACAACAATCTGAGTTTGGCATTTTGAATTTTATGGATGAAAAAAGTTATAACATGCTTTTGTTTGGTGTTGAAAAACATCACTCTTTCTACTAGTCCTCAACAGCACGGTATCCAATGGTCACTAATAACACCAATTTAAATGCATTAAATGTACATTAAAGGGGCACACCTTCACCGATTTTCACAATTTCAGCAACAAAACCCTTTAACACTCATGGTGAATGTTGCCCTTCTTGAAAATATAAGATTACTACCCAAAAAAACTATTTTGATAGTATAATTTTTTTTATCAATAAATTCCATAATTTTGTTGTGATGCCCTGTGCTGCTAAAAATAGAGTGCCTTGATGACAAAACGGAGTCCACAACTTAACCTGACATCACATGAAACCAAATATTAGAATACTGAGGCAGTACGTGTTGCTATAAGGCCAGCAGCTCCACATGCAGTTGTGCCTACATCAAGTAGATCTAGATTCAGTATTACTAAAACATAAACAACATGCCCCCCCCCCCTCTCTTTCTCTCTCTCTCTCTCTCTCTCCCCCTCTCTCTCTCTTTCCCATTCCTCTACTTCACCCACCCACATCCATAAACAATAACAACAAAGCCTTCGAGTTGGGGCCCTTTAACCATCTTCAAAGAATAATAAAAAATTTAGGAACTACCGAAGCTCTGGGACTGTCACTACTAGTGTCAATGTCACTCATTTTGGAACACACTGTGGTTGACTCTGGTATTAATTAGGGGTTTCAGAAATGGCTGACAAAAAATCTAAACACAGGGTTATAAACTCGACTGATTTTCCTATCGACGTATGCGTAGAAAAAAATTCAGATTGCTAAATAAAGACACAAAAATCGTGATTTTCAAACGACGCGTAACACTAGCAAAGACATCGGTCATTGAAACGTTAGCAACCGGAAGTGAAAACAGATTGCAGCTGAAAACGAGGCTGTCGGTGAACTTATTTAGCGCGCTGAGTCAGTCAGCCGTCCATAGCTGTTGGGTCCTAGTTCAATTGTGAGAGGTTTAGCCTGCCCGCTATTGACATCATGGACACCGCGACCCGTCCTAAAAAGTCCCTTCTCTAACTACAAGGAACTTAACAAGAATGACAAAGCCCTTATGGCTCACGTGTACGACTGATCCAAAACGTTGATAAAGCTATAAATACTATCAAAACTGGCATTTTCACACATCTGTCACCTCTTGCGACCCTTGACGTTTTTTGCGGAGTTATCCAAATTAGTATGCACAGTTTCACCATCAGGTATCTCAGTACAAAGTTCGGGTTTAAAGTTGAATTTGAGAGAGAGAAAAATTGTGAAAATACGGCTGTTTTTGTTGTTGTTGAAAACCTATTTCTGGACCTCTTGTGACCGTTGACCGTCCCGAAGGGTTGCATCAGGTAAATTTGTACCAAGTCTGAAGTTAAAATAGTATTTGAGAAAAAAATTGTTTTTGAGAAAATATGGCTATTTTCACCTATTTCTGGACCTCCTGTGACCCTTCACCTTCACCTTTCCGAGGGGTCATCCAAATTAGTATGCATAGAAAGGTCTTACCATCATGTATCTCTGTACCAACACGGATCAAAAGTTTGGGTTTGAAGTTGAAAATACATGTAGTATTTGAAAAATACATTTTTTTGGGTGACATTATGGCAATTTTTTACCTATTTCTGGACCCTTTGTAAACTTGACCTTTGAAAGAGGTCACTGAAATTGGTATGTTTAGAAACTCTTGCCACAAAGTACCATTCAGCCAGGTTGAAGACTGTGGCTTGAATAGTCTCTGAGAAAATGACAATGCTAAAGTTTACAACCGATGAGAGACACTGGACAGACGACCACTGGCCCAATACATAAGACTCACTTTTGTTTATGTAACTGAGCCAAAAATCATGAACATAGCTTTGTAACTTTATTCAACAACACTCAAATTGAGTCAGAAAATATAACAGTTAAAAATATCACAGATTCAGAATTGAATTTTTACACTATACACACAATCAGCAGTAAAACGTATTTGAAAAGGCTACATATCTGTAAATCTAAATAAATCAAACAGCTCACAAATGTAAAATATACATTTAAAACTAGGAACTATTTAAAATGGGGACTGCACAAAAGAGTGTTAAGTAATATTTTACAAATATTACATTTTCACACATTTTAACACTATTTTCAAAATGTTAAAAGAATGCATCATAAAATAAACAATGAAATTAAAATTGTGTAATAACCAACAACACACACAGCTTCAATATACGACCAGTTCTGAAATAACAAAATTCTATTTAAAATGGGGACTGCACAAAAGAGTGTAAAGTAATATTTTACAAATATTACATTTTCACAGATTTTAACACTATTTTCAAAATGTTAAAAGAATGCATCATAAAATAAACAGTGAAATTAAAATTGTGTAATAACCAACAACACGCACAGCTTCAATATACGACCAGTTCTGAAATAACAGAATTCTAAGTGAAAAATAATGCTTGTTCAAGTGACACACAATGGAGGGGGGTTTTGGCCATGCACACAGGTACATTATTCAATTAATCCCCTTGTGTATGCAGCCTCTTGTCACCTTCACAATACCAGCAGCTGCTTGCACAAGAGGCTTAACCCCTTCACTGCCAGCTGACGCAGATTGTGTTTCTGAAATTAATTTGTTACATGCAATGTAACGCCAAAGAGCCCCAGCAGTCCTAGGAACATGGACACAGTGGTTTTAGCAAGAAGCATAGATCCTCATGAGCCCCTGCGTGCAGGGGCTCATGAGGATCTATGCCTCTTGCAGCTGAATCACATTTGCTTTCTCTCCACAGGGAAGAGGTTAAGAGATTCTGAGGAACCCCTATGATTTGTCCCATGTTCCACAAGGGCTTGCAAATTCTGAAGTTCTCTCATAACACCCAACTGCCGCAGTAAATCTTCGGTGTGTGAAATGTGTGCCGAGCTGTGATACTGGACCATACAGCTGCAAGGTTTAAACTTAAAAACCAGCCCACAGACAGATGCTACAACCATCAACAGATCATCTAATTATTCCAATCACCACACACAGACTGAAAATCTGACAATTCATTGTCCATTGCACCACAACAACTTTTGCAGGATATATTCCCCAGTGCATCTTTTGAAACACAGCAAAACTGTGTAGAGGGCCCACCCTTATGAGAGATCACCTGTCATTAAAGACCATCATTCAGGTGGCTACAGCCACAGTGACAGCTACAGCCACCTAAATGATGGCCTTTCATGACAAGTGACACTGTTTGCCCTTCAAGACTTTTTCTTGAGAGAGCGCCTGTCATTAAAGACCATCATTTAGGTGGCTACAGCCACAGTCACAGCTACAGCCACAGCTACCGCAACCTAAATGATGGTCTTTAATGACAGGTGACATTGTTTGCCCTTCAAGACTTTTTCTTGTGAGAGCGCCTGTCTTTTATGACCACCTTTTCTTGCAAGAAATGTGGTTGCTCCACACAGGTTCTACTGTAATCCAGAAGAGTCCCTCAGCCAGCCTCTTCCACCAGCAAGAGGCAAAGATTTTCACCAGCCTGTGAAGATGCAGGGAATCATGGGAACCTATGCCTCTTGCTGGCATTCACGCTGAAGGGGTCAGCTTAGCTATTCCGAGGCAAACGTTTACCCAGTGTGAATCTGTCTAGAGTGACCTAGCATTGATCCGCTCAGGTGTGAATCCATCCAAAGTAGAAGCTGACAGGTGCAAATCTACCCCGTGTCACTGGGCAATGTGATTTCATGCTGTTGCTGCACAAACTGATACACCTTCTTTGTTCTGTACTTACATCCCAAAGCATGATGTCACGTGCTCAGCACAAGAATGAGAAATCTGGGTGGAATAGTACTGGTGCAAATCTATTCTGGGTAGATTTACACCTGGGTGGAATCACATGGGGTAGATTTTTGCTAGACATAGAATCATGCTTGGTAAATTTACACCTCATTAGAGCAAAGTTGACCCCTTCAGCAACACTGACGGTCTCCATTTACATACTCATAAGGAGGACATCATCTTCCTTTAAGCCTAAGAGAACAGCCTTCTCTCTGTTTTGATTTACCACAGCATATGGACTACTTATGTGTGCGTTCAAAAATACATGCATGCACATAGAAATAACTTTTACTAATTGTACTGATTCTATTTCCAAGGTGACGTTATAACATGACCTTGGAAACGGGAATAATTCTATCCCCCAGTCAGTAATTAAAATTTATCAATCTGAATCAGGTCAAAGAAATGGCATGATAGGTAGGTAACTATACCAGCCCTATCCATCTGCTAATCCCAATGCGCAAAAGGCCATCGGGCTGACGTCGGCCGACTCTGGGTCGCGCACAGGCGTATGTGGGCCAACGGCGGTTGTTGTCGGCCCAATGGCCTTTGTTCGCTGGGATGACAGAGTCGCATGAGGTCAAGCAGCTGCAGATCGATGCACATGAAAAATGTATTTCACTTGCACAAGGATCAGTCTATCTCAACCAGCAAGAGACATAGACTACCATGAGCCCCTGCAGCATGAGAATCTATGTCTTTAGCTGGTTGAGAAAGGTCTGTATCGGCTTATTGGTTCCTCTGTTCAACACAGCGTTAACTCATCTGAGACATGCAGCATCTGGATACATGGCATAAAGCTGCGTATCACAACGCAGAATGTCTTGAATGTGTTAACCCTTTCGCTGTCAGCAGCAGTTTTGTCACGATTATTCCTGCAGGGTTAAGAGCGTGAAAAATTGCAATGTACACACATCACGTGCTTTGTACATGGATATGATGGCTTGATTGCAATGCCTATTGCTTGGATCAGAATGTGATTTGGTCATCTGATCTAATCACATGATTCTCCCTCCCTTAACCCATAACATCCTGAGGTTGAATTTTTGAAAATTTGCCTCTTGTCCTATGAAGGTTACATTAGAGTTTGGGAGATTGATCAACCATTTTAGTTCAAGGATGGTGCCAGAATAGCTTGGTGCCTCAGGCGCCAAGCTACTCTGGCACCACCCTTGAACTATCATAGTCAAATTTATTGCAAGCAAAAGTGTATCAGGATGAAAAGGGTTAAGAAGGCAGGGGAGGGGGGACATTCCAATGTATTCACATGCACAATTGACAATGTTATTAAATGCACTGCTTTCCATTCTTCTTTTGCACAGTCTCATCACTTGTCAATCCCTCCATACATGAAAACTCCATTGCCGACTGGTGGCCCCTTTCCGATGTACTTTGCTGGGTACGCATGTGGTCGTTGGCGTGTTGGCTGGAAGAGTGTGTGGCCGCCTCTATCCCAGTGTGACTTCTCGTGGGGTGCGAGTGGCATGCAGAGGACCAGTTTGTCAAGCATGTAGCCAGGCCAGAACATGGAGAAGTCTGGCATCTCGTTTCTTCCAGTGCTGGACAGCTGCTTGTAGCGCTTTGGAAGATGCCTGACAAAAGCGGAAAAAGAGGGAAAAATTTAACACATGTCAAATGCACAAATCTCAACAGTCATATCCTGACCTGTGACAGATTACCCTAGCCCTTATCATTCTGATACACCCATTGCTTGAAATACATTTGACTGATAGTTCAAGGGTGGTGCCAGAATAGCTTGGCGACTCTGGCGCCAAGCTATTCTGGCACCACCCTTGAACTAAAACAGTTGATCTATCTTCTAATCTGTAATGTAGCCTTCATAGGACAGTAAGCAAACAATGAGCAGACTCAGAATGTAATGGACTAGCAGACCTGGCTGTCTTCAACCTGACCGACTCAGCCATCACTATGATGAGGTAAACTGAAAATCCTCCACAGAGTTTCAAGACTCTTGCAGCCTGCAGGGGCGCATGAAACAATGTTTCTTGCAATATCCTAAAGGGCTAGCTGAGAGACCATCACGAAACTTGTAAAAAATAGATAGCATTGGTACTGTAATTGATGATCATTTATTTTAAAACCAGTAAATCAGAACATGAATTGTATCTGTTTCATAAGTTAACTCATTGTGCCCGCGATATGAAACACCCACATTTTGGAGTTATCCTTTGAGGACTGCATTACAATTAAGGAGACAGATCGACCATGATAGTTCAAGGGTGGTGGCAGAATAGCTTGGCGCCTGCAGGTGCCAAGCTATTCTGCCACCACCCTTGAACTATCATAGTCGAGCCATATCTTGCCATGGTGTGTCGCGGGCAGAATGAGTTAATGACTTGACAAGCAGATGTGGGTGGTAGAGCTGAGTTGCTTAGACAGGTGGTTGCCTTTAACAGGTGGCGGGCAGGACAGTGTACAAAACAAACAGTCTCAGCAGACCAACTATGTTTGGTCCTACTGTCTTCTCGTAGTTACTTTGATGACTGCGTGAGCTAGAGCAACACCAGTCTAAAGCGACTAGTTTCTGATAGTGCCTTGGGTGGTCGCCTCACACAGGTTTAACTGTACCATGATTCAGTGACATGATGTATTTAACAGGACATATCTACCTCATCCATAAAACGTGTACTTGCAAACTAGAGAAGCAAATATTAACCCCATTCATCCCCATGGCCGCATTTCCCAAATTTGGTGGTGTCACCTTACAACTATGTACCAGTTGCAGGAGATGGATGACTATGACAATTCAAGGGTAGTGCCAGATCAGCTTGGCGCCATCAGACGCCAAGCTGATCTGGCACTGCCCTTGAGTTATCATGGTCGATCCATCTTCTGCTGCAGTGTGTTGAGGCTAAATGAATTAATCTACTAAAACTGCTAATTTGTTTAACTTGTAGGCACACTCAAAACACACTCAAAATGTCTATATGAACACTGAAAATAATGAAAGTTGTTAGATAAAAATGTATAAACAAACATGTATAATCTCTTGTCTGCAGGGAAACATAATGAACTAAAAGAGGAAGCTGTGAACATCAATAATTAAGAAGAAATTGCAAAAAATAATTTGGAACCAAGCAAAGCTGCTACATGGCCAGTTCGCTGATTCCTGCAAAATAATCTGAACAAGAAATTAATGAAAAGCACATAATCGAAATAGTGTTAGTATTCACAGCCTGGAATATCTACAAAACTTAATCAGTTAACCCTTTTAACCCCAAGGTCCCATTTCTCAAATTTTGGAGGTGTTGCCTAATGACTGTACCAGTTGTAGGAAATGGTTTGATCATAATAATACAAGGGTACTCCCAGATGAGCTTGGCGCCTGAAGGCGCCAAGCTCATCTGGCACTACCCTTGAATTATCATGATCAATCTATCTCCTGCTGCAGGGTCACAGGGCTAAATAGGTTAAGACAGTTACAGTTTAAGCCTGCTGTGCACTGTGCATAGATGATTGTAATGTTTCCAAAGAAAATGCCCCAAAATCACCTACATATGGTCTACGCCAGACTACAATTGTGTTCTATGGCAGGCAATAAGTGAACATGTCTGATTTTGCGAAGTACTGTGCACACGGTATCAAATGTATACAAAAAGTCCAAAAACAGACCAGAAAATGAAAATGTTAACAACAGCAAATGTTGTGCTTAAAACTGCAATGGAACTTCATCTTGTAAAATAAATAAAGCATAATTTGGCTCTGTGATGAAGCTCTATGTCCACGCATAGAGTTCACAGAGGGTTTCTGCATTGTACTGAAGTGTCAGCAGTTTTTCAGGTGTAACCAGTAGCTTGTGCATTCAGGATTGCAGCGATTAGCACGGAGTTTTAGGGAGAGCTCAGTCTAACAGAGCTCTACAGTATTCAGTACGGGCTATTCTGTCATTGAGGGCGGACGTATGTGGATATGCTAGCTGTATTCCAAGGCTCTGAGACCCAGATTTTAGGTATGTTTTTATATGTATTATCGACAGCTACTGAGTTAATGGTAGTATGCGTTAGTAAGATTTAGTTCGGTTGTGTAGCGTTGATTTGGTTCAGTTATGTCGGTTTGGAATTGATTGAGATAGCCGGTGATTTTCCTATGTAGTTATTTACCGAGATGGATAACTAAGAAATGTGAGGTGTGTATGCCTAAGTCATTTATGAAGGTAGTACACGGTTGTGTTAAGTATAATCTTTTCCTATGTACGAAGCAATGTATGGCGCATGCGTCATGTTATAGTCTGTTTCAGTGTAGTGACCGAGTTATGGTGTTTTGTGAATCTAGTCTGTTTTATGAAGCACGAGTGTGTGAATGAACGTGTAGATTTATTTGTATCAGCCGGGTTACGTAATGTACCTCATATCATCCAATATGTGTGTGTTAAGCAAGTATTATGATATTAGAACTTTATTGTACAGAGTTTTTGTGCAGAGCAAGAGACGTGACGCCGAGACATCAGTCAACAGGGGCTGCCGCTGGAGGAATGTGTCATGAGGACAATCACGGCTCGGGAAGCGAAAGGCTTGATGCCAAGACATCAAAGTCAACAGAGGCTGTGCTAGAGGAGCGAGCCGAGAGGATGTCCACAGTTCGGGAAACATGGGACTGCTTCAGGGAACGCATGACACAAGAAACTACGCACCTAGATGTGAAGGAACGTGCGAACGATACACAACGATAACAGCAGTGAACAGGTTGCATAATGAGGACTTATACCTAACCTGGCTATTACTATATTGTGTGTGGATGTGAGAGTGATGTGGTAGTGTTGAGAATTGTGTATCTTGTAAAGAGTATTTTTCAGTTCACGTTTTTTTGTTAGTTTGTTTAGTAAAAGGAGCCACAGAGAAAAAGAAATGATGTTTTGCGTTTATACGGCACGAATGCGTCTGACTGAGAGTTAGCGTTGTGTATGTGCCCATTGCATTTGTGAGTCTGTGCGTGCGACCGGTTGAAAGTCTGCGTACGTTACAGGTCCAATAAAGAAAATATGTATAAAGTAAATACCTAATTATGCAATCAAAATGTGTAAGCACTGATAATAAAAAATTTTTTAAAAATAATTGAAGATCTAATGAACAAAAGAAAAAAAAGCAGAAAGATGAATGATTTAAATGGTGATCAGCTTACATTATATATTTTTAAAAAATGAAAACACATGAACTACACAATGCGTGTCAATGAACTTTTCAACATGTCCTCTGCATACCTCTGACCACTCAGCTTCCTATAATGCTCTGGCAGAACCCTGTTAGTTATAGAAACAATCATACAAATATGGAAACCTGGAGTCAGTTGCATGAGTGAACTTAGTCCTGCACCAGCCACTAAGCAAGGCGTTCTGCTATAGTGGAGCAATCTGCCTAGTGGGTGGCGCAGGACTAAGCTCATGCACTGCAACTTGCCTCTGTTGTACAAACACACAGCTGGTCTGTGATTTTGGAGCCAAATCATACAGTCATAATGTCCAAAATCCAAGACTAGCACACAATTATGATTACAATGCTTATAAACACCAAACCAAAATTAACCCCTTGACTGCTACTGATGATATCATTTGGTGGAAAAGACAAATAGTAATGTGCATTTTCAACCGAGCAGTATAGCCAGCATCCTGGAAGGAGTTAAAGAAAATGAAGTCAATAAAAGAAATGTTTAAACAAATTTATGTGTGCAATAATGAATCCATGAATCACAATAAGTTACACTTTAAAAAGTCTAATGAAGTAGATATCTAAATGCAATCAAAATGTGAAAGAATTGATGATCAAATTTTGAAGATAAAATGAGGACCACCCCCCCCCCCCCCCCCAAAAAAAAAAAAAAAAAAAAAAAAAAAAATGACCAAAAAAATAAAATGAAAGCAAGATGATTAAAATTGCTGTCAGTTTAGATCATAAAGAAATAATAATAAAAACAAAATGCAAACATGTGAACTGTATACACATGTGTCCATGAACTTTTCAACACGACCTCTGCACATCTCTCCAAAGTCAGCTTCCTATAATGCTGAGCCAGATCCCTGTTAGTTATTGTACAAGCATGAAACAATGTATAAAACATTCATACAAATATGGAAACCTGTACGCACATGCTGGTTTGTGATTTTGAAACTTAAAAATACAGTTGTAATGTTCAAAATCAAAGACTAGCACAAAATTGGAATTTCAGTGCTAATGGCTTCCCTACACGGAGAAACGAAATGCACAAGAAACGAAACATTTTCATTGCATCGAAATGCCTTTTCCGCACACGCAGAAACGCGGTGAAAATTCATTTCGCCTGGTACAGGGGAAGTAACTGTTCACTGACGCATGCTCTGGTTTGTATCGGTGGATATCGGGTCATATTTCTGACTACTGATGCTTAAAAACTAAACATATAAGACATGTGTGCCTTCACTTACACAATTAAAGTGAATTACCGACCATATCGAATAAACGTAAGCGCTTTTGAATGCGTAAACAAGGCTGGTTCAAGTGAATCGAGGATGCCGCCGTCTCGAAGCGATAGCTGCCATCTTGTAGGCGGCTTCGAAGAGCAGCCGATGAAAGTGGGGTTCAGAATACTGACCTAAAATCATATTTTGGTGGTACTTTAGTGATGATACTTGATAGATTCCATTTCGAAAATGATTTCTCCGCTTAAATCGTACAGAATTGTGCGTCACATCACGCAATTCTAGCCATAATAGACCTGACTCCACGGCATCGCTTTACCGTTGCAGTCCTCAGTGTTTGGGCTTGAATGACGTCAGATTGGGGTGTGACCGAGCGGACGGCGCTGATTGGGCGACGGGTAAAATGTTTCGGCAAAATGTTTCGCAAAATAGAGACAAGTTCTATTCCGTGAAATGTGTCGTTTCGCATTTCGTGAAACGGTGAAATGTTGGAGAAATGTCTGAAATGCGGACATTTCGACGAAATGTTTCGTTTCGTTTTTCCGTCTGAGGAAGCCTTAACCACCAAAACAGATTTCACAAACACAGTCTGCAACCAATGGCAGGGAAGACCCCCCCCCCCCCCCCCCACACACACACACACACACACACACAAACACCCTATCTCCATCCACAAGACACAAAAAAATGTTAATCTACTTACTTGGTATATCTATCGTATTCCTCAAACGACATCCAGCAATCTGACCTGCGGCGGATGAGAGCTCGACCTGTACTCAGGTTCTCCTTGGATGCCGTTGCCGCAACCTTGAAAGATGTAGAGAATTTTTACTATAAACAACTTTGCTCACAATAACTCCACAAGTAAAAAATGCTGGATACAACAGTGCTGCAGAAGATGTATCGACCATATTAATTCAAGGGTAGTGCCAGATTAGCTTGGTGCTTGATGGTGACAATTATTGAATTATCATGGTCGATCCATCTCCTGCTATAGCGTGTAATGGCTAAATATGTTAACACCATTTTGTGCATGCAGCCACAGGTACCTGTACTGTGAACAGAAACAGTGGCTAAACCCACAAGGGGGATAATTCCACGCCCACCTTAGACAGGGGAGGGTACATGTGTCTGCTGTCAATCAGGAGTGCCCCACTCTTGGACCGCTTTATCCTGTCTTTGAGTCGGATTTCGGGCGGTGTTTTCGGCTTCTTGGGCGGTTTGGCGAAATCCTCGTTAAGCCCGGCGAGGGGCCCTGTAGGTATCCTTAGGTGTTTCTTCAACTCATGGTGCGGGATTTCCGGAGGGTAGAGAAGCACTGAAAACAAAAAAGAAAGATAAATTTATCTTTTAATCGCAGACAGCTGAATCTAACAAATACTGGCTGGCACATATAACAAATCACTGTGGTGGTACATGTATGTCAATGTTTGTAACCCCTTCAGTGCCAGTGGATGAAAATTATGTTTCTGAAGTATTTCTTAATTCCGCACTAAGGAGCCCCAGCCTTACAAGAAGAATGAATACAAAGACTTAGTGGGTGTGAGCAAGAGGCACAGATCCTCATGAGCCCCCGCAATTGCGGGGGCTCATGAGGATCTATGCCTCTTGCAGCTGGATTGTGTTTATGGTTTTTTTCTCCTCAATGAAGGGGCTAAATGACTTCAATGTTGCCAAATTCTCTTTTCTTTTGCAAAGTAAGTGTACACAGGGGCCAGTGAAATTTATGCCTCTTGCTAGTATGGAGTGATCACATTTACATTGCTGGTCTGGGGGGTTAACTCATTCGTGACGAACGGCATCTGGTTAGTCTTGAATGAGTTAACTGTGTGACTAGTACTGTTACAAAAACACATGCTGCAGTGGTGGAGGGAGACCTGGGTGGCTTGGTGGTAGAGCGGTCGACTCTTGTCCGAAAAGTCCAGGGTTTAAATCCAGCTGGGGTCAAAATTTATTCAGACCTTTTTTCAGCGCCCTGTCTTTGAAATCACCTTCATGGTGGACAAAAGACATTAAGCCTTATACAGGTTTTTTTTTTCTTTTTCTTGCAGTTGTGAAGGGAAAAGGTAACTGCATACTGCTTAGGCTGTCCTCACTGTCAAAGGGCACTACTGACTGCCGAGGATCTGATTCAAATATATATATAGAATCAACTCCTATTGCTAATGTATTTGCACAGCACTCAGTGACTCCCCTTGGTATGTTTACATTGTGTGATGGTGATAAGATACTAATAACCACTTTACCACAAACATGCACACACGCCGCACAACATGAAAATGTACCCACCTCTGTCAAGTAACTGAGGAGTTAGGATGATCCCGTTCTGTTGACACAGCCGCACTGCAGAGAAGTACTCGCGCAGCGCATTGCGTCGGAATTTGTCCAGTAGTGCCCCAGCCTCGCCCTCCATCGTGGACACCATACAGTGGTTGTCTACCCCTTTGTGGCCAACGCGAATCACACCTGGGGTCTCATCGTGTGCACCTTTCTTGTTTGACCAAGGCTGCATGTAAAAAAAAACCAACAATGATCTTACTGTAACTCATTTAACTCATTCAACCCCACGCACGTATTTCCCAAATTTTGGAGGCGTCATAATAATAACGGTATTATATAGGCGCTTTTTCTCAATTTTTCTTTTTGCGAATCGACTCAAAGCGCCGCGAACTGAGAACCCAACACGCACACTCGCATGACACACACAGATTTTACTCTGGAGACAAACACAGAACAAGACAGACACAGGACATTTGCGTGGTGCGAAGGATCAGCTCAGCTACTGAAGTTTCAGAAATTTGGATCGCTTGTATTTTAAATTTTGTGGCCTGAGACCGGTACCAAAGTGGGGAGGGGGGGTGGAAAAACCAGAGTACCCAGAGAAAGAACCCCCTGACGGTCCGCCCGCGTTAACGGTAACACTTACTAGAGGATAAAAGTCCGACGCCGGTACCTGTTTTCAAACCTCGCACCTTTAGCATTGGTGGCAGGCTCCTTAACCACTGCGCCAAGGCCCATCATCTAACGACTATGCACCAGTTGCAGGAGATGGATTGACCATGATAATTCAAGGGTAGTGCCAGATTAGCTTGGCGCCTGTTGGCGCTAAGCTAATCTGGCACTAACTGTCAATTATCATGGTTGATCCATCTCCTGCTGCAGTGCGTCAGGGCTGAATGGGTTAACCCCACAGCCGCATTTCCCAAATTTTGGAGGTGTCATCTAACCACCATGTACCAGTTGCAGGAGATGAATAGATCATAGTAATTCAAGGGTAGCGCCAGATTAGTTTGGCACCTGATGGCGCCAAACTAATCTGACTCTAACCTTGAATTATCATGGTTGATCCATCTCTTTCTGTAGGACGTTGGGGTTAAATGGCCTAATTTAAATTTATACCATGACCTGTAATAGTACCGGTGGCTGCATGCTCAAGGGGGTTAACTTTAGCTGTTTGATTGACGGATGCATACATAAGGGAGTTAAAGTCCTTAATATCCCTTAACCCCGTAAGCAAAGATCCTCAGGCCCACATTGGCTGCAGTGGGCCTGCGCATGGCTGTTCGCGGGTCCACTGCAGCCATCGTGGGCCCACGGGCGTTTTGCTACTGGGGAAAATGTAATCTACTGGACCTTCTGGTACAAAACAAACTCGCCCAATTGTTTGCTTTCGCTCTCTCTAGAACGGCTCTGTCATGTTTCCTCAGCTCCACCATCTCTTCATCTGATGACGCAATTCGGCACTCTTCTCGCAGGTCTGTCGGGGGGACCTCCAGAGAGTTTGGTGTGCTGGAGGAGCTGCGAGACTGTGCTGCGGAGCCTGCCTGACTGTGTAAAGCAGAGCCTGACCTGCTGCGTGATGCGGAGCCAACCTGACTGCGAGCAGCGGAGCCACCTCTTGAGCGCACTGCGGATCCTGAGCGACTGAGTGAGACACTTTCAAAGGCAGAGTCGGTCCTTGATTTTTCCACCTGTATGAAAATTGTCATAATGATTAATCCTTTTCATCCTGATACGCTACTGTTGGAATTTAATTTTAGCATGATAGTTCAAGGGTGGTGCTAGAATAGCTTGGTGCCCCTGAGGCGCCAAGCTATTCTGGCACCACCCTTGAACTAACATGGTTAATCTATCTCCTAATCAATAATGTAGCCTTCATATGACAATAAGAAGATTTTACAACAATTAGCCTCAGGATTTAATGGGTTAATCGGTTGAGTTGTGCATTATGAACAGAAGTTATCCCTAAAGCAGAACTGTTTGGGAGGGGGAGGGGGGGGGGGGTGAGAGAATGGGTGTTGGGAAAATCCAAAACTAGACAAATTACCTGTGTTTCCACCTCCCCAACATCATCAGCAGTGACTTGTGCTCCATCCTCCATGTCCTGCCTGAACGTCTCTCTCTCCGGGCTGTTCATTCCCATCATGTTCTGGTTAAGGTTCAAATCATGACTGAAAGCTGCAAGATTAAGACATAATTACATGTACAGCAATAATCATGTTAATCACATACGCACGTCTTTTCACCAGTTTTAGAATGCAAATACCTGAAAGAAAAGTAACACTTGTTAGAAGACACAGGATCAAACTGGTAAACATCAGTTGTGGAGGCTGAAATACATGCCACACTATATTTAACCATACGGGAATTTATAATGCAGCTGCAGTTAAAGTTTGCTTACATCTCTGGTATAACACACATCCTCCCTGCT
This sequence comes from Semisulcospira habei, assembly GCA_036245525.1. Lineage (NCBI taxonomy): Eukaryota > Metazoa > Mollusca > Gastropoda > Semisulcospiridae > Semisulcospira > Semisulcospira habei. The sequence continues at coordinate 204,185,687 of BTPG01000003.1, read as the reverse complement.
TGCCCACTCACTCCCGCCTTGTTTGATTTTTCAAGGCTGACTACAGCTAACAGCATTTCATCAAGACAGTCTTAGACAGTGGACGATATTTGCCAAACAAGAGGCATAAATTCTCATAAGCCCCTGCTCAAGAAAATGTATGCCTCTTGCAAACGGACAAATCTCTCAAGCTGAATCCACCAATGATAACATTTATTACTATTCACTTACGAGATATTTTAGACAAGGCGCGTGTAACGGAACTCTGCTGTCCGCTTTCACGCCTGGTCGCACGTCTCTCCAAACGCAGTGCAGCCAGGCCCCGTGAAACCTCCGCATAGTTCAGATGCTCATCAAAGTCTTGGTCCAGCACCACCATTAGGTCCTCGATGTCCGATGTAGTCAGAGGAATCTTGTACTGAGAAATACATATGACAGCACTTGTGCTTTGATTTACTGTCTTACTGTAGCAAAAATGATGAGCAATTGTTGGTCGAAACAGCATAAAGAAGAGAAATGTCACAAAGCATTTTCGGTAGGACAAACCATTGCAGAAATGAGAATGGCCTATGAGAAGACTGTTAGAACACTAATCAATAATTCATGATGGTCAAAATGTTACATTAGAATGATCTGACGAACAAAACTTTAAGCACTATGAAAATCATTATAAACTGTTTTCCCCTTGAAACTTTTCCTCCTGGAAAACCTATGATCTTCCCTTAAAAAGTTCAGATCTAAAGAATAGTTCTGATCCTTGAGAATGACTCACCTGTCATATATTTCTAAATGTGCTCACCTGCTTGACAGCTCTGTGGAGTTCTTCTTTTGTCAAACGCCAGTCCTTGTTGTGATCAGCGTTTGTGAAGAGGTCAATTAGGCGCAGCTTGTTCTGAGCCAGAAATCGATCTAATGCCTGCAAGCCTGCTGGTACTGGCGCCTACAGTGTGAAGATAAGTAAGAATTCAATACTTGGGAGCCCAAGTAGCTACAGTCAAAATAGTTAATTAACAGACAGATTTGACCATGACAGGACATGGGTGGTGTCAGGCTAGCTTGGTGCCTATGGGTTGCTGACGGTTACAAGCTGTCCTGTCACTACCCTGGAACTATCTAGAGCACTCCATATTTCACGCTAACGTATCTGTCAGGCCTGAATGTTAACTCATTCGCGGCCAGCCGCATCCGGATGTTTGGTTTATGCTGCGCACCCAGATGCAGCTGGCTGCGGATGAGTTAACCCTTTTCATCCTGATACACTATTTCTTGAAATAAGTTTGACTTTGATAGTTCAAGGGTGGTGCCAGAATAGCTTGGCGCCTGACTTGAACTGAAATGGTTGATCTATCTCCTAATCTGCAATGTAGCCTTCATAAGACAATAAGATTTTTTTTTTAATAATTCAGTCTCAGGATGCAATGGGTTAATAAGAAATGTACTACCACTGCAGTCGATGGAGAAGACATCACTACAGTAACAGCACATGTATCTAAACGCATGTACCTTCTGCTTCTTCCCCGTGTTGTTTATAAATAATTATATTTCAAACAAATTTTGCTGGGTGAAAAAAAGTTGGAATGTCCAGAGACAAAGCCTGCTATGTGGCCCAAATGCCAGGAACAATCATCTCAGTGCATCCTATCACAGCTGGCACAAACTGGGATCGATTCCTGCTGCACATTTGTTAACACTGGTTTCGGTATATCAAGCAGCAAACCACTAGCTGAGTGGCTTTTCCTTCAACCAAAACTCACCTCATGATGACAGTAACAGTATGAAAATGTTAAAAGATGTGTTTGTTTTTACTCTTTAACCCTTTTAGCCCCATGGGTGAATTTTGGAAGTGTTACTTAACGACTATGCACCAGTTGCAGGAGGTGTGTTGACCATGATAATTCAAGGATAGTGCCAGATTAGCTTGGCGCCTTCAGGCGCCAAGCTATTCTGGCACTATCCTTGCATTATCACGGTCAATCAATCTCCTGCTGTAGGGTGTTGGGGCTAAATGGGTTAAAAGCATAAGAAATCTTTTAAATCCTGTGCATAAAGCAACTGATACTGTAAACAGTGCCAGTGGCTGCATGCACACAGGTGTTAATGTTACAAGACTTACATTGACATTTGGCACAACTGGGGCCTCTTTCACTTCTGGCACTGGTTCTGGCTCAGGGTCTGAAGGAGGCTTCCATGTGCGCTTGGCTCGCAGTTGACTTTCCACTCGCGTCTCAAGCTCCGTCTTGTCTGCTTTCCGTCGCAGCAGGTCTTCAGTTAGACCCATACTGTTGAGATTCCCACGCAAAGCTTGTCTCTCAGCCAACCATTTCTTGTAGCTTGCTTCCTTCTCACTTTGTTCCTGTATCAAGAGAGCAGAGAGATGTGCATTCATAAGCAATTAGGTGCACACACAAAAGCTTAAGCAAAGAAATAACATTAAAAATAATATATATCATATTTTAATGTAATTAACAATTGTATACATTTACACAAAAAGACTGAAATTTTGGAAACAAAATAGTTTAATAAATAATGCAACACATATAAATTTATACCATTACCAAATTCAAATAAGAAAACAAACATGAAACATGAAGCATCAGAACATTGAGCTGACAGGCTAATTCTTGAAACATATTTGTTGTGTATGCGCCAGTGTAAGGGAGGTTTAGTGTCAACATGAAGAGCTATAATTTCACTACTTGTTTCCAAGACAACATAAAACTTCATGAGCAAATGTGACCAACTCCAACTGAAAAGAACATAACTTTCCATGCAAAATGAAATATACTGTAAACAAAATAATGCATTTGCCACAATTACAGTTTACATACTGGATTGACAAGTGCACATGGTCTCTCATTCTTGAGTGGAAGTGAAACCTATTGATCAAATTTGTGTGTCAGATAAAAGTCACACATCCTATGTGCGCATCACATATTTTCCTACGTGACTGATGAACAAGATAATGGATTAAAAAAATAGAGCAATAAATAAGATAAGTTTATTGCCATATGTTTCCATGTAAAAAAAAAAACCACACAATAAAAACATTGGAATTTGTCACTAAGACTAAAATAACACACACACACACACACACACACACACACACACACACACACACACACACACACACACACACACAGAGTAAACTCTAAAATATGATTTTCATGCTAAATACTAAACAAATACTGGTATTAAACATGACGAATGGGCACGCCTCACTGATTCAGTTATAAGCTGACTGTACACATTCAAACAAGTTTGCATTCGCCGCTCGCGCTCTCTCCAATCGGTCCAGCTGATGAGAGAGCGCGAACAGCCAGAGGGAAAAAACTGTTGCAGAATCTGCTGGTCTTGGTACTGATGGACCTGTACCTATGCCCTGATGGTAAAAGTTGGAAAAGCTCATTGCCAGGGTGGATGAAATCACTTGAGATAAGACTTGCTCTACGTAAGAGACGCTGCTGGTACAGTGAGTCCACGCTAGGAAGATCTCTGCCTATGATTTTTGAAGCGGTCTTGACCACCCTGCTCAATCTGATTTTTTCTTTGGCCGTGATGGAACCATACCAAACCGTGATCGAAAAGGTGAGCACGCTCTCAATCACAGCTTGGTAAAATTGCATCAACATGTGGGCACTGAGACCGAAACTTTTCAGATGTTGCAGGAAGAGCAAGCGCTGCTGTGCTTTTTGGACGATGAGGCAAGTGTTTTCCTCCCACGTAAGGTCACATGACAGGGTAGTGCCAAGAAACTTAAAGTTCTGGACAGTTTCAATGATTTTACTATTGATCACAAGAGGGGGAGGGGGAGGGGACTGTTTCTTTCTAAAGTCCACAATCATTTTTTTTTTTTTTTGCCAGTGTGTAAATCAAGGTTGTTGTTATTACACCAGCTAATTAGAGTCTCAACCAGACTTCGGTAGGCGGATTCGTCTGAGTTTGTAAATGTAATGCACCTCTCCACTGTGGTGTCATCAGCAAATTTCAGAACTTAAGTACTGGCATGGCATGAAGCACAGTCATATGTAAACAGGGAGTAGAGCATAGGGGAGAGAATGCACCCCTGAGGCGTGCCCGTGGATACAATGAGGGTGGATGACACATTTTCACCAATTTTAACGACCTGTGGTCTCATCAACAGGAAATCGAGGGTCCAGAGGAACAATGCCTCTGGAACTCTGATTTGCTGGATCTTCTGGTACAGTTTGGATGGAATAATGGTGTTAAAAGCAGAGCTGTAATCAACAAATAAAATTCTGGCATAGGTGTTTGGGATTTCACGGTGTTGTAAAACATAAAACAAACCAAGTGACGCCACATCCTCCATGGAATGTTTTTCACGATACGCGAATTGAAAACAATCCAGCAGAGGATCGGTAAGTGACCTCATAAACCTGAGGACCAGGCGCTCGAGCGTCTTCATGACAACTGAGGTCAGAGCGACAGTCTATAGTCATTTAGAGAGGACACTTTAGATTTTTTTGGAACAGGAATGACGGTGGACCATTTGAAACACTGATGAACAATGCACTGAGAGAGAGAGAGACATGTTGAAAATGTCAGTAAAGATGCCCGAGAGCTGGTCCGAAGAGTTTCTGAGTAAGGGTGAAGAAATATTATTATACATATCAACAGAAAAATAATATAGACTTTGATTACATTTTTCATGACTACAGCTTGTGTAACAAGACTATAAATCCCTCAGTCTGAAGATGACAACCGAGTCCACCGCTGCAAGCAAGAGACATAAATTTTCATGAGCCCATGAGGCTGCAGGGGCTCATGATGATCTGTCAGTTGTAGAGGTATCTGGCTGGACGAGCTATCAAGAAGTATAATGCAATTTCTGCGACCTGATGCTGCATGATTTGGTAAATAACTATAATCAAACTCCAAAAGACCAGGTTTATGTTTGTTACCTTTTCTTGCTGCTCTTCCTCTGTTGGTGCCTTTGCTAGAGGTGTGACATGTCGAGGCTGATTGTTCAGTACTGGGGGCTGTGGGAATTCAGTCCTGTTCAAGTACATGCCAAGTTTGTGCTTTAGCGGTGTCTCCATTGGCGGAGCAATGATTGTACGCTTTCGACTGAGCGGGCCTCCAAAAATATTGACAGCAGCCTTGTAGTGTCTGACATGTGGGAGGTTGCGATGCTTGAACCCATCCAACCGTCTTTCAAATGGGATGTGATCCATGTTGTAGTGGTCGAAAAGTCGATCCAAGTCAAAGCTGATGTCTGCATTATGCAGGACATCTGCCCCACCCTTTCCTCCTCTTGGTGGCATGATGATGCCTGTATTAATTAACCACTACTAATACAAAATACTAATCTGATTGAATAAAACACTACATCCTCATCTGTCGTCACCACATCACTGCAATGTTCCTAATTGCGAAACCTGATTACAAATTTTTCGCCCTTGATATTGACTCTGAAACAAAGAAAAGTAAAAAGACAAATGGCCATCGGGCCGACGTTGGCCGTTGTTGGTCCGCGCACGGGTCAACAACGGTCAATGGACTTTTGCGCATTGGGTATGGTGTGTGAATAAACGAGACAAGAATCGTATCCAAATAGCCACTAAGCTACACTCCAACGACTGAAATTCAGAGCCCTCTGAAAAAAAAATATATATGGCGCGCCGACTTCTGTTCCTGTGAGGCGCAACAATGCACAAGCAAGCACAACAATTACTCCGTTGTCTTGAAAAGAAAACTAAACAATATCTCTCCAAAATGTCTGCACTTAAAAGTAAACCGTAAAAATGAGGGGAAGACTCACAGGAAAATTAATAAAAGACTGAGATTGAAACTCTCCGGATCCGGAAGTGTTGCTACAGAAAACAACGGTAGATCGCCATCTGCTTCCTGTGCGAAGGGAGGCTACTACTTCGAATGAGTCGCCTCCCGTCTAAAAGGTGGATCCCTAATGGCTCTGTAGGTGTGTTCCGCTTCAACTGAAGACTGCCGGACTTAAAGTCGCAACTGACCGTGTCGATCTGCTTTAAAAAGTCACTAGTGGACGCACGCAGTTATACAATAACAGTGTGTTTAGCGTTAGCCCGATTAGTGGCAGTTGACGCAGGCGCAGTTGACTGCAGAAACACTGAAAAGCAACTATGACTGACTTGTATTATACCTGTTCAGTCAGTCCTGCCGGCCGGCCACACTACCTTGCCGCCTCATTCTCCGGCTTCTTCAGCTGTATATACGCCCTCAATACAGAATTTGCGCTCTGCTGCCGACTCTCGAGTTTTACGTATCCCTCTTGTCAAAACAAAACAAAGTCGTTCGGTGAGAGTTGTTTGGAATGACTGCCACGCGAACCGTGAGATAGTGCGGGATTCGAGACTGAGAGGCATTCACTGAAGCGAGCCCCAAAGACCCATACTTGATTTTATTTCTGTCTGCCACAAATGACTTTGTCACACACCTATCATAACTCATGTTAAAGTCATCTCTATCTATGTTAGAAGTAGTGTGTGTGTGTGTGTGTGTGTGTGTGTGTGTGTGTGTGTGTGTGTGTGTGTGTGTGTGTGTGTGTGTGTGTCAGTGTCAGTGTGCCGTCATTGTGTGTGTGTGTGTGTGGGGGGGGGGTGGGTGGGTGTGGGTGTGTGTGTGTGTGTGTGTATGAATGCGAGTCAATGAGTCCATGAGCGTAGCACTTTTGAATGGTGACTTTATAGCTTGTTGACCGCAGAATGCGTTGTATGTTGTTTTTGTACTTCAGTTTTGTAAATTGTAAAGTTTTTGTAATTAGTTAGTTTTCGAGCGAAGTATCAGACTGGCTGGTCTCGTGACCGGATCCGGTGGGGCGGGAGCGGGAGACGGCTCTCGGCCCCTCTGGGGGGTTCCCCGGGTACCTCCCGGGTTGTGTGGGCGCGCAACGGGTGAGTGGGCTGGAATTGAGCTAGTAGTAGACATTTCCCCCTGCTGCCTTGCAGGCCTGGCCGCTTGGCTGCGGAAAGGCTAAGGGAGGAAACCCCTGACATCAAAGTCCCCGTGTCTCCGGGGAAGGCTTTTGAGCCAGAGACTAAGACAAGGACAGTCTGATATAAAACCTACGACCCGAGGACCTCGATGCCACCGTCCCAGCTTGCTAGGCCATGGCAAACGAACCAAGGGTTTAAAGGGTGGGGCCAGTACTGCGCACACTGCACTCCACCAAAAAGCTCCACCGCGCAGGCTTTAGGAAACGCCCACGGACTATGACACTGAACTTTCCAAGACCTGTAGCGATGGGCAAGGGGCAAAACGGCAGGTGAAAGATGTCACTGGAAGCCGCAGTCTCAAACCTGCATGCAGGCGGTTCAGGATATTGCCGGTCGCCTGATGTTGACCTGGGGATGACAACGTCACTCGGCACACCCTGAACGACCAAGCAGCCTTCTCTAGGGACAGCACTGCTTGCTCCACACGGAGAGGGGCCTAGAAAAGGTGGCCTAACCAAAGCTCATCCCCTCGTAACCCCAGTTGGCTAGCCGCGGTCAACGGGCATCTTCTCATGCGGTCAGAAAACAAGAAAAAACAATGGATCCACTCTCATGACGATCACGACCGGACTCAACGTAGCATGCTGGAACACAGCAGACAGCGGACGCCCTGAACGTCGCTCCGCCCTCATTGCCCATGAATTGCGGAGGTTAAACATCGACATCGCCGCGCTCAGCGAAGTACGCCTCCCGGAGGAAGGCAGCCTCCAAGAACTTGGCGCTGGCTACACCCTCTACTGGTCAGGCAGGCCTGCATCAGAAAGACGGCTCTCAGGCGTGGGCTTCATGGTGAAGACCCCCATTGCGACTAAGTTGGAAAACCTACCAACGGGTCACTCCGACCGCATCATGTCCATGCGCCTCCCACTGAGACACCAGCAATACGTCACCCTTCTCAGTGTGTACTCCCCAACCCTCCTGGCAGAGCCTGCAGAAAAAGACAAGTTCTACTCTGACCTCCGCAGCCTCCTGCAGAGCACCCCTGCAGACGACAAAGTCATCATCCTTGGCGACTTCAACGCCAGAGTGGGCCAGGACTCTGAAGCCTGGAAAGGAGTCCTCGGCAAGCATGGCGTTGGGAACTGCAATGACAATGGTCGCCTACTGTTGGAGCTCTGTGCAGAGCAGCAACTTGTCATCACCAACACTACTTTCCAGCAAAAGGACAGTCGAAAGACCACATGGATGCATCCTCGCTCCAAGCACTGGCACCTTATCGACTATGTCCTAGTGCGTTAGAGGGACCGCAGTGACGTCCTCCTCACCAGAGTGATGCCCAGCGCAGAGTGCCACACTGACCACCGCCTTGTTCGCTGCAAACTTAGGCTCCGCCTCAAGCTGAAACCCAAGAAAGGCCCCCCCCCCTCCCCCCCCCCAAGAAAAAGCTTGATGTTGCCAGCCTTCAGCGTGACGACAAGAAAGCTGCCCTTCAGGCCGATTTACAGCGCATGCTCAAAGACACAGTTGATCCAGCAGACTCCTCCCCTGAAACACTCTGGGAACAACTGAAAACTGCTATTGTAAAATCTTCTGTGGAAGTCTTGGGCTTTGCTAGAAAGAGGAACAAAGACTGGTTTGACAAAAACGACGTAGAGATCCAGGAACTTCTAGCAAAAAAAAAAAAAAAGAGCCGCCCACCAGGCCCACTGTAACGCACGCAGACTTGCCCACAGTCGCACGTACAGACTCTCACGCAACAGACGCATACACCGCCACTGACTCAGACGGGCGCATTCATGCGGTAAAACACAACACACGGGCTCCCTTTCTAAAGTGACTTTTATACAATAAAAGAAAAGAAACGCTTTAAAGACTATCAAACTATATACACTGCTCTACTATCACACACACACACACACACAAATCACAATATCTTTGCCAGGCTAGGTTTTAGTCTCTCATTGTCTCCAACCTGTTTGATGTTATTGCCTGGTTACGTTGGTCCTTCTCACGTCTAGGCGTGAAAGTCCTTCGTCGTACGCTTCTTCTTGCCGTCCTGTCTCTTTGGCACGGACGTCCTCGTTCTCGTACGGTAGCGCAGTTCTCGCTTTGACTCGGGTGTCTTGGTCCCGGTCAGACTCACTCTCAGTGAAGAGCTGGAGGGATGACCTCACGTAGGTCCCACCTGTGACTCGACGTCTCGGCGTCCGTCGTTCCACTCTTTACAAGTACTCTAAACACAACAACAAGGATCCAAACGTAACGCTTGCTAAACACACAACATATTGGATCAATGAGAAACGTCACGTAACCTGGCTGATACAAATAACTCACACGTTCATTCACACACACACACGTGCTTCATAAACTGTCTACTTCCGTAACACCCCCATAACTGTCACTATCTTGAAACAGACTATAGCCTAACACTCTTGCTATACACTACTCTATACACTGGAAAAGACTATGCTTAACCAACCACGTACTATCTTCATAGCGGCTTAGACATACACACATTGGGAAGTTCCTTTAGTTATCTATCGCGGTAAACAACTGTATACAAAAACACCGGTTACTTCACTGAATTCTAAACCAACATAACTAAACCAAACCGTAACATCGCTATACAACCACATTACTCTTACCAACGCATACTGTCTTTAACTAAGCAACTATCAACACTACATAACCTGAAATCTAGGCTTCAGAGTCTTGGAATGCGGGCTAGGTATCTCAAACACAACCGTTCCATACGACAAGACAGCCCGCACTACCGATCTAGACCTCTGACAGACACAGCTTCCGCCTAGAACTCACTAAACAGAACTCACTAAATATCCGTGCTAACCGTTCCTTAGAAATTCCACGTGCGTCTAGTGCCACACGGACTATCGGCACAAACAAACCGTTAACAAAACCCGTACCGTATTTACCCTACGGTGTGAGCACTATGCCCAAGCATAGAGCTTCATCACACCCACCTAGCCCAGCCTTCCTGCCCTGTGAAGAAGTCTGCCTTCCGCCTCATCTGCAGCAGTCTCCAGCTCAAGCTTAGAGAGCTCCAGAACGAGTGGTGGTCCAGACTCGCACAGAGGACCCAGCTCTGCGCTGACAACGGTGACTACAGGGGCTTCTACGAAGCACTGAAAGCAGTATATGGCCCTAGGCACCTGGTACAAAGTCCCCTGCGAAGCGCTGATGGACAGGCACTCCTCACAGATAATACCTCCATCTTGAACCGCTGGTCGGAATACTTTCAGGACCTCTTCGGCGCTGATCGCACTGTTCAAGAAACAGTCATCCTCCAAATCCCACACCTTCCACTAAAGGTTGAATTGGACGAACCGCCCACCGCCGAAGAGACCCTCACAGCCATCCACCAGCTCAAGAGTGGCAAAGCAGCAGGCATTGACGGAATCCCACCAGAGATCTGGAAACATGGAGGCCCAGCACTGCACAACAAGCTCCACGACCTCTTTCTCTGCTGCTGGGAAAAAGGAACACTACCAAAGGATCTCCGTGATGCAGTCATCATCTCCCTGTACAAGAACAAAGGAGAGAAGTCTGCCTGCTCTAATTATCGTGGAATTACCCTGCTGTCCATTGCTGGGAAAATTCTCGCAAGGTTGCTCCTGAATCGGCTGGTACCTGCCATCGCTGAAGACCACCTCCCAGAGGGCCAGTGTGGTTTCAGAGCCAACAGGAGTACCACCGACATGGTCTTTGTGCTGAGACAGCTTCAGGAGAAGTGCCGCGAGCAGAACAAAGGGCTGTACGTAACGTTTGTCGACCTAACAAAAGCGTTTGACACTGTGAGCAGGCAAGGTATGTGGCAGATCCTGGAGCGACTAGGCTGTCCCCCAAAGTTTCTCAACATGATCGTCCAGCTCCACGAGGACCAGCAAGGCCAGGTCAGACTAAACAGTGACCTCTCAGAACCATTCCCCATTCGCAACGGCGTGAAGCAAGGCTGCGTGTTGGCACCGACCTTCTTCACCATCTTCTTCAGCATGATGTTGAAGCAGGCCACAGTGGACCTTGACGATGACGACGCAGTGTACATCAGGTATCGTCTCGATGGCAGCCTGTTCAAACTCAGACGACTGCAGGCCCACACGAAAACCCTAGACCAACTGATTCGTGAGCTGCTCTTTGCTGATGACGCTGCCTTCGTTGCACACACAGAGAGAGCCTTGCAGCGCATTACGTCCTGCTTCGCAGATGCCGCCCAGCTCTTTGGACTTGAGGTCATGTCAGTCTGAAAAAGACAGAGGTCCTTCACCAGCCGGCACCCAAGGAAGAGCATTGCCCTCCCCACATCACCATCGGCGAGTCCGAACTTAAGTCTGTACACCAGTTTACCTACCTTGGCTGCATCATCACGTCAGACGCCAAGCTGGACAAGGAGCTGGACAACAGGCTGGCAAAAGCGAACAGTGCTTTCGGGCGACTATTCAAGCGGGTGTGGCACAATCAACAGCTGAAAAAAGGCACCAAGATCAGAATGTACAGAGCTGTCGTCATCACCACCCTGCTGTACGGTTCCGAGTCCTGGGCCCTCTACCGCAGCCAACTACGACTCCTCGAACGCTTTCACCAGCGCTGCCTGCGTACCATCCTCAGCATTCACTGGAGTGACTATGTCACCAACGTCGAGGTCCTTGAACAGGCGGAAACTGTGAGCATCGAGGCTTTGCTGCTGCGGACACAGCTTCGCTGGGCGGGGCACGTCTCCAGGATGGAGGATCATCGCCTACCCAAGATCACTCTGTTCGGCGAGCTCGCCACTGGACACCGAGACAGAGGGGCACCAAAGAAGAGATACAAAGACGGTCTCAAGAAGTCACTTAGTGCCTGCCAAATCGACCACCGCCAGTGGTCTTCGCTTGCTGCGGACCGTGACACCTGGCGCTCCACCATTCACAAGGCAGCCGTCTCCTTTGAGGACTCTCGCAGAGCTAACCTTAAGGACAAGCGGCTCAGAAGAAAAAACAGAGTTGTCGTAACTCAGAACCCTGACCAGACCTTACCCTGCAGCCACTGCGGTCGAACCTGCCTGTCCCGGATTGGCCTCCGCAGCCACGAAAATGCCTGCAGACGACGTGGACAAGCCCTATAGGAATCTTCGTTCGCGAAGTCAAGCCAAGTAGACAGCTAGTTTTTGTTAAGCGCCTAGAGCTCTAATCTGAGGTTAGGCGCTATACAAGTACTCATTATTATTATTATTATTATTATTATTATTATTATTATTATTATTATTATTATTATTATTATTATTATTATTATTATTATTATTATTATTATTATTATTATTATTATTAACAATATTATTACTATTGCACGGTACTGAGTCAGCACCCAAAAACTCAATGGCCGCCGCCGCGGCACTGAGATTTTGGCCACAGGAACACCGCCGGATTCAAAGTGGTGTCAGCAAGAGGCACAGATCCTCATTATTTTATTATTATTATTATTATTATTATTATTATTATTATTATTATTATTATTATTATTATTATTATTATTATTATTATTATTATTATTATCTTACAACCTCCTTCTTTGCCGCATTTGAGCGGAAAAGCTGTATCACATACGTGTGATACCGTCAGTGACCTACTTTCAGCTCACGGCGCGCAATGACATCATTTCACTACGTGAGTGACCACTGGCACTCTGGCGTCATGTACTGCCGCGCACTTAGGAACATTTGTCTGGCATCCAAAGTATTGACGTCACATCAGTTACAAAGTAAATTACATCAAGACATTTGCCAAGACACAATGGCGGCGAAGACCAGTGACATGGAATTTATGCAAAGAAAAAGGTGAGTCAGTAATAAATAGATTGTAAGTTACATCAGTGTTTAGGTGATACCAAAGACAATACATTATATTATAATGTCTTTGGTGATACTGAGAATATCACTCTCGTGGTCTTAAAACCTTATCGTACTCCGCGCTTTCGCTCGTAGGATAAGGTATTAAATCCACTCGAGTGAGATTCACAGTATCACCTACACCGATGTAAATTGAGATTCTACTCACCGTCTCGGCTAGTTTTGTCCAAGAACTGACTGACCGTACGCTCGCTGATACCCGACGTGTGTTGATGAGTTACAGGAAGAAAAAACTTGAAAAGCTATACATGCACTACGCCCGGCCAGTTCAACTTTGAAAACTGAAATTATTGGGCTAATTTGAGAAACTTTTGAGAGGAGGGGGCGGGGAAACTGAACCTCACCCTCCGTAAAAGTGATTTTTCCTTCCCCCCCCCCCCCCTTTTTTTCACCCCCCCCCCAATCACACACACACACACACACACACACACACACACACACACACACACACACACACACACACACACAATAACTAATCTGTACTTGCCCATCACCGGACCGACAAGGCAGATCAGTTCACTTCGGGGAAGTGGGGGGTTGGTTAGTTTGGATTTAACGTCCACAGCACCGAGGTGATCATGGACGGCCCTGACGGGCGGGTTATGGGGGACAGGAAATCTATTACCTATGGAGTACGACCTGAACACTGATCAACTCAGGCGCACTCCAACTGTGCCACTTTGATTTATCTGGACCTTTCAACGGACATGCTATTGAACAAATCCCTTTTTTTCCCCTTGGATTGTGAGTCCAGCTACCGGGACCGGGACGGGATTCGAACCCACGACCCGGCGATTCCCTTCGCTCTCCTGCTCCGACGTTTAACCGCCTGAGCTATTTCGGACTCTAAGTGGGGGATTCGAAATCAGTCCGGCTTTTATTTCGGCCCTTCAGCCTGACACAAAAGCGCGAAAGGCTCCCGCCCCACGCCAGATCGCCTTGCTTCAGTGGTCCGGCGAAAAATAAAAAAAGTCGGGGGTGGTGGTGGTGGTGGTGGTGGGGTGGGGGTGGGTGGTGGTGGTGGTGGTGGTGGTGGTGGGGGGGGGTGATGATTATTGTTTCACCGATTTCAGTTCTCAGGTCCCACTCGCCTAGCAGTAACACCCCTGACAATTGATTAAATCCATTGTCTTGGGCATGCGACTTCTTCAAGGTCCCCCCCACCCCCCCCCCCACCCCCTTTCCCGCCCGACACTCTCGCAGTTTATATAATGTAAGTTCTTCCCGCTTGGTATTGTCATGTCCACTCTTTCACTGCCAGTGGAGCGCAGATTGTGTTTTTCAAATCTGTATTAATTCTAACAGTCCCAGCCGTCCAAGGAACATATATACCAAACAGTGCCAGCAAGAGACATAGATCCTCATGAGCCCCCGCATCTGCGGGGGCTCATGAGGATCTATGTCACTTGCAAAATGCATTTTATTCTGGGTAGTGAAAGGCTTATGACAATACGAACACATTGCACGTCAGCATTGCGACACTGACTTGACCGGAGTGTTAGTGTCAACATGTGATTCAGCATCTCGGTGACAGACAAGTTGCATTGTTGGCGAGATGTTTCCAGTGCGCGTGAGACACGGGGGCAAAGTCCAGTCAGCAGCCACAGATGAGAAAGGGGGGTGGGGTGGGGGGGGGGGATATTGACGGGGTTAACTGACTCGGGTTGTTCTTGAAACACAACAGTAGGCGTTAAAAGCTAATGCTAAAACACAAACTTAGACATTCAAGTCAAAACACACCTGCCCCTCCACAGAGAGAGAGAGAGAGAGAGAGAGAGAGAGAGAGAGAGAGAGAGAGAGAGAGAGAAACAAAGTGTCATGTGTCGAGACTTTCAAGACTTGCGTCATTTGCAAAAACTTGCGGAAATGAAATGAATTTTATGGACACACACACACACACACTGATGTATCCATACAGATGCGGACACCGATATGTGAGAGTGTGCGATAGTGTATTTATGACAATATATATGACTCAGCATGTGCGTCTCAAACTGCCCTGCACTGCAGAAATTCTTGAATTCTGAATGCGGAAAGTGAGTAAGTGTCCCATTGTATTTCAAGACTAATCATGTCACGTGCTGGCATTTGTCTAAATAGATTCCCATGAACCCCCGCAGGCAGTCTAAACGGCTTATGACCGTGAACTTGAGTCTTGAAAATCTCACAATCATTTTAACCCTTCTCTCAGTCCCGAGGAAAAATGGACGCGATCCAACGGCAAGAGGCGGCATAGACCCTCATGAGCCTCCCCCCCCCCCCGGGGGGCTCATGAGGATCTGTGCCTCTTGCTGAGACCACTTTGTATCCACGTTCCTTGGCCGGTTGAGACTTCTAGGCGCTGACTTCATCATCATCATCATCATCAGTCCCTTGCCCGAACTGGGCGTTGGGGGGACTGAAAGGCAGCAGCAACAGACAGTGCTCTCCACTGAGTTCTATTTTGGGCGGTGGCAAGCAAGTCTGGCATCTCGAGTTCGGTCCATTCTTTTATGTTTGCGACCCAACTCTTTCTCTGACGACCTCGCCGACGACTTCCTTCGAGAGTGCCTTGGAGGATAGTCTTGGACAAGGTGTTGTGTCGGGTCACGTGGCCAAACCAAGCAAGCTTGCGCCGTTTCACGGTTGCCAGAAGGGGTTCATGTGGGCCCACCAGGGAAGTGACGATGCTCCGTACATATTCGTTGGTCTTGTGCTCGCGGTACGAGATGCGGAGCAACTTCCTCAGGCACTTGTTCTCAAAGGCCTGGATTTTCTTTTCTGAGTCTGCAAGCAGTGTCCAAGTCTCACAGCCGTAGAGTAGAATAGACAATACGAGGGACTTGTAAAGCCTGTACTTGATGGTGAAGCTGATGGAGTTACTTCGCCATATCCTGTCCAGCCTGGCCATTGCGGATGTTGCTGTACCTATCCTGATACGGATCTCTGCTATGCAACTACCGTCTTTGGACAGGGTGGCTCCCAAGTACTTGAAGCTATTGACCTCTTCTAGCTTCTGGCCGTTCATGTGAATGTTGCTGCTGCTGTCGCTTGTGGTGTTGATCATCACTTTGCTTTTATCCGTACTGATCTCCATGCCATAAGACCCTGCGCTACTTGAAAGTTTGTCTGTCAGGTTTTGAAGCTCACTATTGCTGCCTGCCATGAGGTCAATGTCGTCTGCGAATCGAAGATTGCACAGGAATCTGCCACCAATAGAGATTGAAGTATGGTGGTCGTGGAGGGTTTCCTGCATGATCTTCTCCAGGAATATGTTGAAAAGGACAGGAGAGAGCAGGCATCCTTGACGGACACCGATCGTCGTCCTGAAGAACACGCCTGACTGATTGTTAAGTAGAACCGCGCTGCAGGCGTTCTTGTAAAGCGCTTCTATCATTTGGATCAGTCCCTCCTCTATGTTGAACGATCTCATGACTTGCCAGAGTCCGTCGTGCCAGACGCGATCAAATGCTTTCCTGAAATCAATGAAGTTGCGCTGACTTCACTCATCGGCAAAAGCGCCCCGCGTCTTATAGCAGCGAAAGTGTCGTATAGCGTTGCCGGCGAGCCGCGCTTTGCAACACTTTTGCAGCTATTGACGCGGGGCGCCTTGAATGAGTTAGCAAAGAGGTCAGAATCACAGTCTCAGCCTACTACTGTCAGTGAATGGGTTAACTTGAATAGACTCTTCATTTCGTGTGGAGAAGGCATAGGACATGCAGGGAGCTGGTCTGTGATTTCAGTCCTTAACTCATTCTACCCCAGACACACTACAACAAGATAAGGATTGACCATGATAGTTCAAGGGTGATGCCAGAATAGCTTGGCGCCCATAGGCGCCAAGCTATTCTGGCATCACCCTTGAACTATCATGGTCGATCTGTGTCCTGCACTGCAATGCAGTCCGTTCAGAGAAAATCGGCAACATTTGGGGATTTCGGTGTTGGGGTAGAATGAGTTAAAGGCTATAGAGGCCAGTGTAAGTCCGGACTCAGTGATGACGCACACGTCAGACGTGTGCTGATCTGTGATTTTTGAACTTAGCGCGGCCCACTAAGCGTCGTGTTACTAAAATCACCGACCAACACATCGGTTGATGCTATCTCTGAGAATATTAGGGGACCCGTTGCATGAGTGAGCTTAAATCCTGCTCGCGCCACTAAGCAAGGTGCTCCTATACAGGATCACTTTGTTTAGTGGCGTGCGCAGGATTTAAGCACACTCATGCAGCCGGCCCAGGGAGATCCAGACGGAAGTCAATGTGACGCATGATCGGATACTAACTATTATGTTGATGTCCGGGGTGGTACCGCTCTCTCGAAAGTATACAGTACCAAGACACTTTACGTTTCCTGCGGTTCTCTTGTTGTGGGCCGATTCAGCCATTCATGCTGAGTATGAAAGGCCCACTACAGCCGTATTAACCGTTCAAAGCCGAATACACTTCTCAGTGTAACAGATGGTTACGAAACGCTACACACAGTTCTAGCTATGGTTCATTTCTTTTGTTTTGCCGGAAACCTCAGCGGAAAAGAAGACATGCCTTCTTTATATGTTCTAGCATATTTGAAAGTGCAGCATATAACGTCATAACTTTTTAATGTTTAATGTTTCATGTTTAGCTTGGTGTCAGTGTGTGTGTGCGTCAGTGTGTGTGTGTGTGTGTGTGTGTGTGTGTGTGTGTGTGTGTGTGTGTGTGTGTGTGCGTGTGTGTGTGCACTGGTAGAAATCAGTACGTGTGTGTGTGTGTGTGTGTCTGTGTGTGCGGACTGCTATATATCAGTCTGTGTGTGTGTGTGCGTGCGTGTGTGTGTGTGTGTGTGTGTGTGTGTGTGTGTGTGTGTGTGTGTGTGTGTGTGTGTGTGTGATGTGAGCATTGATTATTTGAAATGGAATTATCGTTGCCTGTACTTTTCACTATTATGTATACATTTTATATATAAATTTATGTGTATGTGTGTTTATGTGCGTGCTATAGCTTAGTGAGGACATGATTGAAAAAAGGTCATTGAAGGTACCTAATCATTTATCCTTGAAAAATAAAGTTTCATTTCATTTAGATACAAGACAATCTAGTTCAGCACAGGTCGTCTTAATATCAAGTAATTTGACAACGTCTCTACCTCGTTTTATAAATGCAATCCTTTCATTACGAGAAACAGCTAAAAATAGTTTGACGCGCTAACGGCTGAGAAGAATCAATAAGTGCGATTACGCGTGTGCTTTTTCTGCGTGTCCCAACTGCTGTTAAGTTCATTAGGTGTGTCGACAAGGCATAACAACCACAAATGGTGCTGAACTGCGTCTTCACATTTACGCGTAATGGTACTTTAAGCTGTATTGAAACTATTGTATAGAATATATAGAAAGTATGTTTACGCCTGGGAAACATTTTCGGGAACATTTGCGGTCATCACATATTCACAATGCCGACTAAACGTCAGAACCAAACAGCACACGGGCAAAAACGCCCCCCCCCCCTCCCTCCCCCCCCCCTCCCCCCCCCCCAACACACACACACATGCGCACTTTGATGCAGAGAGAGAGAGAGAGAGAGAGAGAGAGAGACCCAGTAGGCAAAGGACCTCGGGGCGACGTCGGACGAAGTGGGCCCGTGCACGGCCCGAGGTCCTTGTGCTTACTGGGGAGAGAGACGCGATGCAAGGAGGTGATGACGTTTGCAGATCACACCACAGGCGATGCTGTCAACTTGTTTTGTGCGTCATATATGGACAAAAGTATGCGCTAAACACTGACTTGCCAGGGGCGGCTAAATGTGTGTTGAAAACATTTTAGCGGCGTGTTCTAGAACGACTGCTAAGGCAGTTTCCGATTTCTTGCTAACCGCTCTTACATTTTGTTGCATCTTCTGAATTTTGGGAGGAAGCACTTATATCTTGTTGCATCCGGTGTTGACAGTCAGCGGATGTTTTGTGAGAGAAGTTTTCTGGTCGAAATTGTTGAATTTTCTCAGTGATGTCTCCATAGATTTTCCTAAACGTTTATTGACAGCAGATATTTTCGTGAAAGAAGGTTTCTATGCGAATTTGTCACAGCTCTCCTTGCATTTTCTGGCGTCATTTACACACTTACTGTTGTGTCTGGCTGTGATATGAATCCAGATTACGAAATCTGGCGGCTGTTCTGCGTTATGACTAAAGGCCCCGCCACACATGTCGATTGTGCCCCGATTTTGTAGCCGATTCCGATCCGATTCAGTGCGATCGGATGATGTCATATTATATCCGATCTGATCCCAATCGGATGGGAATCGTCTGTGTGACATTGAACCGTGAAGTCAACATTATCAAATCTGCAAGTTGTCCTCTAAACACAGCAGTTTTCAAGGCTAATCGACCGTGATAGTTCAAGGGTCGTGCTAGAAGAGCTTGGCGCATGGAGGCGCCAAGCTATTCTGGCACTACCCTTGAACTGTTATGATCGATCTATATTTCGTCGTTGTGTCTCAGGGGGTCGTTGCCATGTGAGTGACTTTAGTTCTGCGCAATCCTCTAAGCACGGTGCTCCGCTATATAGCGGAGCGTCATGCTTACTGGCTTGCACGGGACAAAGCTCACTCTTGCAAATGACCACTGGTGTGTAGGCCTATTGGAGCCATTGGCGACTTCTCGTCGTAGTTGCTTTCAAGCCAGATAAAATCTGAGTGGGAACAGTTACAAGAAAGAGACTTGATGTCAGTGTGAGGATGCTTGGCTCAGCGAGGACCAGTATTTGCTGCTGTGCTTGGTTGCTTCTTGTAGTCTTCCCAGTAAGTATGATGAATTGGCGCTGAATTAACTCACTCAAATTACCCCGCTTCATTAGCTGCGAAAGTGTCGTATAGCGTTGTCCGCTGCGGCAACGCTATACAACACTTTCGCAGCTAATGATGTGGAGTAACTTGAATGCGTTAACCCTTTGGCCGTCGTTAGTGGTTTTGCCGCGATGACTGAATCCCCCCCTCCTCCCTCCCCCCCCCCCCCGCACCCCCTTGCAGGACTCGGACAAAAAAAAGTCACTACTAAGTGTTTTCAGTGATTGTAAATTTCTGTATCTGCTGGGTATTTTTTTTTTATAAATACTTATTTACTCTTCCCAAATACGTAATAACAATAATTATGTCTTTTGACTGTTGGAACCAACTTTGTGACTGAGATAGATCGACGATGACAGTGTTACGTGGTGGAGTTGTAGTCGTAGTATGATAAACACACCAGACGCACACACGTAGGGTTCTTTTTAAATAAACCTCGTTCAGCTGCAATCCGTCACACGTGGCTTAAGGATGTAGACAAATACTGGAGTAACAGTTCCAACAATATTTAATTCAGCGATGCGATATCCACACAGTGCAAATTCAAATGCACAAATTACTGATACAAAGTCTCTTCTGCAATGTCCACACTACGACACAAAGTTTCTCATACACAGCGCCTCTCGCAATAAACTACGTGTCTCTACAACTGACAAAGCAAGACAATGTACGCCCGGGCTTTCCCAGCGCCGGCCCTCCTTATATATACTATCAAATTCCAGAATCGTCTACGGAAATCATACAACGCAACTAAACAGAACGAAACACGCAGCCGAAGCTCATTAACATAAACTTTCCAGAAAACTATAACAGGCTACAAAAACTCGGCTGCTAACTTCAGCTCTAAATTCTAGCGTATAATGAAGACACAAAAAAGTATGGTATCCCTATCACCACGTTCCATGATAGCTCAAAAAGGTACGAGAACATTCCCAAAACAAAATAAAAGCTGCTCAATTCACGCGCACAGGAAAACAAAAAGTAGCGAAAATGTTGCGATGACAACTAACCGACGTGACACTTACGATGTCACTAGACAGTGCGACCTTTCTAGAACGTTTCGGACTAAACTTAACAAAACGAAATCGACTCTACTCACGAACAAAAGAAAATCTTACTAAAAAAAGCACGTGAAACGTAACCGTGATAGCTCAAATAAACAACGGATCGTTACCTATGATCAACACACGCACGCTCTCACAGGATAACACAACCACAATCGTAACAGACAGCTCAAATAATGGTGGTGTCTCGAAGTAAATTTGACGTTCTAATGTTCTGATGACAATAATGTTGATGCCAGTTTGCACAGGGTATTTATCCGGTCAGAGTATGTTTGCGCAAGTCTGAGGTTTGAAAAGTGAAAGAATACAGAGAAACATAGGAAGGGCAGAACGCGAAACTTGACGGACGTGGAGAGCGTCGATCTGTCTGTTCTCGTATGCACTTCTGATCTGTGAAGGGAAAAGGCAGTAAGTCCGTTTTTGCGAAAAGCTAGATTTTCATTGTATTACAAAGAAAATCTTGCTTTTCACAAAAATAGAGTTAACTCATTCAGCTCTGACGCACTACAGCAGGAGATGGGTCGACCATGATAATTCAAGGGTAGTGTCAGATTAGCTTGGCGCCGACAGGCGCCAAGCTAATCTGGCACTACCCTTGAATTATCATGGTCGATCCATCTCCTGCAACAGGTGCATAGTCGTTAGATGACGCCTCCCAAAATTGGGAAATACGTGCGTCGGGCTGAATGAGTTAAATCTTTTGCCTTCTCTGGGCATAATCATTATAGGCACCTAAAGATGGCGTAAGCTTGAATTTTTGCTTGTTTGTCTGTTTTTTTTTCCCCGATTTGTTATCAACCCCTCCACGCCAGTTGATGCAGATTGTATTTCTGCAAGTTTCCTTACCTCTAAAACTCCCAGAATTAAATGACTTCCATTCTACAGAATTTAAGTCATTTAGTTCTGGGAGTTTAAGAGATAATTCAACGCGTAAGAGTCCCAGCCGTCCCAGAAACATAGATTCAAACTGGTGTCAACAAGAGGCATAGATCCTCATGAGCCCCTTCAATTGCGGCGGCTCATGAGGATCTATGTCTCTTGCAGATAGTTCACGTTAACACGTTTTCTCGGCAGTGAAGGGGTTAAAATAAAAAGCTGTCAATCTAGTCTCTGAATAATGTGTACCTCACAGAGTGTCGTGAGCAAGGCCCATCTATGGATCCGCTTCAAGAGGTTCGACAACCCCGGCGGCAAGGGCGACAATGGGCAGTGCTGCGACGGCCGAATGTTTATCTGCCCTTCCAAATGCGACCATCGCTTTGTCGTGTGCATCGATCGTGTATACGGGTAAGGACTTCGTTTTTTTTTGTTCCATAAGGGTGAAATATGAGTAGCCATCCCTAGGTTGTCCTGCTATGGGGAGCATGAGGTTCTTTACCTTTTGCTGTTGGGTGCAAGGTAGTGTTTGCATTTTGAATTGTATTTCTATTGTATTGTATTGTATTGTATTGTATTGTATTGTATTGTATTGTATTGTATTGCATTGCACTGTATTGTATTGTAATATAATGTTTTGTATGCAACAACAATAATAATAAAATAATAATGATGATTTTAATAATAATAATAATAATAATAATAATAATAACATTAAAAAAATCTTCGTCTAGTTACTAAAAATCGCACATTCACACGGATCATCTATTTTTCCCCAGGCGCCTGGATACGTCGAGCTGTCCGTACGGCAAGAAAGTGACGTCAGAGATACTTGACCAAGACAGCATCATCTTTCAAGACTTCATCGGCAACGAGAAGAACCCCATGATCTTCGACTTTAATTCATGGCCTGTGAGTAGATGGGAATGTGTTGCAACAAACTAGATTCATTTAACCCATTTAGCCCCAACGCATTACAGAGAGGGATGGATTGACCATGCTAATTCAAAGATAGTGCCAGATTAGCTCGGCGCCATTAGGGAAATTTTGTCCTTAATATTGTATTTGTTTGTCCACCAAATCTCATTCCAAGCCAAATGAAACCTCACTACTTCTGGAACTTAAAGAAAAATACCCTCCTCTGTGACCTTTGACATATAACCGACGTACACTGAATAACACTCTTTGATTCTAGACCTAACAGACGTTATTCGGAAATATGATGTTGGTGAAAATTTAACTTTTTTCAAGAAAACAGAGGCTTAAAAGCCTGGACAAACATGCAATTTGACGTTTGTCTTGGCAAGATTAATCCAATGTTTGCGTCAAAAGACGTGTCAGTTTTTGACATATTTCTTATTTTGGAAACACTTCTATTTCTTATTAGTATTATTAATACGTTGTATTTTAATTAATTTATTGATTCATTTTATTGTCATTTTCTATTTTGTATTTTTTAAACACAAGTGTTTTTGTTTTAGGGTCGAGCCAAAGTCAAGATCGGGGTGTGGGATAAAGATGACAACAGCGACGACCTTGTCGACTTCCTCAACACTGATGTCAGCGCTAGTCCCGCCGCCAGTATGACGTCAGCGCAGGTTCAGCGAATTGTCCTCAAAAACAGAGTCACGTGAGTTGCATAGTTCATGAAAATGGCTTTGTCCTTCATAATTATTAGTGCACGTGAAAGGTTTGAATGTCATTCGCTCACCAAAAAAGTCTGTGCAATTAACACGATAATTCATGTGTTGTTGTGTGCTCTTTCAGTTTCGTTTTTTGCGTACTGCATAAGAAGATATAAGAACATGAAAAGCGTTTTCGCGACAATTGGTCGCATTATTTTCACATCAGTTCCGTAGATTTTGTACAGCGTGCACTATGATTTGAGACAATTCTTGGCATTATCTTGAATTTGCTTCTATTCTTGTGCTTGTTTGTGATTCGCCTCGACTATCGAGTAAACTTCCATAATTTTCTTTCACAAATATAATTTATGAGAATCCAGTATCATGGGATATCCTGCCCCCCCCCTCCCTCCCCCCCTCCCCCTCCCCCCCCCCCGTCACTATTCCCCCCCAAGATATGCCTGAAGCATCCCAGAGCAGTGGCGTAGGAACCGGGAAAATTGGGGGTGGGTGGCGGCCCTCCCCCCCCCCACTTGCCTGTTTCTACGCCACTGCTCTGGGATGGGGGGAGGGGGGGGGGGTTGGGGAGGGCCGGCGCCACCCACCCCCAATTTTCCCGGTTCCTACGCTACTGCTCTGGGATGCTTCAGGCATATCTTGTTTCATTTCTTTCAGCCTGTACGTGGACGTGATGGTGTTTTGCGGGCCGAACTCTTTTGGTCAGACGTGCAGCACGGTGTGTGCGGCCCAGAACGACGCGTCAGCGGGGTACACTTGCAACCTCAGCACCGGCTCTAAAATCTGTCTAGATGGTCAGCGCCTTTCTGTTTGTGCACGTCTGTGACTTTCAGTCTCACGACTCTTTCGCTTTTTTGTGATTTTGAACCTTCTCATAACGCAAAAGGCTGTCGGGCAGAAGCCGCTGCGGCCGATTTCGAACCGATTACCTTTGCAAACTGAATTTCGGCTCTACAAAGCGGACAGGTCTAAAATTACAGCTCTGCGCACATTGACTATTGTTAAAGCGACCTGCTCCAAGCAAGAAAGGGTTAAAGGTTCGCAATATCTCCTTTATAAAATGATCGTAGTATGTCTAGGCTAGATTAAAATCGCAATATCTGCCTTATAAATGTTCTTAGTGTCTTACAATAACGCTGGACAATAGGATTAGTGAATTAGGATTTCTTTTCGCCTGGATTGTGAAGCAGGGTCCAGGGACCCTGCTTCACAATCCAGGCGAAAAGAATTCGAAATATCTCCTTTAACTCATTCTACCCCAGACACACCACAGCAAGATAAAGATCGAACATGATAGTTCAAGGGTGATGCCAGAATTCTGGCATCACCCTTGAACTATCATGGTCGATCTGCGTCCTGCACTAGAGTGCAGTCTTCAGAGGACAAAGGCAAAATTTGGGGATTTCGGTGTTGGGGTAGAATGAGTTAACTAATGTTCATGATATGTCTTAAAATAATGTTCGGCGAAAGGGTCAAATTAACTTGTGAAGGCTGAATGTCGTGAAACGAAAGACAAAACTTTTCTTTTGCTCCTTCGTACGAAGGAGAGTTCCAAAGATGCTCAAAACGCCCCCCCCCCCCCCCCCCCATACAAAAAAAAACCCACAAAAAAAACCTAGCTATTCAAAGAACATTGATGCAAATTGGTGATGGCAAGAGGCACAGATCCTCATGTGCCCCCGCAGCAGCAGGGGCACATGAGGATCTACGTCTCTTGCACTTGGATCGTGTTCACATTCTTCGTTTCCTCTGCAATGAAGAGGTAATATGTAGTTATTCGTGGATTATTTCGGTAGGCTGGACGGGCGAGGGATGTGACGTCAGCGTGGACGACTGCCTCACTAACCGATGTAAACACGAGGCGAAATGTGTGGACGCCCACCTCGGCTACTCTTGCATCTGCACTCCTGGCTATATTGGTAAGCCTCGCATTTTCAAACACAGACGGACAAACGTCAGTTCTAAATAGACGTTTGCCGGAAATCAGATAGGGACGCAGCTTAGTGGATAAGACACTGCGCTGGCAGTCGTAAGATCCCTGGTTCGAATCCCCGGGTGGGCAGGAATGGGTTGTGGACTTTTCCTCATTCCCATCGAGTCAAATTTACGCACAGACTCGGCTTACGGTTGCCTGTCTCGCCTTCGTGTGTACAAGCACGCATAATCATCAAGTGCGCACGTTAAAAATCCCATTACCACTATTCGAAAAGAGAAGGCCCGGTAGGGCCGGTGAAATGGAAACAGAAATATATCACATGCACCGAAGTTAATAGTAGGGTGGAGGTTTGCACATAAAGTAGCACTTAGTAGCAGCAGGCTTTCAAAGCTTCAGCTTCCATCCCTACGGCGCCTTGAGCATCTTTAATTAGATGGATATGTGCGCCTCGGAGACACCATACCATACCATACCATCTAGGTCAGACTGACAAAACTGCGCGTGTTTCGACGAAAACAGTGGATGACTAAAAGCCCGGACAAACATGCAAATTGTCCGGGCTTTTTTCCCACTGTTTTCATCCACACTTTTTTTTGCACGTTTGTCCGGGCTTTTAATTCTCTGTTTTCGTCGGAACACATGCACATTTGACCATCTTCTGATTCACGTCAGTCTTGCCATATTAATTTCAGCTCCGACGCACTAGAAGACACATGTACATATATAGAACAACCATGATAGTTCAGGGACCGTGCAAGCATAGCTTGGCGCCTGCCAGCTTAGCACTTCCGTTGAACTGTCTTGGTTGATGCATTACGTGCATTCGCTAGACGACACCGTCCAAATTTCTACTGTTGAAAAGCTGTCTGCCGCTCGCATCGTGCACTATCCTCACCTTTTTGTCCTGCAAGGTTCACTATGTGAAACGGACATCAACGAATGCCTAAGCTACCCGTGTCAGAACGGTGGGCGGTGTGAGGACCTTGTGGACGGGTTCCGCTGCCTGTGTGGCCCGACTTGGGCCGGAAGTGTTTGCAATGTGTACGATGCATGCCGGACAGCCTCGTGTTACCACGGTAGCGCATGTTACAACGTCAACGGGACGTACGTGTGCAAATGCCGTCAGGGCTTTTCAGGTACACTGGAGTTGTGTGTCAACTGATGCTGTTTGTGCATGTGGTGTCCTTCCGAAGCATGCCCGTCTTTGTTTTTTTTATTTCCGTCGGAAACAACCATCTGTGTGAGGCGTCTAACTAGATCGCCCAAGTGTTTGTTGATCTTCTTTCTTTTTTCTTAGACGACAGTTTGTTAGGAGACCACCCAGTGTTCAAAATGCTATCGGGCCGACGTCGGCCGGCGTTGGCCCGCGCACTGCGTGGGCCAACGGCTGCCGACGTCGGCCCGATGGCCTTTGATCACTGGGCAACTGAGGGACCACTTGTTGTCAGTCTCTTGGGCGTAGTCGCCTTACACAGGTTCGACTGTACTGAACATCTTTTCTCCATCCTCCCACCCTCCACCCCCGGGGAGGTAGGGAGATGGAAGTTCGGCACCTCCTGCCCCTCCCTTCCCTCCTCCCCCCTCCCCCCCCCCCACCTCCTGTACAGACACACCTATTCGTTCCTGGCTATGGTACTCGAAGTAGTTATTTGCTCCATGTTATCTCTGCAGGCGACGCTTGCGAAACTGACATTGACGAATGTGTCAGCTCTCCGTGCAAAAATGGCGGCACTTGCCGAGACATGGAGGGCGTGTTCAACTGTACATGTGCCCCCGGATGGACAGGGGATGTTTGCGAGGTTGATGCAGATGATTGTGCGGGCGGTCCATGCAATCACGGAACGTGTAAAGACTTTGTCAACGACTTTGAATGCACCTGCAACCAGGGATATACTGGTAAGGACACAAAGGCAGGAGGACTATGTAACAGTTAGTGATGGCAGGGATTTGCTATACGGATCCTGTCAGGCCTTCGGAAGCTCAAATTATCCATTGTACCCTTCAGGCCTTGTATACACTAGGACCCCTCAGGCCTTGTCGACCTGAGGGAACTCAAATTCACCATTGTACCATTCAGGCCTTGCAGACCAAAGGGCCCCTCAGGCCTTGTAGACCTGATGGAGCTCAAATTCACCATTGTACCATTCAGGCCTTGCAGACCATAGGACCCCTCAGGCTCTGTAGACCTGAGGGAGGTCAAATTCACCATTGTACCTCGAAGGCCTTCGGGATACAATGATAAATTGACCTCCCTCAGGCCCTGCTACAATGTACAAAGAACTTTTTAGTTTTAATTATTCCGCCATATTCATATACATAGTCGAGCTGAAGAAAATGCGAAAGACCTCTCCTGGTGATATATGACCTCATAGTTTGCGACAATTTACATTTTCTGCCCGGGAACACCAGTCACAAGAGATCAGGTGAAAATATATCTTACTGACACCCGCCGAATTTCAATATGACTTCTAAAAAAAACAACATGTTTTGGGACATGTAAATGGGCGGCGCATTGCCTACCTGTTGCTGCCAGAGTCATGCATTTGAACAGTTAGTGTTTTTCGTTTGTTGTTCACTCAAAATAACGTTTACAAAATTATTGTATTCGGAATTGAAGCCACTGATGATGTTACACTGAGCATGCCGGATCGACAGAGGTCACTTTTGCATATCTCGGGTGGATTTGGCGTGAGAGACACATGAGAGACACTTTGGCGGACTACTTCCGTTACGCAAAACAGCCATCCTGCTTTTTACTACATTAATTTCTTAAGTTTTAAATGTTTCTTACATAATGAAGTTCCACTTGTGTCTGTTTTCATGCCCGCTTTTTAAATTTTTTTATACGTCAACACTTTCAGAAGTGCGTCTTCGTAATGTGTTTGTCCGCTTAGGCAAAACCTGTGACACTGACATAGACGAGTGCCTGTATAAACCTTGCTTCAACGGCGGGACTTGTATAAATCAGGAGCCAGGATTCCAGTGCGCGTGCGCACCAGGTTTTGCCGGAAGTAAATGTGAGAATGACGCAGATGAGTGCTTGGACAGCCCATGCTTCGCGAACTCAACGTGTATTAATACCTATGGAAGTTATCAGTGTGTCTGCCAGCCGGATTTTACAGGTGAGGCATCAGAAGATAGTAGGGAGGGACGGCCCAATAAGCGAAAGATCCTCAGGCTGACGTCAGTCAGCCACAGTTGGCCCACGCACAGCCGTGCGGGGGCCAACTGCGGCCGAACTCAGCCCAAGTACCTTTGCTTATTAGGACAAAGGAGTGAGAGGGTTAGTTGGTTGGGTGGTTCGGGGTTTAAGATGCATGTCACCGGTGTATTAATGTAGTACTAATCCCATAGCGTCTGCATTGGAATCTGATAAATAGGAGACAGTTACAAAAGAAAATTTCAAGCACTGTTTGTTTATTTGGCTGGGTGGTTGGTTGCTTTGTAGGTTCCTTCGCTTTTTCGTTCGTTGTTTCTTTGTTTGTTAACCTATTGGTTTATTTCTTTCTCCATGATTTGTTTGATTTTAATTCTCAATTTGACCTTGACATCTAGGTCAGAACTGTTACACTCGGATCGACAACTGTATAGGGGAAACTTGCAAGCATAACGGCACGTGCATTGATGACGTCAACGACTTCATGTGCGCATGCACAGAGGACTGGACCGGCCGCACGTGCAGCGATTACGTGAACAGGTGCACGAGGCCCGTGTGCAAAAATGGAGCAACATGCAATGACCCGGGACCGGGAGAGACACTGCAGTGCCAGTGTGCGAAAGGTATGATATTATGCCGCAAAACGCGCCATCTTTGCCGGATGGCGCTAACGGCTAACCAAGTGAGCAAAATATCGGACCGACGTCAGCCGCCGTTGGCCCCGATGTGCGCGGGCCAACAGCAGCCGACGTTGGCCCAGGGACACTTTGGTTAATAAGACCATTTCTTCATTTTGTACAAAATGCAGCAATATATTTGTAGCTCGTTCTGCACCATATGGTACGAGCGTGGTGTAGTTGAATTATCACGGTCGATCCATCTCCTGCTGTAACTATAGTGCGTCGGGGGCTAGATGGGATGACACCATACGAAGGAGCTAGGTCGGGTTAATATTTCAGAGGTAGTGCCAGATTAGGTTTTTGCTTGGAGAGAGGCTGGTGTGCCATTGTGGGAAACTGGGGTAAGTAACACAGACAGCTAAACCCCATCATTCTCCAGTAGACACAGACTGTCTTTCTGAAATCTTTCTTAATTCAACGCCAATCAACGCACTCCGTCCAAGGAACGTGGACACAAAGTGGGGTCGGCAAGAGTCATAGATCCGCATGTGCCCCCGCAAAAGCGGGGGCTCATGAGGATCTATGCCTCTTGCTAAGACTACTTTGCATCCATCGTTGGCGTTGAAATAAGCTAAAGATTCCAAGAACACAATCTGCGTCCAGTGGCAGTGCAGGGATTAACTCATTAAGCCCGGCGCACGTATTTCCCAAATTTTGGGGGCGTCATCTAACGACTCTGCACCTGTTGCAGGAGATGGATCGACCATGATAATTCAAGGGTAGTGCCAGATTAGCTTGGCGCCGACAGGCGCCAAGCTAATCTGGCACTACCCTTGAATAATCATGGTCGACCCACCTCCTTCTGTACTGCGTCAGGGCTGAATGGGTTAAATTACTGATCTTTTTCAGGCTGGACTGGCGACTTCTGTGAACAAGACTACGACGAATGTCAGAGTGACCCATGCAGCAACGGCGCCACCTGCTCGGACAGCCTGGGTTACTTTTCCTGCCAGTGCCAGGATGGATGGACAGGGCCCACGTGCGACGAGGATATAGATGAATGTCTCTTGCTGGCCAGAGAAGAGGAGAGGCACAGCGGAGAGCTGACGATGAACGGGACGCAGGACTTCACGCACAATGGGGACCACAACGCCCACCATATGGTGAATATGATAATGATGATGATGATAGGAAAACTAAAAAGAGAGGTTGAAAGCCCTTTAAATATGTGAAAATGAGACACAACTTTTCAGATCTGAGATTCTTATTCTTAACCAAAAGAAGGATCTCAGATCCGAAACATCGTGTTGCATTTTCACATACTTAAAGTGTTTTCAACCTCTTTTTTTTTTCTTTTCATACGAAACCCTTGCGGCAACATGTTCACTTCATGATGGTGATGATGATAATGGTGATTGTAAGAGAGAAACTACTAGGGATCATTTGAAATTTAGCTCTAGGTGGAGGCATGAAATATATACCCCTGCAGAAACCACAGTAAAATGTGGTCTTCTTTGCAGGTAGTCAAGTTCTTTCCCTTCCTCCAGTACGTCGATGCCGTGTGCTGATGAGATCGCCTAGACCTGAAAAAGGTTCCCACCCCCCCCCCCCTCCCGGCAATCGCAGATCTCAGTTTACTTGCATCAAGAGGCAGGAACATTCAGTGCATGCAGATACATCCCCATTGGGGGTGGGGTGGGGGTGGGGGTGAGAAGTGGGTTCGGCATTCACTGCTTCCAGTCACTTCGGCTGAGTTGGTATATAGGTGACATGCACCAGCGGCGCCATTGTCGCTATTTTCGCACCTGACTGGTCGCTCGGATTGGTCCTGTACCTCCAGATCGGTTTTGAGCGTGTGCTCTCTGCATTTGTAATGAGCAATCTCGGAGAAAGAATCACATGACGTTTGATTGCTGCAAAATAATATGAATAAACCCTTTCCCATATGCAACCCTGCGCCGCAATAATGTATCCTTATGCTAGCACCACGAAATGCCCGAGCGAGCGGACAGATGCGAAAATCGCAGTAATGACACCACTGGTGCGTTTAACCTAGGTACAGGGCGAGGTATACCAGCTCATCCTTACTTAGCACCCTCCCCCCCCCCCTCCACCACCCCGTGTCACCTCGCGTCGTCACAGTGCAGCGCTACCCGTGTGTGTGTGTGTGTGTGTGTGTGTGTGTGTGTGTGTGTGTGTGTGTGTGTGTGCGTGTGCGCGCGCCCGATGGCTTTTGCGCACTGGGTACTTTACTTGGTAGTCTGCTAAGTGCATCTTCTACAGAATGACTCGGAGAGTGCTGACGGCTTCCAGAGTGTATACAACGACAGTCTGCTAGCCTGCCATCACGCGGGGTTTTGCGTCAACGTCGACGGCGGGTACATGTGTCAGTGTCTACCCGGATGGGAGGGGGACCGTTGCCAGGCCGACAAGGACGAGTGTCTCAGCAACCCGTGCCAGAACCGGGGTCTGTGTCGCAACACGATAGGAAATTTTACCTGCACCTGTCCAGACTCTTGGACTGGCGAGGTGAGGTGTCTAGAAGTTCCAAAGTATGTCAGTGTGACATTTTTTGAAAAGTTCCAGATCTCCGATCTGGAACGTAGTGTTCTTTGTGTTTTTCAGAAAATAGTGTAGGTCAAGCCGACATAATTTTCTATTTTCCCGAACGTAGCGCTCTTTGCGTTTTCCCCCCAAAAAGGTCAAACTGACATACTTTGATTCCTTTCTTCTATTATGATTGAAAATAGGTCATAATGACATTTTGAACCCATCCGGAGCGTAGCGTTCTTTGTAGTTGTTTTTTTTCCAGAAAGTAGGTCATACTGAGATAACTTTGATTCTTTTCTTCTATTCTGGTTGAACACCCTAGCAATATTTGTTTTTACTTCAGGTGAGTTGTTTGTTTGTTTGGCTGATGGACGGTTTAGCTGTCGGCTTCACACGAACATTTGAATATTGACGAATACGACACCTGGCCTATGCTCGCTTTGATAGTTAATCTCTATGGATGCAAGTTTGATATATTTTTGAGTTCCTGTTTGAATTTTTATTCGATGGTCCTGAAATTTTAACTTTTATTTTAAAACATAATCTTGAAATAAACTATATATTTAACCTTGTACATATATGGACCTCCGTCTTGTTGGTGATTGGAAAACACTATAGGAAATAGTACTAGACTTAATATCGTTTTACCATTTATGTTGTATTGTTAACCAAAGACCAAAAGTTAGTCCCCGATCACTTAGGTGCCAGTGGGACACTAAATTGAATATAACGTAACGTAACGCTGATGGACGTAGTGTTTATATTTGTGGTGGTGGTGGTGATTATTTTTGTGGTGGTGTTGTCACTTATAGCAAAGACAGTGTAATATACTGTCTTTGGTTATACTTTATGACAGCAGTGATGTTGACGATGATGGTGATGGTCGTGGTCGCGGCGACGGTCAAAACGACGAGTTTATGATGATGACGACGACGACGATGGTGACACCCTCCCGACAAAAATGTTTTTAAGCTTTCGAAACTTTTTTTTTTTTTTTTTTTTAAGCAGATATGACGTTAACGATGCTGACCGGCACTTTAAAAAAAAAAAAAAAAAAAAAAAGTTGTTGCTAAACGTGGATGCGATTTTAAGCGCTATCATCTGTTTTGCATACATGCAAACCCCCTCCGTATGCTTTTTATATATTTTTTTAAACTTTTACTTTACTATCCCAAGTTCAACAAAAAAGGGCAACCTTCACCGCAGTGCTGCGCCATCTGACCAGCCTATTTTCTTGTTTAAACTGTATTTTTCCACTAGAGGAAAGTTGAGCTGCATCCCCAGGGGAGGATGCACCGTGACAGCGCAGCATCACCTTTTCTTCTATATTTAAAAAATATATATACTTTACAAGTTTTGCTATTTGATCAATTTTGCAAACCCTTTTACCCTTTTAGCTCTGTGAAAATGATGTGGATGAGTGCGCACGGTCGCCGTGTGTCCCTCCAATCCCGTGTGAGAACCACCCAGGGGGTTACACTTGTCTGTGTCCAGCGGGCTGGCAGGGAGTCGCCTGCGACGAGGATATCAACGAATGTCTTGGCGAGATGACAAATGCCTCTTGTGGCGGAGGTAGGTTTCAGTGGTACATATCGTGTTGTCTTCTGAACAACACCCAACTGCAAGAGGTATAGATCCTCATGAGCCCCCGCATCTGCGGGGGCTCACGAGGATCTATGCCTCTTGCTGAAATCATTTCATATCCGGCTGGGAGTCTTTGACGTTGAATTTACAATGACGTCACAAACACTGTCTACGTCCATTTTCAGCGACGGGATTGTGAAAGAGATGCACTGTAAGTGATATATAAATATACTGTAAACTCTGTCATTTGTTTCAAGACTTACTTGGCCAAATACTGGGACTTACGAATAAGTTATGATAGCAGAAGGCTAATTTGTTTCATGAATGAATGATGCCAAAGGGCAAACAAATGATACTTGGTGCCGTGTAGCGCCAATTCTGTTGCCTCCACAATCACTGATTCGCGAGAGTTGGATCGCATTGAATAGCTCAACGTTAGCGTCTAATTTGCTTGGTGAGCTCGAGGGCCACATAATAGTGATGATTGTGATTGTGGTTATATATATATATATATATATATATATATATATAATATATATATATATATATATATATATATATATATATATATATATATATATATATATATATATATATAATTTTTCATTAAATTCTGAGAATGCTGTGCTAATGCCATGGGATT
This sequence comes from Semisulcospira habei, assembly GCA_036245525.1. Classification (NCBI taxonomy): domain Eukaryota; kingdom Metazoa; phylum Mollusca; class Gastropoda; family Semisulcospiridae; genus Semisulcospira; species Semisulcospira habei. The sequence continues at coordinate 204,152,014 of BTPG01000003.1, read as the reverse complement.
CCAGGCTGGTAAGCTTGCATTGTGTCATCAGGACATCAGCTGCCCTTTTGTGACTGCATCGCTTATTAGATCTTTTGAGCCTTCCACTGAACACCTATTACATAAAGCAATAGGGACTACCCCCAGGCGCCCCGCCATCCGCTGGAGAATATCCAGTCCTCCCCCCGAGGGGGGGGGGGGAGATAGAAAATATTCCCAAAAAGATTTTGGACCTGCTGAGTAGATTTACAGTTTTCAGTGACGCCTACAACCGGTTTCGCCCCAAGGGGGGGGGGGGGGGGGGGCTCTTCAGGTAGGCATACGGCGTAACCTGAAATTGCAAACACAATGCATGTACTAGAAGCCGCCTCCAGAAGTGACTGGTAGCACCACTAGCACAAAGTGGATTGCATCCCTAAAGCTTTATGAGGTGTTGCAGTGGAAGAAGACAGACTAATTTTGAAAAGGCAAAACCTAGGCAATTTTGTGGTACAATTATTCTTTACTTTTAACAAAGGCGTCACCCAAAGCCAAAAAAATGCACTCAATCAGAGTAGCTCCAAGGGACGTAATTTTTCATTAAATTCTGAGAATGATGTGCTAATGCCATGGGATTCCACTAGGTCTAGATAGAGAGGGGAGTGGGAGAGAAGAAATGACAGACCTATCATGTTGAGCCTTCCTGACTGAACACCTACTACATAAAGCAGTAAGGACTACCCCCAGGCGCCCCGAAATCCGCTGGAGCATATCCAGTCCTCCCCCCCCCCCCCACCCCGAGGGGAGGGGGGATGCTAGTAAATATTCCCAAACAGATATTGGACCTGCTGAGTAGATTTAGGTTTTTGCCGCCTACGATCGGTTTCGCCCCAAGAGGGGGGGGGGGGGGGGGGGGCTCTTCAGGTAGGCATACGGCGTAACCTGAAAGTTGCAAACACAACGCATGTACTAGAAGCCGCCTCCAGAATTTACTGGTAGCACCACTAGTACAGCGCGCATTGCATCCCTAAAGCTTTATACCCCACCCGGGTCTGCCCTGGGGGACTTGGGTGGGGTTAACTACTTTTTAGTTCCCAGGGTCACCCTGGTCAGTCCCACAGGGTGGGTTTTCCTCTCTATTCTGGGGCATGTGTTTCTGTCTACCCTTTGTCCATTCACCTGTATTTGCCTTTTTAAAACTCTCCCTACTGTCTGCACTGCCTGTAGCTCTTGATATTGGATGTGTGTTGATAAATGGTCTTAGCCCTTTCTTTTGGCCCCATGTGTTAGGTTTATTTAATGTATTGGACCGGCTGGCGACATACATTCAATGTTCTGTTTAGGTTTTTTTTTTCACAAGCAGTGCAGGCACGTCCTGAGAAAGTCTTGTTGCTGTCGGGACGTTAAGCAATGTACAATCAATCAAACCTAAAGCTTTATGAGGTGTTGCAGTGGAAGCCGCCTCCAGAAGTGACTGGTAGCACCACTAGCACAAAGTGGATTGCATCCCTAAAGCTTTATGAGGTGTTGCAGTGGAAGAAGACAGACTAATTTTGAAAAGGCAACACCTAGGCAATTGTGTGGTGCAATTATTCTTTACTTTTAACAAAGGCGTCGCCCATAGTAAAAAATGCACTCAATCGGAATAGCTCTAAGGGACGTAATTTTTCATTCAATTCTGAGAATGCTCTTGCTGTGCTAATGCCATGGAATTCAAGGCTGGTAAGCTTGCATTGTGTCATCAGGACATCAGCTGCCCTTTTTGTGACTGCATCACTCACTAGATCTAGAAAGAGAGGGGAGTGGGAGAGAAGGAATGACAGACCTATCATTTTGAGCCTTCCACTGAACACCTACTACATAAAGCAGTAGGGACTACCCCCAGGCGCTCCGCAATCCGCTGGAGAATATCCAGTCCCCTCTCCCCCCCCCCCCCCCCCCGAGGGTGGATGCTAGTAAATATTCCCAAACAGACATCGGACCTGCTGAGTAGATTTAGGTTTTTGCCGCCTACGACCAGTTTCGCCCCAAGGGGGGTGGGGGGTGGGGGGGCCCTTCAGGTAGGCATACGGCGTAACCTGAAAGTTGCAAACACAACGCATGTACTAGAAGCCACCTCCAGAATTTACTGGTAGCACCACTAGTACAGCGCGGATTGCATCCCTATAGCTTTATGAGGTGTTGCAGTAGAAGAAGACAGACTAATTTGGAAAAGGCAACACCTAGGCAATTTCGTGGTGCAATTATTCTTTACTTTTAACAAAGGCGTCGCCCAAAGCCAAAAATGCACTCAATCAGATTAGCTCAAATATATATATAAACCACAGTGACAAGACAAGTGAGAGAGAGAGAGAGAGAGAGGGAGACAGACAGACAAACAGAAACTCATTTTTCCTTCTGTGCAGACAAGAGAGCGTGCAACAGCAGTCTGGTCTTCCCGTGCCACAACAGTGGGACTTGCCTAAACACCCCCGGATCCTTCCAGTGCACGTGCACCGCGGAATGGACTGGAGAAAGCTGCGAGCAGGACGTAGATGAGTGTTCCGTGCCCGTTATCCAGGAGACGACTTCTGTTACGAAGGGGACGACCCTTATTTTTACAGAGACGCCTACTGTTACTGATAAGGTGATCCCTGTTGCCAGGGAGATGGCCCCTCCTGCTACGGAGACGACCTCTGTTGTTAACGAGACGAGCTTTGTTGTCACGACGACGGGTACCGTTACCTTGAAGTGGTCAGAAGTTTCTGGTGCGCCGGCACATACGGAAAAGACTAAAAGATCATCGGATTTCAGTAAGAGTGCTTTTGTTTTTAGTCTGTACATAGTGGCTCTGACTTGTACTAGAATATGTAAAAACACACACACATGCACACTTACTGTATTGTTAAGTGGAAACAAACACAACGGCGACAGAATCAACCGCAACGTCAACAACTCCAAAGTGACAGCCTGACTTCATTTCAGATTATGGCAGCTGTCATAATCATTTAACGATATTATTATTATTAATAATGTGACGTGAATGTTCTGTGTTTATGTACAGTGTGTGAGTGAATGCGCGTGATTCACGTGAGCGTGCTTGTTGGGTTCAGTTCGCGGCGGCGCTTTGAGCCGATTTTCAATTGGGATAAAGCGCCTATTTAATGCGCTTATTATTATTATTATTATTATTATTATTATTATTATTATTATTATTATTATTATTATTATTATTATTATGTCGCGAAGGTATGTTTCAATGATACTTGTAGTATTGTCATCTGTCCAACACCCAGCTGCAAGAGGTATGGGTCCTCATGAGCCCCCGCAACTGCGTGGGCTCATGAGGATCCATACCTCTTGCTGAAACCACTGTATGTCATATTATATACTATTATGAAAGTCAGAGCCAAATGAACTCACAGTAAAAGTCGGCTACTTCAGAAGTGATACCTGTAGAATAACCGTGATAATATTGTGCTTCCATATTCTATTTCTTTTAGGACCGCCTTGTCAGCACGATGCTGCATGCAAGAACACGCCTGGCTCCTTCCACTGTGAGTGTCCCCCACAATGGCGCGGGGACCTGTGTCAAGACGACGTGGACGAATGCACGTCAGACCCGTGCAAAAACGGGGGCTCGTGCACGAACGTGCAGGGTGGATTTGAATGCACGTGCGTCATTCCTTGGGAGGGCCCTTCGTGCAGCCTGGAGAGAGACGAGTGTCTTTACCAGCCGTGTGACAACAACGGCACGTGTATCGCTAGACTGGCGGCGGATGGGGGAGGTAAAGTGTTTTCAGCAAGAGCCACAGATCCTCATGAGCCCCCGCAATTGCGGGGGCTCATGAGGATCTATGCCTCTTGCAGATGGGTAGTGTTTAATTGTTCTCGGGAGTGAAGAGATTATTGACTCCTCAGTGACAAAAGAAGTTGTGGGTCTGCGAATGGGTCACTGACCCAAACGCATCACCACTCATTTTTCTTTGGAACAAGTGACGTAAACGTAGTTCCACTCTTTTATCCGGAGTCAACGCGTTTTTCAGGGAGTCAGTGACCCAAATGTCGCTTCACTCTTTTCAATGAGGCAACGTTAATTCTTCCATCATTTTCCTGTTAGTCAATAACCCAAGATAGTCAGTTTATCATTGACCCAAAAGCAGATCTACATCTTTTCTCGTGACCCCACTTACCCCCAAATCGTCTGTTGCAAATGACCACGGTAAACTGCACGAACTTCTTTTCCAGTGAGTCAATGACCAGGAAACAGACGTTTTCTGGACTAAAACCGTGGATGAAAAGCGCGGGGGAAAAAGTGCAATATCGCATGTTTGTCCGGACTTTTAAATCCACTCTTTTCGTCGAAGCCCGTGCATTTTCTTCCCAACTTCTGAATTCCGAACAACATCTGTTAGTCAAAGACACAAACGTCACTTCACTCGTTGCTGGCTTGCGCAGTTATCTGTGTTGGCACATAGAGAAGTGCAATTTATGAAACGAATAAAGAAAACAGATGTTCTCATTTTATTTTGTTCTTTCTCCTTCAAGTTTCATGGTGTCCTTTTCTCCACCCAGGTGTGCAGTGTTTGTGTCAAAGAGGCTGGCGGGGATCCAACTGTCAGACTGACCGTGATGAGTGCGAGCAGAACGCGTGCCTCAACAACGGCACGTGCACCAATCTGATGGGAGGATTCCAGTGCGCGTGCCCAGATGGCATCATCGGGGTGACGTGCAGCAATGACACGGCCTTGGACAATGGTAAGATTGCAACAGTCTGGCTCAGCACCCGTATTAATACCCCGAAGTTTCAGATGTTCACTTCGACGAAGTTTACTTCGCCAAGTGGACATCGCCAAGCTCCTACGTCTGAAGACGCAGGAGCTTGGCGATGTCCACTTGGCGAAGTAAACTTCGGCGAAGTATTCACGGGACACTTGGGTCAACAATTACGCATAAATCTGAAGACGCATTTCAGCACCATTTGTGTTTGTTATATCTTGCCGACATACCTAATGAACATTAACAGCAGTTTAGACACACAGCAAAAACACACGCGTAATCTCATTTATTTATTCTGTGCAGCGTTAGCGTGTCAATCTATGTTTAGCTGTTTCTCGTACTGACAGCGTTGTATTTATATGAACGGAGTGGAGTCATGGTGAGGTTAATTGATATAAAGACGTCGTGTGCTGAACTTTATTCTCCTGTGTCTAAATGAACCATAGCTAGTCATTTGTGCAGCGCTGCGTAACAATCTGTTATAGAAGTGTATCTTTGAACAGTTACAGCGGTAGTGGGCCTTTAAAACGCACGAGTCCGGCGATGTTCACTTGGCGGAGTGCACTTCAGCGAAGTGAACATCCGACACTTTAGGATATTAATACGGTATCTAATCCCCTTGGTGCTTGCAGCTACCGGTAATCTTTACAGTACCGGTGGCTGCATGCACAAGGGGAAGGGGTTGGGAGGTTTGGGGCGAAGGGGGGAGAGGGGGGGGGACTGAGGTAATCGAAAAAGTAGCGGAGGTGTGCCAGGCAGAAATACTGAAGATATCGCTGGGCTGGTGCCAAACGAGGGAAGAATTATGTGTAGCCACGTAGAGGACTGAGACTGAAAAAAAAAAAAAGTGTGACAAACGCGAGAAAAGCTGTGTCTGCAAAAATAGACTTAAATCATTCGAGACGTGCCGTATCCGGAGACGCGGAAAAAGCGTCTCGAATGTGTTGGTGGATGAAGAGAAGAGCAGCAAAGTCTTTCATCTTGCGACATTAACAATTTTCATAAGTAAATTAGCCCTTCCCTGCAGAATTAATTGAACTCATTTGCGGCCAACCTCATCCGGATGCGCGGCATAAGCCGCGCATCAGGATGCGGCTGGCCGCGAATGAGTTAAGGGATGTTGCAAACTATTATCCATTTTCGCCTGGAACAGGTCGCTATAAGATAGTTGCATTTTTTAAAACACATATATGAACATCATTTACCCCTTTGTGAATGCAGATGTCGGTGGCTGCTTATTAAAGACGTTAATTTATGTCGTATACACGTTTTGTCCAGGCGTGACATTGCCGCTGTACATGGAGGGATGGCTGAAGACCCAGAAGAGAGCGGAAGTTCAAGAGGGCATCAAGCGTTTCCTGATGCAATATGGCGACTTTCGACATGACGTCAAAATCCGGGCAGAAGTACAGACGCTCGAACTCACTCTCAAAGACGTCAGGTAAGAACACTTGAAAAATGATGATGATGATGATGATGATGATGATGATGATGATAGCTGGATTGTGCTCAGTTTTCTCCTGTCAGTGAAGGGGTTAAACATGAGACAGGCAGATTAGATTCTTCATATTTAGTCAGTATTTATCTTTGAATGTTAAAGTCAGTTAGAAAATTCGGCACGAATTTCAGCAAAACCGGACGAACATATCATGTTCGTCCGCTTTTGCTGAACTTTGTGCCTAATATTCTCACTGACTTTCCCCTTCTTTTCCAAACAGCAAAGACCTGACTCAAGTGTCTATCGAGCTGATGATCGACAATGTCACCTTGAGCAAAGGGGAAGTCACTGAAATTTTCAACAGGGTCCCCCCTTTCCAGCTGCAGAATTACCTCCCGCAGCCCTTGTACTTCCGGGGCGTTGAGAGCGAAGACGTGGTGGTCAGAGCCAGTAGCCAAGCGGTGGTAAGGCATGATTTTCTCTCTTTGACGCATAGTCACATGTGCTGGTCTGTGAATTTGGAACTTTCAAGCCGTAAGGTCCAAAATCACAGACCAGCACACAAATATTACTCTGGTCTATGATTTTGAACTTACTGCAAGAAAATGGTAAGATAAATTTATTCTTTTGCTGTCTTGGTTGTTTTTTTTTAATATATGAGTGATCCCAAAAATAACAACCAAGTTAGAAAGTTACGAACTGGGCATAAAGTTGATGGCGTGTTCGTGAAAGTGAAACTGTGCACAGTCCTCGCATTTAACAGGTACCACAGAATTATGGTGTCAAACTCATTCCTTTATTTAGTATTTATTTTTTGCTTGGCTGATTTTCATTTATTAACATGTTGCACTATTTCCTGCTTTTTTTTTTGGGGGGGGTGGGGGGGGGGGCTGGGTGGGGGGGGGGCTGGGTGGTGGGGGGGGGGGGCTGGGTGGGGGTGAGGGTGAGGGGTATGATATTGTATACTGACGAGCAAAAAGAAAAAAAAAAGCGACATTTTTGGATTCCAAAAACGTCGCATTTCTTTTGCTCGTCAATATTTTTTGCGTACAATATTCACGCTGCCGGTTTTCTCCCAGACGCTGTCTATCCCTTGGTACTTCATTCTGGCCGGGGCGCTGGTTGTGGTGCTTCTGGTGACTACCCTGGTCATCCTCTACAACGTTCGGGAAACGTGAGTCTCATTTTGTCCGAGCGCGCGTGTGTTACTCTACCCCTATCATGTGGCTGCTTCTACACACACAGTATTCAAATGCATCTTCATGTCAGCCTCAGGATATCGCGCTACCCGCCAACTATAACGCCAGACCGCCTTATTTGTGACCTTGATATTGTAGTGTTGAAGACAAACCACTTGGTAAGCAAAAGGTCCTGGGGCCGCGCCATAGATGGCCCGCTCACGGCTCGTATGTGTGTGTGTGTGTTTGTGTGTGTGTGTGTGTGTGTGTGTGTGTGTGTGTGTGTGTGTTTGTGTGTGTGCGCGCGTGTGCGTGTGTGTGTGTGTGCACGGTTGTGTGTGTGCGTCTGTGCACGGCTGCGCGCGGGCCAGATACATCGACGTCGGCACGAGGACCTTTTGCTCACGGGGCATATGCTTCGGAGCCAGAGACCTGTGTGCTTTAGTCACTAGCGGCGTCAAGACATTCTGGCGCCGCCCTTCAATGATTATAGTCATAATACATCTTCACCAGGAGTAGCGTATTGTGTGTTAAAGCTGCACGGGAACGGGGCGAGGCGACCGCATCCCAGCTGCAAGAGATATAACTTCTCATGAGCCCCCGCATTTGCGGGGGCTCATGAGGATTTATGTCTCTTGATAGTCATATGTTCTTGATGCCCAATTTTCTGCCTGTGTAATGCCTATCTACTTTGCGCAAATGTCGCTCAGTGCGTGTACAGTCGCTTCATACGCGCAGTTCAGTCGTGATCACCAAGGGTTGACATTTTGGCTTCTGCCCGCAGAATGAGCTGGTGGCCGGGCAGAAAACGCTCTGACGGCGCCATGATGTTTAAGAATGGCGCACGCAACCCCGCCTACAACGTCGATGTGGACGACAGCGAACCGCCCATGCAGGCGGACGGGGAGAATAACGCGCTCGTCAGCGAGCACCCCTCGCATCTGCACGCATCCAGGACTCAGCCGCACTCCTGGGGAGGCGCCAGGCCAAGGTCAGGGGATGGTTCCACCTCGTCGGGGTCAAGGCCGCAGTCGATGGATGTTTCCTGGCAGTCCAAACCGAGACCCAGGTCAGAGGTCAGAATTCTTGTGACAATGCGCTTACCTTGCTAAAGTTAGATTATGTTATACTGAGCAACATTTTGCTTGATATAGTGCCGATAACAGGCAAATGTGATTACGCGACCCGAATCAAAATGTCCGAATCGTAAGACGAGGACATTTTGATTCTGGTCAAGTAATCACATCTGTCTGTTTATCGGCACTATATTAAACAGAACTGTTGCTCAATATAATTTATGTGTGCAGTCCAAAACAAAACTGTGCCTCGCATTATTAATTTTACGGCTGATTGCGTTGTTCTCAAAACACATAAAAGGCAGACGACTGCATATCGCTGTCGATTCAGCGTGTAGATTTCGTCGGACTATAAAGACATCAGCGAATTATATAACCGTGCGTGTTACTGAGTAAATTCTACTTTTAGCTAGATCAAGCATAATTGCGGAAAATGCCAGCAGGTTTGTTTATTTAGTTCTTTTCTCATTTTGTCGATATCGCCAGCTGACATCTCGTCAGTTTCACTTGTCAGTCCACTCCAGCGACTCGCACGTTTCCTGGCGTCTTTTATCCGTTCGTGTGTGTGTGTAGAATATACATTTCGAGCATTCATATACACTAAGAAGTATTTCACTACTGCTACACATAAGGAGCTTGTTAATGTTGCAGTATGAGCATATGCCGCGTTTCCGTTTTGAAAATGCAAGTATCATCAAGATCGAGTCTTCTTGGCGCGCAAGGGATTTTGAGAAGGAAAGTATATCAAGCAAATTCATGAATATTAATTTGCTTGTTATGCAGTATGTCAATACATGTGTCAAAGAACGGAACACTTTATGGAGTGGGTACATATAATAATGTCAGTCTAAATTTTATTTGGATCTACACGACCAGCTGTTTTGTTGTTGTTGTGTAAGTTCATCTCATCACTGGTGAGCCAGCGTTTGTAACGCACGCATTCCCAACACTTAAGAGCGCGAAGACACGGCGGATAACCAGATTAGACCATAAGCACAGAACACTCCAAACATCTCCAAGAGGCATAGAGCCTCGAAACTCATGAGGCTCTATGCCTCTTGAAGATGTTTGGAGTTTTGTCTATGCTTATGGTACAAGGCGGTTATCCACCTTGATGTTCGTTGTTGGCATTCGTTCGTTGTAAGCGTAACCTCACTACTCTCATTCTCACAAGGACGAACGTTGTGATCGGTCTAAACGAAGTAGATTCACACAATCACAGCACACGTTGCCCCGGTAAACAAAATAACTGCATGATGGGTGCGAGAAATGTCCGGTGCGGGACAACACCCTTTAGTTCTACACGTGAAGAAATTTAAAATCACGATCCGAAATGTCGTATTTTCTGTTTCTTTAACTCATTCAGCCCTGACGCCCTACAGCAGGAGATGGGTCGACCATGATAATTCAAGGGTTGTGCCAGATTAACTTGGCGCCTGCCGGCACTACCCTTGAATTATCATGGTCGATCCATCTCCTGCATCAGGTGCATAGTCGTTAGATGACGCCTCCAAAATTGGGAAATATGTGCGCCGGGCTGAATGAGTTAATCCAGATCACATTCCTTCTTCGTTGACAAGACTCATAGCGACTGACCTCTATACTTGTTTGTTTGTCCATTTTAAATTGATACAGGGTGTTTAGTCGCTAAATACCCGACCTATTAATAAATTGTGTTGTAACTGTCCTTTCTAGGCGTGTTTCTTTCTCCGTTGGCTTCTTCTCACTATTTTTTTTCTTCAGGTCAGAGGAAATTCTGGGTCCCCGAGTGCTGCCCCCAGAACCACTTCCGTGTCAAAGGTCGAGGCCGATGTCAGTGGCGCCGGAAGGGGCGGCGAGGGGGCGGGTTGCGCGGGAGTTGGGGTATGACAACGCCTCGTACCTGGGCGGCCCTCCACCCCCGCTCCAGCCACGCCTTTCCAAGATGCACCTGCCTCCTGACCCTAACCGGGGAGCCCTGCCGCCACCGCCTCTTGAAACTCGAGAGCCTGAACCCAACACGTCACAAGCATAAGAAAAAGTCGTTCTGTATGTATAGGTCATTTGTTAACGTTTTCGCAAATATCTCCGCAAAGAGCCAATTTTCTATACCAATCTTAGAACAAATAGTGACAGTGACAGTTGACCTAATACGATTTACTGTTAATAAGCTCGAACAATGTATCAGTTTTGTTGTACTGTCGTAAAAAAAACAACAACAACAACAACAACAACAACAACAACAACAACAACAACAACAACAACAAAAATGGAATTGGTTCATTAAATGCCTGATTTTACATCCCTAAATGTGCCCCAGATATAATCAGCCAGCATACAAAAGATCCATTTTCAAGTGAATTGGCCAAGTTTTTCAAACCTGAAACGGCGTAGGCATACGTGAAGTCTGCATGCTTGACCTCGATATTGAAATCTGCCGGGGCTCTATTTAGGGTATTGAAATGGCTTGTTCTTGTCATTTCACCAAATTTTTACGACTTTTGAGTAAAGTCGACAAATCATAGGAGTTCAGTAAAAAAAAAAATTCCATATTAAGTCATTTGGCACTAAACGATATGTGTACTTAAAGTGGTACAAAAAAGTCTTTCTTTGCGGAGATATCTGGCAAAAACGTGCGCTCCGATGTCAAATAAGAGACAAGATTTCCAAGCACTCCCAATAACCGAGAAATCGGCTCAGCCAACGGCGAAATCGGCCAAGCCAAAGGCGAAATCGGCCAAGCCAAAGGTGAAATCGGCCATACCAAAGGCGAAATCGGCTAAGCCAATAGGTCTGTTTGTGTAACCCAGGATCAACCCCACTAAATATAACAAACGACTCCGGGCTGTGCGCGGGCCCACTGGGGCCGTCGTGGACCCGAGGTCCTTTGCTTACTGGGAATAGAGGCGCTCCGTTAGCCAGAAGCAGGTCAAAGATTGCACGTCCTTTGACGCCAGGAACAGCGGAGCAGAAGCCCGCGCCCGGATAAGCATACGATATCGCATGTGTGTGTGTGTGTGTGTGTGTGTGTGTGTGTGTGTGTGTGTGTGTGTGTGTGTGTGTGTGTGTGTGTGTGTGTGTGTGTGTGTGTGTGTTTTCTCTCTTCTCCCCCCCCCCCCCCCAGGCTTTAAACCCCTTAGCCGCCAGTAATCTCGAATTGTACGTCTGCAAAGACCGCGCGCTTACCGTGACATTCGCGTGAAGAACACAGATGTAAATAGGACAATAGGATAAGGTTGGTATAGAAAAGTTGCTGGGGGGCTCAGAAGGATTTATAAGTCTCTTGCGACTGGTTAGCGCTGGCTTTGCCCCGGCAGTTTAGGGTTTAATCCACTGGTTCTGCGTCGGCACACGGGGCAATGTTTGACCTGCCACTGATTTGCAAACAACGCGTATTACGTGATAGAACTGCACTTTGCCAATTACGCTAGTCAAGCTTCGGGAAATTCAAACGAGTTTTTACAAAGAGTTTTCTATGTGTGTGTGTGTATATATATATATATATATATATATATATATATATATATATATATATATATATATATATATATATATATATATATATATATATATATATATATATATATATATATATATATATATATATATATATATATATATATATATTTTAAATTCTATCCCCACTCCCTGCTGAGATAAAGTGAACACGATCCAAATGCAAGAGACATAGATCCTCATGTACCCACCGCACTTTTGGTGGCTCATAATGGTATATGCCTCTTGTTGGCAATATTTTATATCCATATTTCTTAGACTGTTGGGTGGGGGGTATATTGAATTCAAGGTCTGCCGCAGTACTGAATAGCTGCGAAAGTGACGTATAGCATTGCCAGCGGCAATGCTATACGACACTTCCGCAGCAATTGGTGCGGAGCGCCTTGAATGATTTGCAATGAATAAATGAAATACAATCTGCCAGCAACAGCAGGTAAAGGGTTAACATTATCCACTGACTGTACGTATGCCGAGTGTCGTCCTTTGAAAATTTCTATTCCTATCATATTTCCATATTCGGACATCTGAATTTCACATGTTTGTATTATAAAAGGGACTTTTTTCATGGACATTTTCAAACATGTAAATAAACGCATTTGTGATTCAGTCAGGTTGGCCAGGGTGCAACTTTTTTTTTTTTGTTTTTTTTTTTCATTCTCAGAATTTTCTGACTCGCTGAGTGTGGGTCAACTGTAGTATATATGGCTTTCTCCGGTTTTGTAAAATATATTGCCGAGACATTTCTCCTGGTCATATTTGAGATCACGGCGTTAACAACACTTTGAATGCTGCTTGCGATGTTGCCCTTTCCGTCGAACGGCGTCGTCAGCATCACTCAAGGGGTCAAAGCGAACGGTTTATGTTTTATTTGGTTGATGGTTCATGGCAGGTCCAGACGTATTTTTGTTAACCCATTTAACCCCAAGGTCGCATTTCTCAAGTGTTAGTGGTGGTCACTTAACAACTGGAATATGTACCAGTTCCGAGAGATGGTCGACCATGATAATTCAAGGGTAGTGCCAGATCAGCTTGGCGCCTGTCGGCGCCAAGCTGATCTGGCACTACCCTTGAATTATCATGGTCGATCCATCTCCTGCTGTAGAGCGGCTAGATGGGTCAACGTTGTTGATCTGAGAGTGTACGTGATTTTTGGTTTCGTATAGTAAGATATGCATGTATGTATGCATGATGTTGTGTTGGTCCGTAACTCTGGAGCTCACCGTTCAAAGTGGAACCTGTTGTGAGCAGTCACCCTTATGAGAGACCACCTGTCATTAAAGGTCATTATGTAGGTGGCTGTAGCTGTGACTGTGGCTGTAGCCACCTAAGTCATGGTCTTTCATGACAGGTGGCACTTTTTGCCCTTCAAGTCTTCTTTTGAAAGAGCAACTGTCCTATGAGACACAGAAACATATTCTGTTGCACTTCTGTTGTATTTCGATTGCGGCTGTTTGGATACTTATCAGTTTGTTGTTTTTTAATGCATATTTTTTCATTGTTTGTACATCAGCAATTAAAAAGCAAAATAAAAGAGAACACTCATTTTCATCCGAAGTTTCCCTTTGCATCAATATCAATGAATCAATAAATCAATGAAACTTTATTTTTCAACGGTAACGGTATTAGCATAGTCGAAGACAAGCCATTTTTCACACTTGCCCATGCTAAAAAAAAAAATTAATAATATGTCAGTGTGTGTGTGTGTGTGTGTGTGTGTGTGTGTGTGTGTGTGTGAGAGAGAGAGAGAGAGAGAGAGAGAGAGAGAGAGAGAGAGAGAGAGAGAGAGAGAGAGAGAGAGAGATGACATGAAATGAAATGAAATTAAACTTTATTTTTTCAAGGATAAAAGAATAGGTGCGCAGACCAGTCCTGTTTTTGTTCTTGTCCTTCCACACACTACAAAACAAACGTACATATTAATCACTCTCTTAACCACACACACGCGCGCCCGTGTGCAATTGCCGCGTGCACAGGTTTGTGCCAGATTAGCTTGTTGCCTACAGGCGCCAAGCCAAGCCTGCACAACTTGACCCTCCACACACACACACACACACACACACACACACACACACACACACAAACACACACACACACACACACACACACACACACACATACACATATATCATGTACACATACATTGCTATCACTTAAAACTATTCTACAGCAAATGTAAAGAGCATAACGGATTTTGAGAGAGAAAGAGAGAGCAATCAGATCATTCACGCCAGGGGACGCAACAGCGTGTTCAAAATGAGACGTGCACTGTTCATTGCCATAACATGTATTTACTTCCCTTTATCAGAGAAGTCGACCTTTTTAGTGGCCGCAGTATACCGTGTAAAGTGCGATAATTAAGCTTTCCGCAGAAAATAAGGAGTGTTTGTGGAAAGAAATCACTGTAAAGTTACTCAGAACTTTAAAGAATCTAGATGTGAAACAGGGCCAGCAAGAGGCTTAAAATATCATGAGAAGCGAAGGACTGACGACGTGGGGGACGGAGTAGGGGAGGGGGGCGCAAGCTGTATGAGTGAGCTTAGTCCTGTGCCAGCCACTAAGCAAGGTGCTCCGCTATAGCGGAGCACCTTGCTTAGTGGCTGGCGCAGGACTACGCTCAGTTGTGCGAGTGGCCCTGGAACTTACAGAAACGGCATTCCAGAGCTGCTGCAGTGCCGGTTTGAAATCAGTCTGTCCATTTTTCCATACACCTTAAAGCGATCTGCTCCCGGGCGTGCTTTGATTGCTGAAATTCGCTGATACAACAGGTATTTCAGTGTTTTCTTGCCTCAACTAAGACTTTTCTCCTTTCTTTTTCACAATCCTCACAATTCATCTGAGTAGGCACGCGTACCATACATTTTTCCGCACTACGGCCTTTTGTTGAGCATAGTGGAAGGAGCTCTCCTGCGTACAAAAGAGAACGGGAGAGCAGAAAAGTCTTTCATTTCAAGTTACATCAGACGTCATTATTCAGGTTATCCCTTTTGTCCAGCATTATTTTAAGACATACTAAGAACACTTATGAATGCGATATTTTGCTATGTATTAACCTTTTACTGCCTGGAGTAGGTCGTTTTAACCAATCTGTTCATTTATCTTTGCACGCCAGCGTGTTTTTTCTTCAGTTGTCAGTCATTTCCTTGCACTTTGCAAACTATGGAAATCACAGATTTGGTCTTGACTTTACCGTTGTGGGCACAACGAGACGAACTTGTCATGGGCTTGCGTTGAAAAGTTAACCCATTCAGCCCTGACGCAGTACAGCAGGACATGATGGGTCGACCATGATAATTCAAGGGCAGTGCCAGATTAGCTTGGCGCCTGTCGGCGCCAAGCTAATCTGGCACTGCCCTTGAATTACCATGGTCAATCCATCTCCTGCAACTGGTGCATAGTCATTAGATGACGCCTGCAAAATTGGGGAAATACGGTCGTCGGGCTGAATGAGTTAACAGAAGAAAAAGCTACATTGTGAATGGACAGGGCTGAGGGGGTAGGTGACTGAGGCAATCTGCGCCCTTTTCGTCCATGTGTGTCAATTTGAGCAGAAGGGCACAGCGCGAAGAGTAAATTAGTCATATGTTTAACTTCCCGAAATACCTTACCTCAATTTTTGAGGCACAGCTCTGGCCAATAATACTTAGCAAGAGGCGTAGATTCTCATGAACCCCTGCAAGCAGGAGCTCATGCTAATCTATGCCTTTTGCAGATGGAATGGTCTGGATGAAGCAGTGAAATTAAAGGCCTGTGATTTTTTCCACCTTCCTCAATTAGGCGTAAGCTAACTGAAAGAAAAGCCATGGAGTGAGCTGGAGGATGTGTGTGTAACCTTCCCAGCACAAAACTTAGGGAAAAGGTCGTGAGAAAGGCGGACAATTACAGTGGTATTTGGATATCTGACATTTGGACACGTCTAGGCTTTCTCCCCGGACAAAAAGCTTTAAAGAAGGATGCTGCATAATTATGTATCTGTTGGGATTACGAAGATTTGAAGACACCGAGAATAAAGACCAGGTCACGTGAGAAAGTCTCTACCGTCAAATATTTTGCGCGTTAGGTTTAGAATTCAGGACACTGATGCATAATCAAGAACAGGTTGTCATCTCTGTGCTGAGAAAGCAAAAGACAGCAAGTCCATTTTTGTGAAAAGTGAGATTTTCATTGTATTTCAATGGTCGTCTTGCTTTTCACAAATGTGGACTTAATGCCTTTGCCTTCACAGGACATATAGGCTGTTGGCATTCAGTCAGTTTTCAGAATGAGAGGACTGCCGGTAAATGATGATGATAATGATGCTCGTTTGTACAGCGCCTATATGCTATGTACATCCTATGATAAAATGCTCACGGCGCTTTGGTGGGGGGAGGGGGGGGGGAGGTTTTGCACAGAAGAGAGAAAAGAACCAAGTTGAAGGAAAAAAAGCGTGGTCTGTTTATTTTTGTCTCCACTCCGCAGGTAAACAGATACAATTTAAAAAAAACAAACAACACAAATACAAATATAAATTCCAAACGTAGAAAGTGAATGCAAAACGTGTGAAAGGCACTACACTAAAAGCAGTTTAAGGCAACCATCTTTCTTGCAACATAAAAGTGGTTTTAACCCAATTAACCGCACGGCCGCATTTCCCAAATTTTGAAGGTGTCACCTAACGACTATGTACCATTTCCAGGGGATGGATCGACCATGACAATTCAAGGGCAGTGCCAGATTAGCTTGGCGCCTGATGGCGCCAAGCTAATCTGGCACTGCCCTTGAATTATCATGGTTAGTCCATCTCGTGCTGTAGGGCGTCTGAGCTAATGGGTTAAAAGACACATACTCTATGAAATTACGTCTTGAGGGGCACAAAGTGTCACCTGTCACGAAAGACCCCTATATAGGTGGCAAAAATCACCTAGATGATGGTCTTTAATGGCGGGTGATCTCTCATACAATGGCTGCTTATAACAGGTTCTGCTGTGAAATAAGACCGCCTCAGTTACATGCACAATGATGTTGGGATAGAAAACGTGATAGTTTCCGCACTTGCACCTTTAATGCCTTATAAGCAAATGATGCTCGTAGGTGAAAAGAGGGAATTTTCAAGCGTTACCCTTTTTGTTTTTATAGCCTTGTACGCGAATGCTGCTGTTGCGGTATAAACGTAAAAAATTCCGAGCTTGATCCTCAGAGCTTTTTTTTGAATTTTTTTCTTTTTCTTCTGCCTCTCGAAGTTCTCGGTGTTTATCTACCAGAAATCGGTGACCGTTGCTCTGCGCGCATTGTTGACCATTTCCAACGCAGCATGCCGTCTCAAAGAGGCCGAGCAGACGACCTCTTAAACCCAGGAAAACACCCTTAGTTTGAGGAGCTTTTTGAATAAATCTGGTTTGGCAAGAGGCACAGATGCTCATGAGCCGATGCCTACGGCAGGGGCTCATGAGAATCTATACCTTTTGCAGATTAAACGTAGCAGATTTGTGTCGGTCAAACCTTGCTGATCGCCTTCCTCGAAGGCCGAGAAGAGAGGTAAATCAAAGACATGAAGACTTACTACATGTGTTGTAGGTTTTCACGAATCTCTGCAGCCAAGAGGCACATATCTTTATGCAGTCCTGCATGCTGCTCGGACTCGTGAGGATCTGTGCCTACACCAGATGAGAAGCTCTTTGGTCCGAGCGACTGCCAAGAAGGGAGTCGCCGCAGGATCAGAGGGTCCTCAGAGCGCAATCTTGCCTGGGAATGGCCCGCGTCCGAGACAATGGCCAGTGGTCTGGCACCTCGCCCTGAGAGGCTGTGCCTACGAGCCAAAATCGAACTCCGCCCTGAAAAGGTCCTGAAAAGGTCGCATTAATGTGGCAGCTCGCGAGTGGCGGAGTCTTTAAGAAATCTCGCTGCGAGAGAACAATAAAGGACCCGATCTTCAGCTGGTAGAATTTCTCTAGCGAACACATTTCATCAACAAAAGGCATATATTCTCATGCGCCTCTGCCTACGGCAGGGGCTCATGATAATCTATGCCTTTTGCTGACATCATTCTATCCCTCTCTGGGACGAAAATTCACGCTTTTTACGTATCTGGACCTCTGACAGGAGTGACGGTTGAATTGTAAGCTAAGGACTAGATAGTCGAGAGTTGAGATTTTAGCTGGAGAGCCCTGGAGAGGGTACTCAGGGCCAGAGACGTAAAAGGGGGGAGGTTAAATACATAACTGTCTCTGCTGGGACGAGATCTTTGCCTGGGACGAAGTGTCGTTTGGGCGAAGCTGCAGGGCATCCTATTCTTTGACCGCAGCATCGCATTGTACCCTTCGTTCTAGTGAAAAACACAGGTGTATCTAGGTCCACAAGAAGCATAGATACTCATGAGCGCCCGCATGCCTGCCGGCGCCCATGAGTATCTGTGCTTCTTGCATTTGGATGAAGTAGTACAAAGTCGTTGCAACACTGTTCAAGAATCAGAAGGAATGTATGAAAGTGGAAAATGTAGTCTCGTACAAATGTCAGACGATGACGGTTAAAAGATCAGTTAAAAGTCTCTCTACCACTTAAGGTGTCTGTCACTACAAAACGACGGGATCAGAAGTGGGTCTGTGCTTGAGTGATCTTTAAAAGTCATCGATAAATATTCGTCATATGGTCTTTCCTTATGTGTGATAAGATTATGATGTGGCATGGCTGATTTTTTTTTTTTTTTTTACAGTGGCATGTCCGTGTGTGTGTGTGTTTGTGTGTGTGTGCGTGCGTGCGTGCGTGTGTGTGTGTGTGTGTGTGTGTGTGTCTGTGTGTGTGTCTGTGTGTCATAGCAAGATTGTGGAACTGGAACCCCAGTGGCAAAACGTCCTCGGACCCACTCTAGCCGTCGTGGGGCCAAGGACCTTTGCTTGTTGAAAGAAAAAAGCGTGGGGACGTTGAAGGGCAGGAGAGGAGTTTATCATCCAGACTCTATTTTGCATTCGTCAACGAATATTGTAGGAGGATATCATTAGCACAGTATGTAATATGTCGCACGTGCCTACTTTCTAATCTTACTCTAAGTACAATTAACTTTTGCGGATGGACAATAAACCATTTAGCCCCGATGCACCACAGCAAGAGATCCATCGACCATGATAATTGAAGGGTAGTGCCAGATTAGCTTCGCGCCAGATGGCGCGGCCAAGCTAATCTGGCACTAGCCTTGAATTATCATGGACGATGCATCTCCTGCAGCTGGTACACAGTTGTTAGGTGTCACCTCTAAAATTTTGGATATGTGTCCTTGGTGTTAAATGGGATAAACATTATTTGCGAACGCAGTGACTGACTTTTCTGCCTCTTGTCATGCCTGCCTTTACTTATTCAACTAATGAAAACAAAGAAAGAGAATGAATAATAACATAAATCAAATGATTTAGAAGCGTTTGAAAAGAAGAGAGAGAGAGAGAGAGAGAGAGAGAGAGAGAGAGAGAGAGAGAGAGAGAGAGAGAGAGAGAGAGAGAGAGAGAGAGAGAGAGAGAGAGAGATATGAAATGAAACTTTATTTTTCAAGGATAAATGATTAGGTACCTTCAATGACCTTTTTCACTGAATCATGTCCTAGGAGAGAGAGAGAGAGAGAGAGAGAGAGAGAGAGAGAGAGAGAGAGAGAGAGAGAGAGAGAGAGAGAGAGAGAGAGAGAGAGAGAGAGAGACAGAGAGAGAGAGAGAGAGACAGAGAGAGAGAGAGACAGAGAGAGGCAGAGAGAGAGAAAGAGAGAGAGAGAGAGAGAGAGAAACAGAGAGAGAGAGAGGGAGAGAGAGACAGAGACAGAGAGAGAGACAGAGAGAGACAGAGAGAGAGACTCTGAGAGAGAGAGAGAGAGAGAGAGAGAGAGAGAGAGAGAGAGAGAGAGAGAGAGAGAGAGAGGTTCCTGAATTGAGAGAGAGAGAGAGAGAGAGAGAGAGAGAGAGAGAGAGAGAGAGAGAGAGAGAGAGAGAGAGAGAGAGAGAGAGAGAGAGAGGTTCCTGAAGAGAGAGAGAGAGAGAGAGAGAGAGAGAGAGAGAGAGAGAGAGAGAGAGAGAGAGAGAGAGAGAGACAGAGAGACAGAGAGAGACAGAGAGAGACAGAGAGAGAGAGGTTCCTGAACTTAAAAGAGCACATGGCGGCTGAAAACAGCAATCGTTCGGGAAGTGGCCTAATGGCGGAACAGAATGGGCGCTGAAAAGGCCCGCCAGCAAATTACCAGTTCCTTCCCATGATCCCTTCCGGTCCCGATCAACTCTCGCTTCTGGCGTGAAGTGTGTTGACGCTGGTGGCTGAGGGCCGAGGGGTAGCGCTCGTGTCTGTAATCGATTGTCATGATCAATCTACACCCCTGCACGTTCGCTTTGGTCCATGTCGCCCTAGGCCGGCCGTTGCAAGTTACCGAGCGGCAGCGCAAGATTACTGGTCACATTACATAGTCAAATTTGGCCAGTTCAGGTAGTGCAAGGACCGGTGTTTTTATAAATAATTTTTGCCTTGTTTGAAAATTTGTAGTAGGGCTGAATGTTGAAATTTGCTGGAAATTTCTGGTTAGATGAGAGGAGACATGTTTGGTGCTTTGATTCATACCATCCTGAGCTTATTCAGTAGAGAATTGAGGACCTATGTTGAGTTGCCGTTGACGTAGTGATTTGAGGGGCACGCTGATTTCAGCTGTGCTTGGGTGTGGGGTTGGTACGGAATCAGGTTCATAGCCAAGAAATGCTGTTTTTATTGTTATTTTGTGCATGGCAAATGTGCAGCTGGTGGGCGGTAGTGTTTTTTTTTAGGGGATTTGAATATTAGGGGATGCCTGGGACTGACTATGGCTAAGAGACTGGACAGTACGGAAACGAGACTGTGTACCGTGGCCTACACGACTTTGAGTCACAAGACTTGGCGAGCCACGAAAATGGGCAACTCGGCTAGCTGTTACGCTTAGACGACTGTTTTGCTGTGAATCACATACAACAAGTGGGAAGCAGAATCAGGCAAGCCATCGGGCCCTATGAAGACTTATTAACCATTGTGAGAAAACGCAAACTGAAATGGGCATGTCACGCGTTCAGCAGGGCTTGCCAAAACAATCCTGCAAGGCACCGTGCAAGGAGGACGAAGGAGAGGAAGACAGAGGAAAAGATGGGAGGACAATATCTCAGAGTGGACAGGACTGAAGCTGGGCGATACGCTGAGAATGGCAGAGAACAGAGAGGATTGGAGGGAGCTGGTTGCCAAGTCATCAGTGGTGCCCCAATGGTCGGCAAGA
Source organism: Semisulcospira habei (assembly GCA_036245525.1). NCBI lineage: Eukaryota > Metazoa > Mollusca > Gastropoda > Semisulcospiridae > Semisulcospira > Semisulcospira habei. The sequence continues at coordinate 204,130,879 of BTPG01000003.1, read as the reverse complement.
CTACGGGATATAGATAGATAGATAGACATACAACATACAACAAATTTAGGCTCGGATTGGCAAAAAAAAAAAAAAGGTCGACGATTGCTTCTTGATCATACAATAGTTACAATACAACTTTTTATGATTTATTCTTGCGAAAATAATGCTGAAGAAAACGATCTCGCAACATTTTAGGAAAACTGCAATTTGGCGATGAAACCAGTCACGGTGGCTGCGAAAAATTGTCTGCCACGTCGTTTCTATAGCTAGTATAATTATTTAACTGTGTTATACCAACAGTGGATTCATTTTATTCAAGTAAAATCTGCTTATATAGGGCGATTTCATGGAAATAATTTGTGTATGTAAAATTTTCTGCTCGCACTGCCGATTATTCATAGTGACGCGCTGTCTTGCCCACTACGCCTTTCGCCTCTCGCGCTAGAGAGCGGGCTAGTTTAGGGTAACTCGCGACCTCGGTATTCCCGCTCTGCCGCCCACTCAGCTCAGAAGACACCATGGGGAATCGTTCCTTTAAAAATGGCTGCACCAAAGCTGTGGATCGCTCTGCCGGCGTCTTTGAAGACAGTGAAATCTCTCTCCCAAAAATCTGTACTCAGTGGGTTTGACCCTTTGCTGCCGGAACCCAACTAGCAACACCCAAATGCAAGAGGCAGAGATCCTCATGAGCCCCCGCAATTGCGGGGGCTCATGAGGATCTCTGCTCTTGCTGACCTCACTTTGTATCCATGTTCTTTGGACGGATGAAGTTCTTAGGCGTTGAATGAAGAAAGATTTCACTGAAGAGCACAATCTGCGACCAGTGGGAGGGGGTGGTTAATCACTGTAATAATAGACGAAACACTGGATGACCTTATGTGACAAGGAACATAATAATTATAAAGAAATTCAGTTTTATCGCTGAGGTAATTTGAAAAACAATGAAAAATCTAAATGTCCGATTTAGATCTGATGACACACGGCATCAATTCATGTCAAGTAATAAACACAGAGACGTGTAAAGATTCTTATACTTGTACAGGTTTGTAATTTTGAACCTTACGGCTAAAAGCCGTAAGGTTCAAAATCACGGACCGGCACACGCGATTTTTTTTTTCATTTCTCCGTCACACTCACGTTTCACAGTCAACCAACGCTGTCCTCTGTCCCATGTGAAGTGAGTCTCTACTTGAGATCTCTCCCTCCGTTTAATTGATCTAAATTTCCTAATAATTGAGCACGGGTTGTCTCCCTGACGAGCCCGGAACTCTCTAATGTTTGAGGTTATTTCAGTCGGAAGTACCGTGTTTAGTCGGGAAATAGAATTACTCCGGTCACAAATCGATTCAAATCGCGTTGTGAAAACCTCTCCAGCAGATTCGGGCGCGCTGGGTGTAATAACGCTAGATCTTTGTAGCTGAGGGAGAGAATGCTGGGTCAGAAAAAAAAAAAAGAGCTGTTCTTGTGAGTTGTCGGTATTTTAAGAATAGGGAGCTTGCGTTTCGAATCAACCTTGCTCGCTCCTGTATAATGAAATATAGTGAAATATAATGAAAAAAATCATGTTCCGAGTAAAATAAAAACCAGCTTACTGTTTAGGCATGCGACCGTAAGGTCATTTCTGTGAAAAGCGATATTTACGTTGCAACACAATGAAAATCTCGCTTTTCACAAAAGTGGACTTGCTATCTCAATTCACAGTGCAGAATTGTAATAAGGCGTCCGTCTCTCAAGCATGGAAAAACCCAATGCTCAAAAGACCACCGGGCCGAAGTCAGTCGCCGTTGGCCCGCGTAGGGTCGTGCGCGGGCCAACGTCGGCCCGACGGCCTTTGCGCATTTGGAATCTGAAGTTGACGTTAACCAGCATGTCGAAATGGTACTTGGCTCAAGCTGAACCAACTGATGACTTGGTTTTCTACGCGTTAACCCCTATCATTCGGAATACCAGTGTGTGCAATAAGTTTGACAAAAATAGTTCAAGGGTAGTGCCAAAATAGCTTGGCGCCTTGGCGCCTCTAGGCGCCAAGCTATTTTGGCACCACTCTTGATTTAAAGCCATTGGCCTATATCTTTATCTGTAAGTACTATAATGTAGCTTGCATATAGCAGTGTACAAATTTGAAGCTTTTAGCCTCAGTTTGATATGGGTTAATGCTACAAGAAAATCGTCATGGCCGTGCAAATGTAAGATATAAACATGTTCGTTTAAACCATTGCTGAATGATCTACACTGCGGTGTTCTTTCCCTTCAGGACATATGCTCAAAGTTGAAACCTGTATAGACAAAACAACAACAACAACAACAACAACACACACACACACACAGACACACACACACACACACACACACACACACACACACACACACACACACACACACATGGCATAGCTTTGGCGCTAGATCTGCGTTCAACATCAATGCTAGCGTGGCTAGACGACATAATATTATTTATCTTGTTACTACACCGTTACAGTTTGACGCCTGCCCGTCCATGTTATCGAGCATTGGCTACTGAACGCGCTGAGGCCAGCCCCATTTTAAAGTCTACCGTATTTTCAATACGGTAGATAAAAAACAACTAAGAGAAGGGTTTGCAGAAATCATCGCGACTAAAACCGCTACCGACACGCAAAGGGTTGTTAAAAATATTACGGGCGGTATTGCATTTCTAGACCCGCAACGCTTTACAACAACGCTTACAAAACAAAATGGAAGAATGTAGCTGGTAATTTATCTTCACGAGGACGACTCGCGCCTCTTTTCTGGGAAGATCACTCTGCTGCATGATGCTGCGACTTGTCTTCGAGTGTTTGCTGCTCTCCCCTTGTTCCCAGCTCTTTTGTCTGCACTTTCCATTTCGAGTGGACGCAGCTCACAGCAAGCAGGGTTCCTGGGCGGGGAGGTGTGAGGAGGGGTGGGGAAAACACCAGCCTGTCTCCGCAACATCCCGGACCTGCTACATCAAGTGGCACAAGACTACATCGTAACAAGCAAGATACACAGATCATCATGAGCCCCTGCGGACGCATGGGTTTATGATGATCTATGTTTCTTGGAGGTGGGTTGCGTTCGCTGCGGGACTTGTTCAAGCAAATCACAGTGGAAAGACGGTTTAATTGGAGTTTGTGTCACTGCCTTTGAAGGAAGCGTGGCAACGTTCCCAGACTCGGCATAAAAAGACCAAACATGCAGGAAAGATTGTCTGAGAGCACAGAAAAAAATAAAAAGAATAAAAAGTTGACCCATGCCATAAAATGGGGGAAAATAAAAACACAAGTTGACTGACTCGCGCCATAGTTAGTTAGTTAGTTATTTGGGTTTAATGCCGAGCAGGCAACTAAGGCCATCTCACGGCGGTGACTCGCGCTATAGATATAACGAACACAACAGACATCTACGTACATGTACTGCTTGCAGTAGTAGAAGGTGGAGGGGGAGTGTTTGTGGGGGGGGGGGGAGGGGAGGGGGGGGGGGGTGTTGCCATGAGAAGCTTCAGACACTAAAGAAGGTGAGCAGTGGCCAAATCATTCTTACTTCAGTAACATTCATGCATACCACGTACATTTACCCTGGAGATCGATTAGTCACGATAGTTCCAAATCGTTAAACGTTTAGGGCTTAACCTCCCTTGTCCACCACGAAGGTGATCTCAAAGACTCGAAGGGGCACAAAATAGTGTCTGCACTAATTTTGACCCCGGCTTGATTGGGACAAGAGCTAGAACCATCGAGCACACGGCCCTTCCAAGATAGTTCAAGGCGCCAAGCTGATCTGGCAGTACCTTTAAACTATCATGGCTGCAGGCACTACCTGTCGCATCACTCTTTGGGAAACATGTACAGGTTGTATGCCTGCTGTTGTAGAGGGGTCAACCGTGGGACTTCAACGATGTTGCCGTAGCCTGGCGGATGGAAAAAGTGCAAGACAGAGTTTAACGTGTATCCTGCTCTCTTTCCATGTATAAGGGTTTTGAGTCATATGTGCAGAATAGAACTGTTTTTGATTTTTTTTTAAAAATAAGGGCGGGGAGTGGGGGTGCGGATCCCGGGAGGGGGGATAGAGAGAGAGAGAGAGAGAGAGAGAGAGAGAGAGAGAGAGAGAGAGAGAGAGAGAGAGAGAGAGAGAGAGAGAGAGAGAGAGAGAGAGAGAGAGAGAGAGAAAGACAGACAGACAGACAGACCAGACCAGACCAGACCAGACCAGACAGACAGACAGACAAAGAGGGTGTAACGCCGAGCAGGCGACCAAGGCCAAATAACGGCGGTGTGTGTGTGTGCGTTTGTGTGTGTGTGTGTGTGTGTGTGTGTGTGTGTGTGTGTGTGTGTGTGTGTGTGTGTGCGAGAGAGAGAGAGAGAGAGAGAGAGAGAGAGAGAGAGAGAGAGAGAGAGAGAGACAGACAGACAGACAGACAGACAGACCAGACCAGACCAGACCAGACCAGACAGACAGACAGACAAAGAGGGTGTAACGCCGAGCAGGCGACCAAGGCCAAATAACGGCGGTGTGTGTGTGTGCGTTTGTGTGTGTGTGTGTGTGTGTGTGTGTGTGTGTGTGTGTGTGTGTGTGAGAGAGAGAGAGAGAGAGAGAGAGAGAGAGAGAGAGAGAGAGAGAGAGAGAGAGAGAGAGAGAGAGAGAGAGAGAGAGAGAGAGAGAGAGAGAGTCGGCGTGGGGTTGGTGGAGCGGAGTCTAAGTGTACAGGGTCCAGAACATACTGACTCATCGACACAGGAAAGTAAAAACAAACCCGGTATCATTACAAATGTCATGTACCGCTAGAATTAACACCCTGCCTGCTCCCCGAGATCCCCTATCCTCAGCTCGCTTTTGCACATTTCAACCTGTGCTTGATTGTTTTGATTTAGCGCCGCGCAGTGCTCAAGCAGGTCTAATCCTAACTGAAGTACCGTGGGATAATAAAGACGGAACGCTTGGTTTGCGCCTTGGCTTTCTCGCTCACCTGAGCGGGGAAACAAATACTGGATTGAAAGCAAACAAATCACCAGCGATACTCAGTTCCCCGCCATTGGCGCTGATTCTTGTTATGCAACCAGCCGTTCATACGATATGAGCGATTTCTGGCCAGTTTTAATAGCAATCCTATTTACTTTGTTTAGGCTCCTTGTCCCTAATGCTTAGAGGCTTAAACGGGCGCACTACCGCACTAACTGTTAAAAGACATGGATACACTTCTGTAACAAACGGTTACGAAACGCTACGCACAGGTTTAGTTATCGTTCATTGTGACACATTACAATCCAGTTTAGTTCAGCACACGTCGTCTTTATATCAAGTAACCTGACAATGACTCCACTCCGTTCTAGAGATACAACGATATCAGTACGAGAAACAGCTAAAAATAGACTTACACGCTAACGGCAGCGCAAAATAAATAAGTGCGATCACGCTTGCGCTTTTGCTGCGTGTCCAAACTGCTGTTAAAATTTCAATAGGTGTGTCGACAAGGCATAACAAACACAAATGGTGCTGCAATGTGTCTTCGGATTTATGCGTAAATAAATAAATAAATAAATAAATAAATAAATAAATAAGTAAATAAATCAGCGCATTCAATAGGCGCTTTAGCCCAATTGAAAATCGGCTCAAAGCGCCGCCGCGAACACTGAACCCAACAAGGACGCTCACTTGAATCACGCGCAATCACTCACACACTGTACATAAACACAGGACATTCACGTGGTGCTAAGAGCAAGCTTAAGCGAGCTACTAAAGTTTTGGAAATTCAAATCGTTTATATTTGAAATTTGATTAAGTGGGCTGAAATTGCTACCAAAGTCGTAGGGGAGGAAGAGCCGGAGTACCCGGAGAAAGAACCCCCGATGGTCCGCCCGAATTCACGGTGACAATTACTAGAGGAAAAAAGTCCGACGCCGGAACCGGGTCAGTATCAAAACTCTCACCTTTAGCATTGGTGGCAGGCGCTTTTACCGCTGCGCCACGGACCGCCCGCGTAATGGTACTTAACCCATTGTACCCCAAGACCGAAATCCTTAAATTTTGCCGATGTCCTCTGAAGACTGCATTGCAGTGCAGGACACAGATCGGCCATGATAGTTCAAGGGTGATGCCAGAATAGCTTGGCGCCCATAGGCGCCAAGCTATTCTGATCACCCTTGAACTATCATGGTCGATCCTTATCTTGCTGTGGTGTGTCTGGAGTAGAATGAGTTAAAGCGTCAGCCGAGGTCGGTTCGCTTGTCATTTCTGTACTAGTTTTAAATCTAGTGTCGACATTGTTCTGGGTGCTATTCTCCTTCGAGACCCCTTCATCTACAAGGAATAGATTCTCATGAGCTCATGCGCTTGTAGGTGTTATGAGTATCCGTGCTTCTTGCTGAGCGAACTCGGCTCCAGCTGGCCCGCAAAATGAGGGCGTTGATCCCTGTTTATCCTTCATGGACTATTTTCTTTGCAACCGTCACAAGTTCCAAGCTCGCAGACCATTCTTCAAAAGGAACACAGATATAACTGATGGGAAAAGCAAGAGGCATAGAGCCTCATGAGTCCCTGCTGAAGCGGGGGCTCATGAGTCTCTATGCCTCTTCCAATTGGATAGCGTTCACCTTTTCCCGGCAGAAAAAGAGTTAAGGGTACGAGTAGCATCCATGCGGCCATAATCTGTTTTCGTAGTGTTACTCTTTTCAACATCTTCCTGGAAAGAATCATGACGGACGCTCTGAAAGATCATGAAGGAACTGTCAGTATTGGAGGCAGAACAATCACCAACTTGCGCTTTGCGGACGACATTGATGGCCTTGCAGGAACAGAGAAGGAGCTAGCTCAGCTGGTGGAGAAGCTGGACAGTACAGCCATTGCGTATGGGATGGAAATCAGTGCAGAGAAGACCAAACTGATAACCAATAACACCAGTGGCATTGGCAATGACGTCATGATTGGAAGCCAAAAACTAGAAACAGTTAATAAATTCAAATACTTAGGAGCCAGTGTGACAGATGAGGGATCAAAACCAGAAATACTCAGTGTCCAGGATTGCGCAGACAACAACAGCACTGACAAGACTGATGACCAATGGAAGGACAGAAACATCACGCTCTGCTCCAAGATCAGACTGATGCGCTCCTTAGTCATCTCAGTGTTTTTGTATGCCTGCGAGTCATGGACCTTCACAGCAGACCCTGAAAGGAGGATACAAGCCACTGAAATGCGATGTTTTCGAAGGCTGCTTGGCATCTCATACAGAGATCACATCACGAACGAGGAAGTGGGAACATAATCAGGGCAATCGGGCCCTATGAAGACCTATTAGCCATTGTGAAAAAACGCAAACTGAAGTGGTATGGGCATGTCACGCGTTCAGCAGGGCTTGCCAAAACAATCCTGCAAGGCACTGTGCAAGGAGGACGAAGGAGAGGAAATGAGGCTGGGTGATACGCTAAGAATGGCAGAGAACAGAGAGGAATGGAGGGAGCTGGTTGCCAAGTCATCAGTGGTGCCCCAACGGTCGGCAAGACTACGGGATATAGATAGATAGATAGATAGTGTTAGGCGTTGACACCTGTAACAAGTACAACACAGTTGTAAATTCAGTTGGAAAGTTAACCACTGATAAATTACGTCAGTCTGAGGACGCTCATGTGGCTGAACCTTGCCAGCAAGAGGTATACCTGCTCATGAGAGACTGCTGTCGCATGATCTCATGAGAATCTATGCCTCTAGCAGATGGAGTTGAGCTGAGTAAAGAGTTGTGTCTGGTGAATCAATTTCAGGGGAATGTTAATTAAAGACATTAAATGTACCGTTTTAAATTGGTCTATATCGACATGGCAGCCAAGTGTTCGGGTATTATGACCCCTATATACCATGCCTGGCTGTGGTTTACATAATGCATAGATCAGGTTTTCAAGCGTAAACTTTGTCCGCGCTAAACTCTAACTCACGTGTTTAAAACATGATCTGATAGGCCCGTTAGTTCCGCCCGCGAAATAATTATTACCTTCCTTACAAACCGTCAGTTAACTCATTCAAGGAGCCCCGCATAAATAGCTTCGAAAGTGTCGTATAACGTTGCCGCAGGCAACGCTATACGACACTTTCGCAGCTTTTGATGCTAGACGCCTTGGATGAATAATAATAATAATAATACCGTAATAATATAATAACGGTATTATTATTATGAATGACGATTGAACACAGTTAGTGGATTAAAATATTCAAGTCTGTACAACAAGCACATAGACACTGTACTATGTAGACGCATTTACAAGGCACAGGCACAGCTGAATACATTCTACACGGGCAGAAGCATTTCAAATAAATGAGCCAACAAATTTAAGTGGAAAGCTGTGATATCGGCTCCGGTAAGAAAAAAATTGTTATTTATCAGGAAATGTAAACGACGATTCTAACTATCAGAATGTAGTCGATTTTGTAGTTGATTGTGACGTGCTCGTGACGTTTATGCGTGACGTCAGTTCAAAAAACTGATTTTCTGATGCAGACTTTCTTTTGGAATATGATTTGCATTCATGAATCGGTGCCCCCCAAAACACATCTAAAATGCCACGTGTGGATAAGGCCGATGGGACGGGAATATTTATTCAGCTTTATTCAGCCTTTATGCCATGAGGTGTACCTGAACCATTCATAAATTTTCCACGATGGTATCAACTGTACTTCGTGCTGACGGAACTTTTGTCTGCTGGGCCCTTTCTCTGTCTTTCGTGGCAGTCCTTGGTGAGTTTAACCCTTTGGCTGTCGGTAGCGGTTTTTGTCGAGATGATTCCTCAGGAATCATCTCGACAAAAAAGGCTACCGACAGCCAAAGGGTTAACGTTATTTGATGTTGTCTTCTTCGTTGCTGTTGTAATTCTTGTTGCTGTTTCTTGACCTGCCGCTCCTGTCTTAAGTGACTGTTGTTTATGTCGCTGTTGCTGTTGTTGTTGATATTGTTACTGTTGTTGATATTGTTACTGTTGTTGTTGTTGATGCTGCTGCTGTTCTTATTATGCCTGCTGTTCTTGTTGTTGCTGTTGTTGTTATTGGCATTGTTTGTTGTTGCTTCTGTTGCTGCTGTTGCTTTTATTGCTGTTCTTGTTGCTGTTGTTGTAGTTGCTGTTATTGATGTTGTAGATGTCCCCAGTGTTGGTTGTGTTGCGTGCTGTTGGTGTTGTTATTGCTTCTGCTTTTGTTGTTATTGCGGTTGCTGTCGCTGTCGTTGTTGCTCAGTGTTGTTTTTGTTGTGTCTGTCGTTGATGGCGTTGTTGCCGGCCCCGTTCGTACATTACTTGTATATGTATTGCACATATAAATACGCCGACAGGAAAAACATTCGCTAATCATCTTTGATAAATTGTGTTGTGATTGTCATTTGTAAGTGTGTTTCTTTCCTCCTCTGGTGGGGCCCCCACCCGGGTCTGCCCTGGGGGACTTGGGTGGGGTTAACTACTTTTTAGTTCCCAGGGTCCCCCTGGTCAGCCCCACAGGGTGGGTTTTCCCCTCTATTCTGGGGCATGTGTTTCTGTCTACCCTTGGTCCATTTACCTTTGTTTTCCTTTTTTAAATTCCCCCTACTGTCTGCGCTGCATGTAGCTCTTGATATTGGATGTGTGTTGCTAAATGGTCTTAGCTTTATTTGAGTCCCATGTCGTAGGTTTATTTAACGTGTTGGACCGGCTGGCGACATACATTCAATATTCTGTCAGTTTAGTTTTCAGTGCAGGCACGTCCTGAGAAAGTCTTGTTGCTGTCGGGACGTTAAGCAATGTACAATCAATCAATCAATCCACTTGTGGGATTTTCCTTCCAGTTTCATACACACCTCCTGTGCTGCCTTTGAGTGGTAAAGCTGTATCACTCACGTGTGGTACAGCTTGGCCGTATCACACGTGTGTGATACAGCCGTGTTGCGTGAACGGCGAAGTGTGCACACCATTGTCCTGTAGAAAGTCTGGTCAACAAAAAAGGTATGGGCACACGCGATATTGAAACTTGACCTAGTTTCAGCTCGCGCGCAATGACGTCTTTTCACATTGACAACTGACACTCTGGCGTCATGTACTGCGCTATTAGGAACATTTTGTCTGGCATCCAAAATATTGACGCCACATTACGTCAAGGTCTTTGCCAAGACACAATGGCGGCTGTGTTGTGACTAGGTGGGTTCCGAAGACCAGCTGACATCGGATTTATGTTAAGAAAAAGGTGAGTTAATTAATAGAATCTTACATCGGAGTTTAGCTGATACTCACAATCTCACTCTCGTGGTCTTACAACCATATAGTACTCACTTTCGCTAGTAGGATAAGGTTTTAAAACCACTCGAGTGAGATTCTCAGTATCACCTAAACTGCGCTGTAAGATTCTATATGTACACACCTGGCAGTCATCTTTTCTGGATTTCATGTATTGTGTGTGTGCAGCGACAGTTCCAGTAAACGGCACTCGTGGCACCGGTAAGAGTGTTAACACTTTATGTCTTAACCCTTGTATCCCCAAGGTCCCATTTCTCAAATTTGGGAGGTGTTGCCTAACGACTATGTACCAGTTGCATGAGACGACTCGACCATAATAATTCAAGGGTAGTGCCAGATTATCTGGAACTACCTTTGAATTATCATGGTCAAGCTGTCTCCTGCTGTAGGGATCCGGGGCTGAAATGGTTAACGAGGGTGACTAGTCTTGCTGTGTCTTTCTATCGCGGAAAAGACAACAGACGGAAGATTGATGGGATGGCCATTAGAGTTCTAGGATAGTGTCTGATAAGCTTTGCGTTCGACATTACACCAAGCCAATCCGGCTCTACCCGAGTTAGCAAAAGGACCTCCTGTTAACCCATTCAATCAGCCCCGCATCAATAGCCGCGGAAGTGTCGTATAGCGTTGCCGGAGGCAACGCTATACGACACTTCCGCAGCTATTGATGCGAGGCGCCTTGAATGTGTCAACCCCTTCAGCATGCAGCAACGGGTATTGCAAAGGGTGCCGGTGGCTGCATTGCTCAAAGGGGTTAATTTTACCCTCACATTTCGAAAATTAAGATCTCCTGATTCTTTGGTAAAAATGTTAAAGTTGGGGTTAGCAAGGAGGTATGGATCCTCATGAGCTTGGTAGCCGATGACGATGTGTGTTGTGGAACTGTGTTTGTGTGTTTCAGCACAGGGACTGAAAGAGCAAGCCAAGAGTAAGACACTTTTCCGTTTCACTATAGTCTGGTTGCCGTTATGTGCAAAAAGGCAGTATATTCTTCTTTTTTTTTTTTCTTCTTCTTTTTTTTTTTTTTTTTTTTTTTTTTTTTTTTAAAGAAAAGTGAGATTTTCATTTCTTTAACAATGAAAATCTCGCTTTTCTAAAAGATTGGACATACAGGTTTTTGCCTCATAACGGTAGAATGTGTTTTATTGAGACAGTGTGTGTTGAAAAACCTCATGCCCAACCTCACACATTCACACATCCACCTCTACCCTCCACAAATCACCGCGCCGCCCCCCCCCCCCCACCTCCGCCCCCCCCCCCCCTCCCTTCAACACACTCCCACACCCGCACCCATACACGTAATGAGCAGTTATTCCAGTTATCCACCAACCTGCTTTACACTGCGAAAGTGCTATAATGGTTTTTACTGTAGCAATCGAAATGCTTCACAAAATAATTCTTAAGTGTATATAAAAAGAAAACGACTTTATAGTCATTTTAACCTCTTCCCTGCTGGCGATCACGAATTTCGCGTCTGAAACGAACGCACATTGACCGACATTCGTGTGAGGAACACACATGAAATATGACCAGAGCGGCGTGGGCACAAGAGACATAAATCCTCATGAGCCCCCGCGACAGGGGGGTTTATGTCTTTTGCAGATGGTAGCGTTCGTCTTGCAGTGGAGGGGTTAAATGTTATTTTAAAAGCAGTAGGCATGCCTTCCAATGTTGCTTTCTCCTGTATCGTAGCTTTTCAAGAAAATGTGGCCAAGTTGGTCGACAAGTATCGCCCAAAAGAAGACAACAGCTCCAAGCAGTACGGTGAGATTACACAAGTCGCCTTCTCAGTAATAAGAGTTTAGAAAATTTGAAACGAAGGTGCGTACGATTCAGGTCTCGCACAACACGAGGGAGAGAGAGAGAGAGACAGAGACAGAGACAGAGAGACTCAGGCTCAGACAGTTTATTGTTCAGACAAAATGTCCATACAGAGTGAGTCATTACATAATTCATAAATTCAGATGTATGCAAAAGCCATATGGCCACGATTATATCAAAACACACACACACACACACACACACACACACACACACACACACACACACACACACACACACACACATACACATACACACACACACACACACACAATGGACACAATTTAGCTACAGCATTTGGAGTACTATATCTTTATTTGTTACTTTGCAATTCGGTTATGCCAAGTCTAAATTTGATGTATAGATTTCTGACATAAGTTGGCTTAACCAGTTCAAAAAATAATTTTCTTGTACAAGTGTATGTTTAAAACTACGATACACAGCAAAACGTTCACTCTCAGAAAGCTTTGATGACCAAATTTGTTTGGAACAATAAACCATCCTTTGTTTAAATTTGTGTATAAAAGCATTCCTGTTTCCAGCACCTTGTGAAATCCACACATGACCAAAATCATTTCGAAAAAGCAATTTCTTTACCTTTGACACCCATTTTTCTTTCCCTTTATCATCTAAATCCTTAAGCATATGATAAGCCATACTTGCAAATCTGTTAACAGGTAAAGCACAGAGTCGCAGCCAGTAGGAAACACATCTTACTGACGTTAATACTGACATGAGATATCGACCAAGTTCACCATAAACCATCAGGTTCGGTGTGCGGAAGTTGACGTTAAGAAAACGCTTACATGCAAATGAATGGACTCTTTCAATTTCGGCATACTCGTTTATACCCCAAATTTCCGAGGCATATAGCAAAATTGGGACAACCTGAGCATCAAACAGTTTGAAAAAAACATCAGGACTCGCGCGGTTAATTTTCTTCAACATACAGAAAATATCAAGGACATTTTTTTTTCCTTAGTGACTAAGCCATCGACAGATGTGTTTAGACTCAAACGTGTGGTAAAGTTTAGCCCAAGGTACTTATACATATTGACAACTTCTACCCTAGTTCCACCGTAAGTCCATTTTTCATATTTTGACAAATACCTACCATTTAGAAACACAATTATTTTCGTTTTGTCTAGGTTAACAGACAAACCACGTTTAGATGCTACTTTGTACAAATTGCTCAGTTGAGTCTGAAGGCCATTGGGGGTTGATGAAAACAAAGCAATGTCATCTGCAAACATCAACAAAAACAGTTCTGCTGCATCGGTTTTCATCTGGAAGCCATGTTTACCATTTTCAATAATGTACACAGCAAGCTCGTTAATCAAAAAGGAGAACAATGTCTGCGACGCTAAACATCCTTGTTTTAAACTATGCCTTTGAAATACTCAAAACACTCCGTACAATTCTAACACAAAATGTCACTAACCCATACATTGCCTTCATAGCTGAAAGCATTTTGTCGCGCACTCCAGCCTTCAGTAAAATATTCCAAGTACACCTCTTTTAACAAAATCGAAGGCTTTGCGGAAGTCAACAAAAGCCACATAAACTTTCTTATTTTGTAAAAGTTGTTTTTGAACAATAGCATAAAGTGTAAATATATGGTCCACAGTAGAATAAGATTTCCTGAACCCGGCTTGTGTTTCAGACAGAATATTGTGTTCCTCAGCCCAATCTGTTAACCTTCTGTTCAAAATGCAAGTATACAGTTTACTAACACGTCTAATCAGAGCAATACCACGATAATTATCTGGATTATTTACATCTCCTTTCTTGTGAAGTGGAAAAATAATAGCTTTAGGCCATTCTTTGGGGTACAACCCTTTGTTAAATAAAACATTAAAATACTTAGTGAGAAAGGAGATGATAGCTGGGTTGGAGACTCTAAGAACTTCATTAATAATTCCATCAGGCCCGGGGGCCTTTCCTGCTTTGGCATGTTTTAAAGCAGCAATAACGTCTGCTTTTTCTATGTTAATATCTAGGTCATGAAATAAAGCTTCATCAGACTCAGTCTTCTGGTAAAATTGCATCATCATTATTCTCTTGCTGTGCTATGTTTTCATTTAAAATGCTAGAAAAGTGATCAAACCACTGCTTCTTTGTTATATTGTTTCTTAAACGACGTTTTCTTTTCCATTTCTTTATTTCCTTCCAAAATGCCTGGGAACTCTCATTAACATACGTTGCTTTATTTTCCAAGGTTTTGTTCTTTGTGTATGTACGTAAGGCTTTACGCGTTCTCGTTTTTGCATTTCTGCATTCCTGGTCAAACCAAGGGTGACTAGCGGTGTTTGTTTTGTGTGTGTTGCCTGTGAAGGATGAAATTGTTTTGTCATGAAACTAGCAGCGTCTTTGATAGCACCTGTGAAAGTTTCTAATGCACCATCAATATCATGATCAATCTCAGCAGTAGCAGCTGGCTGGGCAGCATCTGCGAAGCAAGACGTGATGCGCTGCAGGGCTCTCCCTGTGTGTACTCGCCAATGGTGATGTGAGGAGGGCGATACACTGTCTTGGGTGCCGGCTGATGGAGGACCTCTGTCTTTTTCAGACTGACCTCGAGTCCAAAGAGTAGCAGCTACTAGAGCATCGCGAAATGCAGGAGTAGCTAAACTGTCGGCGAGCGTTTGGGCCTTCGCAGGTTCCCAGATAATCTTATCAAAAGAAAAACACTGCGTATCGTCATCAGAAACATCGTTGTGAGGTGATACACGTACACAAGACACAGTAAGGACCAGCGGCATGTGCACAGACTCAACTTCAAGTTTGTCACACAAATAAATAAAATCAGAAAATGCAACAAAATAATCATTAATACTACAACCAATGGGAGAGATAAATGTCAGATGCTTTGACAGATCAGGGCTACAGAACCCATTCAAATCATCAGTTCAAAACATACACAAAAATCTAATAGTTTTCTTCCAAATATATTTACAGTCATATCTTCAGTAAGCCGTGCTGGTTCAAATAAATTTGTTAATAGCGTTTCATCAGGATCAAGCTGAAACAAATATGGATTAGGCTGCAAAGCTGTAGCGGAGGTGGGTTTAGCTGATGCTTTTGTCTTGTAGTAATTAACATACATTTGGTCTTAGTACTATTATTATTATTGTGAAGAAAGCAGAGACAGGTAAGCTGCCGGTTATAATTTGTAAAAAAAAAAAAAAAAAAAAAAAAAATACTCCTAAAAAAAAAAGATAAAAAATAGCGGGGGCTTTTGAAGATCTATTCCTCTTGCAGTTGGGGGGTATTCAATATTTCTCGGCAGCGAAGTAGTTGATGAGTGGCACTGTTGAAAATATTTAACCCCTTCAATACCGAAAAAAACGAACTGCAAGAGTCATAAATCCTCATGAGCCCCCGCCGCTTGGTTAACTCTTGGTGAGACCAGTTCGTGTGATGTTCTTTGAACCGTTGCATCTTCTGGTCGTTAAATGAATCATGGTTTCCGCAGAAACGAACGTCGCTGGGCGGAAGAAACAGTACAGATGGGGCAAGGAAGGTGAGAACGTGTGCGGCCACTGCAGGGACGGGTTACCGTGTGACAGGCTGACCGGACACTGTCCAGACGGGTGTTCCGACGGGTTTTCTGGCCCTCCCTGTCTGCAGCGTAAGCATGGTCTTTGGCTGCCGTGATGTCAGCATTGTAGCTGGCTGCGTTCAGTGTGTTTCTTATCTTTTAGTTGCCCTGACGTCAGATGCATACTGATGATCGAGCAAACGAAATGCGACATTTTCGAAACCAGTGTTTCCGACGGTTCTGAAAATGTCGCATTTCTTTTGCTCGTCAGCATTGTTGTCTGCCTTCAAAGTAAGTGTCTTAGGTTGACCTGTTGCCCGGTAGATCTACATTAAAATTTAAAAAAATTGTTGGTGGTAGATGTAAATTGTATTGTTGCTTGTTAAGGTTGTTCTTGTTTATTTGTTTGTTTGTTTGTTTGTTTGGCTGACCGGTTGGTTGGTTGGTTGGTTGGTTGCTTGTGTTTCTTGTTTGCTTGTTTGTTTGTTTTGTTGGTTGGTTGTGTTTCTTGTTAGCTTGTTTGTTTGTTTGCTTGCTTGTTTGATTGGTTGTGTGGTATTGTGTTGTGTTGTGTTGTGTTGTGGTGTGGTGTGGTGTGTTGTGTTGTGTTGTGTTGTGTTGTGTTGTGTTGTGTTGTGTTGTGTTGTGTTGTGTTGTGTTGTTTGCTTGTTTGTTTGTGTGATTGTATTTTGTTGTTTGTCCTGGTCGGTTGATTGAGTTTTTTCTTTTCTGTTTTTTTTTTTCTCCATTTTTTTTATTTATTCAATTGGGGGGGGGGGGGGGGGGGGTGGGGGGTTGGTGGGGTGGAGGGAATGGCGGGAAGGGGGGGGGGGGTGCCAAGCTATTCTGGCACAATCCTTTAACTATTCCACCGATCCGATGACCCACGCATAGTAGTACTGATAAACATTGAAATGTCCGTCTGTCGTTTAAATGTCATCCATTTGCTACACTGCCATTCAGGGACGTGTTCGTTTGCATATAATTATGCCAGTCCGTCAATGTCTGTCTGTCTGTCTGTCTGTCCGTTGCTCCAGCTTGCTATGATGGTAAATGGGGCAGTTGGGTGGTATTCAACACATCTCGGCAGCGAAGTAGTTGATGGGTGACACTGTTGAAAATATTTAACCACTTCACTACCGAAAAAAACCCGAACTGCAAGAGGCATAGATCCTCATGAGCCCCCGCTCTTGCTGAGATCAGTTCGTGTGGATGTCCCTTGAACCGTTGCATCTTATGGCCGTTAACTCATTCTACCCCAACACCAAAATCCTTAAATTTTGCCCCTGTCCTCTCAAGACTGCATTGCAGTGCAGGACACAGATCGACCATGATAGTTCAAGGGTGATGCCAGAATAGCTTGGCGCCCGTAGGCGCCAAGCTATTCTGGCATCACCCTTGAACTATCATGGTGGATCCTTATCCTGCTGTGGTGTGTCTGGGGTAGAATGAGTTAAATGAATCATGATTTCCGCAGAAACGAACGTCTCTGGGCGGAGGAAACTGTACAAATGGGGCGAGAACGGCCAGAACGTGTGTGGTCACTGCAGGAACAGGTCACCGTGTGACAAGATGACCGGACACTGTCCAGACGGGTGTTCCGGCGGGTTCTATGGCCTTCCCTGTCTAGAGCGTAAGCGTGGTCTTTGGCTGCCGTGATGTCAGCGTTGTAGCTGGCTGCGTTCAGTGTGTTTCTTGTCTTTTGGTTGCCCTGAGTGACGTCAGATGTAAACTGACGATCGGGAAAAAGAAATGCGACATTTTCGGAACCATCGGAATCACTGAAGTGTTTCCGACGGTTCCGAAAATGTCGCATTTCCTTTCTTAGGTTGACCTGTTGCCCTGTAGATTTAATTACAATTTCAAAATTGTTGGTGGGTGTTGTAAATTGTTTTGTCCTGACGTCAAATGTTAATGTTGTTTTTGTTGGTTGGTTGGTTTGTTCGTTGGTTGGTTGGTTGGTTGGCTACTTGGTTGATTGCTTGCTTGGTTGGTTGGTTGGTTGCTTGGATTCTTGGGTGCTTGGTTGGTTGCTTGGTTGTGTTTCTTGTTTGTTTATGTGTTTGTTTGTTTGTTTTCTTGTTTGTTTGATTGGTTGGTTGGTTGGTTTGTTGGCTGGCAGGTTAGTTGTGTTGTGTTGAGTTGTGTTTTTTGTTTGTTTGTTTGTTTGTTTGTTTACTGGTCGGTTGATTTGGGTTTTTTTTCTTCTGTTTTCTCATTTAATTTTTTTGTGGGGGTGGGCGGCGGGGAGGTTATAGGGAACGGAACGCCGTGGAAGAGGAGTTTCAGTTTCATGTTAACACTTTTAGTTCAGACACACCACAGCCGAAAACAGACCGACTATGATAGTTCAAGTGCTGTGTCAGAATAGCTTAGCACCTCGAATCGCCAAGCTATTCTGGCACAAACCTTTAACTATAACACCGATCCTATGACCCATGCATAGTAGTACTGATGAACATTGAAATACACGTCTGTCGTAGAAATTGTATCTATTTTCTACACTGGCGTTCAGGGACGTGTGTCTATTCATCCGTGAACACTGTCTGTCTGTCTGTCCGTTGTTCCAGCTTGCCATCATGGTACATGGGGAGAGAACTGTGCCAGTAACTGCGGTCGCTGCATGAGTGGTGTCCCTTGTTATCACAATTCTGGCTTATGTCCGAATGGATGCGCTGTGGGTTACTACGGGTTTCACTGTAACTACATAAAAGCTTCGCCAGCAGGCCAGCAACAGTCAGTTAATGGTACATTAATTAATTGTCTTATTTTTTTGTCCAATTTTTGTCACAATAACATGTAAATTTTCGTCTTTTTTAATGTTTTGTTTACTTTGTAGATTGTATTTGTTGTTTCTGCTACTGAATATTAATGATGATGATGATGATGATGATGATGATAATAATAAATATAACAAGCAAATTAATGATGCTTTTACTCATTCAGCCCCGACACACCACAGCAATACACGGATCGAGCATGATAGTTCAAGGGTGGTGCCGGAATAGCTTGGCGCCCATTGGCGCCAAGCAATTCTGGCAGCACCCTTGAACTATCATGCTCGATCTGAATCTAGAATTGTAATACAGTCGTTCACAGGGCAACTTCAAAATATGGGGATTTCGATCATGGGGCAGAATGTGTTAAGCTCAAAACCACGAATAAAGACTGAAAAACAAGAGAGAACAAGGTTACAATAATATTCATCATCATCACCATCATCACCATCATCATCACCATCGCCATCATCATCATCAACACGATTGTGCGCGGGCCCACTGACTTCGGCCGACTTCGGCCCGTGGGTATGTTGCTTACTGGGCTCTCCACTCTTTGCCCAGGATGATGTAATCCGGTCTGATCTTTGTGCTTGGCAAAAGACTAAGTGAAGTTTTCTGACAAGCGAGCTTTTCCGAATTGTAAATACGATGTTTACTATGGTATGGTATGGTATGTTATGGTATGGTATGGTATGGTATGGTATGGTATGGTATGGTATGGTATGGTATGGTATGGTATGGTATGGTATGGTACGGTGTCTCCAAGGCGCACATATCCATCTATGGAAGCTGGAGCTTTGAAAGCCTGCTGCTACTAAGCGCTACTTTATGTGCAAACCTCCACCCGGCTATTACCTTCGGTGCATGCGAGATATTTCTGTTTCCATTTCACCGGCCCTACCGGGCCTTCTCTTTTCGATTAGTGGTAATGGGATTTTTAACGTGCGCACTTGATGATTATGCGTGCTGTGCACACGAAGGCGAGACAGGCAACCGTATGCCGAGTCTGTACGTAAATTTGACTCGATGGGAATGAGGAAAAGTCCACATCCCATTCCTGCCCACCAGGGGATTCAGACCCGGGATCTTACGACTGCCAGCGCAGTGTCTTATCCACTAAGCTACGTCGCCATGTCTGGGCTTACTGTCTCTTTTGCCTTCACGTGGTAGCAGTCCCAGTAACGAAACGTCTTCTCGCCAACGCGGACGGCCGCAGTGGGCCCGCGCACGGCCGTGCTCGGGCCCGGCGGGCCACTGCGACCGCCGTGGGCGAAGACGTTTTGTTACTGGGGAGTGCTCTTTCCTGGCCCTTGTTGCAGGCGGCGAGGCAGTGATGTGCGGCAGGGGCGTTTTCATTGTCGTCTGGTGCGGCAGCCTGGTGGCGGTGTATTTTGCCAGCGCGCTAGGAGCGTGAAGAAAACCGAAACGATATTTCGTTTATCCTCAGCGAATAACAGCTTTTACATCTTT
The DNA here is from genome assembly GCA_036245525.1 of Semisulcospira habei. Lineage (NCBI taxonomy): Eukaryota > Metazoa > Mollusca > Gastropoda > Semisulcospiridae > Semisulcospira > Semisulcospira habei. Next base: position 204,111,053 of record BTPG01000003.1, on the reverse strand, counting down.
GAGAAGCCGCAGGTAAAAGCACTGTCAGGGGAGAGAATTGTGCATTATGTCTCCACTGACATTGCTTTTACTTGTAATCTTCCAAAAATATTAACACTAGCAGTCTCCCCTTTTCTTTTCATTGTTGAGAAGCGTTTAAAAAGAGTGCCACCAGATGAGAGAGACGGGTTGGCCATGACAGTTCAAGGGTAGTGTCAGATTGGCTTGGCGCCTTTGAGAGGCGTTTAAAAAGAGTGTCTACCAAATGAGGGAGACGGATTGGCCATGACAGTTCAAGGTTAGTGTCAGATTGGCTTGGCGACTTTGAGAGGCGTTTAAAAGGAGTGTTTACCAGACGAGAGAGAAGCGTTGACCATGATTGTTCAAGGGTTGTGCCAGATTGTCTTGGCGCCTAATAGGCGCCAAGCTAATCTGGCACTACCCTTGAACTATCATGGCTGTTTTGTCTCCCGCATGCAAGGTTTGAAGGGTCGATTTTTTTAAATAGTTAAAGTACCATTACGCGTAAATCTGAAGACACAGTTCAGCACCATTTGTGTTTGTTATGCCTTGTCGACACACCTAATGAACATTAACAGCGGTTGGAACACCCAGCAAAAGCACACGCGTGATCGCACTTATTTATTCTTCTCAGCCGTTAGCGCGTCAATCTATTTTTAGCTGTTTCTAGTGCTGAAAACATTGTATTTATAAAACGGAGTAGAGTCATTGTCAAATTACTTGATATTAAGACGACGTTTGCTGAACTGGATTGGCCTGTGTCTAAATAAACCGTAACTAGGCGGCCTGTGTGTGGCGTTTCGAGTCGTAACCATCTGTTACAGAAGTGTATCTTTGAACGGTTACAGCGGTAGTTGGCCTTCGAAACAAAAAGAAATTCTTGCATCTGAGTGCTCTGCTTTTAACTAGAGTTGCTTGCTTGCTTGCTGGCTTGTTCCAGCACTTGTTTACAATAGCCAGCTTGATATTTGGTTGGCACATTGGCTGGATGTTGCGTGGTTGGCTGACCGGTAGGTCAATCGGTGTGTTGGTTGGCTGGTTGCTTGGTTGGTACATGGTTGATCTGTTACTTGCTATGGGCTGGTGGAATGGCCCGAGCGCTTCATTTGTGTTACTATATCGTGTTACTAGACAAATACAATTGTTGGCACGATATGATCCGATATCGAACGAAACTCTGATGAGTTGGTTGGAGCGCGTATTGACCTATCCGAGTGCAAAAGATCTCTATCTTGGCCGAACCGAACTGAATTGAACTGAACGGCTCCAGGGCAAGTTTCATGAATGAGCTTAGCCCTGCGCCAGCCACTAAGCAAGGTGTTCCGCTAAATCAGAGCGCCTTGCTTAATGGCTGGCGCAGGACTAACCTAATTCATGCGACAGTCACGGACTCCAGGACTTTTCCACACAGCCGCGCCGTTCCGAAATGACCCTCAGAGAGTCCGAAATAGCTCAGGCGGTTAAACGTCGGAGCAGGAGAGCGAAGGGAATCGCCGGGTCGTGGGTTCGAATCCCGTCCCGGCCCCGGTAGCTGGACTCACAATCCAGGGGGAAAAAAGGATTTGTTCAATAGCATGTCCGTTGAAAGGTCCTGGTAAATCAAAGTGGCACAGTTGGAGTGCGCCTGAGTTGATCTTGTTCAGGTCGTACTCCATAGGCAATAGATTTCCCTGTCCCCCATAACCCGCCCGTCAGGGCCGTCCATGATCACCTCGGTGCTGTGGACGTTAAACCCGAACTAATCAATCATCATGACCCTCAGTCCTCAGGCAAAATCCGTGAGCCATCACCACTAGCCTATATCAGGGATAAACCACCTCTTATAGCCGTCCGCCAGACACGTCTGTGCGAAAAGGAAACTGTCTCTGTCTTGAATCAAGATTTATACGTGTCATCTTACAGGCATTTTCGCACTTCAGTCCTCTGGCCAATCACATTAGTGAGGTTTCGTCTGCAGCGAAAGACTACCGACAATGAACGAGAGCAAAATCGCTGTTGATGACCTAAAGTTGTACCATAGGCATAGACAACACTCCACACATCTCCAGGAGGCATAGATCCTCATGAGCCCTCCGGAGGGCTCATGAGGATCTATGCCTCCTGGAGATGTTTGGAGTGGTGTCTATGCTTATGGTACCTGCTGGTTGTCCGCCGTGAATTCGCTCTCGTTCTTTGTTGGGAGTCGATCGGCGTAAACGTATCCTCTCTATAACCTAATTTAGACTGCCTTAGTTACCGACACGGTGTACCCAAAATGAACAAAATATCTAAAGGCAAGAGGACCTTGCAATCTGTCATCCAAGCATACAAGCTAACGATGTAGATGCACTGTCTCCTCCCCCCTCCCCCCCACCCCTCACCCCCCACCATATCCCCAGCCCTCATCAGCAATAACTCCCTCTTCAAGAGGACATCCTGCACCAAGGTTCCATAGACGGGCTTGTTAAATAGCACGTCCGTTGAGAGGTCCTGATAAATCAAAATGGCACAGTTGCAGTGCGCCTGAACTGATCAATGTTCAGCTCGTTTCCCCCTAACCGGCCAGTTAGGGCAGTTTATGATCACTCCGATACCGCAGACGTCAAACCCCAAACTTACCAGCCAAAACAAATTTCAATGACAGTGATTGATTGGGGGTAACGTCTGGATTGTTGGAGTTTATTATTACAATTTATGATTATAATTGTAGCGTATTTCTCATCTCATCTCTTTTTCATCTCCGCATAGCTCTACAGTGCGGATATAAATTGACAATAATACGTATAGCCTCTCATGAACCTTCACGATCTGTTCCTCAAGATGATGTGCCTGGATGCCGAGTAAGTTAAGTAATTGAAGAATTTTTATTCCCGCAGACGATTTCCTGCAGAAAGGCAGGGAAACACTTCTATATGCGTGATGCGGCAGTTCGCTGACAGCGATGTTCAGAAACTCAGCGTACAGTGTGAACCTCCACCGATCACCTCTTCGGTAGTAACAAGGATATATGAAGGGGAATAGATCCGCGGGTGCCCCTATAGCCTGAGGGGGGTTAAGGGGCGTACGAGGATCTATGCCTAGTACATGGTTTTCAGCGGTAATATTGACTTGTGAATGGATTCCCATACTGCTGGGGCCAGATGCTTGAGAAAGGTCAGTCCTGCGCCAGTCACTAAGCAAGGTGCTCCGCGATCGCGGAGCACCTTGCTTAGTGGCTGGCGCAGGACTAACCTCACTCGTGCAACTGAGTCCTTCTCGATACCGCTGATCAAGCGGTAGGAATCCAGTGATACTAACTGACTACTGTGAACGGACGCGAAGGATGCGGTAAGGCAAGGATTAGTCGCGAGTCAGGGTTGAGCGTCCGCCGAGATTAGTGTCCGCATGCAAGCGCTAAGTGCACTCCAAACGCGTACAAAATGCAAGGACACAACAAACACACCAATACGGCCCGGAAAAAAAGCAAGGACAAAATTAGCCCGTTCAGTGCGGAGAAAATTTGAACACCACCCAAACTGCAAGAGATATAGATCTGCAACTGCGGGGGCTCATGAGGATCTATGCCTCTTGCTGACACCATTTTGAAATCCATGCTACAGGGACAGTTAGATTTTGTGTGTGTTGAATTAACGAAGATTGCAGAAAAACAATGATCTGCGTCACCTGGTACTGAATGGGTTAAATAGTTAACAAAATCAGGCATAATATTTGTCAGCGAGACTATAGTTCTTCTTTGTTTTTACTAAACTGTTTTTTGGATACCTCTTAACTTGATATCATCGTTCGTCGACATCAGCAACAGAATAAGATATAAGGTACAAACCCAGCTTTAAAAATAAGAATTATAGAAGAAACCAGTTTTGAAAGGGGGAAAAAACTCATTCTGCATTGCACTAAAATGCAAGCATCTTTTCAATCGAACTATCAATGACTATGATTCCTAGCTTTAACTTAGGGGCATTTCCTACTACTCCTTCAGAGGGAAAAAGTATTGAGAAATGTCGAATTTGGGTGCTAATGTATCAGGGTGTCTCCCCCGCGGGCGGGCAGGGCTCATAGACACGGGCTAGCATCCGATGTGATCTTTATGTCTCTGTGTGTGCCTTTAGGGTATTGGGAGTCCGACCCTCTAATTTCTCCATCTTGCTGCGTGCGGATTGATTGATACGGCCCCTGGCTGAAACCCTTTCATCTGCAAGAGACATAGATTCTCATGCGCCCCTGCAAAGCAGGGGCGCATGAGAATCTATGTCTCTTGCTCTGTTTTGATATGTTTGTAGATGTACGTCACAAGGGGGAGTTTAGGCGCGTGGTTGAGTGGCACGACATCCTTTTGTGCTTCTTTCTGGCGATCGGAATGGGGAAATACGAAAGAGACGAGAAATGTTTCTAGTCGGTAGTGTGGGGTGGGGTAGAGGGGTAGGGTAGAGGAACGTGAGGAGGAGAGGGAGGGGGGGGGAACTTATGATGGGAATATGGGGAGGAGGGGAGTGTTCCTTCACCATATGACGTGACGTGTGTTTATCACGCTCAATTTTTGTTCTTTATGAATCAACGCTGGAAATCCCGATACGTAAAAGACCATCTTGTCGACGTCGGCCGACGTTGGCCCGCGCACGACTGTGGGCGGGCCAACGTCGGCAAGATGGCCTTTTGCGCATTGGGAGGTCATTTTCCGGGATTTGTGACAATTTCTTGTTTATAGACAGAATCGCTCATGGTCTCAAACAATCATGATTGTTCATACTTTCAGTGCTGAATTCGTAAATGAATTTGTAAAACGTGTTGATAGAATTTGAAAGTTGTATGTAATTTGTGTGTGCGTGTCAGTGAGAGAACGGTAAGATGCACCTAACCGAGGTGACGAAACATTTTCGTGTGACGCATGCGTGCGTGTATTTGGAGCCAAAGCGCTAACTGAACGTCGAACTGAATTTTATTTTATTTTATTATTATAATTTTTTTAACAGAACTTAGCTAATTTGATTTGATTTGATTTGGTTTCGCTTCGTTGGATTTGATTTGACTTGATTAGTTTGATTTTTCTTAGTTAAAGCATACGGTAACGACGAAAAAATAGTGTCAGCGTCTCTTTTTCTGCATCATGCATTTTTAACTCTCCCGGCTCCTCCTCCCCCGTTTTGTGACGTGATCACCATTTCTCTCTCCCCTCCCCCACCCCACGACTCCCCCCCCCCTCCACCATCCCTACCCTCACACTGACACCCCTTACATCCCTTTTTGCATTCATCAATCTCAAAATCGATGTCCTCTCTTTTCGTCTGTGATCTGCTGTCAGAACCGGACAGGCTGCGCGTCCAGGACATTATGATGACTGCAGAAAGCTCTTTCCTGATGCCATTTCCCTTTCCCCTTCGAGACCCTCGCAAAATTTCACATGCTCACTTCACAGCTAGTGCGGTGAATAGACGGAAGGCATCCCGCTGCGGTGAATTGACAGACGGAATATGTCTGCCGACCCAGGGCCGGCTTACAAAAAAAAAAAGAAGGGGGAAAAAAGGAAGAGATTTCTCCTCTTACTCTGAACCCATCTGCAAGAGGCATAGATTCTCATGAGCCCCTGCAGTCGCTGAGAATCTATACCTCCTGCGGACAAGATCGTAAAATACCCCGCAGACGAACAGTGTAGTAGGAGGCCCAGTAAGGGTTGGATTACAGCTTTGGTTTTTCGTCTTGAAATTGAGTCGTTCCTCGCTCCGTCTCTCTTCTGCTGACAGCCGTAATAGAGCGCTGATTGGCAGTAAAGCGCGTGAACGTCTCGAGCTAAGGCCCGGCCCGCGCGCAGTCTAAGCCACCCCCACTCGTTCACCTACCCTCCCACCCTTCTATCTCTCCTCCCACCCACTTCATTTCCCTAAGCGCGCAGCGGTCTCTCCGTCCGCCGGCTCTAATCCAATAAGATCCCGCCGCCACCCAGAGAGCGCGAGAGAGGGAGAGTGGTTGGCGCATGCGCGCAGGCCAGTCTCGAGCTCATTAAATATGTCACCTGGCTCAATTGACGGGGCGGGGGGTCCCCTACTATATTGACGGCGGTGAAAGTTAGGAGCGTATTTTTGTAAGCGACAGAGGGCCGGGGTTAGATGATACCGCGATAAAAAGAGAACACTGGCAAGAAAAGTCTTTAAACTGCATGATCAGTATTCAAGACTTGAGCGACAAGTCAAGTTCTGATACAACTTGACACAAGAATGTTACTGCACCGAATGTTGCGGATGCAGGGGTGACGTTTATTTTTTGTGGAGTTGTTACATCATAAGGCAATTACTGGACATTGTGTTGACGGAAAGGGGGGAGTACACACTGGCAAACGGAGCGGTAAAAATGGAGCAGACAATGATGCGGCCAGCCGTGTTCCCGTTTTATGCTGCCCAGTTACACCCAAACATTGCAGGGTAAGATTTTGTTTATTTGTTTTTAACTCATTCGAGATGGGCCGCATTCGGATACGCGGCTTTAGCCTCGTATCCGAATGCGGCACGTCTCGAATGAGTTAATCTCAATTCAGTAGAACTCTGTAGTTTTGTCAGTTTAGTATATTGTTCGATTTGATTTTTTTTCTTCGACATTAACTTATTGTTGATGACAAAGTCTTTATTTGTTCTTTCAAAAGGGAGTAAGGGAGGATGTGATGGAGGGAGAGAGAGAGAGAGAGAGAGAGAGAGAGAGAGAGAGAGAGAGAGAGAGAGAGAGAGAGAGAGAGAGAGAGAGAGAGAGAGAGAGAGAGAGATTGTATACATTTGCATGAAATAACGAAATGCTGAGATGTCTTGTTGGGCCTCTTTATTTGCAATAATTAAAATCGAATCAGTGGATATCAGGTTATATTTTTATGTTAGAAAACGATGTTGTTTCAGTGTAGTATCTGATTCATAAAAAATAAAGTCTATGCATGACGAACTCGACTGAATTTAACCCTTTGGCTGTCGGTAGCGGTTTTTGTCGCGATGATTCCTGCAGGAACAACAACACACTGACGTCCTGCAGGAATAACAACACACTGACGTCCTGCAGGAATAACAACACACTGACGTCCTGCAGGAATAATAACAACCTGACGTCCTGCAGGAATAATAACAACCTGACGTCCTGCAGGAATAATAACAACCTGACGTCCTGCAGGAATAATAACAACCTGACGTCCTGCAGGAATAACTTGACAACACCCTGACGACCAGCAGGAATAACAACAACCTGACATCCTGCAGGAACCATCGCGACAAAAACCACTACCGACAGCCAAAGGGTTAAACTATTTTATTTACCACACGGCTGGTCAAGTGCATTGGCTTTATTTATTAGCTGTCGTGTATCTGACAAATAACACGTGATTTAAATAGTTTATTGCTTTGCAAAATACATAAAAGGGTATACAGCAATTTTCATCAGATCAAAATAAGCCACAGGCTTACAGGATGATCTGAATCAATTACATTTGCATTTGCATGGCGGTGGTTAGCAGGTTTTAAAAAACAATGTAGGTAAGTAAACCAATATAATCAATATAATATAGATATAGCACGTGCGCTGGTCTATAATTTTGTACCTTACGGCAACGATCATCAAAGTGCAAACTGATAGACAAGCATGTGTATTTTTATTGTCTCAAAACTAGTATCAGAACCCGGGGTCAGTTGCTTGAGTGAGCGTAGTCCTGCGCCAGTCACTAAGCAAGGTGCTCCGCTATAGCGCAGGACTAAGCTCGTTCACGAATAATATGATACCTTGTTTGATCAATTACTTCTATTCAACAAAGAGTTGTCGTAAAAGACTGGTGGTTTCTGAAAAGACGTCTTGAAGAGGATAATAATTATGTCTTCTGTCATTAAGGACCATCATTTAGGTGGCTACATCCATCTTAGTGTCGGTCTCATTAATGACAGGTAATCTCTCATAACGGTGGTCGCTCAAAAGACGTTCTGCTGCATGTATTCTATGATAATAATAATAATAATAATAATAATAATAATAATAATGTGTACTTGTATAGCGCTTAATCTCAGATTAGAGCTCTGGGCGCTTAACAAAAACTAATTGTACAAAAATAACTAATTACAAAAACGCAATTTACAAAAAGTACTAAAACAAAATACAACGCACTCTGTAAACAAGCTATAAAGTCACCATTCAAAGTGTAACGCTTATTGACTCATACTCGCATTCACGCACGCGCGCGCGCGCACACACGCACACACACGCGCGCGCACACACACTCCTTCTAACAGAGATAGAGATGACTTTAACATGACAGGTCTGTGACAAAGTCATTTGTAGCAGACAGAAAATAATATGGATCTTTAGGGCTCGCCTGAATGTCTCTCCCGAGTCCACGCGTCGTGTTCTATAATGATTCATAGCCGTAAACCTAAATCACTCATTCAGCCCGACGGCCGTATTTCCAAAATTTTGGAGGTGTCATCTAATGACTATGCACCAGTTGCAGGAGATGGATCGACCATGATAATTCAATTAGCTATTTGGGTTTAACGCCGAGCAGGCGACTAAGGCCATCTCACGGCGGATGATAATTCAAGGGTAGTGCCAGATTAGCTTGGCGCCGACAGGCGCCAAGCTAATCTGGCACTACCCTTGAATTATCATGGTCGATCCATCTCCTGCTGTAGTGCGTCAAGGCTGAATCGGTTAAAAATGATTGTTTTGAGCATTGTTTTGATGGGTAGTCGTGGCGCTTCACAAGGAATCCATTTTTAAAAAAAAAAAGAATAAAAAGGTGAAACATAAAAACAAGTTTAAGACTAGAGGTGGGTTTAGAAATACCCAACAATGAGAGGGCCATGTTCATAAAGGGCAAGCACAACACATTACAAGTGCGACGCTCCAGTTGAAATATTGTTGCATCTCAGTCTTGCCTAAAAAAGATGAGTAGCCCATTATAGATTCTTGTCTGTTTAATTATCTAGTTTGAAAATATAATGAATCGTGCTGCGCTATCCCGTTCTAAGCGTGTTTGTTTTGTGTTTGGTCGGGTATTTCTTGGGCATCGCTTTGCAGTCACTTGTTTGAACTGCAGTGGATTAGCGTGTGTTTGATATTCATGTGATGGCATGCCACGTGCCGCGTTCATTGCTTTTATATGGGTCGTTTCACATCGGAGCCCACAACGTTTGTCGCCGATATCTCCGCAAAGAAACACTTTAAACAAGCTATTCTGGCACAACCCTTGAACTATCACGTTCGATCTGTTTCGAGAAGTGTAATACAGTTTTCAAGGGGGGCAACTTCAAAATTTGCGGATTTCGGTCCTGGAGCGGAATGTGTTTACAAAAAAAGTGATGAGCACAGAAAAAGTGCGTTCTTTTCAGGCTCTAGCTCGCATTTATTTTTGGGGGTGGGGGGGGGGTGGGTGGGGGGGGGGGGGGGGGGTGGGTGGGGGGGGGGGCGAAAATACGTATCATTTCACCTATAATAACTTAAGTAGTATATAGCAGAACCTCTTCTGAGCGACCGCCCTTACGAGAGGTCACCCTTCATTAACGACCATCACTATAGTCACCTAAAAGACTGTCTTTAGCCCACTTCTCTGCCGGTGTCGATCACAAGTTTGGCGTCTGAAGCCGGCACTACACACCGACCGACATTCGCGCCAACAATACAAATTAAAGTACCGTTACGCGTAAACCTGGAGACACATTTTTTTTTTAGTACCATGTTGTGGTTGTTATGCCTTGTCGACACACCTAATGAACGTTAACAGCAGTTTGGACACGCAGCAAAAGCACAAGGCGTAATGGCACTTATTTATCCTGCCCTTAGCGTGTCAATCTATTTTTAGCTGTTTCTCGTACTGAAAGCGTTGTATTTATAGAACGGAGTGGAGACATTGTCATATTACTTGATGTCAAGAAGAAGTGTGCGGATCTGGATTGTCCTGTGTCTAAATGAACCATAACTAGACCTGTAGTTAATGTTTCGTAACCATTTTGTTACATAAGTGTATCTTTGAACAGTTACGGCGGTAGTGGATCTTTAAGTGGAGCCAGAAACAGGAACGAAGAACACAGGACTAACAAGAGACATAAATCCTCATGAGCCCCCGCGACTGCGGGGGCTCATGAGGATTTATGTCTCTTGCAGATGGGTTGCGTTCGTCATGCGCCGGCAGTGACAGGATTAATAACAGGCGACGAATTTTTTTTAATCTTTAACCCGTTCAGTGCCAGTCGACGCAGACCATTTTTCTGCAGTATTTTTTTTTTTTTTTTATTCAACACCAAAACGTCTTAGCCGTCCCAGGGACATGGATTCAAAGTGGTGTCAGCAAGAGGCTTAGATCTTCATGAGCCCCCGCGACTGCGGGGGCTCATGAGGATCTATGCCTCTTGCAGGTGGGTGTTGTTCAGATTTTCTCGGCGCTAGACGGGCTAAGACTTCTCTGGAGAGACCACCTGTCTTTTCAGGTCACTTTTGGTCGCTCCGAACAGGACGTGTGATGCGTGCGAGTGTCTCATACGCCCTGTTGGTACAGCGTACTAAACTGGAGAGCGTCTGTCTCATTATAGCGTACTAAACTGGAGAGCGTCTGTCTCATTATAGCGTACTAAACTGGAAAGCGTCTGTCTCATTATAGCGTACTAAACTGGAAAGCGTCTGTCTCATTATAGCGTACTAAACTGGAAAGCGTCTGTCTCATTATAGCGTACTAAACTGGAAAGCGTCTGTCTCATTATAGCGTACTAAACTGGAAAGCGTCTGTCTCATTATAGCGTACTAAACTGGAAAGCCTCTGTCTCATTATAGCGTACTAAACTGGAAAGCGTCTGTCTCATTATAGCGTACTAAACTGGAAAGCGTCTGTCTCATTATAGCGTACTAAACTGGAAAGCGTCTGTCTCATTATAGCGTACTAAACTGGAAAGCGTCTGTCTCATCACGTATTTTTAACGCTTTGGCCACTGTCGGGAGCGGTTTTTGTCGCGATGATTCCTGCAGGAATCATCGCGTCAAAAATCGCTGCCGACAGCCAAAGGGTTAATTACATACACGTGTGTGCTGGCATGTGGTTTTGAAACCTGTTTGATGTTTGACCAGTTTGTATAATTATATCGGACTCTGGCAAGTCATGAGATCGTTCAACATAGAGGAGGGACTGATCCAAATGATAGAAGCGCTTTACAAGAACGCCTGCAGCGCGGTTCTACTTAACAATCAGTCAGGCGAGTTCTTCAGGACGACGATCGGTGTCCGTCAAGGATGCCTGCTCTCTCCTGTCCTTTTCAACATATTCCTGGAGAAGATCATGCAGGAAACCCTCCACGACCACCATACTTCAATCTCTATTGGTGGCAGATCCCTGTGCAATCTTCGATTCGCAGACGACATTGACCTCATGGCAGGCAGCAATAGTGAGCTCCAAAACCTGACAGACAAACTTTCAAGTAGCGCAGGGTCTTATGGCATAGAGATCAGTACGGATAAAAGCAAAGTGATGATCAACACCACAAGCGACAGCAGCAGCAATATTCACATGAATGGCCAGAAGCTAGAAGAGGTCAATAGCTTCAAGTACTTGGGAGCCACCCTGTCCAAAGACGGTAGTTGCATAGCAGAGATCCGTATCAGGATAGGTACAGCAACATCCGCAATGGCCAGGCTGGACAGGATATGGCGAAGTAACTCCATCAGCTTCACCATCAAGTACAGGCTTTACAAGTCCCTCGTAGTGTCTATTCTACTCTACGGCTGTGAGACTTGGACACTGCTTGCAGACTCAGAAAAGAAAATCCAGGCCTTTGAGAACAAGTGCCTGAGGAAGTTGCTCCGCATCTCGTACCGCGAGCACAAGACCAACGAATATGTACGGAGCATCGTCACTTCCCTGGTGGGCCCACATGAACCCCTTCTGGCAACTGTGAAACGGCGCAAGCACAACACCGACACAACACCTTGTCCAAGACTATCCTCCAAGGTACTCTCGAAGGAAGTCGTCGGCGAGGTCGTCAGAGAAAGAGTTGGGTCGCAAACATAAAAGAATGGACCGAACTCGAGATGCCAGACTTGCTTGCCACCGCCCAAAATAGAACTCAGTGGAGAGCACTGTCTGTTGCTGCTGCCTTTCAGTCCCCCCCAACGCCCAGTTCGGGCAAGGGACTGATGATGATGATGATGATAATTATATCTTTTCCCACTAAAATGATTGATTTAGAACACACGTCATTTGAGTGTAGTATTTAAACTCGAAATTTCAATGTAAAATGGCTTTGCATGGATGTTCTTATCATTCATGTTGTATTTCATGTCCGCTTTCTCATTTGTATCCGTCAAGGAGACAAAGTTTTTATTTTTCTTAATTTTTTATTTTTATTTTTATTTTTGGGCGTTGGTGACTGGTAATGAATAAGGCATAATAGTAACACATCAAATGTTGCACAAACTCCATTTTTGCACGCATGGAAACACAGGTTCAATAAATTAATGATACTACTACTACTACTACTACTACTACTAATACTAATAATAATAATAATAATAATAATAAATTCCGTATTTTGCCTGGGCAAAATGTACTGTTCTATATGCCCTCATTGATCCATATTAAACATTTGTAAATGAAAACAGCGATTATATGAGGTGTTCATAAATGCTATTGTGGTAAGATTGGCCGTCAGAATTTTTTTTTTTAAATTATGAAATTAACAAAACAAACAAAATTAAGGGGAAGCTAATGTTGTCCGTACAAAGTGTTCTATTTATCGTTAACCCTTATCATTCGGAATACGCCACTGTGTGAAATAAGTTTGACTAAAACAGTTCAAGGGTAGTGCCCGAATAGCTTGGCGCCTCTAGGCGCCAAGCTATTCTGACACTACCCTTGAACAAAAGCCATTGGTCTATACCCTTACCTGTAAGTAGGCTACTATAATGTAGGCCTACCCCTTGCATATGGCAGTGTACAAATTTGAAGCTTTTAGCCACAGTGTGACATGATATGGGGGTAAACACACTCAAGACGTGCTACACTCGGATGCGCGGTTTTATGCCGCGTATCCGGACTACTGCACGTCTCGAATGGGTTAACGCTTTTTTAAAAAAAATTTTTAAAATTTATTTTTATATTTATTTATTTTGCAAGTCTATCTTTACATATTCTCAAAAGTGGACATACTTGCTTTAAAAATACAACAGTGGTATTGAAAGAACCGTCCACACAACGTTATTTTTTCCATGTATTCAGCGCTCGTTTGAACAATATCTAATTTAAAAGAAAAGCATAGTTGTAATAATAATAATAATAATAATAATAATAATAATAATAATAACAATTTATAATAATAACAATAACATATTTATTATAATAATTATTAATATTATTATTATTATTATTATTATTATTATTATTATTATTATTATTATTATTATTATTATTATTATGTTTGGCGTTACAAGGCAAAAAATATCCTTCTTTGTGAGGTCCAGATTAATAAAAACGTGTTTGTTTTTTTTTCGTTCTTGGGGCCGACCTGCGAACCGAGTGACTCTCAAAACATGACTCTTTTACAGTGGAAACGTGTCAAGCTTCTGGAAACGCCGCTACTGCCACTGAATAAATGAAAAGCCGAAAGAAAATGGACACACGGCTAATAAGAAAGAAAGAAAGAAAGAAAGAAAAGAAATGAATGGAAATATAATCAAATCCTAAAAAAAACATGATGAAGCAAAAAATGAACAAAATTTGACTCTGGTCTCACCCCCCCCCCCCCCCCCCCCCCCATACCACGAAAGCACGTTTTCTCAAGTCAACTCATTCAGCCCCCGACACACCACAGCAAGACATGGATCGAGCATGATAGTTCAAGAGTGGTTCCAGAATAGCTTGGCGCCCATAGGCGCCAAGCTATTCTGGCACCACCCTTGAACTATCATTCTTGATCTGTCTCTAGAATTGCAATACAGACCTTCAGAGGGCAACTTCAACATTTGGGATTTCGGTCCTGGGGCAGAATGTGTTAAAGTACCCTCGAACCGCATTGCAAGAAAACATGTTTGTTTTTTTGCCGAGATAATTTTGTTACGCTGAAGTGAGTCTCATCACTGTTGCAACAACACCCCTCAGCTTTGAGAAGGCAGGAATCAATTCCCGGATCAATTGTTACAGCAAAGGAGAGGCCGTTCGCGCTTGTCAACTCAAACGTCGCTTATTTGTCAGCAAGAGGCATAGATTCTCATGAGCTCCCGCAGGGCGCAGGAGTTTGTGAGAATCTATGTTTCTCTTTGAATGAATCTCTGTTTCGACCGAGCTCTTTGTAGCACTGCCTCAGAATAAGGGTCCCCACACCCACACCCTCCTTCCACCCCTAGGTTTAGCTCACTTCAAGATCTGTGCGGTAGATTTCATCTTCTTCTTATTGTTGTTGTTGTTGTTGTTGTTATTATATTATTATTATTATTATTATTATTATATTATTATTATTATTATTATTATTATTATTATTATTATCATTAATATTATCATTATTATTATATAGTCAACATCATTATTAGTAGTATTATCATTTTCATCATCCTTCTTATTTATTTATTTATTTATTTATTTATTTATTTATTTATTTTAAAATCTGTCAGCTGAAGACTGAATTATGATTCTTAAAACATATTGGCCATGATAGTTCAAGTTAGTTACTGGTGATCCGAGCAGACTAAGTGTACCCTATCTAACGGCGACCAAAACAGTTCAAGGGTGGTTCCAGTATAGCTTGGCGCCTTTAGGCGCCAAGCTATTCTGGCACCACTCTTGAGCTATCATGGTCTTTCAGCATCCTGTGGGATGTGTTAGCGTTGTGTGCGTGGGTGAATCTTACAAAAACTACTACGAGACCATCCGACTGAAGGAATGGATTTGGCACGGGTTGAGATCAGAAGGAACCACACGGTACACAAACAAACACTGCACGTGCAGGTCTAGCCCCGTCCACAAGAAGCCGGCATAGAGCCTCATGACCCCCCGCAGCATGCTGTGACTCATGAGGATGTATGTCTCTTGCTATTTGCATCTTCAATAAAAGTTTATATTGTTTTAATTAGGAATTTCGGGCTGATTATATTAGCGGATTTTTGTTTTTGTTTTTGTGGTATAATCATCACTTGACATAGACACATATCAAAATTACATCATTACATACATACATAATTAATTTAATATGAGAAAATAATGTAAAACTAGGACTGCAAACTGTTTCAGAAATTGTACGATTTGTGCTTATAAAAACTGTAACACCATCATAGTCTACTCAGCCTCCAGTAACTTCTCCAAAAAAAAGGACAGATATAAGCTACCGAACAAATGCCTAAGTAAGAGAAACTCATTGTGTCAGAGCCAGGGATTTTATATAATTAGTATATAAAATCACTGGTCTTAACAGATTGATTTTGTTTTCCCTGAATTTGATTGCATTTTCGTACAAAAATTATTCAGTCGCATAGGAGTATTACATGCACCGACAAGCAATATTATTTATTTTAACGTGAGCATTTGTTCCGTACTTTATTTTCAAAAACATATCTGTTAAAAAAAAAATCAAATGTGAAAGATCTAGAAAATGACTGTTGATTTTACAGCTCGATATACAGATTGATTTTGCTGTTCTCTTGCCGATAAAAGCAATGGTCATTTACTATTTTAAAAAGAATTTGTTCGTGTAGAAATCGAAAATCGAAGTGTACTTTTCCAGCCTACGGTTACCATTTCTGAGTCTGTACATACTAGTCTTATTCCTTAACCTACCATCCACTGAAAACCTCGCCCTTTCAAAGACTGCCTCCTACCCTTCCTTTCAAAGACTAACTCCTACCATCCCATCGTCTCGAAATCGTGATTAACAACACCAATTCAAACTTTCCCTCTTTTCCTCCTGCAAGCTTCAAAACACGTGATTATTGGCGCCAATTCACAGTTTAACTCTTGGAATCGGTTCTTGGGGAAAATAAGGTTCCATCTGTAAGAGGCATATATTTTCATGAGCCTCTGCATTCGCAGGCGCTCATGAGAAGCTGTGCCTCTTGCTCGCAGAGTTGTAACTCATTGACGATTCCAGTCGGATTCATTTTAGAGTTTAAACTCTTCACATCAGTTCTTTGACAAAAACAACTGACCTTCCCTCAGCTAGAAACATAGATTGTCACGATCCCCTACCTCAGCAGGGCGGCACGAAAACCCACGTCTCTCTCTGGCATCGTTTGGAGATAGTTTAGACCCGCTTACGTCAGTTTTCAAAAGGAGAACAGGGTCAGTAGGCGCTTTAAGTCTACGATTTTCTCTCCACCGAGATCGCATCCCCTCTAAGGCCCCGCTCTTCGAGGTTGGAGAGCAAACACGCGGCAGCTTTAAATCGTGATTTTCTGGTGCCGCGACAAAAGACAGCCCAGGCGCTTCACTGGAAGTGATCAATGGCGTGTTTGTGCACATGCTCGGCTCTCATGTCGCTGTGAAACGATTACCGACGGCGATACAACTGTCCGTCCGCGGGACTATTTTCTTAACGAGGAGGGCTATCGACCGAAAGTAGTGCGAGTCACAGATTTCCGGCGGAATGTGCGCAAGAGGCTGCCCCGTGAAGACAATTGACTCGCCCCGCTAATAAACATACTGTCAGCAGCGAATGAAGAAAAAATGGAAGCAAAAAGAACGGGAGAAAAGGACACAAAATATCCAGCCCTTCACTATAGTGGACAGAGATTGTGTCAGTTTTTGAAAACGTACTTTCAACATCCAAGATCACCAGCCGTCAAACTAACACGGCTACAAAGTGGTTTCAGCAATAGGTATAGATGCTCACGAGCCCCCGCAATTGCGGGGGCTCATGAGGATCTATACCTCTTGCAGTTGGGTGGTGTTCAATTTTTTTTACAGTGAAGGTTTAAAAAAAAAGTTATTATGTCAATACGATACACTCAAAGATAACAATGAGAATGACAAAAAAATCCCAAAACACTGAAGTCTAGAAGTGCCAATAAAAAAATTCTATAAACACTGACGTGTTTTTTGCTTTGAAAAAAAAAAATATTTTGTCGTTATTTAGCCACTTGAAATAGGATGAGATGCCTTTGGAAGGAAGAAAAAGTAAAGAAAAAAAAGAAAGAAAAGAAACAAATGTGTTCAACACTCTGGGTTGAAGATTTAAAAAAAAAAAGAAATGCTGTAGAGTAAAGAAGTCAATATATTCAGTCTGATAAACAATGTTTTATTTAGTTTTCTTCTTCAAGATTTTTTATTTAATTGTTCTAGCACTTCAAATAGGACGAACAGATTTTTAGATGAAGGACAGAAACTACAAAGATCTTATTAGCCAATACGAAAACCTCTAAGAAAACACAAAAGGATAATGTAACATAAAGGGGTCAATATGCAAGTCAATGAACGAGATTTTGTCTAGAAGTCTTCTTAGAGATTTAAAAAAAAAAAAATCCATTATTCTGTTGCTTGAAATAGGACGAACAGCTTTGTCATTCAGTGGAAGATAACACATTTTCTAGGACAAGCATGGATTTAACGCAGGACAAGTACCTTAGTCCGAGAGTTAAATGGGGCCACTGATGGTAAGCAAGAGGCATAAATTCTCATAAGCCCCTGCAGGGCCTCATTAGAATCTATGCCTCTTGTAGACCTAAGGGCTGAGTGCAGAACTGGGGTTCTGAAAGAAGTACTCTGTGAACTTGTGTGGGAAAGGTTTGCATCGTTGGTTAGTTCGGGTTTAACGTCCACAGCACCGAGGTGATCATGGACGGCCCAGACGGGCGGGTTATGGGGGACAGGGAAATCTATTGCGTATGGAGTACGACCTGAACAATGATCAACTCAGGCGCACTCCAACTGTGCCACTTTGATTTACCAGGACCTTTCAACGGACATGCTATTGAACAAATCCGTTTTTTTTTCCCCTGGATTGTGAGTCCAGCTACCGGGGCCGAACCCACGACCCGGCGATTCCCTTCGTTCTCCTGCTCCGACATCTGCTGCACGTTAGCGTATATACCCAAAGGCCGCAGTTCCGAAATTGTAGAGGTCTCATTTCAACAACAATCCACCAGATCCAGGAGGTGGGTCGAACATGATAATTCAAGGTAGTGCCAGATTAGCTTGGCGCCTGACGGCGCCAAGCTAATCTGGCGCTACCTTGACTTATCCTGGTCTATCCACCTCCTTTTGTAGTGCGTTTGGGCTAAAAAAAATTGTTAAATAACATAATCTGTACACAACCCCAAACGTACCAAATTCCGTATTTGAACAGTGAAAGCGCTTGCATGTAGACTTGAGAGAATTACTCTTATTCACTTTGCGCATATCATTTGATAAGACTTTTTCAGGGCATCATCGTACAGTATACTGTAATTGCCACTGATTAACAGAAGATAAAATACAAACGTAATATTGTACAGTGATTTTTTTTTAAAAAGAAGCTTAATCAATTTAATCGTAAGGTTCACGTGTTACAAGGTCGAAAAAAAGAAGAAAATATAAACAGTCTTTCAAAGGATCCGACTACACTCTTTTTATGTACATTCTTTTCATTTAAATACAAGCATGTTACTGTCTTTGGATATAACAACAAACAAGTCTGGGTCCCCCGGTGCTTCGTTATATCCGTAGTTATGCATTTGTTCACAGACACCAAGGAAGAAAATATTATTATTGATCAGACCTTAAGAAAAGTTAAAGACTAAAAGACTGACAATGTATTATTTATGAATAAATATGTACACGTCGTTCTTTTTTATATTATTATTATTATTATTATTATTATTATTATTATTATTATTATTATTATTATTATTATTATTATTACTATCAATATTATCATTGTTGTTATTATTTTTATTTTATATGCACACAAATTAAATCTTCAAAAGCATGGATTTTTTTTTTTACCCCTGATATTACAATTTACTGTTTTTTTTTTGTTTTTTTTTTTTTAAATTTACGCGATGCATGAAATTGCGATTCAGTATCGCATGAGTTACGAGTAAAAATAAATAATAGTTTCAAATTTTAGTCAAATTCAGTGAAAATAAAATAGAGAACATTTCGTAACCGCGGCTCGGTATTTTGTGTGTTTCAGCATGTCTCCGGAGAGGTTCCGCTTCCCCGGTGCACATGCGCAGCCTCACTTCCAGTTTCCCGCCGCCGCCATGTTTCCAGGCCTTCACCCCATGGCGGCCCATCACCACCCGCCCCCACACTCCCTCACCCACTCCCACCAGGGCCTGCCCCACCCGCTCACCCCGCACAGCGTCATGCAGGCCCGCGCCGGTCTCACCCCCACCACCCCTCAACCCGCCCCCGCACACACGCACCCCGCGACGTCCACCCACCACACTGGTTGCCTCCCTGGATCCGCTGCGCAAATGCGCAGCGGATCCAGGGAGGCAGCCAGTGTGTTCACGTCCCTGCCCCTCCACCAGGCCTTCATGCCGCTGATGCCGCCTGTGAGCATCAGTCAGGACGAGCTGGACATGATCCTGTACGGGTACGCCAAGAGCCAGGGCGGGGAGCAGTGTCACGGGCACGCGCTGTCAGGCCTCAACCTCACCACCACGGGCACGCAGGCTGGCCGTGGAGCCCGCACTGGGGACTCCTCACCGGAGTCTGTCACGTTTGGTAAGTTGATGGGGGTGTGTTGGTGAGTGGATGGGTGGATGGTTAGATGGATGGATGGATGGATGGATGGATGGATGGATGGATGGGTGGATGGATGGATGGATGGATGGATGGATGGATGGATGGATGGATGGATGGATGGATGGACGGAGTTGCAAGCGGGCCGGGGAGTGAATGGAAAAATCTTTATGATAATTCCTCCCCTTCCTTTTACTCCTTGTGCCCGTGGTACGAAATACCCACATTTTGGAGTTATCCTCTAAGGGTTGCCCGCATTGCAATTCAGGAGACTGATCGATCATGATAGTTCAATAGGCGCCTATAGGCGCCAAGCTATTCTGCCACCACCCTTGAACTATCATGGTCGAGCCATATCTTGCTGTGGTGTGTCGCGGGCAGAATGAGTTAAGCTGATCCTTGAGGATACACACCTTCTCTTTGAAACAATTAAATGTTTTCAAGTCTCCTTTTCCATTTAATTTTAAGAGTGTTTGCTCTTTGTAAACCTCAGCGGCACTGCTCTTTTAATTGCTTATGATACTGATAATCAACTTTCTCTTAAAAGTCTACTTTTTATAACGCGGAAATGTCATAAATTTTATGCGAGCAGAAATTCGTTTTCTTAACGTCGGACTATACCACAATAAGTTATCGGCTTAAAATGTAGTTACCTCATATTTTTCGTCAATGATAAAAACATCATCTAAGTTTTGTGAAATTATTCGTTGTAAAGAACTGAAATCAGTTTCAAAAGTAAAACCCATCTTGAGAGCATATTTTGAAGTGCAAAGGAAATTTATTTCCAACTGCCTGATGCACAGTTCTATAAAACTTTCGCGCAACTTTTGAGTGCCAGTTAGTTTTCCTAAGAGCTGCTTTGGTTCCACTCCAGAGAAAAGCACAGCCCATTTGCTAGAGGCACAGATCCTCATGAGCCCCCGCATTTGCGGTGGCTCATGAGGATCTGTGTCTCTTGCTCACTAATTCAGCAATTCTTTTTTAATCGTAGGAGGTTGCTGAATGTTCAGTGTGCTGTTTGAAATTCATTTGGTCACGTAGACTTTGTGTCAGAAGTGTCCAAAAGTAGAAAGGACATTCCTTCTGTAGCACGTGTTCAACAGCCCAAAGGCAATTCCTACAGCGTGACCTAATAATAAAAACACCGAGCCACTTCCACCGCCTGGTGAGCAAAAGGTCCTCGGGCCGAGGTGGGTCAACTGTGCGCGGACCAACTATGACCCACCTCGGCCTGAAGACTAGTGGGCCTTTGGATACTTGACGTTGCATGTTCTCACGAATGTTGCATGTGCTGGCATCAATGTTACTCCCTCACTCCAATAAAACTTGTCTACCCCTGCGTCCCCCTCTCCAACCCTCAAGTATCCCCCCCAAAAAAAAAAAAAAAAAAAAAAAAACCCTCCCCCCCCCCACCTCACCCCACCCCACCGTCCACTCCTCTCCCACATTCACACTCAATACGGATCCTCTCTCTAGCCGTTTTTTTTTTTTTTGTGTGTGTGTGTGTCTCCGTTTCTGTAATTCGTCATTTTTTGTGTGCAAGAAATTGTTTGTTCCAAATCGTGATCCGGCACCTGATCTGCTGGAAACTGCACGAGTTTCTGACAACCGCTGTACTGTAGCGCATGAAAAATTCTAAGACAGTGTCGCCTTTGAATTATAGAACCTGAGTTAAAATTCGCAGGTCATGCGTTACGTGGTGACGAAAATTGATTAGTCTCCTACTACTATTTCTCTAGTTTTTATTTATGTTTCTTTAATGTTCCACGAGGGGAAATTTGACTGCCTTCCCTGGTGAAGATACGTCGAAGGAGTGCATCGCCATTCCGGACCTAACTTTCGTGCTGTCATCATTTTTATTTGTTTATTTACCCTATTATTATTATTATTATTATTGTTATTATTATTATTATTATTATTATTATTATTATTATTATTATTATTATTATTATTATTATTATTATTATTATTATTATTATATTCTTTTAAAAAATTTTTTTAATCATTATATTTTTTTCCCTCTTCGTATCATCCCCTTTAAAAAAGAATTTGGGCTGGACCATACTACGTCATCCTTTTGCGAATCATGAATCAGTTCCACCATAAGGACAGTCCCTCAGTCTCCTTATAACTGCAAGAGGCATAGACTCTCATGGGCCCTTGCGAAAGCAGGGACCCATAAAAATCTATGCCTCTTGCAAGCAATAGTGACTCAGTCCCAACTTAAATGGACCTCAATTCGATTAAAAAAATTATTTTGTTTATTTTTTATTTTTATTTATTTATTTTTTTTTTTTTTTTAGAGGGGAGGATAGGACTTGCTCTTAGAGAGAGAGAGAGAGAGAGAGAGAGAGAGAGAGAGAGAGAGAGAGAGAGAGAGAGAGAGAGAGAGAGAGAGAGAGAGAGAGAGAGAGAGAGAGAGAGAGCTGGATTGATTGAACCGTCACAGAAGCACTTGAGCGCGGATATAGCCCCTATTCCTGGGAGTGGAGTAGTTTGAATTGATGGTGTTTGTATTGGACATGTAAGGCACCCACCCTTTGTGGCCGGCCGCACCAGCACGAGTAATGCCCAGTTGCAAAAACACCATCGCTCGGGATATCGCTTTCTTCGTGAAAATTGAGTGCTTGAGGTGTAGATCTAAATTAGCCCCCCCCCCCCCCACCCCCCTTACGCTGCTGGGTATACATATGAGGATTAAAATAGATGTACCAGATATGTAGATCCAAATTAGACCTCGAAAGCTGTAAGGGTTTGTAAGGATTAACTAATTCCTTTTTTTTTTTCTTTTAGTTTAAATGTGTTGTATTTTATGTCAGACGGAGTCTTCAAAGTTTACGGCAGTTCAGTTTCAGGATTGTTACTGGTGTTAAATTCGCCAGCAATACAGGCGGGGGGGGGGGGGGGGGGGGGGGGGGAGGGTTTTGGTGGCGGTGGTACATGGTAGGGGGTTGGGTTGTCCTGCATTAACCAAAGCTTTCTCAGTCCAGCGTGTATAATCAACCGGCAGATTACCTCCCTTGCCGATTCCGCTAATCTCCCTTGAATCAGGCGGTGGTATTAGGACTTGTTGGTATGATACGCTCGCTGAGTGTAAAGTGATCTCAAAATCTCTCGTCGGCTCATCCCCTCTACCATCTCTTTAGATCTTCAGGAGACATAGATTTCCATGGGCCTTTGCAGATGCAGGGGCCCATGAGTCGGCCTATTCGTATAACTTCACCATCACCTCTCCCTCAAAGGGAGAAAGTTATATACGGTGTTAGCTACTTACCGCAAATGGAAATAGCCCTCCATGTTAAATACCTGCTCGGGTAACGTAAGTTTGTACAGCCTGACACATAAGCAGCGGAATTATGACAATATTTGGACAGCACGATCGCTACAGTCAGTCGTCGTAACACCAACAGCTATGTAGCCGTGCATTCCACTGTTACACTGCGGAGAAAAACTGAACACGACTCATCTGCAAGAGGCATCTGCGGGGTCCCATGAGGATCTATGCCTCTTGCTGAGTTAATATTGTAACCATGTTCCTAGGACGTACATGGTTCTTTGTTGTCGACGTAGAGTACCAGTGGAGCGCTAAGATGGTAGTGAGGTCCGTTATGCGGTTTTAATGGAGTTGTCTGGATCAACTAGCGTGAGTATAAAGACGTAGAGCAGTTGATTCAGCTTCTGAGAGATTTCGTCAAGTGATTTGTGGTCCCGGATAATTCAGCGGTCTCTTTGGTGGGTTTGTTGAAACACAGGTGCAGAGTGTTCGTACCGGAGTATATTATACTGTGATACCTGTCGAGAAACCTGCTGAAATCAGGATTGATTAATATAACTTAAAGAAATTCGTTTTATATATTAATTTACAAAGATTTAAGACATTGGTACATGTTTTTAATAGAGACACGTAAAACCCGGTTTAAAAGATATGAGAAATGAATCTTTATAATCGATGATACAGTTTAAAAATAAATAATAATAATACATACATACATACATTCATACATACATACAAACATACATACATACATTCATGCATACATACATACATACATACATACATACATACATACATACATACATACATACATACATACATACATACATACATACATACATACATACATAAAATGTAAAATCAGTTTTGCCTGTTGATATTTTAAAAAGCTCTTTCTGGTTTGTTTTTGTGTGTGTGAAAGAAAGATAGGTACTCAATTGATGTGCTTTCGCTAGGGTTCTGTCCATGTTCCAGAACTTGAGTTCAGTGTAACATAATCTACACAATATGTCGAGTAACATTCTTCTCCCCATCAGCCTTTCCCCACGCCCAAACAGTGCTATGGGCAACCTTGTTGTCGGAAAAGGGACACAAGGCATGTATTTATCTGTATATTTGTATAGGGGCCACTCATCAGCGGTTAATCTACTAAGAGGAGTGTACAGTTAGCATCAGTCCGTACGTTCCTCCCACTTTCCAAAGTTCTAGAGTACAGGTAATGCAGCAAGACTGAACCTTAACACCCTTAAAAAGTATTTTTTTCAGGGGAAACATAAACTGCACTGACTCTGTGTGCAAGAGGCATAAATCCTCATGAGCCCCTGCAATTTGCATGGGTTCATGAGGATCCATGCCTCTTGCAGATGACAAAAGTTTGAATGGTTGGCTGGATTTGAAGTTTACTGGCCCGAAGCGGTCATTTGCGGTCGGGTGATAATCGACTGTGGACGTGCGGTGTGCGTTTGATCCGCGGCGTGGGTCTAGATTGTTTTGACTTGCCAGATAAGCCGGTGCCCGCTCGTGCCAACCCCCTACCCCCGGGCACTGAGACTCAGACCCACGCGCGCAAGAAAGAGGGGAAAGGGTAGTTAAGCCTGTCACGCTTTAAACCGTCCATCTGCAAGAGGCGTAGATTCTCAAGGGCCCCTGCTGCCGCAGGGGCCCATGAGAATTTACGCCTCTTGCTAGGAGGGACTGAAATATTTACATCATCAGTAAAAGAAGCTGACCGAGGGTTTTGCGGCCGGCTGGAAAAGTAAGGATTGGAGGCCAGTAAACCTTGTTCAGTTTGACCGCAATTAATGATAGTCAAAGACATGAACTGTAATTAATTCTCCGTCTTAGGCGGCAGAGATGTATTTTACATTTGGTAGCTTCCACTAACAGGCATAAATTCTCACGAACCTCTGTGGGTGGCTGCGAACTGTAGCGGCACATTCAATGTCGGTAAGAATAAGTTGGGACCTTCTTGGCTCAAGTTACTTCCAGTAGAAAGTGCTGAATGATTAAGATAATATGATAGTGAGAGAATGTAAATAATGTTCATGTTCCGCTTATTTGTGACACTGACGTCATTATCTCTTGAATTCCTCGCACATACCTATCGCAAAATTAGAAAACGGTCGGTATTAATTATATGTTTATACTATTTAATGATTAAATAAAGGCAAACTGAAATGACTAAATTAAATGAAATAAGACTGATTAAATGAAATAAAGTGAAGTCTAATGAAATGAAATCAAATCAAATCATTTTTTTCTCCTTTGAAGTTCGAACTTGTAAAAAGTGCGTCAATTAACACATTCTGCCTCAGAACCGAAATCCCTAATTTTTGAAGTTGCCCTCTGAATGACTGTATTTCAATTCTTGAATCTATGAATTAATGAATCAATGAATCTTCATTTTTACAACGGTGATGATATTAAAACAGTCAGTGACTATGTCATTTTTCGTACCTGCCGTTGCTAAAACTACGTCAAAGTACAAAATATACATTTAAACAAGGACATCAAAGCTCAGTGATACAAAATATACAGTTCACTAGAGGCAGATCGAGCATGATCGTTGAAGGATGGTATTATAGCACCACCCTTGAACAATCGCTCTATCCATGTCTTGCTGTGCTGTGTCGGGGCTGGATGAATTAAACTTAATGGGAAGCCCGTGATGTCTGATTTAGAAAGTATCTTGTTAGTCATGCTGGCAGCCCAGGGAACGGTTGGAACTCTCTTCTTTTTAGGGACAGTCTGAAATGAAATTCTAACAAGCTCCCCTTTCCTGTTTCAGTCTATCGATACTCCAAGCTGTGCGTCGCCTCTTGGAAAGTTAGCATTAGTGTACACATCATCCCTCCATACTGTTCCGGCTTGCGGTCCCTCCCTTTCATTTCTACACAGAACGCCTTACTTCTGTAGAAGGCATACACCCTCATGTGCTCTCATGACTAGCTTGGGAAGGTGCAAGCCGCTGTTGGCTGATACAGGCTGATACGATTCGTGATTTAACTTATTCGAGACCTTCTGCATTCGGATATGCGGCATGGAGCCGCGTATCCGGATGCAGAACGTCTCGAATGAGTTAAGAAGGCATCGATCAGCATGTGCCTCTGTAGGACCGGCGAAAAGCGTAGATAATCATGAGAACCTCCAGATTGCACAGGTTCATAATTGCAGAAAGCATAGATTTGTATGTGTATCTGCAGAGCTAAGAAGATACAAAGATAATCATGAGTCCCTGTCGGTTGCATGGGCTCGTGGAGGCACTAGTGATTAGAAACCTGTGCGTTAAGTTCACCTTCAGGTTCAAGTTTTAAAAATAAATCCTGTAATCATCCTATTTAGGGCAACGTCAAGGCCTTCATCTACTTCTGTGCGTTTCTTATAAGGGCGAGGTAGACTAGGGTTCCATTCACAACTGTTCAAGCTTACAATCCATTCTAGACTACGTGCCTCGCATACCCCCGGACTCTGATCACGCTGGTGGGGCCCAGGAAAGAAATTAAAGTACTTAATCAGCCTTAAGTTGCTGAATAAATATTAGGTCGTAACAATCCAGACCGATAGTTAAGCCCGTGTTATTTGCCTCCAAGTTCGATTTCCCATCCCAATCTTAACGCGCACCCGCTAAAAATGTTTGTTCGCTAACCATAGAATACAAGGGATGGAATTCACCGGTGTAGTAATTCGAGGAGAGATCATTCTGATTTCTTTTCTTGGAGAGTTGTTTGCCTTGGGTGTCTCGGTTTAGGATCAAGCGGGTGATTGGATTCGTTTCTCGCCTGCCTGTGAAAAGATCACAGCTTGGAGAGGTTTAATCTCGGTATCCGATTTCTAGCGATGTCAGGGGGAGGGGTATATTTTAGCACCTGTTTGACGAATAGCAACACATCCAGCGAATGTTGATTCACTCACTTACATTGAAGGCTGAGCCAATCAAGCAAGACGAATTCATAGGTCAAATTAGCTCTGAAAATTAGATTTTTCTCTCGATAAAAGAGACGCCACCAATTTGAAAGGCAGTGACACGATTATATTTTTTTTATAATGTTACGTCATAGTACGTATGACATAGGGTGGTGATCAATACACCACTCTACGTCACATCGACTATGACGTAACATTTTCACAAATATGAACGTGTCACTACTTTAAATTAAAGAGTAAGTTTACACGCTGATTGAATTGTTAGCTTACTGTCACATTGCCATTGGGGATGGAGGGAGGGAGGGAAGGATGGAGGGAGGGAGGGAGGGAGGGAGGAGGGAGAGGGACCGCCTGAATGGCGGACCAACGTCATCGACACAGACAAAATGAAAGGCGGGATATTGTGGCGATGCTCTAAGAATCAAACCTCCTTCGTGGACCGCCGATTACGTTTCACATGTCACCGCTAATATCGCCAATAGCAGAACGCCTTCGGACCCTAGACAGCCGCAGTGGGCTCACTGCGGCCGGCGTGGGGCCTAAGACCTTTGCTTACTGGGAATACGATAGGTTTATATTGTAATCAGTGATTGTTAGAGGCTGACATATTATGACGTGGGAAATCGAGATACGAAAATGCAGTGAGTTTGTTAAAAGCCAACATGGATGTTTGGGCGTTTTGGGACAGTTCAGTTCAATCCAGTCAAGACGGGAAGTCTGCGCTCGAAAAAGCCCATACGCTCTCCACCCCACCCATCAGAAATCTTACCAGAGTTTTTTTTTCTCGATATTGTACCAATATTGGTCTGGTTTACCATGGATCTCCCATGTCCTTCAAACCATTCAGCCCTGACGCACTACAGCAGGAGATGGGTCGACCATGATAATTGAAGGGCAGTCATGGTCGATCCATCTCCTGCAACTGGTGCACAGTCGTTAGATGACGCCTCCAAAATTTGGGAAATACGCCCTTCGGGCTGAAAGAGTCAAAGTTGTCTGCTGCCATTCTCCACGTCTCTTCTCCGGAGGCGATCGACTGCGTGGTACGCTTGGCTCAATTTTGAGACGTTTGGTGTCTTCATCAAAATAGTGGAACAGCCGACAGGAACGGAAATATTTATACTCTAATAAAAGAGAAGAGTACAGAATGACACAACATTAACCCCACTGATTTCTACTAACGATACAATTCAATGGAAAATACGCGCGATAATGCCGCGAACTGTATTTTTAATAGAAGGTCTTTTCCGCCGAGCGGTATCGTCAGTGACAATCAAAGGGTTAATTTATAAGAAAGGAAAAAAAAAAAAAAGAACAAATTTAACGTAGACGAAAAGTGAAGGAATACACACTGTTTTATAGACTTTTATGTCATGTTTAATTGGCAGTTCTGAAATCGTCAAATTTCGGAATTTGGGGTCAGCTGCATGAGTAAGCTTATTAGTCCTGCGCCAGCCACTAAGCAAGGTGCTCCGCGACAGCGGAGCACCTTGCTTAGTGGCTGGCGCAGGACTAAGCTCGCTCATACAACATACTTTGGACTTTGAGGACTCAGTGTGCTGCCTTGCAAGTTACCACGAGGAAAGTGTGTGTTCTTTTCTCTATTGTTCTCGGCCGACTATGAAGCGGTGTTACTCTGAAGGACGCTAGTCTTGATCTCACTAAGTCTTGACCTGTCAGCCGGAGGTTACGTTTGCTCAGTCGACTCCCTCGCCGCTCCTTGTCTAATGTATGCAGAGAGACTGAAACTGGGGTGGTCCCAAACTCTCAAGTTTGCAATAGCTGACAATCCGTGTTTGATCACAATTACGCGGGTCTTTATCCAACACTTCAGCGAAGCTACATCTCGGGTAATTTTTTTTATATTCAGGGATATTGCGGTAAACACGAAAGACGCATCTGTCGGTTTTCAATTCTGCGCTGGACTGTGATTTTGGACCATACGGCCGCCTACGTAAGGTCCAAAACCACACTCCAGCAGCGCACACGTTCATTTCTGAAATGATTGTGTGATTTTTATTTTACTCTCCGTTGGGATTCACACTTACTGTGAGCGCTGCCCTAGACTGAGTTTATTTTTTATCATCTCCTTTCCTCCATTTGGAACGGTGGGGTGACAAGGTTTATTTATTTATTTATTTATTTATTATTTATTTTTATTTTGTGTTTATTTGTATTTATTTGTATTTATTTGTTAGTTTTTATTATTTATTTATTTATGTTAGTTAGTCAGCTACAGTCTACTGCGCTTATGACAAGATCGGATATAACAAAAGCCGGATACACCACTATTTTTTCAGCACTCTTTTTGTGTAAATTAATTTGATTATAATATATAACAAAAAGAAAATTGGGTCTTCCGGGGCGTTAGTTAGAACCGAAGTTTACGGTATTTGTAAAATAAAATAAATAAATCAGCGCATTAAATAGGCGCTTTATCCCAACTGAAAGTCGGCTCAAAGCGCCGCCGCGAACTGAACCCAACAAGCACGCTCACGTGAATCACGCGCATTCACTCACACACTGTACATAAACACAGAAAATTCACGTGGTGTTAAGGGCAAGCTCAAGAGAGCTACTGAAGTTTTGGAAATCCAAATCGTTGTTTTTTTTTTTTTTTATTTGATTAAGTGGGCTGAAATTGATACCAGAATCGTGGGGGAGGAAGAGCTGGAGTATCCGGAGAGAGAGAGAAAAAAAAAAAACAACAACCGACGGTCCGCCCGAATTAACGGTGACACTTATTAGAGGACTGAAAAAAGCCCGACGCCGCCGGAACCGGGTTTCGAACCATGCACCTCTAGCATTGGTGGCAGGCGCTTTTACCGCTGCGCCACGGGCCGCATAGAGAATTAGTTACTTGACTATTTTACACATAACGTTGATTTTTCTAATTATCAGCTTATTATTTCTTTCCAGGAATAGACAAAATACTGTCGGCCACTCAGATCTCCCCCAGCAGCACCCACTCCGCCAAGAGCACACAACCCACTCTGGATGCTACGGCGCTAGACTTACCTGACGGTAAGTTACTTCTTACCGCAATACCTCGCAATCTTTACTTGAAAAAAATATGTCATTACTGGTTTGTCATGCACAATGCAATTTTTTTCACTCCATTTTCAAGGCTGCTTTACACAAATATGAAGAAATATTTATTTATTCATTATTTATTAATATGTATTATTTATTATTATTATTTATTTTTATTTATTTATTTTATTAATTTATTTCATTCATTTATTTATTCTGCAGGTATCGCCATTGTGCAGACGACGTTTGCTGGGGCGGTGCACCACGGTGTGTTCTGTACCAAGACGGTCATCTCACGGAGCACCAGGTTCGGACCCTTCAAAGGGCGGATAATCCACACCAGCGAAATCAAGACGCACGACGACAACTCTTACATGTGGGAGGTCAGTTACAGATTACATAAACCGAGCACAACGAAAATTTATTCAATTGTCGTTAGGGAAAAAATCCATGGAGTTTACCGCTTTAATTATTTAACAAAATGTAATGATGTAATACAGTTTCTTTGCTTAACCCCTTGACTGCTACTGACGATACCGCCCGGCGGAAAAGACGCGTAAATACGTCACTATCTAACTACGTAAATACGCGTCTTTTTTCGCCGGGCGGTATCGTCAGTAGCAGTCAGTCATGGGGTAATTTTTTAACTTCTTCGTTCGTTCATTCGTTTGCTCGCTCGTTCGTTTGCTCGTTTGGTTAACCCTCTCAAGCATTGACTTTGTGACACAAGATCTGTTCAACAGCGATTAACTCATTCGAGACGGTCCGCGGAGACCCGCGCATCCGAATACGGCGCGTCTCGAATGAGTTTACAACGCAATTTGTATTGAATTTCCTCAGATATTTCAAGATGGCAAGCTGAGTCACTTTATAGACGGGAGAGGCGCATCAGGCAATTGGATGGCTCACGTCAAATGTGCACGCTATGCCCAGGAACAAAACCTCATTGCTGTGCAGGTCAGTTGGGTGCATTTTTTAATTAAATCCTCGGATCATAACACCGTTTCCATAGGTCTGCTATCTTAACTCATTCGAGACGTGCCATCTCCGGATAAGCGTGATAAGCCGCGTATGTACGATATATGGAGGCGGCACGTCTCGAAGGAGTTAACTCCTTCCTGCCAGTGGTCGCAGATTGTGTTTCTGATCGCTTTCAACAGAAAAGAACTGCAGCCTTCCAAGGGACATATATAAAAAGCGTTATCAGCAAGAGGTATAGATCCTCATTAGCCCCTGCAATTGCGGGGGCTCATGAGGATCTATACCTCTTGCAGTTTGATGGTGTTCACATTTTCCAATGAAATTTTTCAATGAAAAAAGAAAGTAGTTCTTTTATCCTAATATTTCAAAGCATGCACCGATGCCCTCCAGAATCTAGAGCAGGTCTATATTTTAGTTAATAAAACATGCATTATGATGATATCGAGTAATCTCGAATACATTTCCGCTTCAGGCTGACGGCGAGATTTGGTACGAGGCTTGCAAGGACATCCCGCAGGGGACGGAACTGCTCGTGTGGTACGGGGACTGTTACCTGCAGTTCATGGGAGTCCCGGTGGCCTTGAAAGAAATGGCTGATGGCGGCGCCCAAGAGGAGGCTGACAGTGAGTTATCTTGTTGACACGTTAATCCCTTTAAGCTACAAGTCCTCGGTCCGACGCAGCTTTAATTGTAGTTGACAGTGAACTATCAAGGGTTTACAATAATTCCAACTGAATAAGGACAAAAATGATAGGGGTTATCCTGTAACCCGCGAACATTTGCGTGTGGGTCAATGAGACGTGTCTTTCTGTTTCTCTGTACTTTTATTTCGCATTAGCAAACAATCAAAAGAAGTCATATAAGCATTAACGAAAATAAACAACAATAGCTTTTGTACTTTGCTTTTCCAAGACGGTCGCCAGCATGTTTTAGGTGTATTTTAGTTACACTGGCTGACGACATAGATTCAATGTTCTTTTTAGACAAGCAGCGTAGTGTCAGACCTTGTTGGTGTCCGAGACGGGACCTTAACCCATGACGGCATCTCAGTGACGCTACTTTTCGGTAAGACGCGTTACTACGCGTCTTTCCGCCGAGACGTATCGTCTTAAGCAGTCAAGGGGTTAAACAAAGTATACTGACGAGCAAAACAAATGCGACAACATTGGAATCATCGGAAACACTTCAGTGTTTCCGCTGATTTCAATGATGTCGCATTTGTTTAGCTCGTCAACCGACCAGTAAGCTGAGGCTTTGGTGACTTTGCTAAAGATGTCTATCATTTTCTCCGCTGCCTGC
Organism: Semisulcospira habei; assembly: GCA_036245525.1. NCBI lineage: Eukaryota > Metazoa > Mollusca > Gastropoda > Semisulcospiridae > Semisulcospira > Semisulcospira habei. Next base: position 204,078,918 of record BTPG01000003.1, on the reverse strand, counting down.
ACAGCTAGTGAGGGGTTCCAGTGCGAGAGGTGTGGGAAGGTGTTCGCATACAAGTATTACCGCGACAAACACCTGAAATACACGCGCTGTGTGGACCAGGGCGACAGGAAATACCCATGCACTCTTTGCTCAAGGTCAGTGTTAGATTTTCAGTGTCAGTAAATTTTACTTGGTTGATTGGTTAAAACGTTTAGGGCTAAACGTCTTTTGTCTACCACGAAGGTGATAAAGACGGGGCACAGAAATAGGGTCTGAACAAATTTTGACCCTAGCTGAACCCGGGACCTTTCGGTCGAGTGGCGAACGCTCTACCACCGAGCCACCAAGCCTCCCTGGTTGGTTGGTATGCTAATTTAGTGGTTGAATTGATGGCTGGCTGTTTGGTTGGTCAAAGCAATATTTCATGTTTGTCTATCGTTTTCGTTGAAATACGTGGAATTTTGATCTCTTGCTTTCCTGAAATAGTCTGGCTGGTTGGTTGGTTGGTTGGATTTGTGTTTTCATTGTGAGTAAGGTTGATTGGTGGGATAGTTAGTTGGATGATTTAGTTTGTGTTTTCGTCGAAACACGTGCAAATTTAGCCTACTTCCGATTTCCTGAAATATTCTATTTGGTTGGTTAGCTGGATGATTGGTTGATTTTTGTTTTGTATTGTCAGTGAGGTTCAATGGTTGGACTCTTGGTTGGATTCAGTTTGCTTTGCTTTTAATTCTCACACTTTTAAAATGCTGTCTAGCAGTTCTGTTCTGGTGAATTTAAATGGATAATTGCTTGGTGCGCTTAACGTTTAAACCTTTTAGCCCCACAGGTGCATTTCCCAAAATTTGGAAGTGTTACTAAACGACTATGTACCAGTTGCAGGAGGTGTATTGACCATGATAAGTCAAGGGTAGTGCCAGATTAGCTTGGCGCCTTCAGGCGCCAAGCTAATCTGGCACTACCCTTGAATTATCACGGTCAATCAATCTCCTGCTGTAGGGTGTTGGGACTAAAAGGGTTAATCAAATACAACACTTATACAAAAAAAGACTCCCTTCCTATGAACAACGTACAGCTGTGGCACTGATTTAGTTTGATGATTGAGTTGCTGATGTTGAAGTCCAACAACTTGACCTAGTTCCCTCCAGTTAAAAAAAAAATAAATAAAAGAGTGGAAGTATCAACTGGTACAAGTACTGTCCACAATGCAAACCAGACACCAGAACACAATGTATACGCATGCGCGGTTATTCAGGATGCTAAACAGTTTGCTTTTTTTCAAACACTTCACATTGTTTTCTCTCGCTCTTAAACCGAGGAGACCCACCCATGCTTACCTGCCTTGCACAAACTTCATGTGCGTGTAACAACCCTTCAGCCGCGGGTTTTGTTAACAATGAGACAAGTGCTAACCTCTATCGTGAAATATCATGTTTGAATTATTCCGGTTGTTCAGTGTCTAGGGTCCCTCCACACTGGTTGCCTCCGTCGATTCGCTGCCGCTTGTCAGCGGCAGCGAATCGGCGGAGACAACCATTGTGTGAGTCCTCTCATGTTTGAAGTAAACGATTTAGATAATTTATGCGTCTATATTTTTAATTGGATCACACTTCGTGTGTTTGTCTTTCTCATGATAGAATCATGTCGACGAACAACACGACATGTAGGTTGCTCACCCGGCCCTGATCCACTTACAACAGACACTGATTCTCATGAGCTCTTGCAGTTGCAGAAGCAATGCGAAACTATAGCTCTTGCTCGCGAAAATCGGTTCTTGAAAGGAAGTAATCGGTTAACCCATTCAGTCCCGATACACCATAGCAAGACATGGATCGAGCATGATAGTTCAAGGATGGTGCCAGAATAGCTTGGTGCCCATAGGCGCCAAGCTATTCTGGCACCACCCTTGAACTATCATGCTCCATCTGTCTCTAGAATTGTAATACAGTCCTTCAGAGGGCAGCTTCAAAATTTGTGGATTTCGGTCCTGGGGTAGAATGTGTTAACTGAGCGAGGACTGCTGTGCAGGCAGATCGCACGCAGTGTCCTTGCTGTGTTGATCGCTTCGTCACACCCATGGCATGCACTCGACTCCCTTGTTAGTCTCATCTTAAGTTTGACCAATTTCAGATTTAGGCTTATCCTCAAGCCTCAGTGCTAATTTGTATTTGTTTCTTCCTTAAAGGCACACTACTGCCGTAACTGTTCATAGATACACTTCTGCAACAGATGGTTACGAAACGCTACACACGGGTCTAGTTATGGTTCATTTAGACACAGGACAATCGAAGTTCAGCACACGTCGTCTTTATATCAAATAACCTGACAATGACTCCACTCCGTTCTAGAAATACAACGCTTTCATTGCGAGAAACAGCTGAAAATAGACTGACACGTTCACGGCTGTGCAGAATAAATCAGTACGACTACCAGTGTGCTTTTGCTGTGTGTCCAAACTGCTGTTAAAGTTCATTAGGTGTGTCGACAAGGCATAACAAACACAAACGATGCTGAAATGTGTCTTCAGATATAATTATGCGTAATGGTACTTTAACCAATGGTGAGAGAGAGGGCTACACCTTCACCCACATTTACACAGCATGCCCTGAGGTCGAAATTTACAAATGTGGGAGATGTCCTATGAAGACTACATTACATTTCAGGAGAAAGATTGACCTTGATAGTTCAAGGGTGGTGCCAGAGTAACTTGGCGCCTCCAGGCGCCAAGCTATTCTGGCATCACCCTTGAACTATCACGGTCTTTTGTTGGGTTGTGTCGTGTCAGAGCTGAATGGATAAAACTCTCAATAATTTACGATTTATGACACTCATCGCTTTACTGTTTTTTTTTTTTTTTCCAGGTCTTTCGAGAAGCGAGACCGCCTGCGGATCCACATTTTGCACGTGCACGAGAAACACCGGCCCCACAAGTGTATGGTGTGCGGCAAGTCTTTCTCCCAGTCCTCCAGTCTCAACAAACACATGCGGGTAAGTTTCATCATCATCATCATCATCATCATCATCATCATCATCATCATCGTCATCATCACCATTACATTACGCCCTTGGCCTCCACTCTTTTGTGTCTGTGGCCAGTTGCATGAGTCAGCTCAGTCCTTAGTTGCATGAGTCAGCTTAGTCCTGCGCCAGCCGCTAAGCACCTCGCGCTGGGACCAAATGGCGTTGAGGCGCGTCCCCTGGGTGGTGGATAGGGGGTCCCTCGTGAGAGGGGTGCACCGAATGAAATAAGGTACCGTGAACCAACATGGTCTAAGGAAAGGTGACCCCGACAGAAAACCCCTGGTCCTCCTAGTAAGGGGGTTGGGCGTGGGGGTAGCTTCTTACTTACTTACGCCTGTCACCCCTACCCGGGTATAGGCCGTCGACGAGAGACCTCCAGCAACTCCTGTCCTGTGCTTCTCCTTCGATTCTACTCCAGGTGGTTCCCAGTCTCTTGATGTCTGCTTGGAGGTCTCGACGCCAGGAGTTTCTCGGCCTACCTCTTTTCCTCTTTCCCTGGGGGTTCCATGACAATGCCTGCCTAGTGATACTGGAAGCTGGCTTTCTCAGACTGTGACCGATCCATCCCCATCTTCTTCGCCCAATTTCATTCTCTGCTGTTATCTGCTCTGTTCTCTCCCAGAGTCTGACGTTGCTGATCTTCTCTGGCCAGTGGATTTTCAAAATTCTTCTAAGGCAACTGTTCATGAAGGTCTGTACTCTGTTGACTGTGGTTTTTGTCAATCTCCATGTCTCTGCTCCATATAGGAGAACTGCTTTTACATTGGAGTTGAAAATCCGGACTTTGGTGTGTTGTGACAGCTCTCTGGAACTCCACACTTTTTTCAACTGGAGAAAGGCTGCTCTGGCTTTACCGATTCGTGCTCTGACATCTGCATCAGTGCCGCCTTTTTTGTCTATGATGCTCCCGAGATAGGTGAAGGACTCCACCTCCTCCAACGGGGTGCCAGCAAGCAAGACTGGTTCTTCCCTGGTTGCGTTCAGCCTCATTGTCTTTGTTTTCTGTTTGTGAATGGTGAGGCCCACTTGGGACGAGATGTCAGCAAGCCTCGTGGTCTTGTCCTGCATTTGTTGATGAGTGTGGGACAGTAATGCCAAGTCGTCTGCAAAATCGAGGTCGTCAAGCTGTGTCCATAGTGTCCACTGTATTCCACTTCGTCTGTGCTCTGTGGTCATCTTCATGACCCAGTCTATGGCCAGTAGGAAGAGGAACGGAGACAGCAGACACCCCTGCCTGACACCAGTTCTGACCTGGAGCTCTCTGGTGAACTGCCCTTCGTGGATCACGCGACATGTCATGCCATCATAGCTGCTCTTGATCAGGCGGACGAGCTTTGTGGGTACACCGTAGTGTCGTAGGAGTTTCCACAGAGTCTCTCGGTCCACGCTGTCAAATGCTTTCTCATAATCCACAAAGTTGACGTACAGCGGGGAGCTCCACTCCAGAGACTGTTCCACGATGGGGGGGTAGCTTCCCCACCCTGCAAAAAAGGAAATAGCTACAAAAACGCCGACGAAAAGACTAACAGTAATTCCTTTCCTGGAGGAGGAAGGTTCTTCTACTAGAAGACTTATGACGTCCTGTGGTGAAAGCCGGAAGTCTTCGGAAGCCACAGGACCGAGCCGCCTCTCTCTATCCAGGGACACAACCATGGGCACATGGAACGTCAAGACCATGTACCAGAGCGGCAAGGCCGCCCAGATAGCAGCGGAAATGCAAAAGTACAACCTTTCCCTTCTAGGTATCAGTGAAGCCAGATGGACGCAGTCTGGCCAGAAAAGGCTGTTAAGTAGAGAAAAGGGGGAGATGATTCTGTATTCAGGTCATGAAGAGGAGAATGCCCCCCATACAGAAGGAGTAGCACTCATGCTGTCACCAGTGGCACAGAGAGCGCTGATGGGCTGGGAACCTCTTGGGCCAAGAATTATAACGGCAGCCTTTAGAACCAAGAAAAAGCTCAAGCTGAACGTCATCCAGTGTTATGCGCCCACCAATGACAGTGACGAGGAAGAGAAACAAGAGTTCTACGACCAACTCCAGAGTGCCGTGGACAAATGTGCGGAGCGAGACATCACCATCGTCATGGGCGATTTTAATGCCAAAATAGGGGAGGACAACACCGGATACGAAGAGGTGATGGGGAGACAGGGACTAGGCTCGGAGATGAGTGAGAACGGGGAGAGGTTTGTAGACTTTTGTGCTCTAAACCGACTTGTCATTGGAGGCAGCATCTTCCCACACAGAAGAATACACAAAGCAACTTGGGTCTCACCTGACCATACGACAGAGAACCAAATAGACCATATCTGCATTAGCAAGAAATTTAGAAGATCCCTTCAAGATGTTCGAGTGAGGAGGGGAGCAGATGTCGCCTCAGACCACCATCTGCTTACCTTAAGAATGAAGCTCAAGCTAAATAAAAGCCGCACAGAGACAACAAGAAGACAGCGCTATAATGTAGGCCTCCTGAGAGAAACTGGAGTTAGAGAAGAGTTCAAACTGGTGCTGTCCAACCGGTTTCAAGCGCTACAGGAGCTAGTAAATGAAGAGGAGGCGGTCACCACAGAGCAGCAGTGGAAGGCAGTTAGAGAGGCGCTGAACTCGACCTGCAAAGACACTGTAGGGTTCAGGAAACACCACCACAAGGACTGGCTGTCGGCACAGACCTTGAAGAAGATAGAAGCGAGGAAGCAGAAGAAAGCAGCGGTCAACAACAGTCGCACGAGAGCAGCCAAAGTAAGGGCACAGGGGGAATACTCGGAAGCCAACCGCGAGGTGAAGAGGAGTATCAGGGCAGACAAGAGGGCCTACACAGACAGCCTGGCAGCAGAGGCAGAAAAGGCAGCAGGCAGCGGCAACATGAAACAGCTCTACGACATTACCAGAAGATTGTCGGGTAAGTATGGCCATACAGAAAGACCAGTAAAAGACAAAGAAGGCAAGCCTATTGCAGACAGAGCAGACCAACTCGACAGATGGGCCGAGTATTTTGAAGAGTTACTGAACAGACCTAGCCCCCCCGACCCCCCCCCCCCCCCCCCCCCCCCGACATCCAGCCGGCAGAGACCGACCTACCCATCAGCTGTGACAGACCCAGCCGGGAAGAGATCAGAAAAGCAGTGGCATTTTTGAAGAATGGCAAAGCAGCAGGGCCAGATGGCATCCCAGCGGAGTCTCTGAAAGCAGACCTAGAGACAACAGTGGAGATGCTGTACCCACTGTTTGGAAAGATCCGGGAAGAGGAGGTGATGCCAGCTGACTGGAAGGAGGGGTACCTAATCAAGCTTCCCAAGAAAGGCGACCTCAGCAAGTGTTCTAACTACAGAGGAATCACATTGCTGTCCGTACCAGGGAAGGTCTTCAACAGGATCATCCTAGAGAGAATGAAGAGCTCCGTTGACCCCCAGCTGAGAGACCAGCAAGCAGGATTCAGGAAGAACCGATCATGTACAGACCAGATCGCCACTCTCCGCATCATCGTGGAACAGTCTCTGGAGTGGAGCTCCCCGCTGTACGTCAACTTTGTGGATTATGAGAAAGCATTTGACAGCGTGGACCGAGAGACTCTGTGGAAACTCCTACGACACTACGGTGTACCCACAAAGCTCGTCCGCCTGATCAAGAGCAGCTATGATGGCATGACATGTTGCGTGATCCACGAAGGGCAGTTCACCAGAGAGCTCCAGGTCAGAACTGGTGTCAGGCAGGGGTGTCTGCTGTCTCCGTTCCTCTTCCTACTGGCCATAGACTGGGTCATGAAGATGACCACAGAGCACAGACGAAGTGGAATACAGTGGACACTGTGGACACAACTTGACGACCTCGATTTTGCAGACGACTTGGCATTACTGTCCCACACTCATCAACAAATGCAGGACAAGACCACGAGGCTTGCTGACATCTCGTCCCAAGTGGGCCTCACCATTCACAAACAGAAAACAAAGACAATGAGGCTGAACGCAACCAGGGAAGAACCAGTCTTGCTTGCTGGCACCCCGTTGGAGGAAGTGGAGTCCTTCACCTATCTCGGGAGCATCATAGACAAAAAAGGCGGCACTGATGCAGATGTCAGAGCACGAATCGGTAAAGCCAGAGCAGCCTTTCTCCAGTTGAAAAAAGTGTGGAGTTCCAGAGAGCTGTCACAACACACCAAAGTCCGGATTTTCAACTCCAATGTAAAAGCAGTTCTCCTATATGGAGCAGAGACATGGAGATTGACAAAAACCACAGTCAACAGAGTACAGACCTTCATGAACAGTTGCCTTAGAAGAATTTTGAAAATCCACTGGCCAGAGAAGATCAGCAACGTCAGACGCTGGGAGAGAACAGAGCAGATAACAGCAGAGAATGAAATTGGGCGAAGAAGATGGGGATGGATCGGTCACAGTCTGAGAAAGCCAGCTTCCAGTATCACTAGGCAGGCATTGTCATGGAACCCCCAGGGAAAGAGGAAAAGAGGTAGGCCGAGAAACTCCTGGCGTCGAGACCTCCAAGCAGACATCAAGAGACTGGGAACCACCTGGAGTAGAATCGAAGGAAAAGCACAGGACAGGAGTTGCTGGAGGTCTCTCGTCGAAGGCCTATACCCGGGTAGGGGTGACAGGCATAAGTAAGCCGCTAAGCAAGGTGCTCCGCTGTAGCGGAGCACCTTGCGTTGTGGCTGACGCAGGACTAAGCTCACTTTTGCAACTAACGCAAGGATTCTAATTACTTGTGAAATGTTGCCGCACTGATTACTTCCCCAAGTGTCATATGGCTGTATATGCGTGGTACTGTGGTTTATTAGTGTGCGCTGTGCAGCCCAGTACCTCCGTCTTCAGCACTCGGGGTTTCTGTCGGAGTTACCTCACCCTTAACTCCTGGTCAAAAGGCCTTTCCTGGGAGCACAGGATGGTTTGGCTTTGGAGTGTCCTTCTCCTAGATGGGTTGCCGTCCAAGGCTTACGAGTCCCATCTACTCAGGTTTTTCCTCGGAGTTTTCCTTCTCGAAGGAGATCTGCCAACCAAGGCTATCGAGCATCCCTGCCCGGATTTGTATAGGGTTTACTCCCCTAGCCTTTGCCTCTCCCAAGGCACCCACAAGGCAGTGGGGCTATTTACCCATAGCCGGGGATCTGGTTCATGGACATCAGGGCTTGTCCACACATCGATGGGCCTGCGTGCCGCATGGCCCCTCCGAGTCCTCTGTAGTTCAGCCCGAGTCCGTAAGGGGGCTCGGTTACCGTGAGTCGCCACGAGGAGACACTACATGAGGCTTGTTGTTGGAGAGGCTGTGTACTGGCATGGAGAGACTGACACACTCTGCTCCCCTTTTCGCAAAACTGCTAGCCAGCGGTGGGAGCTGAAAGCGAGAGCGACAAGCACAGACGCTACACTACCACACTAGACGCATCACACCAACCATTTGACCCACGCACTGATTACTGACATTGACAGTAATATTTCTGTTGCAGGTTCACAGTGGAGAGAGGCCGTACAAGTGTGTGTACTGCAACAAGGCCTTCACAGCATCCAGTATACTGCGCACTCACATCAGGCAACACTCGGGCGAAA
>BTPG01000003.1:204007865-204065365 GCA_036245525.1 Semisulcospira habei | reverse complement strand
ATGTTTGAGCGGGCACTGGCCGGGCCGGCCCAGCGGCTGAGCATGCGAAGGCGGGTGATCGGATTAACAGACTCCGCCGCAACTTATACGACTAGATGTATCGAATGGTCACAGTATGCATTCAAATTAGGTGGGTCAGGCAAATCAGGTGGGTCAGGTAGGCGGGTCAGGCAGTAAGAGAAACCGGTGCTTAAAAAAACCAAAACTTCTGCCTCCTGAATTTTGTAAAGGGGCAGTATGCTGGAATTTGCTTGAAATCTCTTGATAGATGAGAAGAGACAAGTTTGGTGCTTTGATTCATCATACCAGCCTTGGCTTAACCATCGGACTCATTAATTATTTTTGGCCTAGTTTTGAGTTGTCGTACGGATGGTGATTTGAGGTGCGTACCAGTTCTGGCTGCGCTTGGGTGTGAGGTTGGTACGGAATCTGGCTGATAGCCAGGAAATGAGAAGGCTGATGTACTGATTTTTTTGTTTGTTGATTTTGTGAATGGTAAATGTGCAACAAGTGGGCGGTAGTGTTAATTAGGGGATTGAAAAATACGGGATGACTGGGACAGACTAAGGCAAAGACATTTGAACAGATGGGACTATAGGGAAGGCGGCCAGTTGTGGTCCAAGGCCTTTGGAACCGTCACTGGCATGCGGAGTCGGACACTAGTTGCCTCCCTCGATTCGCTGCCGCAGAAGCGGCAGCAAATCCAGGGAGACAACCAGTGTGTGACAGGGTCGACACATGCCTGTTTTACGACCAGTAACAGTTTAGAATATATCGGTCTATAATTAACGACAATTCACACTAAGACGCAGTGAGGACAACACGAAAAAACAAACAAGCAAGCAAGCAAATGAACAAGCAAACACAACTAACAAAACTATGATTCAAACGAGCAACACGATTTCAAAAAGTAAAATATTCAAAAAGTAGAATTTAACAATTCAACACTGTTCATCTTGAATTGCAAAAGAGTACCTTTGGTGATTTTAACCCAAATCATTCGGAATACACCTTTGTGTGAAATAAGTTTGACTAAAATAGTTCAAGGGTAGTATACTTCAAGGGTAGTGCCAGAATAGTTTGGCGTAGCGGCGCCAAACGATTCTGGCACCACCCTTGAAGTAAAGCCATTGGTCTATATCCTCTATATCTGTAAGTACTATAATGTAGCTTGCATATAGCAGTGTACAAATTTGCAGCTTTTAGCCTCAGTATGATATGCGTTAAAAGGAATCAGACAGGACTGAAGCAACTTATTTGTTGGTCTGTTGACATTATAGCTTAGATCCGTTTGGTCCGAAATCAGAGACAAGCACACACTGGTGCTTGGACTGTCAGATGAAAGGTCATAGAGTCAGTGACTCTGGAATCTGCATTTAGTAAACCGCAACTTTTGCTCAGCTTGCTCCAGCGAGTGTCAAAAGGTTTTGGTCTAAATAAGAGATGGCGACCTACGTTCCCCAACCGACCACGAGAGGCAAAGATTTGAACTGAACCCGGCGTCACGAGCTAACACATTTGGATAAAGAACAGACGGGGTCGACGAAACATATGCCGGCGCAAGGGACATATATTCACATGAGCCCCTGCGACTGCAGGGGCTCATGTGAATCTATGTCTCTTGCAGATGGAAGACTCTTGGCCGAGATCGTGTCTCTAGGACGTCTTGCTTGAGACAGTGTCTCTTGGTTGAGACAGTGTCTCTAAGACGAACTCTTCACAACCTTCCGCGACTACTGTAAGGCTCGTGTAAATCTATGAGCTCCTGCTGCTGTACTGAAGGGCGTATGTGAATCTATGTTTCCTGCGGACAAGAGGAGTGGGGTGAGATTTCAACTCAAATGTCTTGGCAAAGAATCTTCTGTGCACCCCTGCGACTGTAAAGGCGCGTGTGAACCTACGTCTTCTAGAGATGGAAGGAACTGGATGGAATTTATTTTCAGCTCAAGTGTCTCGGTGAAGAAGTTTTCCCAATCTCGGCGCAAGAAGTGGGCGAAGTTTGCAAGACTGTTTAGCTAAATAATTTCAACCCTGATATTTGACACCTCGGGTCTGTAGTCGCTACAGCTAGAACAAACAGCCAGTCGACCTGAGAAGTGTCTCTCCCCCTCCCACCCCCATTCCCAACCCCTCCCACCAAAAACAAAAAGGTCTTGAGGATCGCGACACTTATGGGGGATAACACTATCACTTCCTGCGGGAGACGGATTGACCGTGATATCTTAGACAGCTGATTAGGCATCGCACTTTCAAGAGCTAGGAGATTTTGCATTTGGCGCTTCTGCGTGCTAAGATTTTTTTTTTTTTTTTTTTTTTTTGTCACTGCCATTGGATATCATTGTGGATACGTTTCTTAACCTGTAATGTTATTGTGTAGTCTTGACAGACAACTCCCTAATTAGGGTATTTTGACGTTAACTCATTCTACCCCAACACCGCAAACCCCAAATTTTGCCGTTGTCCTCTGAAGACTGCTTTGAAGTGCAGGACACAGATCGACCATGATAGTTCAAGGGTGATGCCAGAATCTATTCTGGCATCGCCCTTGAACTATCATGGTCGATCGATATCTTGCTGTGGTGTGTCTGGGGTAGAATGAGTTAAGCTCTTCTGTCATCACCCTTGAATTCTCCTGACCAGTTTGTCCCCTGACGTGTAACAATGTGTTGAGAGGACATCTCCCACATTTGGTATTTCGACTTTAACCCCTCGACTGCTACTGACGATACCGCACATCGGAAAAGACGCGTAATCACGCGTCTTTTCCGCCAAGAGGTATCGTAAGTAGCAGTCAAGGGGTTAACCCAAATCATGCTGAGGCTAAAAGCTTCAAATTTGTACACTGCCATATATGCAAGCTGCATTATCAGTAGTATTTACAGATAAGGATATAGACCAATGGCTTTAGTTCAAGGGTGGTGCCAGAATAGCTTGGCGCCTAGAGGCGCCAAGCTATTCTGGCACTACCCTTGAACTATTTTAGTCAAACTTATTTCACACACTGGTGTATTCCGAATGATAAGGGTTAAGGCCCAGTATGAGAACTATCATCAGCGGTCGATCTGTCTCCTAAACTGACTGCAACGTAGTCCTGAAAGGACAAAGCCTAGATTTAAGAACTATATCGTTCCGACCCTAAGGCGGAGTGTACTAAACCAACACGCACCAGCAGTGAGGTCGTGTGACACCCTGCCCACCCCGGGTAGCACGAGTGCTGAAGAGGGTGACAAGTGGCCCGGATGAAGGGGAAGGAAGCGAGACAAGTGGTTAGCAGGAAGGGGAGGTAACTGGCTGGTGCGATGCAGTGACACGTGCAAGTCCCTCTCTCGCGTGTTTTCTTTACTCGTCAGTGCTTGGAGCTGCTTCGTACGGCAATGGAATGGGGACCTCTGTGTTGGACGAGTGAGTCCTCGATGATTTCTTCCGTATTAACAGCATAGATCTAAAAACAGGCCGGCCATACCCAGCAAGAAGCATAGCCCTGCTTGCAGAGTCTCATGGAGATCTTTGCCTCTTACAGTTGGAAACTGGTTCCGCAAGAAAGTTTGCATGATGGATCTGGACACAGATCACCAAATTTAGATGACCCTCTGCAGCGAAAGACTTAGATTTCATGATCCCCTGCACGATGCAGGGGAGACATGGGGGTCTATGCCACTTCCAGACTGAAAGCGTTCACAGCAAGAAGTAACGTCTGCAAATTAAGACACCCGTATGATAGCTCTTGTCTAAACTGGCAAGCGTTGCTGAGATAAAGAAGGACTGTTGCTAGGGCCCTTCAAACTTCTTGTCGAAAGACATGTTGAGGGAGAGAGAGAGAGAAAAAAATTCAATAGCTTTGGAGCAAAATTCAAAACAAAACCATATTTATGACACCAGGCGAGGTGAAAAAAATAATTTAACCCTTGGGCTGTCGATAGCGATTTAAAAAAGAAAAAGAAAAGAAAAACCGCTACCGACAGCCAAATGAATTTAAGTTTGAGGATGAATACATGACGCGTCATTATGTACATACGTTCTTAATGCTCCTTTCAATGAACAAATAATAGCTGCTTACATTTAGTTTGTAGGTTATATTTGTCTACTGCTATTGCCAATCACCATTTTCGGTTTGGAAAAAAAAAGGCAGATTTATAATGCGGACACATTTTGTGATGAACACAAAAAAAGCCAGAAGCAACATTCCCGCATAAATTCCAATATCCGGATGAAGATTGCAAAAAAGCCGATAAAAACTAAGATTTTACTTAAAATAGGCCTTTTTCACACATGGCAGGATCTCTTGTGACCCTTGAGCTTCAGAATGGGTCATCCGAATTAGTATGCATAGAAAATCCTTATCACCAAGTGTCTCCGAACCAAATTTGGGTTGAAGCTGAATATTTCAACGCCCCCTGTGACCTTGACCTTTGAGAGAGTTCACTGAAATTGGTATGTTTGAAAAGGTCTTGCCACAAAGTATTCTTGGGCCAAGTTTGAAGCCTATGGATCCAGAATCTCCTAAAATGTCAATTTAAAATATTACCTGCAGTAGACGGACGCCGAACGGCGGACGTTTGACCATTAGCCGCATTGCTGATGCGCATGAGCCAAAATATTTCGGGGGAAAAAAAAAGTTTACAAAGTTTATCAAAAGGAACATGCAACGAGACGAACAGCGAAGTACAACCTTCTTGGCCGTGCTCAAAAGAGCTTTCTTTCTTGGTTATTATATTTTCTGACAACATCCGAAGCCTGTTGCATCCGGATGCGCGGTGTTATGCCGCATATTGGGATGCGGCACGTCTCGAATGAGTTAATGGCGAGGTTACGTTTACGTCGAATGACTCCCAACAAAGAACGAGAGCGAAGTCACGGAGAATAAACAGCTCGTATCATGAGCATAAACAACACCGCAAACATCTCCAGGAGGCATATATCCGCATACGCCCGAGGGGCGAATGCGGATCAATGCCTCTTGGAAATGTTTGGAGTGTTGTCCATGTTCATGGTACAAGTTGTCTATCCGCTGTGATTTCCACGTTGTTCGTTATTGGGAGTCGTTCGGTGCAAACGAAGCCTCACTATTATTTTTTACAAGTTTAAGCATTAGTCATTATATTATACCTTCGAATTTATGATATTCTCATCCTACATCTCGCCCCACATCTCACCCCCCCCCCCACCCCAGCCCCACCCCACCCCCTCTCTCGCTCTCTCTCTCTCTCTGACTTTCTTCACTCTCTCCATTTCAGTCTCTTGAAAACACCCCGGCTCAATATGTCGCCCTCCCAGAGCGGAGCGATCAAGGACCGGAAGTCGCCTTACAGACGTGGCGGCTTCTGATTGGATGCTGTGACACGCCAGCCACACAGCTCAGGGAGGCGAACAGCGGCGTGTGCCAACAAATCACGGCCTTATTGGATTAGCCCCTCCCGCTAGGGCATCGATCTGATGCTTCCCACAAGGGCAGGGAAGCCTGTACTAGTTACGTCCCCTGACAACGGCTGCAAGCTGTTGTCAGGGGACGTAACTAGTATTGGCTTCTTCTCTCCTGTGCTGCCCCACGTCTTCTTCCCCTCCCCCCCCCCACCCGCCGCCCCCGTCATAGTTCGGTTCTCTAATTACGCGGGGGGTGGGGGGGGGGGGTGGGGGGGGGGGGGGAATCCTTGAACAGTCTCTTAGTCAAAACATCTGCAAGAGGCATAAATTCTCATGAGTCCCTGCAGCCGCAAGAATCTAAGCCTCTTGTTTGTGAGGATCGGCACCATTTGCCATTTACATCGTCTGTTCGACGTATTTCTTCGGCGTAAATTTCACGACTGTTAATTCAAGTTAGGGACAAAGCGACTATGACTTATTCGTCTAGACTAGAATAATTTGCTAGCAATTCAGTCGTGAAAGCTCAAATTAGTGTCTGCTTGTGGGTTCCAAAGAATTAGGCGGCTAAGTTGATTTGTTTAATATTTTCATTTTATTATCAATTGCAAGACAGATTCCACTTTAAACGGTATACAGAATATTCGTGAAAAACAATTGGACTGTATGGTGGGTGGGTGGATGGATGGTGGAACTGTGGATGGACGGCCGGCCGGCAGGACGGCCGGATCACTGGATGGACGGATGGATTGGTGGGTAGGGAGACTGTAGCCAAGGATAGCTAGCTAGCTGGATGGCCGCGCCGGGGTGGCTAAATGGATGGATGCAAGGATGGACGAAGGTGCTGATGAATTTATGGACAATGGATGAAAGGAAGAATGCATGAATGAGCCATTGGACCGCAAGCCTATTCAACGGCTGACGAAGCAGAAAACCAAACAAGCGGAAGAACAAAACCCAACTAACGACTGCTCGACTGACTACGAAACTCCGACGCAGGCCTTTCGATTTGTTGTCTGTGGCGCGCGGGAAACGAACAGATGCTGCAACCATGATTTCAATGTTGGAGCCAGCCTGTTTACCGCCGGGTCAGCCCTCCGCTCCAAAATCTAATCCATCGACTCCGGGCAAGCGTGCACAAGAACCTGACGTCCGAATTATGGAAGGGAATAGTATTTAGTCTTCCGTCCAGCTCAGTCCTCCTGCAAAAGGCATGGATTCTCATGAGCCCCTGCGGACGCAGGGGCTGATGAGAATCTATCGGCTTCTTGGTATGATCATTTTTTTTTGTACAAAAGATTACACAAAATGACTATATATTTTTTTTAAATCACGTTTTCTTGCAGTTAGGAGGCGCAATATCTCATGGCTTTTTTAGTTAGGTGTTGCTGACTTTTAAATTTAGTGAAAAGAAGAGGAAATAGAAGGAATTTGTGTAGTTTGTCTACATCTATGCTTCTCTCCACGAGAAAAAAAAAAAATCGTCGGTGTTTGAGCTTATGACTGATTTGAGGGGTCCACGGTCGACCACTCGAAACGATTCAAGGATGTAAAGGGAGAGAACCGACTTCCTCATTACTGCATTTTACACGCTGCGCATGGTTTAGAAAGAAGAAGCAATTACATTAACATCGCCTCCTTGGATGAAAATACACAGAAGTCTAATGAAATCAGAGCATAGTATATCCGTGTCTACCCAGGACGAATGAGGCTCTGTGTTTCCGTCATGCAAACCGCACGTGTGTTCTCGGTTATAGCAAGGCTGATGGCGCCTTCCCTAACACGGTAGAAGAGTGTGGAGAGAGACAGGACCGATACCTCAGTGAGACCCAGTAAGCAAAGGACCCTAGGGCCGACGTCGGCCCTAGGGTCCTTTGCTGGCTGGAGAGTGGGGCAAAAACTGTCAGATTATCTAGTGGGCTGTGTTTTTGAACAGATGAGGATTCACGACAATATAACCGCTTGTCTTTTGAGGGGTGATTCTTTTGTATGTGTGTGGGTGGCGGGAAGGGGGGGGGGGCGGGAGGGGGAGGGAGAATCGTGTTTTGAAGGGGTTGAGGGGGGGGGGGCTGAATTGTTAAGGGGTTATTTCAAAAATAAAAGGTGGTTGGCTGGAAATTAAACAAGTTTTGATGTTGTAGTTGAATGCTGTTTTCGTCGTCGTCCTTGTCGTTGTCGTTGTTGTTGTTGTTTAACTAAGGGAGTGGGATAGGCGTGGTAACACTTTCTGTTTGGAACCATCTATCCAGATTTCGTCATACACATCACATAACATCATACAACGTCAAATTAGCGCCGAGAAAATTTGAACACACCCAACTGGCAAGAGGTATAGATCCTCATGAGCCCCCGCAGTTGCGGGGTTCTCATGAGAATCTATGCCTCTTGCTGTCACCACTTTGAATCCATGTTCCTACGACAATTAACTAGGGTTTGTTGCTGTTGAAATGCAGAAACACAGTTTCCGTCGTCGGGTACTGAACGGGTTAACCCATTCAGCCCTGACGCACTACAGCAGGAGATGGATCGACCATGATAATTCAAGGGTAGTGCCAGATTAGCTTGGCGCCTGTCGATCCATCTCTTGCAACAATTGCATAGTCGTTAGATGACGCCTCCAAAATTTGGGAAAAACGGCCGTCGGGCTGAATGAGTTAAACTAAACTTTTTTTTTTCCCCCCACCCAACTTCACCTCCCCTTCACCTACCAACCCACCCAAAACCATTTTTCACTTTCTCCTCTTTGTCGTCTCTGCTTTGTATGGCGAAAATCTTTGGCGATTAGTGAAGGGCTATTTGCCGAGTACCAAAGAAGGTTTATCGGAGAATGGTCGTGTCAGCGCCTTCCAGGACTTTGTTTTCTGGGCACTTCTCTCACAACACTGTACAAGACAGTCCCGCATTAGCCAACCATTCAGTTTCATTCAGCTTCATAGCGACGAACGACATAAAGGACACCACACGTCTGCTGCGAGAGGTTACAACATTTGCAGGGGTTCATGAGGATCTATGCCTTTGTGCGAAGGGTGTCGCTGGCGAGACGATTTAAAAATTTTTTATTTATTTTTTTTATTTGGGGGGGGGGGGGGGGGGGGGGGGGATGACGAATAAAAGTTACTTTGAAAAAAGTTAAAAAAAAATTAAAATCTTTTCAAAATAAAAAATGTTCTAGAAAGATTTTTAAACGTTTTATTTAAAAAGTAAACAGTTTTTGTAAGTTTAAAAAAAGAAGAAGAAAAAAAAAACAACACCTAAAAACGAGGAGAAAGAAAAAAACCTGAAAAAAAAACAACAAAGAACAAAATCATATCTTTAAAATGACAAGAACAAGAGGAAAGAGAAGGAATTGGTGTAGTTTTCTACATCTATGCTTCTCTCCACGAGAAAAAGAAACTCATCGGTGTTTGAGCTTATGATTAAAAAGTAAAAACGAGGGTTTTTTATTAAAAAGAAAAGAGAAAAAACATATTTAAAAAACATAAACAAAAAACAAACGAAGAAAAACCCTTTATTAAGCCAATCAAGTATCAAAACTGTATCCACTGGGACACGCAGCCACAAGTCTGAAATTCCTAATTTTGAGAGCGTTCCTTAGATGACTACAAGCCAATGCAAGACTCAGACCGACCATGGTAGTACCAGGGTGGTGCCAAAGTAGTTCAGTTTCCCAGTTATTCGGGAACTACCGTTGAACTATAACGGCCGTCCTATCTCCTGCCGTAGTGTCATGGCTAACGGAGGTCACGTGTGCAGTTTGGCTGTGAAAGTGAGGGTTCACCCATTGTGTTCCAGGTCTGAAATCCCCAAATTTTGAAGTCAGTTGCCCTCTGAAGGAATGTATTACAATTCTAGAGACAGATCGAGCACGCTAGTTCAAGGGTGGTGCCAGAATAGCTTGGCGCCTATAGGCGCCAAGCTATTCTGGCACCACCCTTGAACTAGCGTGTTGATCCATGTCTTGCGGCTGGGGGTGTGTCAGGGCTGCCGGAATGAGTTCATGCTCCTTCGTGCCAGACAGATGCGGCCTATGAAGCCGTTTAGCGTTAACCCCTTCGTGCCAGACAGATGCGGCCTATGAAGCCGTTTAGCGTTAACCCCTTTGCTGCCGATAAAAAAGTGAACACGATCCAACTGCAAGAGGCATAGATCCTCATGAGCCCCCGCGACTGCGGGGGCTCATGAGGATATATGCCTCTTGCTGAGACCAATTTGTATCCATGCTTCTTGAACTGTTTTGGCTTCTGGTCGTTGAATGAATAAAGATTTCAGAAACAAACAAACAAACAAACAAATGTACGTACAGTAGCAGTACAGTTCTACCTCAATCGTCGCATGTGCCGTTTGTGGGCGTGGTCTAGTAGTCTTCTCAGTTGTCAAACTTGTCAACACATCTTGGTAACTGACTCGGCCTGCTGACCCTCACTGTTTATGTTTTCGCGGTGCTTGCCTGCCATTCGGTTACAATCAAGGCGGCTGAATAAGGGCTAACAGACTTAATGCGCATGGAATTGAGTATAAAATAATGTGCAACAAATGAAGTATGTTTTTGAGATGTGACACAAACGGATACGCGACACAAGAAGTATGTTACTGAGATGTGACAGAAATGGACACGTAGGCCTACTAAATGAAGTTAGCATTTGACACGTGACTCGAATGGATACGCGACAAATAAATTTTGACTTCAGGCGTGACAAAATGGACACGCGACAAATGAAGTTAGCCTTTGAAACTCATAGGCGCTAAATGAGGATAGCCTTTGAACGTCACACAAACGGATACATGCAACAACAACAACAACAAAAACCAGTTAGCCTTTGATACGCGACACAAATGGATACGCGGCAAATGAAGTTAGCCTTCGAGACATACCGCATACACGCGGCATGTCTCAAACGCTAACTCCAATATCCGCGTACCCGTACGCGGTGCTTCTCAAATGAATTATAACGCTTACTACTAAATACCAAATTAAATACAGACTTTTAGACTGTCCAGCAATTTCAGCAACAGAGATAAAGTGAAAAAGGAAAACTGACTCTGCTCTCGAGTGCTGATGACAGCTTTATGAGGTGATTAATGATTAGTGCTGCTAAATATTGAATCAAGTCCAAACGCTTCCATTTAATTTCTTAACGTTTCGGATTGTAGCAGATACTTTCACCTTTGGAGCTTAAAAAATAAAAATAAAAAATAAATAAATATAAAACCGACCATAACACTTGTTTTTCTTTGATTTTGTACCAAACGACTCCAGGCCTAAGTCACAGACTTGTATACATTGTAAAGTGGCCGTCAGAAGTAGAAATATAACACTTACCGCAGAAAAAATAAATACCTGAATTAAAATCAAAAACAGTTTATGTGCGGGAAGTTCCTTTTTTGAACCTCTGTAACAGTTGATTTAACCCCTTAACCGCTGAAAACACGTCTTTCCGCCGAATGGTTTTTGTCAGTAGCATTCGAGTGGTTAATCAAATTATCTCTAAACTCCAGCCGTCAGGAAAAAAAGGATGGAGTTCTTAGGAAGTGAACAACTGCGCACTAAGTAACTTGCTGCGATTAGCTAGACACTGCATACATCAGCTCCAGCTCGCGACCCGCCTCCGGCGCGCGCACACGCCACGTTTGGACCAATTGTTAATGAGATTGACATTTCTCAAGCCAATCGAAACTGGAGAGACTTCCCACTGTGCAGAGTTAGGCTTAGCCCACAATAGAGGGCAAGAGCCATTCAGGCTTTTTTTTTTTTCATTGCTCTTCAGCGAGGCCCGTTTTCTCTGAGCGTACAGTACAGCCTATTCCGTTGTAATTTCAACTGCCAATGTATTTTATTCTGCGACGCTTGAGAGAGAAAGATATAGATGAAGCCCACAAGTGGCATAGAACCTCATGAGACCCCGCCCGCTGGCGGGGTTCATGAGGTTCTATGCCACTTGAAGGTAAGTGATGTACCTCCCTGAAATGTGGCAAACAGACTATTTTCAGCTAAAGCATCGTTTCTTTTCACAGCTCGGATTTTTTGTTGTCTTTCTCACACGTGCGCGAAGTTAAAATAAGAGTTGCATTTCAGCCTGAGATTCTGGCGTATTGACCGGGCAATCCTCACGCTATATTATAAAGCAGTTAATGGCGTATTGCCTGGGGTGTACGATAGACAAGGCTGGCGTAGGAACCCGGGGGTGGGAGTTGTGCCGTGGAGGGTGGGAAAATCTGTCCTGGTCAGTCATACCAGCTGTGGACATTTTATGGCCAGAGTATCCTTTTTTCCACTGACGTTTCCTGCGTTTGTGACTTGGGCGCTACCTTCCCGGTCTTAATAGGCCCTGCCTATTAATATTAATGACTAAATATTTCTAGAGTCAAACCTCCTTCAGGTCTGACTATTGCATTGATCTGTAAAGCTCTTATTTCAAGCACAGAAAACGGTATCTCTCTCTTTCTCTCTCTCCCCCCCCCCCCCACCTCCATCTTACCCCGCCCGCCCTGATCTCCTGTCATTTATTTTTTTTTGCGAGGCTGGGCCATAGCTCTCTCGAAAATCTTCCCACACCACTGAAGCGACTGACAGACACTATTATGAAGCCAAACAACGGGTTTAGGAAAATGGACAGTGCTGTCTCAGTCAGAAGAGAGTCCTTGAACATGGAGGGTTCACTGGGAGTGTATTTAACAGTCTTTTAGCACAGCCTTGCTCGCCAGTAGTGTTTCCTAATGATCCTCACGAGCCCAAGGGCAGCCCAAAACAAGACTGATGGTGTCAGAAATAACAGCTTAAAAAAAAAGAAAAGAGGCGGGTGTCGGAAATAGCAATCGAGCGTCGGTCGGTGTCTGATTTTTGCCCTTACGCGTCTCTGCCTGCTGGTCTGTGATTTTGGACCTTACGGCGTCAGCTGTAAGGTCCAAAATCACGGACCAGCACGCAAATGAAACGACAGGACCAATAATAATCGATCGAATCAAAATGAAAAGGGGAAGAGGGCAGGTCTGGGCATGTGAAAAGCACACACACACTCATTGCTGGCTATTGTAACAGTGTGTGATCAGGTGATGGTGTATTGTTTTACAGAAACTGGGCAAACGTGAACTTTGCTCCAAGTTAGGTCAACCAGAACACTAAATAAACGTCATCTCTCTAAACAAGTAAGCTAAACAAGCTCACTGACAAGCTTATCTAGTGAATTATATGTAAATTGTACGTGTTTACAAAGGAACCAACTCATTCCAAACAGTCAAGCAACTCACTAAATACGAATAAATAAATAGAGAAATAGATAACTAACTAACTAACTAACTAACTAACTAACTAACTAACTAACTAACTAACTAACTAACTAACTAACTAACTAACTAACTAACTAACTAACTAACTAACTAACTAATAAATAAGTCAATAAATAAATAAATTAAAAAATAATGATTAATAATGCCTTATTAAATAGGACTCATATTCCTCAATAGCGTTGAAATATGGTTGCATGGATTCCACTCGAAGATGACTTTTCAATTAGTTAGTTATTTGGGTTTAACGCCGAGCAGGCGACCAAGGTCATCTCACGGCGGGATGAGTACAAATCTGGCGAGCCAGACTAAAAGCAAGGTCTAAGACAAGATGTAAATATATCTTAAAAATGTCCGGCTAAAATGTCGCACGAGTCTTTAAAAGAAATGTCTACAGACTCTCAAAAAGGGCAAAATGAAGAAATTCACAGTACAGTCTATGAATGCTCAGATCTTGTAAAAAATATTGCATTCTCTCAAGAAATTGAAGATTTTGTCCGGGGGAACATCCCGAAACAAAACCTTCAAGGAGTCTGCTGTGAAGTGTTTATATCTCGTGTCAATTAGATCGGCACAATACAGCAAAAAGTGTCGAACAAAAAACTGCTCATCACAGGCAAAACACCATGGACGCTCATCCTGTTTAATTCATTCTAACCCAATACCGAAATCCGCAAATTTTGCCGTTGTCCTCTGAAGACTGCATTGCAGTGCAGGACACAGATCGACCATGACAGCTCAAGGGTGATGCCAGAATTGCTTGCGCCCATAGGCGCCAAGCTATTCTGGCATCACCCTTGAACTATCATGGTCGATTCTTATCTTGCTTTGGTGTGTCTGGGGTAGAATGAGTTAAATAAGTAAGAGTGCGTAACATACGCGTGCCCGATGTGGAGCCGAGTACGATGTGGAGCCGCAGCGGAAAGGTAGACTCAAGGGTGGTGCCAGAATAGCTTGGCGCCCATCGGCGCCAAGCTATTCTGGCACCACCCTTGAACTATCATGCTCGATCTGTCTCCAGAATTGTAATACAGTCTTTCAAAGGGCAACCTCAAACTTTGGGGATTTCGGTCCTGGGGCAAAATGTGTTAACCCTTCTCTTCACCAGACCACGAATTCTGACTCTATTATTCGACAGTTTAACCCCTTTCAACCAAAAGCCGCATTCATCCAGAACTGACCTTTGCCCCCATCACTTCATTTTCTCCTCATTTCATTTCTGTATAACTCTCCTTCACCCTTTCACGGAGATACAATTTCTGTTTTCATCTGCAAGAGGCATAGACTCATCATGAGCCCCGGCATCTGAAAAGGTTGGTGAACATCTAAGCCTCTCGGTCGCCTCATTTACACCCTCATATTTATAAATATACGTTTTTTTTACGCTTTACTAACATCGGCAAGAAACATAGATCATCATTACCCTTTGTGGCTGCAGGGCCTCATGAGAATCTATGCCTCTTACTTAGCCCCATTAATATCCGTCGTAATCCTGTGTGAGTGCAACTGTTAAAACAGCAAAGACGGTCAATCTATTATTCACGACTTTTTTTCGCAGCACCAACGATCCGACAAATTAGCCAGTTGAAATAGCGATCGAAAAGCACGCTTTTCTCATGGGAAATTACTCTCGGAAACTTGCAAGCATATGAAACTTCCGCCGGAAACTCCTGTGGGAACGAGGAGTTATCGGACTTTCCCTGTGAAGTTATGCCTTCTCGTCACAGGCTGGCATTGTCTGAAACTGTGCACAGTGTTGACTGAAGTCTTGAAGAGACTAAAGAACTTGCAGAATAAAATCAAAGAGCGGACTTAAAACATCGATGACCCTCGCAACGTGAGGAAAAGAGATGTACGCGAACTGAGCTAATCGCTACTGCAAGAAACATAGATTCTCATGAGCTCCTGCGCATGCAGTTCTCATGAGAATCTATGTTTCTTGCAAATTACATTTTGTTCCATGTTTATTGCATATGGACAGCCACCGGAACAGCAGGCTGAGGTGTTGAATAAGGATGGAAAGAAATGGCTGATGGAAGTGTGCTAAAGAACCATGCAGATTTGCCGTGGGAAAGGCATACAATTTGTCTTGAGCATTTTTATACCTTTAATTCACCTTTAAAACGACTTAGGAACTATTTTCAGGACCCCGGATGAACAAAACTTTATCGATCAACGGTGGAATGTTTTGGTGGGCGAATCTTCTTTTGAACTTTCCGTTTGGAAAAGTGAGAAGAAGCTCGAACATCCAACAATATTCCCCCGTGGGAAGAATAATTAAGATGTTGTGTGTAGCCAGTGTATCGGTATACATGCACCATTTTATGTGACCTCAACTGATGCATAAATGACACGGATGGAGGACGAAGAGGTGAGATGCGAGGCGGGTAGGGGGTGGTGGTGGTGGTGGTGGGGGGGGGGGTCGAGAGGCGGGGGGGGGGGGGGGGTGTGTAAACGGCAGTTCCATGTATTTTAATATACTGACGAGCAAAAGAAATGCGACATTTTTGGAATCATCGGAAACACTGTCGCATTTCTTTTGCACGTCAATATATTTTTGTCATCATAAACAGCACGTTATTAATTAGTTATTGCCACAAGTATATTCCCCACTAGCGTCAACACCTCCACCCCACCCCAACCCTTATTCCTTCCCTTTGCACCGTTTACTATCCTGCGCAAGTTCGCACAGTGACTCTGCTTAGACCTTTACCTAATGTCCCACCACTTAAAAAAGAGAAAAGAATGACTGCATATGACATACCGTACCGTCCTCTACACAAAATGTTTCATGATACATCTCCTATGTGAGGATATATCATATTGCCGAAATGTGGCAAAAGACAGTATGTCCACTTTTGAGAAAAAGCGACATTTTCATCGTATAACAATGAAAATTTTGCTTTTGTCAAAAATGAACATACTAACTTTTGCCATCTAACGACGGACTAAGCTTGAGGATCTTTTTTGAAATAAATGACAAATCGTTTATTCAATAAATGTAAAATAAACTAAGTTCTAAAATGAACACAAAACGCATGCACATTAACACCCTGCAATTTTACTCACTTTCGCAACCCAGACCAAAAAGGTGACTGCCAAACGCAGAGAAGAACCCAACGGAGAAAGAAACACGCTTAGAAAAGACAGCTACACCACAGTTGTGTTGTAACTGTCTTTTCTAAGCGTGTTTTTTTCTTCTTCTCCGTTGGGTTCTTCTCTCAGTAATCACTTCCGGTCCCGTTTGGGGCGCACTCCATACAGGTCCCGACAAATGTTCCTCTCTGTATAAGGGATGGGAATCTTTCAGTTGTGTTCCACAAAAAAGAAGCGAGCAATGAAGGTACTCAGCAACTGTATTTGTAGGTAATTAAGGAGCCTGTACGCGCTTTGACGTTGCCCCGGTTTGTTTCCTAAGTTGTGTAAATGCCACGGAAGGGCTGGCCTGCGAAGGGAAAAGACAGGAAGTCTTCTTTTTTTTTAGGGGGTGAAAAGCGAGATTTCATCGTGCAACAACGATAATATTGCTTTCGACCAAAAAATGGGGATATTTAACCCCTTCACTGCCGAGGAAAGAAGTGAACACGACCCAACTGCAAGAGACATAGATCCTCATGAGCCCCCGCGAATGCGGGGGCTCATGAGGATCTATGCCTCTTGCGGAGACCAATCTGTGTCCATGTTCCTTGGACGGTGTTGGCTTCTGGTCGATGAGTGAACCAAGATTTCAGAAACACAACTGTACGTGCCAGGGAAGGGGTTAACTGTTTCGCAGTCTGGTAACTATCTTCCCGGCTCTGAGTGGCTTCTGGGAAGACTAAGTACCAGCCATGGAGGATGAATTTGCCAGGCTAGTTGAAGGGCAGTGCCAGAATTGCTTGGCCTTTGGGGTAAAACATCATGTTGTTAACAACTATATGAAGAAAAAACAAACAGTCAAGCGTTTAGGGCTTAACGTCTTTTGTCCACCACGAAGGTAGTTTCAAAGACAGGGCACCGAAACAGGTTCTGAACAAATTTTGACCCGAGCTGGATTCGAACCCGGGACCTTTCGGACGAGAGTCGCACGCTCTGCCACCGAGCCACCCGGCTAAGAGGCATTTATAAAGACTTTGCACTACAAGTTAATAGACGCGAATCGGCCAAGATAGCTGGAAGATTGTCCCAGAGTAGCTTGGTTCCTTCGATGGTTCAAGGGTAGTCCAAGATCTGGCACTACCCTGGAACTATCACGGCCCTTCTGTCCCATATTATGGAGTCTGATGAGAGGAATGTGTTAAGAAAAACTACTACTAGGCACCAAACTAATCTGTCACAACCCGTGAACGATCATAGGCTTGAACTCTTGCTATGGAGTCTGAAGGGCGAATGTGACGTATCTAAAAGGCACCAAGCTGATATGGCACTACCCTTGAACTATCATGGCCTTTACGGCTTCCTCTGTGGTGTCTTAAATTGACTCATTCGAGACGTGCCGCATTGGGATACGCGGCATAATGCCGCGTATCCCAATGCGACACGTCTCGAAATGAGTTATATTGAAAACTTGTTAATAAAAGTAGCGGACGGGAAGTTTGGAGGGAAAAGTGACGATAACAATTATCCTCCAACCCAAATGTTTGTTCTTCTCATCCCGCCTCCCTCGACCCTGACCTTCACAGGTCATAGGTCAATGTACTTGCAGGGTGGTCCCCTTCACTAGTTTAGGAGATGCTCATTTGCGATGTTGAACAACTATAAATGTGAAAGGGCTCGGGGCTTCTGCGTAATTGCTGATGTTTAAAATGGAACTTTTTAAAAGATGACGTCTAAAGACGCTTTAATAAGATTTCGAACGAAAGTAACGTCATAACAGTAAGGCAGCATAAATCAATAAAGATGATATTACATGTAAAGCATAAATATCCTATCAGTTGTTACCCGTGAGTGAGTAAGTAAGAAAGTCTGCCTGAGTGTGTGTGTGTGTGTGTGTGCCGTCTCTCTCTCTCTCTCTCTCTCTCTCTCTCTCTCTCTCTCTTAAATTACTTTTTGCGGTGGTAATCTTTTACGATTTATGATCATTTTCAAGTTTATGTAAATTTAAAGTATGTGTGTGTGTGTGTGTGTGTGTGTGTGTGTGTGTGTGTGTGTGTGATGTATGTGTGTGTGTGTGTGTGTGCGCGTGTGTGTGTGTGCGCGCGTGTGTGCGAAATGCATCTTTTATATTATTATTATTATTATTATTATTATTATTATTATTATTATTATTATTATTATTCTCTCTCTCTCTCTCTCTCTCTCTCTCTCTCTCTCTCTCTCTCTCTCTCTCTCTCTCTCTCTCTCTCTATATATATATATATATATATATATATATATATATATATATATATATATATATATATATATATATATATATATATTAGTAATATATGTAAAACAATATCAAAGAAACTGTTTATTTTATCCAAGTTAAAACATATAGCTAATGTAGAAACACGAAAACTGTTCTTCAACGCCCACATCAGGTCACATATAGATTATGCTTCTACGGTGTGGGATGGCGCAAGCGAGGTCCAGTTAAAGAGACTAAACTCTCTTCATCGTAGAGCCGCGAAGCTTATCCTTTCAGACCCTAACTCAACAACGGATAATAAACTGAAAACCTTAGAAATTCTCCCCTTGAAAAAACATTTATTATACAATAAGGGAATAACGATGTTCAAAGTATTGAATAACAGACTCCCCGAGTATATAAAAAAAATGTTTTTCCTCCCGGCATCAACATACTCCAGATCAAGGCAGTCCATTACTGTGCCACGACCTAGAATCGATCTCTATAAGACAAGTTTAGCGTTCTCAGGTGCTAGCATGTGGAACACATTGCCCAAACATGTTACAACATCAACAACGCTTTCGTCTTTTAAAACCGCTCTCTTCAAGTACCTCACCTCAGCATCGTAAGATTTTCACAGCAACCTGCACTTGCAGTGTACGATTTTCCCCTTTCTAACTCTTCAATTTAGTTATATCTTCAGTTAATACAAGATGCTAATGCTGCATGTATTGTGTGTGTGTGTGTGTGTGTGTGTGTGTGTGTGTGTGTGTGTGTGTGTGTGTGTGTGTGTGTGTGTGTGTGTTGTGCTTGTGCTTGTGTTTATGAATGTATGTATGAAGATTTATACCTTTATAATTGTGTGTATGTGTGAGATTTGTTATGTTTATTTTCACCTTTTCAATGATTTCTTTTTTAAAAAACTTTATATTTCAATTTTTATTAGTTATATATTTAGTTTTTCCCAATTTAATGATAGTATTTTTGTGATTTGTGCATTATATGTAAAGTAGATTAGCAACGGCAAGTTCGAAAAATGGTTTCACCAAAACTTTCACCGTTGTAAAATAAAGAATCATTGTCATTGTCATTGTCATTGTCTCTCTCTCTCTCTCTCTCTCTCTCTCTCTCTCCATCACCGACAGCGACAACAGAGCTAGTGCTGCCCCTACGTCAGACATCGGCGGCACTGGCACCACCAACACCAGCGACAACAAAGCTAGTGCTGTCCCTACGTCAAACGTCGGCGGCACTGGCACCATCAACACCAACGACAGTGCCAACAGAGCTAGTGCTGCCCCTACGTCAGACGTCGGCGGCACTGGCACCATCACCGACAGCGACAACATAGCTAGTGCTGCCCTTACGTCTGAGGTCGGCGGCACTGGCACTTTCACCATCACCGACAGCGACAACAGAGCTAGTGCTGCCCTTACGTCTGACGTCGGCGGCACTGGCACCATCACCGACAGCGACAACAGAGCTAGTGCTGCCCCTACGTCTGACGTCGGCGGCACTGGCACCGACAGCGACAACATAGCTAGTGCTGCCCTTACGTCTGAGGTCGGCGGCACTGGCACTTTCACCATCACCGACAGCGACAACAGAGCTAGTGCTGCCCTTACGTCTGACGTCGGCGGCACTGGCACCATCACCGACAGCGACAACAGAGCTAGTGCTGCCCTTACGTCTGACGTCGGCGGCACTGGCACCATCACCGACAGCGACAACAGAGCTAGTGCTGCCCCTACGTCAGACGTCGGCGGCACTGCACCAACAGCGACAGCGACAACAGAGCTAGTGCTGCCCCTACGTCTGACGTCGGCGGCACTGGCACCGTCAGCAACAACAGAGCTAGTGCTGCCCCTACCTCAGAAGTCGGCGGCACTGGCACTTTCACCACCAACGACAGCGACAACAAAGCTAGTGCTGCCCCTACGTCTGACATCGGCGGCACTGGCACCATCCACACCAGCGACAGCGACAACAGAGCTAGTGCTGCCCCTACGTCAGACGTCGGCGGCACTGGCACCACCAACACCAGCGACAGCGACAACAGAGCTAGTGCTGCCCCTACGTCAGACGTCGGCGGCACTGGCACCATCAACACCAGCGACAGCGACAACAGAGCTAGTGCTGCCCCTACGTCAGACGTCGGCGGCACTGGCACCATCAACGACAGCGACAACAGAGCTTGTGCTGCCCCTATCTCAGTCGTCGGCGGCACTGGCACTGGCACCACCAACGACAGCGACAACAGAGCTAGTGCTGCCCCTACGTCTGACGTCGGCGGCACTGGCACTGGCACTTTCACCACCAACGACAGCGACAACAGAGCTAGTGCTGCCCCTACGTCTGACGTCGGCGGCACTGGCACTACCATCACAACCACCTACAACAACTGCAACAACAGTGCCTTCACCTCCGACAACGGCGGCACTGGAGCTACCACTATCTCCCCCATCGACCTCAAAGCTAGTGCTGCCCCTACCTCCGACGTCGGCGGCGCTGGCACCATAACCAACGACAGCATCGACAGCGATTGTGCTGCCATCACATCTGACGTCGGCGGCATTGGCACTCAGCCTCCTGCCCCTGCTGATGTCATGGTTATCGAGTCTGCGTGCCAGACGGTCTGCCCTGTTGTCCTCAACCCAGACCCCCTGGCCATGGAGCGCGTAATGGCAGAGATAGCTGCTCTCCGGTCAGCAGTTGGAGAGATCCGCCACGCCTACAATATTGAGGTGGATGCGCTGCAAACTGAAATTAGACACCTCCGACAACGAATCACCCAGCTGGAGGGGGAGAAGGAGGGATCGAGGACCGGCAAGAAAGGCAGCAAGAAAGGCATTTCTCCTCCCTCCAACACCGAGGCAAAGCAAGCCCCGGAAAAATCGCCTGCCACCTCCAAATCCCCTGCCACCACGACCACATCTGAACCCCCGCGTCCAGCTCACGACAACACTGCTATCCGGCAAACGCCCGAGCACAAGGAGCCGGTACCAACACCCCGACCCTCTCCAGGCTCTGACAAACCCACCGACCGTACTGGGATTCCAGAGCTAAAGCCTGTCACCCAGACGCTGCTTTTAGGTGACTCTGTCCTACGCGGTCTGCACGGAAAGCTGATGTCCGTCACTGGCACTGACAAGGCACAGGTCGTGTCAGTGTCGGGCCTCGACAGAGCCGGCATTCTACAGCGCCTTCATGATGCCGAACCCACGAATACAGTCAGCACAATCGTCATACACGTTGGCATCAACGACTGTAAGCGTGGGTTCGTCATCGGCAAGAAGGGCTGGAAGGATGTGATTTCTGCTGCCAGACGAGTCTTCCCCAAGGCAGAAATCTCCATGTCTTCCATCCTGCCCACGAACAACCAGCGTCAGCAGCCAGACCCATGTATCACTGACACCAACCTCTGCCTGAGGGAAATGTGCGCATCCCTCAAGGTCAAGTTTGTTGACAATGACTACGCCTTCTCTACAAGAACCGGCGAGGTAAAGAGCGGCTGGTTCAGAGACGCCATCCATCCCAACAAGCGGGGCACCAGTGCTCTCGCTGTCAACATCAAGCGTTCGTACTCTGGCCGCACCTCCAACAACGCAGGCCGGCCAGAACCAAATCACGAAAAGTCTCGCCACCATGAACAGCTACCTGGGCACGGTGACACACACGGCAAGTCTGGTGCCAAAGACAAAGAGCCTCAAAGAGACCGACGCTCTCAGCGCCCAGTCAGTTCCAGCCTTGCACCCCGATTCCGACAGGAGCATACTGTGGAAAAAGACTGCAGTCAAGCCGACTGCACGCCGCTAGTCACCCAACATAGCGGTGGATCAAAGGCCGGAACTGCTCCGGAACAGAAGTCACAGCGGCCACCCTACGGTTACTCCACACCAACCATGGGCCCCCCCATCTTCGTAGCAGACGGCCGACCGGTGTACCCGTACTCTAATCCCTCCGTATTTCCATATCCCCCACTACCCCCGCCCCCAGGAGTGCCCCAGCTTAGTGAAAGTGACTGCGCGGCCTTGTTTTCTCTGCTGCAGAAATTTAGACCACGCGCCGGACATTAGGACACGAGTCTCTAGATTGACAGCTTGTGTTAGACAGTCATAGGACACACCCTTCTTATTTGACAGCGTGTATTTCAGACAGTTTTTGTTGTTTTTTAGTAGTTTTCTCGCAGCCTTGCCAAAGTTCTATTGTGCGTGTTTCGTGGATCTCTTTGTGACATTAATCCTCGAGTCGAGTTGAATTGAGCTTTTTTTTTTTTTTTTTTTTTATCTAGAATTACATTTTCGACTTTAATGACTGCGGTTTTGTTCTGTCCGTAGTTAGCTGTGCTTGATTTTAAAGTCGCAGTGACTTTTTTTTGTTGTTGTTGTTTTGCTTTAAATTATAGAAGTCCATTTTATTTTGATGTGCGATTATTACTATAATAGTAGTTAGGAACTGCAGCATCGGGCGAGCGTGCCT
Organism: Semisulcospira habei; assembly: GCA_036245525.1. Taxonomy (NCBI): domain Eukaryota; kingdom Metazoa; phylum Mollusca; class Gastropoda; family Semisulcospiridae; genus Semisulcospira; species Semisulcospira habei. The sequence continues at coordinate 204,042,936 of BTPG01000003.1, read as the reverse complement.
AGGTGCGCTTGGAAGTGTTTTTGTTTATTTTCTGATTCTTTATACATAGCTGTCGAGCCTTTTATTTTGTATCTGACATTACCAAGCAATTCGAACTCGCAGCGGACTCTGACCACGAGAGTCAAAAACATTTTAATTTTGCTTTATTGTTGTTGCTGTTGTTTTTCCTACGTTTTCTTGTCGCTTTCTTATTCATTATACATTGACATTATTTTTTATTATTTTTTTGGAATATTATTGCTACGTTTGTTCTGTTACCAACATGCCAAAATATAATGTAAAAACTGCCCCACAACGACCTGATGAGTTGAGAATTGGTCACCTCAACATTTACCATTTAGTTAATAAGGTGCCAGATTTGTCTGTGTTCTTAAACACGCCAACACATTTTCATGTTTTTGGTGTATCCGAGTCGAGGCTCAAAAGCACTGTCAGGGATAACTCCATCTCAGTTCCAAACTTCTCAGTACTCCGCAGAGATGCCTCAAGTCCCCAGCACACTGGACTAGCAGTATATATACATGATTCGATAATTAGTAACGTTAAACGACGACAGGACTTAGAGTCAGCCGAAGTTGAAAGTTTATGGGTCGAGGTGAAAACATCTAAATCCCCCACAGTCCTGGTTGGCTTTATCTATAGAAATCCAGCAGCCAACTGGGACTGGTATGATGACTTCGTAGAAATGATGGATAAAGTTAATCAAAGTAAAGATAACATTGTTCTTCTGGGCGACTTTAACATTGACCTACTTAAGCCCAAAGGGCACCATGCTGCATGGGCATCAACAACAGCCTTATTCGGTTTAAAACAATTAGTTAAAAACCCCACTAGAACCACATCTACATCCTCAACCTTAATTGATCACATTTACGTGACAAATGACGATACAATATCAAATGTGCAGGTTCCCTCCTTAGCTGTTAGCGATCATAACCCAGTATGTTGTAACGTCTCCATGAAACTAGACAAGCAAAAAACTAAAAGACATAAAACTATAAAATATCGCTCCTTTAAACACTTTAATAAAGACGAATTTCTGTGGGACCTGCACAATGCTTCGTTTACTGAGGTTTATGATCACCAATCTCCTGACAGTGCCTTGTCGTGCTGGATGGATCTGTTTCTCAGTGTACTCAATAAACATGCGCCAATACGTGAAAAACGAGTTAAACATTCCACCATACCACCGTGGTTAACAGCGGATATCAAGCAGGCCATGTCATTTAGAGACAAACTGAAAAAAGAGCAAAAGTACGAAGAATACAAAACACAACGCAATCGTGTCAAATATTTAGTTAGAGCGTCTAAGAAGTCTTTTTTCCAACAAATGATTCGAGACAAAAAGGACACGGCATCTGTTTGGAAAGCTCTGAACGTCATAACAAAGGGTAAATCAGCACCCGAAATCCCATCTCATATGTCAGCTGATATATTAAATAACCATTTCTTAACGACAGCCGAAATATTGGCATTGTCAGCTGCAAATAACAGTAAACCGTATGAAGTGCCGAGTTCTCTCAGAGAACACTTTAAAAAAACAACTATATCAAATACTTTCACCATCCCTGATATTACAGTTGCGGAAGTCGGCAGATATATTTCTAGCATGCCCAACAAAAAGTCTGCTGGCATTGATGGTATTGATAATGAAACCCTAAAAATCTCATTACCGTATACAGTAGAATCACTAACATATATTTTCAACCTCTGCATAAAGCAAAGTACATTTCCAACCATTCTTAAAGAAGCAAAGGTAATCCCAATCCCTAAATCAAAAGATCTTGAAGATATTAATAACTATCGTCCAATCTCCCTTCTGTCAGCTTTGTCAAAACCCCTTGAAAAGCACATTCAAAAACATCTCCTTGATTTTCTGGAAAAAGGTAAATTACTTAATATTCACCAGTCTGGTTTTAGACCGAAACATTCTTGTCAGTCAGCACTGACACATATTGTAGACAGCTGGCTGGAATCAATCAATAAAAGCCTGATGTCAGGAGCAGTTTTCTTAGACCTTAAAAAGGCGTTTGACCTTGTGGACCATGACATTCTCCTAAATAAGCTAACAGTTTATCACTTGGACGCAACCGCTATAGAATTCTTCCGATCATATCTCGAAGACAGAAAACAAATGGTGTACGCCCATGGAAGATACTCTAAGCAAGGAAATGTAAAATACGGCGTCCCCCAGGGATCTATTTTGGGCCCTCTTCTATTCATACTATTTATTAATGATCTACCGTTGCATATCACTAATTCTGACGTTAATTGTAATCTATTTGCTGACGATACGAGTCTTCATGTTTCTGGCAAAAAAACGACGGACATTAGCCATAGTTTACAATGCAGTCTCAATGAGGTATCTGACTGGTGTAGACAGAACCATATGGTTCTTCACCCAGCAAAAACAAAGAGTATCTTAATCGCCACGCGGCAAAAACATCAACGCCGACTACAGCCATTACAATTACAATTAAACGCTGAACCTGTTGAACAAGTCACTGAGCGTAAATTCTTAGGAATACATGTTGATGATCAACTGTGCTGGGAGACCCATATAAATGCTGTTTGTAAGACCATTGCTAAAAACACTTTCTTATTGTCCCAGCTTAGACATGTAACGGATACAAATACCCGTAAATTGTTTTTTTCATGCTCATATAAAGTCCCATGTTGATTATGTCTCCACAGTGTGGGACGGCTGCAGTGATGTCCACATGAAGAGATTAAACTCCATATACAAAAGAGCTGTAAAAATGATAGATAGACGCCCCATCCCTACCACAGACAAATTTAGATATTTAAACATTCTCGGTCTACGTCAGCAACTTACATTAAACAAATGCGTCTATATGCATAAGATACTGAATAATATGACACCCCAGTATCTAACCACTAAATTTATATCTCACCAAGAACGTGAACGGACCTCAAGAAACAATACCTTACCCCTACCACTGCCAAGAATTGACCTTTTTAAAACTAGTATGTCATTCTCTGGTCCGTTTGCTTGGAATTCCATCCCTGCACATTTGAAAACTATTACCTCAACAGGAAGTTTTAAAACAAAACTTTTTGATTACCTGATGAGTCAGACTTAGTACGTTTCTCAGGTACTGTAATATTTCCTGTACCTCACGTATTTCATACAGATGGTTTTTATATGTGTGTGCGCGTGTGTGTGTGTGTGCTCGTGTTTGTTTGTGCGTGTGGATGTATGTGTGAGCGGCGCGCGTGCGTGCGTCTGTGCATGTGTGTGTGATGAGTATTACTATTTTTTCTGTATAAAATGATGCTATTGGGTTTTGTATGCACATATATATTTTATAGTTTCCCTTCTTTTTTATCCTGTAGATGTTAGCAACGGCAAGTTTGTAAAATGACGATTTGTTTTCTGTCAAAACTTTTTACCGTTGAAAAATAAAGTTTCATCATCATCATCATCTCTCTCCCTCTCTCTCTCTCTCTCTCTCTCTCAACGCTATAGGATGGATGTAGTGAGGTCCATTTAAAGAGACTCAATTCCCTACACATACGGACGGCCAAAATAATCTGCCCTGATCCACACCTAACCACAAAAGAAAAGCTCACAAAAGCAGGTCTCCTGCCTCTTCAAGATCATTTCAAATATAACAAAGCAATTTTTATGTTTAAAGTATGGAAGCGAAAAACACCTGAGTACATCTCCACTTTGTTCCGCAAATCTGAGTCCAAACTTGGAAACATTAGAAAGCTTTTCAGTGTTCCAAAACCAAGGACCGATCTATATAAAACCAGCTTATCCTTCTCAGGGACACATATCTGGAATGCGCTTCCCGACCATGTAAAATCCGCCTCCTCGCTAGCCTGTTTTAAAAAGGGTCTCTGCAAGTATTTCGTGGATCACTCGTAGGGCCTAGGGATGCCTTAACTACATGTATTATATGTCCCTTTCTATGTTGGGTCCAATTTATTCCTAATTAAGCCTGTCATCCTTTTCATTTATCATTTGAACTACTTAGTTTTCTATGTGTGTGTGTGTGTGTGTGTAGAGGGGGGCGGGGGAAGGGGTGGGTGGGTGGGTGGGGGGGGGCGGGGTTGGTAGGAGAGGTGTGTCTGAGAGTTTATGAGTATGTCTGCCTATATGAATAGTGTTCTGCAGTAATTGTTTGTAAGTATTATGTTTTACTTATATGTATGTGCATGTGTAGATAGTTTTGTAGTTGTAGTTTGTAGTTGTTAGCAACGGCAGGTTTGTAAAATGGCTGTGTCAATGATGATGCCAATGCCTTAACCGTTGTAAAATAAAGTTTCATTGATCTATTGATTCTCTCTCTCTCTCTCTCTCTGTGTGTGTGTGTGTGTGTGTGTGTGTGTGTGTGTGTGTGTGTGTGTGTGTGTGTGTATGTGTGTGTGTGTGTGTGTGTGTGTGTCAGTCTGTGTCTGTGAGTGCGAAATATTTCTTTTATATTATTATTATTATTATTATTATTATTATTATTATTATTATTATTATTATTATTATTTGTAGATTAGGTTTGCCACCGGTTTCAGGACACTTTATAAAATTTCAAATACAAGCGATCAAAATTTCCGAAACCTCAGTAGTTGAGCTGACCCTTCGCACCACATGAATGTCCTGTGTTTGTCTTGTACTGTGTTTGTCTTCAGAGTGTATGTGAGTGTGTCATGCGAGCGTGCGTGTTGGGTTCAGTTCGCGGCGCTCGCAGAATTGGGTAAAGCGCCTGTATAATAACCGGTATTGTTGCCGGTATTATTAGATTAGCAACGGCAAGTTCGAAAAATGGTTGTGCCAGCCAAAACTTTCACCGTTGTAAAATAAAAAAAAATCATTGTCATTGTCATTCTCTCTCTCTCTCTCTCTCTCTCTCTCTCTCTCTCTCTCTCTCTCTCTCTCTCTCTCTCTCTCTCTCTCACTGTGATGACAACAAGGACAAAGATGATGAAGATAACGATGATGAGGGTGACGACGAGACGGACACCGACGACAATGATGATAAGAACCCAACGGAGAAAGACATACGCTTAGAAAAGAGAGTTACAACACAAATCATTGGGTTGTAACTGTTTTTTTCTTAGAGTGTTTCTTTCTCCGTTGGGTTCTTCTCTGCATTTTACACCGCTGATTGATTGTTTGGATTGACAATGATGATGGTAATGATGTACTGCGTGTAATCCATCACCGAATCGAGCCCGCACACACAAAATGATCACATGCAAACGCAAGCATACGTTTAGAGTTCCAGCACGTCAAAAGTTTTAAACGACGCATCTGTCTTTTGCAAACATTTGAACACTGGTTACCCTACCCCCCTTTCTCTTGTGAGCCTGTTGTTTCTGCCGACACATTAAAGCCTCTCTTTCTCCCCTTGTTTTACGTCGCACCTCGCAAGCCAAATAAACGCACGGCCCGGGCAAAAACACAGCCAGACTGAGTCGACTCCATTTTGCGCGACCTGGAGATATATTCAGCTACTCCTTGCATGTACAGGTTGCAGGAGTCTAAGAATCATCGCTTTGAGAGTAACGTAGATGATACTCGGAACAAGCATGACAAATGGGTCCTCATGAGCCTCATTCACCAACAGGGGTTCACGAGGATCTATGCGACTTGAAGGCGAGGAAGTTTCTTGAACTAGAAAGGGCTGAACCAGTCCCTACCTTCAACGCACTCCGAGGGACGCAGACAGAAATAGCGGGGATTAACTCTTGCAAACGCAGCAAGCAAGAGGCATGGATCCTCATGAGCCCCTGCGATGCAGGGGCTCATGAAGATCTATGTCTCTTGCAGACAGGGGTAGGGCGTTCGCCAAAATCAGCCAAGCTAGAGGTTGAATTTGGATAGGGAAAAGGAATCGTTGCTCTAACAGGACCAGCCAATGCTGTACAAGCAAACATGGGCGGAGAAAAAGAAGTGTTTCTTTTCTTCGCTTGTAACGTTACTCTTCGCTCACTCCACACAAGATACACGGTGGGAGGTGAGAAGTTTAGACTGAGCAACGGCGGATGCAGTAAGGAGGGGTGGTGGGGGTGGGGATGGGGGTGGGGTGGGGGCTAAAGGGGTGATGTCGAAGTGGGGCAACGTGTTGAAGGCGGATTAATCCCTTCACTGCCGAGAAAAGGTGAACGCGATCCACCAACTGCAAGAGACATAGATCCTCATGAGCCCCCGCGAACGCGGGGGCTCATGAGGATCTATGCCTCTTGCCGAGAACACTTTCCATCCATGTTTCTTGGCCGGAGTTGGCTTTTGGTCGTCGAATGAACCAAGATTTCAACCATGAAACAAAAATGTACGTGCAGTGACAGGGACAAGGTTATTACGATGGCGGACACTCGACAATCTTGTGCACGGGAATCAGAGAGGAGAAAAGGTAACAAAACTCACACAAAGGAGAGAAAAGTGCGACATGTAAGCCAGTAAATCACATGCAAAACCGATGAATATTTTTTTTTTTTAAATTGTAGGTTTGCGGCAACGCATCCGCTTCCCCAGCCTAAATTTGCCCTTGTGAGACAATAAAGCTATGATAATTAAAGTTGTTTTATGTTGTTGTTGTTGTTGTTGTTGTATGTGTGTGTATGTGTGTGTGTGTGTGTGTGTGTGTGTGTGTGTGTGTGTGTGATGGTGTGTGTGTGTGTGTGTGTGTGTGTGTGTGTGTGTGTGTGCACGAAATACTTTTAACAAAATCTTATTATTAGTATTATTATCTTCTTTTTTAGTGTTCATTTTACACGTCTTGTTACATTTTCTGGTGTTATATTTAAAATGTTATAAAGGATAGACGAGGAAAGAGGCCTGCGTGCCTACTGTCTTTATCCTTAAAAAGTAAAGTTTCAGTTCACAGTTTGAGTTCAGTTCGGTTCGGTTCTTCTTTTCAGCTCTGAATCCGCGTGTGTTCTTGTCCACCGTGTGAAAGCTGAACAGATAAAGAGGTATGATAACATTTTTCCACTGCCCTTGGATCACAGATATGTACTGATCTGAGAATCTGGACCTTGCGACTTCGAACAGACAGGTACAAAATCACAAACTAACGCTCAGATAGTCTGCTACTTTCTCTCCTAACTACTGATTGTTTGAACAGTGTGAGTGTGCACTGACTTCAGAATTAGCTTGAAGTTCGGCTTCCCTTTTTGTCTATCGTATTAAAAATACGGTAGACTTTGAGATGGGGCTGGTCGGAGCACGTTCCCTAGCATGCAAACGACGAACATAGGCGGGAACACATCAGAATCGGACAGTGAAGAAAAAAACAATAAAAATTACGTCATGCCTAGCTACGCTAACCGCGCTGTTGGTATACTGATATTTGTGTGTGTGTGTGTGTGTGTGTGTGTGTGTGTGTGTGTGTGTGTGTGTGTGTGTGTGTGTGTGTGTGTGTGTGATTGTGTGTGCTTTGATCGAGATGTATTTCGGAGAGCCTCCGAGCATATTTTAACTGGTAGATTTGTTAAAGAGAAAAATTGCCGTTTACATAAAGTCGGTTGACCCGCAATTTGAGTCCGTAATTTTCGTTATATTCCCTCGGAATTTGTGGATATTGCTAGCTTGCAGACAGACATTGAATGATTCGTTAACTAGCTTTGTACCTTTTCAACCTTTTCGCAAAAAAAAAAAAATTCATTGCAGAAACAAATAGAAAAAAAACGTAAGAATTTCTCGACGCTCGGTGACGTAAAGGCGCCAAACACGTCAGTGTTACACAATGTTCCTGAATTGTCGCAAAGGACCAGATGTCAGTTTTATACAATTTTTCTGAATTGACATCAAATTCGTCACTGTGTACACGGCGTCGTGGGACTAGCGATGCCATGACGTGAAGCTAATAGTGACGACATTTTGCTGCTCGTGCTATGCTTCCTCCTCAGAATTCCTGTCGCTATGTCAGCCCGCAGAGCGTATTAAAGGCGGAAAGCGCCATGTGTCGTTTGTCTTTATTTGTATGCGCCGGTGTGTTTTGATCAGAGGTTGGGTTGAAGATGAGGGAAATGGATCAGAAGGATAAGCTTTAAAATATGAACATGAACTCTGAATGTTCCTAAAAGAAAAACGCATGTGTAGCTCCAAACAATACGGTAGACTTTGGAATGAAATCTTCTTTTTTTTTTCTTTTTCTTTTTTTTTGCACGTCCTAACATGATTTTTCCTGTTTTAAAATTGCTGTTAACCCCTTGACTGCTACTGACGATACCGCTAGGTGGAAAAGAAGCGTAGTTACGTAGTTAGGTCATGACGTAGTTACGTAGTTAGGTCATGACGTAGTTACGCGTCTTTTCCGCAGTCAAGGGGTTACAGCGATTTCTTTTTCCGTGTGTTACCAACACTCATTTCTTTGTGTGATGGTATCTGATTTTGTACTTTACGGCTCAACCTACGAGGCGAAAGCGATCGTCGCATTTGACTACCTGGGCTACCCATGTTCAGGGTAATGTTTTCTACTGATGTGTGTTTGAACTGAAGTGAACATTGCAACCGAGTGAAAACCAACACACGTTTCTACAGCACCAGTCATTCAGTTCAATGTTTAACCCATTCAGCCCTGACGCACTACAGCAGGAGATGGGTCGACCATGGTAATTCAAGGGTAGTGACAGATTACCTTGGCGCCTGCCGGCGCCAAGCTAATCTGGCACTACCCTAGAATGGTCGATCCATCTCCTGCAACAGGTGCGTAATCGTTAGATGACGCCTCCAAAATTTGGGATATACGTCGTGCGCCGGACTGAATGAGTTAACACAATGAGGACATAGCTCATAAATCCCCAAATTATATGGCTAAGGCCGGTGAAGACTACCTTACATTTCTGAAGACAAATCGACCATAATTGTTGAAAGATGGTGCCGGAATAGCTTGGCGCCTTCAGGCGCCAAGCTATTCTGGTACCACCTTTGAACAACCGTGGTCGATTCATATCTTTCTGCATAGTGTTAGGGTTCAATGGTTTAACCTTGCTTCGACCTTCCGCTAACAAACAGACCGGTAGAGCGACACCTAGGTGCGTAAATCGGAACTACAGGGGCGTCACTGACTTCCAAAGGGCGACAACTCTTCCTAATCGCTGATCGCGTCACTGTCACCCTTCCGTCGCACGTGCAGGTCTCGAGAGGTCAGGACGCATGCGCTCTGGGGCCGACCCAAGCGGCCAGTTTTTCGAAGCGTGTTAACCGCAGAATGAAGTTCGAAGACGGAACGGCGTGTGTCTGTCATCCGAACTGATTTCTCTGCAACAGGCATAGATTTTCATGCGCCCCTGCGTTCGCAGGGACTCATGAGAATCTACACCTCTTGCTGGACACGTTCATGAGCAATTATGCAACCTTAGAGAGTGGAGGTCATCAGGGGACTGAGTTGTCACCGGCCAGGAAGCGCTAAGCCTGTTTGGCCTGGGCGGGCCTTTATGCAAGCTGGTGACGCAATTACAGCCAGACGTTTAAAGACTTCTTCACGCCTGTTTAAGCCCGGGAGAGTCCGCGCAGACGACTTCTGCTAATCTGATATTCATCTGACAGCCTCCCTTGTCTCAAAGTGGCACAGACTCTCATGAGCACCTGCGGATGCAAGGCTCATGAGAATCTATGCCTCTTGAGGCGCATAAGATCACACGACCTCTACCTCTAAGAGGATCGTAGGGTGATAAAGCCTGACTGGGACAGTTAATCTGATTCTACTTCTGAGTGAAAAGTCTCGATTCCTCCGAGCCCGACCCTCGTAATCGTTTTTGACACTGGCGACTCAGGGTGTTAACAGGAAAGTCGCTTGTCGATCTTTCCTGATGAACCATTTTCTGTGTACAGGTATCCACACTGCGCACTGATCCTCACAAGCTCAGCAAATTCCTTGGGCTTGTGGAGATGTATGCCGACTGCGGGCAAGAATAAAGCGCAATTTACCTCTGTGTTCCCAAGACTGACGGTGTCTTGAAGGTTCCTGCCAGTATCGCTTCTATGTAGCGTCCATTGTAGGTTGAACTTTGCAACGTCGCAGTCCGGGCCTGACAACACAGGACGATAATGTGGCAGGCAAGAGGAATAGATCCTCATCAGCCCCCGCGGACAGCGGGGGCTCATGAGGATCTATGCCCCTTGCATATGAGTAGGTTACGCTGTAGCTTTAATTTTGGGCTTTTTGGGGTCCGGTCTGAAGTGTCAAAGTTTCGGGTTGATTTCAGACCGCGACTAATATTACCAACGTAACGGTCCAACACTACTAATGCGTTATGCGATCTGGGAGTGTTATGAATCAGAAGGGGTGACGCAGAGATGGTCAGCAGCTCAGTCTCTCCCCTCTCCCGCCCATATCCCCCCCCCCTGCCCGCCCCCCCTTGCCCCCCCCCCCTTCCCGCGCGCCATTCTCCCTTCCCTTTTCAGTCACGTAAGCTGATGGTCAAAGACCCATCAGAGAATCGTGTAAATAGTTGGTAGGCAAAAACCAAACGTCATAGATATAACTGTCCTAGGACAGCAACACACGATAGAAAATAGGGCGGGTGTGTGTGTGTGTGTGTGTGTGTGTGTGTGGGGGGGGGGGGGGGGTTTACTTCATTAAAGCATTGTTTACGAAAGCCCTCACAAGCGGGGGTATATCAGAACAAAGAAGATTTCGAGTCTCTTGGTTCATGGAAATTTAGATTTTGTTCCCGTTGGTTTTGCCATTACACACTGGCCCCACAGTTTGAACAGATTTTCTTCTGTAGTTATCGCGTGCGCAGGTCAGTGTACACGTCTGTTCCATGCTTGTATAGATCTATACTTATACAAACAATAATCCGTCCCCCTAAATTCTTAACGCATTCGATGCGTGCCGCCTCCGGATACGCGGCTATAAGCCGCGTATCCGGAGGCGGCACGTCTCGAATGAGTTAATCCCCTTCTCCACACGCTCCCCATCCCTTTCTCTCTCTCTCTCTCTCTCAGTCACTCCGAACCCAACGATGCATGAGTCCGAAATAGCTCAGGCGATTAAGCGTCGGAGCAAGAGAGCGAAGGGAATCGCCGGGTCTTGGGTTCGAGTCCCCGTTCCGTTCCCGGTAGGTGGACTCGCAATCCAGGGAAAAAAGACGGGCTTGTTCCATAGATGTTCCATAGCATGTCCGTTGAAAGGTCTTGGTAAATGAAAGTGGCACAGTTGCAGTGAGCCTGATTTGATCAGTGTTCAGGTCGTACTCCATTGGCAATAGATTTCCCTGTACCCCATAACCCGCCCGGCAGGGCCGTCCATTATCACTTCGGTGCCGTGGACGTTAAACCCTGAACTAACCAACCAACCGCGAACCCAACCCCTAACCCCCCCCCCCCCCCCCCCAAACACACACATACTCCCAAAGCTCTACACACACACACACACACACACACACACACACACACACACACACACACACACACACACACACACACACGCGCGCGCACGCACGCACGCACGCACGCACGCACACACACACACACACATACACACACTGGTGTCTGAACTTTACTGCACCAATTTTCCAGCGCGTTTCTATTCCAACAATAAGAACGTAAATATCAATCGCCACTACAGGTTTATGTGTGGACACAGTGTTCCAGCTAAATCACAGTATCTTACTACGATCAAACCAAAACATTCTCATACGGCCATGTTCCTATTTTATCCGTACCCATGTCCCCTCCACAACCACAGCCGAAAGGCGCATTTCAAAATCGTCTGAACAGGCATTGTTTAAAAGAAATGGGCGACGGATCGACGATGATAGTTCATGGGTAGTGCCAGATTTGCTTGGCGCCTAAGGCGCCAAGCTAATCTGGCACCACCCTTGAACTATCATCGTCGATCCATCCCCACACAGGTAACGCTGGGGTGGAAAACCTACCCCAAAGAACGCCTCATCTAGGTGTCTACTCGAAGAAAAACAGCGAGCCCCGTACGAGTTAGCGATCTCTCGGATACCCTAAGAAAGAAAATCCACCCTAAAAACAACACCGCTTTATCGCTACTTCAACACGCGCCGTCTCAAAAGAAACCACCCGGTTTTCAGAGTCGGGTGTTTAACCTCAACCCGCTGAATCCGTCCCCGCCACCCGGGTTTCATTGTTCGGCGTGCGCTCTTGAGCCGGTTATCCAAGCCTCTTAACGGCCCACCCGCCTCTAAAATCAACTTCGTTTGCGGCGAGGCAGAGAGAGAGAAGTACCATTTCAAGTTTTAAAGGCGCTCTTCCCGAACTCATTTAGCCCCGACACACCACAGCGAGACACGGCATCGACCATGATAGTTCAAGGGTGGTGCCAGAATAGCTTGGCGCCTGTAGGCGCCAAGCTATGCTGGCACCACCCTTGAACTATCATGGTCGATCTGGCTCCTGAATTGCCGCAATACTGTCTTCAGAGGACAACTCCAATAAGTGGGGATTTTGACCTTGGGACACATGATTGATTGATTAGTTCCGGGTTTAACGTCCACGGCACCGAAGTGATAATGGACGGCCCTGACGGGCGGGTTATGGGGGATAGGGAAATCTATTGCCTATGGAGTGCGACGTGAACACTGATCAATTCAGGCGCGCTCCAACTGTGCCACTTTGATTTACCAGGACCTTTCAACGGACATGCTATTGAGCAAATCCGCCTTCCCCCCCCACCCCCCTGGATTGCGAGTCCAGCTACCGGGGCCGGGACGGGGATTCGAACCCACGACCCGGCGATTCCCTTCGCTCTCCTGCTCCGACGCTTAACCGCCTGAGCTATTTCGGACTCATCTTGGACACACAACGGGTCAATTGTTTTTAAAGGAGGGATCTACCATTTCAAGTTATTTTTAAAGGGGCCCTTTCTTCCTGTTTTGCAGCAGGTTGGCAGAAGGAAGGAAGAGGGCCTTTAAACTAATGATGCATGTACAGAACAGAGGCGAATAAATCATGACAGCTGTGTACAGGACTTCAGGTTTCTAATGCATGTAGGTGTACAACAAACGTCGCTCTTGCTCTAAATAAAGACGTTCTATTTTTGTTCCAGCAGTAGGCTAGAAATTCTTATTTATACAAGGCCCACGTTTTGTTTGAATTCACGCACATTGGGTTTTCATGAAATACATTGACATTGTATTAGAAACTGTCTGATTTACCTATTTAATTGTACACAACCGTAGGCCTCGCCAAACCCCAACTAGCATGTCTTTAGCCCCTTAACTACCGGAGCAAGGCGAACGCTTCCCATCTGCAAGAGACATAAATCCTCATGAGCCCCCCGCTGTCCCTTGCAGAACTAATTCTTTGTGTCTATTTCTGGTCCCAACTGCGTTGTATTGTTCACACGAATATCGTTCCAGACGCGAAAGTCGTGTTCACTGACAGCAAAGGGGTTAATGGGTGGCTCAAGAGATGGAGAAGGATTAACCCATTCAGCCCCGACGCCCTACAGCAGGAGATGGATCGACCATAATAATTCAAGGGAAGTGCCAGATTAGCTTGGCGCCGACACTGGCACTGCCCTTGAATTATCATCTCCTCCAACTGGTTAATAGTCATTAGAGGACGCCTCCAAAATTTGGGAAATACGGATGTCGGGCTAAATAAGTTAAACCTAATTTCAAGTCCACACAGTGAAAAAGTTTCTTTTTGTTTTGTTGCCAATTCAGTATAAAATATGCACGTATTCAAGCGATCTGCTCCAGGGCGCTCTTTGGTTACAAATCGTTACCGATACAACGGGTTATCCATGTTGTCTTGTATGAGCTAAGATCTTTCACATGAGAAGGCACGCGTAATATTTCTCTGAACTACCCACGGTAGGTGTGGGGGATAACTGTCTTGCATACAAACGAGAAGAAAAGCAGAACAGTCTATCATTTTACAATGTTCAGACTTCGTACGTTCCCAGCCTGCAAGCCCGTGAGTACCGAGATGGGGGCCGAAGCGGGCCCCAGATAGCCACAGGCAAACCACTCAGTGCCCGAGTCGGTCCCACCGTCATGGGTTTGCAGGCTGGGTTAGACCTTTTTGTGCAAAATTATTGTAAGAAATACTAATACAATTTATAATTGAGATATTGCGAACTATTAAAATCCTATATTGCTTGGAGCAGGTCGCTTTAACCCTTTTAGCCCCAACACCTTAAAGCAGGAAATTGGTTGACCATGATAATTCAAGGGTAGTGCCAGATTAGCTTGGCGCCTTCAGGCGCCAAGCTAATCTGGCACTACCCTTGAATTATCATGGTCAGTCCACTTCCTGCAACTGGTACATAGTCGTTAAGTAACACTTCCAAAATTTGGGGAATGCATCCGTGGGGCTAATAATGTTGTAGGTCCATGCCTGTTCCTGCTGTATATAAACGACATGTCAGAAAGAGTCAGCTCAAAAACTCGCCTGTTTGCGGATGACACCGCGGTATACCGCCCCATTGCCTCACAGTCCGACAATAATATGCTACAAGAAGACCTAAATACCCTGTGCGCATGTGAAAACGAATGGGGCATGCAGTTTCACCCACAGAAATGTGTCACTCTACCAGTATCACGTGGCAGAGAGAACAGAAGTCATCAGTACTCCCTACACGGACACACCCTTGACGAGGTAAGCTCCACGAAGTACCTGGGCCTGACCATACAAAAGGATGCCAGCTGGGACACCCACATCAACCAGATATGCAGCAAGGCAAACCAGATGCTGGGGTTCCTGCGGAGAAACTTGAAGATCGGTTCAGTTGCAGTCAAGGAGCTTGCCTACAAATCTCTAGTCCGGCCCATCCTGGAGTATGCGAGCTGTGTGTGGGACCCGCATCAGCACAAAGAAATTGCCAGGATTGAGTCAGTTCGGAGACGAGCAGCCCGCTTTGTCCTGAACAGACACAGGAACACATCCAGTTTGGGGCAAATGCTGCAGCATCTGATCTGGCAGACTCTCCAAGAACGCAGAAAGAGGGCTCGCTTAGCAATGTTATATAAGATCAAGAATGGCCTAGCTTTCGCCCATTGCAAGCAGCTCATCCCCTCCAGTGTATGCGCTCGACGCGGTCACACACAACAGTTCCAGCGCATCCCATGCCGGATAGCCTACAGGAACGAATCCTTCTTCCCAAGAAACATCAAAGACTGGAACGCCCTCCCTGAAGAAGATATACAGGCTTCTTCGCTTGATGCCTTCGTAGCGAGGGCATCAAGCCTCAACCGTTGACCCCCAATCATGGCCTGCCACCTGCCAAAGTAGGGCTGATGATGACTAGGGCTATACTGGTCGGGGTCGAAGACCGCTACGGTAGCCAGGCAGGCCTAGCCGGAGGCACCGAAACAGCAGCTGGCCCCCAAAACCTGTCTCCCTCCCCCCCCCCCAGCCCACTCACCCTTGACCCTTCCCAGTTTAATAACCAGAAGTAAGAATTAAGTTTTATTTTGTTTGTTTTTGTTTTGTTTTGTTTTTTGGGGTTTTTGCGCACCACCCGCAACCCAGCAATAATGGTCAATTGTTTGACCGTGGCAGGGAAACAAGAAGAAGAAGAAGAAGGTTAAAAACAAAATGGTGAAGAAATCAAAGCAAAGGCGCTAGTGAAAGTTGGAATGTGGGCATGTAAAGGTAGGGTACACTGAACTAACATAATTCACGTATAAGCCTTAACCAGTAACATTCACCTGCAAGAAGTATAGATCTTCATGAGCCCCCGGCACATCAGGGAGGCTCATGAGGATCTATACTGCTTCTTGACACTCACAAACGTCATTATAATTATCTGACGCTTAAGACGTCGAAGGCGTTTGAACTAAGGTGTGGAGAGAATTTTCTTTTTAATAGGGGAGGCCGTTCATGTTTTGGTTTTCGTTACACTAGGATCCACTCTCGCACGCTGTTTTCTTTCCGACCGAGACGCATGTGTGTGCTGGTCTGTGATTTTGGACCTTACGGCCTAGGGCTTTAAGGTTCAAAATCACAGGCCAGCACACACATGCATCTGGATCGGAATGAAAACAACACGCGCGAGCCAGGCTCAACGTCACAGACTGCCTCACAATTTAACCCTTTTGGCCTGTCGGTAGCGGTTTTTGTCGCGATGATTCCTTCAGGAATCATCGCGACAAAAACCGCTGCTGACAGCCAGAAGGGTTAAGCCACAGGCTACGGGCGTGTGTGTAATAGTTCGCGCCCAAAACTTGATACAGAGTAACAGCGTGAAACAGTGAGGCAGGAGAGAACGTTCTGTTCAGCGGAGATTATAATGTCAGTGTCGAGACTCCTACAGGGGTAGTATTCCTTATATGAAAAGGAGACCAAACATTGCACGGACTTCAGACGTTCCGTGGAAACATCCCCACCCGCTCCATCTGCAAGAGGCCTATATTGTCTTGAACCCCTGGAGCTGCAGAAGCTAATGCCTCTTGCTCTCAAGGTGTTGCCTCACTGGCATCCGAAGTTTGAGGTATCTAAATTCCGGTTATCAAGAAGTGCTGTTTTTGGATACGCAGCGTAAAGCTGCGTGTCTTAATGCAGCACGTCTTGAATGAGTTAACAGTAGACTGTCACGAGGACGCATTTTGCGGTAATCTGGGCGATCCTGCAAACCCGTTCCTTAGTATAGGTCCTTACTATAAACGGTCGCAACCTACTGTCTTTGACCTGATAATGTTATAGGAATAAATCCTTTTAAGCGACAATTAAAGCTTTGTTTACGCCGCTCTTCTGTCCGCAACAGAACTCATATATACATCGATTTCGATCCACAAACTTAATCATACAGATGCATTTGTGTGTGTATGTGTGTGTGTGTGTGTGTGTGTGTGTGCGCGCGCGCGCGTGCGTGCGTGCGCACGCGCACTCGCTCGTCTTACCGGTGCGTCTTTTCAGATCACTGACCACTGACTTTGGCAGTCGGTAGCTGTTTTTGTCGCGATGATTCCCGCAGGAATCATCGCGACAAAAACAGCTACCGACTGCCAAAGTGTTTCTTACACCTTGCTTGCACGGAGACTGTCGCGTGAAGAAAGCCTGGGCGTACTTACATAACGTTTAACTCATTCACGTCACTGCGGAAGTGTCCAATAGCGTTGTCGATCTTAACATGCATGCGATCGTCAACTCTCTTACTCGAATGACCTGTACACAAGAATGAAGAGGACAATTATGCTTCGTTATTTTTAGACCTTACAGGAACTGACAAAGCAAAACTTGGAACAGTGACTTCCATACCAGCTTCCTTCCCATCCAAAATTTGCTTGTTAATGTTCATCCTGCTCCTTGCCGAGAGAGGTCACACTCATGTTTGTATGTTTACAAAGGCCTCAACACGAGTATCCTTGGCCGTGGTTCGGGAGTTTGTGGCTTGAATATATTCCTAGAAAGGCCTCAACACGAGTATCCTTGGCCGTGGTTCGGGAGTTTGTGGCAGAGTTAACCCTTTGTGTGTCGGTAGCGGTTTTAGTCGCGATGATTCCTGTAGGAATCATCGCGACTAAAACCGCTACCGACACGCAAAGAGTTAAAGTTTGCCACAGACGGACGGCTCAATACATTGACATCCTTTCCTGTTGCATATGATCCGCAAGAAGAAAGATTGCAGTTGTATTGGAACATATCAAAAGCTTGGTACATAGATATGTGTGTATACACATGTGTATACGACTTGCTGCTATGTCACCTGATGCTCTTGTGGCTTGTATCCCCTGATCCAGTTGGAAATGACGTCAGGATATGGAGATCGTTCCGGACATGAAAAATAAATTACAAAACAAGAGAAATACAACAAACAGTGTTTAAAGCGACCTGTTTTAGGCAATGAAGGGTTAACCCATTCGAGACGTGCCGCCTACGGATACGCGACTCAAATGAGTTAACAGTTTGCCACATCTCCTTTGTAATCGTTCTTGGTATTCCTGCAGCAATACCGAACACAACGTTTGTCGTAATATGACAGTTTTTCCCATTGCTACGTAGGTAACCCCCATCCCCTCCCCCGCCCTTCCCCCCTCCCCGCCTCCCCCCATTGCACACAAGGGGCAGTAGCACACATATATTACGTTTACCTGCTCACGTGGATTGTAAATTAACTGCATAATTTGGAGCTTACAATTTAAAAAGAAATGTTTTCGTACAACAGCCAAATAAAATCACAGACAGGAGCCTAAGTGACACATCACATTCAATCTCCCGGGCCGACTGACCTTGTCACAGAGACAGAGACTTGTCTCTGACTACAATATTAATTGCCAAGACCGAGTAGTGCAGGGCGCACGAACAGGAAACACACGAGGGCTCTACGGAGAGACACCCTAAGCTGAGAGTCACCTGTATTTGTTTCAACTGGTTGTTAGACTCACAGCTCCCCTGCACACTGCGACCACTGCTGTGACAAGCGTATGGACGCGGCGTCTCTGACGATTTGCAAGCGTTACGCTCGTGCATGTGATGCATGTCTTCCAAGTGATCAGACCGTTTTAAATTTCTGTCTAAACAGAATAACTACCTAGCTAGCACATCAAAATATCATGAGGTGATAGAGGACTTCAAGTGATTAAATTTCCATTATATTTTCAAACTAATATGACATTTCGTATTATAATCCAGTTGAAATAAACTCGAAAAACGTTCTATTCTCATGCCAATTAGTGCATAATTATGCACTCAAAAGGATAGTTTTGACATACTACACACATTGTCTTTGTAAGTTCCACATTAGCCAGCGATTTTACTAGTCATTCAAGTAGACGTTAACGTAACAGCAAATAAGTATCTTTACAATAAGTCATATATTGCTATTATTGCGCAGATCCTAATTTTTTTCCTGTCGACGTTCCGAGTGTATGTGTTTTTAACAATCTACAAGCGACTATCAAGGTCTTCTACAAAATTCACCGTTGGGCAGATGCTATGCACTGTTTACAGAATAACTAAAATTGTACTTACTGTTGGCTCAATTTCAAACTGACTTGCAGAGTGAAACGTCACGTTGAACTTATAATCGGATGCTGTGCTTTCGAGCATTCAAACATAACGCCCGGAAACGGTGCCTATAGAATAGGATGGTAAAAACATATTAACACCAAAACAATAGAAATATTAACTCATTGTGTCCCGGGTACCAAATCCCCACATTTTGGAGTTGTTCTCTGAGGACTACATTACAACTCAGGAGACAGATCTACCATGATAGTTCAAGGGTGGTGGCAGAATAGCTTGGCGCCTATAGGCGCCAAGCTCTTCTGGCACCATCCTTGAACTATCATGGTCGAGCCATATCTGGCTGTGATGTGTCGGGACTGAATCAGTTAACATAACAAGAAAAAAAGATATTAGCAACAAAACTTTCTTCACAGCATTAATAGCTTTCAAAACGCTGCTTGAACTATTGACATTTTTATTAGTAAAGATGGTCAGTTGGACAACTATAGTTTCACCATTTATTATTGTTATCTTCATTTTCTGACAGACAGGCTTATTGACCCTGTGTGACCTTGTCGTATGAGAGAAGTCGCTCATGTCTGTATGTGTATTCGGATTTTCACAAACTTCCTTAAACCAAGTTTGACATTTTAAGCTTGAATGGTTCCAACGTTATGTTTCTCACAGACACAACAAGAACACGGATAGCTGGACTGAGTGTTGGATTCCACCGGTCATTTCAGCAAAGAAGTACCCAACGGAGAAGGAAACACGCTTAGAAAAGACCGTTACAACACAATTTATTAATATTTCGGGTAAATACCCTTTTTCAAAATAGACAAACAAACAAACAGAGAAGTCAGTCGCTACTACGTATCTTCATTTCAATCGCAAAAGGAATGTCGTGTAACTGTCTTTTCTAAGCGTGTTCCTTTCTCCGTTCAGTACTTCTTTGCATTTTACACGCTTGGCAGTCACCTTTTTGGTCTGGATTGGTAATTTCAGCAACACAACGTGTGACGGCCGGTCTTAAGTTTTCACAATTAATCAGCACACAGTGACAGACACTACTTCTCTTTTAGCACGGCATCGCAGGTTCTGTGCAGCTTCCTTTTCCTTTCGTTCAAAGAAAACGTGAACA
Organism: Semisulcospira habei; assembly: GCA_036245525.1. NCBI lineage: Eukaryota > Metazoa > Mollusca > Gastropoda > Semisulcospiridae > Semisulcospira > Semisulcospira habei. The sequence goes on along the minus strand of BTPG01000003.1, from coordinate 204,022,954 downwards.
ATTGAAAGACTTCACTTACCTCTGCTATGCCAGCATAATCACACTTTCCCCAACAGATAAAAGTTTTTCTTCCAAATTCTTCACAGCGCAGGCGATAAAATTATGATTCTGCACACTGAAACAGGAACTGCGTAACTGTTCAAAGCCTGGGTGACGTCAAAATAATTTTAATGACGTAGAAACAATAAAGTCGTCATGAGAAAATATGACGGAAAGAAAGTTTAAATGTGTGACGTGTGTGAGTGCGTGACTGAGTGGGTGTGCTTGGATGTGCGCGCGCTCGCGTGTATATGTGTGTGTATGTAAGTGTGTGTGTGTGTGTGTGTGTGTGTGTGTGTGTGTGTGTGTGTGTGTGTGTGTGTGTGTGTGTGTGTCTGGGATGTAGGCCGAATAAAGTATTATGCAGACTTACATTTTGTTCCAATTTCTATCCAACGCGGCTGCCGTTGTTATATGGTAAAAGCCAGCATGTCCATTGTCAGAAAAGTGAGATCTTCATTGTTACACATTCAACATCTCGCTTTTCTAAAACAAAATGGACGTACTTACTTTTATAACGGCAGAAAAAATGTGGGTACTACGAGGCTATCGGCTTGAATGCGATATGACCACAACACCGCCAAGCGTAACATATAATCTTAACACCCACCACTTTGCACTTTTCGGCTCTGCTGGGATCTGACTGCATCTCTCTCTCTCTCTCTCTCTCTCTCTCTCTCTCTCTCTCTCTCTCTCTCTCTCTCTCTCTCTCTCTCTCTCGAGAGAGAGTGATCGATCGAGATCGAGAGAGAGAGATACGATAAGGATCAGGAGAGATTGTGCCCGGGGTGTGTTTAGGAACAACCTTTCACGGGAAATATAACCTGAAACCTGAGAGTGTTTGTTTCTTTAGGAGCGCCGCTCGTGTACACCTTCACTGCCGGGACACGGGCCCCCCCCCGACCCCCTCCCTCTCTTCAAGAGGCGTGGATCCTCGTGAACCCCTGCACACACACACACACACACACACACACACACACACACACACACACACACACACACACACACACACACACACAACACACACACACACACACACACACACACACACACACACACACGCACACAACACGCGCGCGCACTCATACACCCACACACACACACGCGTGCACACACACACACATCACAACACACACGCGCGCGCACTCACACACATACAACACAACACACACGCGCGCGCGCGCACACACACACACACACACACAGCACAACACACGCACACACACACACACACACACCACACACGCACACACACACACACACACACACACACACACACACACACACACACACACACACACACACTTCCCATCACTCTACGCCCAATAAAATCCACCTCCCCCACACCAACCCTCCCCATCCCCCTTTTAAATTTTAAACTCTTCTCCATTTGCTTTTTTGCGTAACTGACTTCCTTAACTAACATTTTGCATGAGCAAACCTACCATACAAGATAACAAACAGAAATAGGCGATACTCACAGAGAGTAGGGAACGGAATAGCGGAGGTGGGGTGGGTGGGGGTGGGGGGTGGGGGGTAGGCGGAGAGACTAATATTTACTCGTTAATTTTCCGTCACTCGCATTTTTCAACCTCCGTTGTTTTGTCGTCTGCGTTAGTCGACTCCCTATCAAACAACAAACGAACATCCTCTCTGCTGCCCAAAAATAACTACTCATGGATGAATTTCTCTCAAATACCAAGGACAGAAGCTTTTCTGATGTTCTCGGTAAGTGTCCTCCAAAATCTTCCATCTGCAAGAGGCATAGATTTTAATTAGCCCCTGCGAATGCTGGGGTTCATGAGAATATATGCCTCTTGTTGGAAGAGATAGGCGCCATTTACATCCCTGAAGCGACGACTTTCTTTTCCGAGCGAAGCACACGATAGGGCTAGTCAACCGCCTAAGGAACTAACGAAAACCGTCACGACTGAAAGAGAAAATCTGTCATGTGTGCAGATTCGTGATTTTGGACCTTACGGCCTATAGCCGTAAGATCCAAATCACAAACCAGCACAGTTGCAGTGAGGAGACAGACTGCCGAGTGCGTTAAGGAAAATGAAGCATGAGACTGAGCCAAGAACATGTGATATCCACTGCATCACCATACAAACCCTGTTCATTGGGATGACTCGTGATATCGCAGATCATGTCCGTTCCTACCTGATACTTTCAATCACCCCCACCCCTATAGACCAACCTCTCCTTCCCCGTACCTCGATCCCCTGGTACATAAACTAGCACGCCACGCCCCCTTCTCTTTACCTCTCTCCTCCCCACCCCCCTCACCCCACCGCCTTTCATTTCCCAAACCACTAGGGTGTCTGTTCCACACGATCACATAATGACGGATTGTCCCACATAATTATCATCACTGCGAATCACTACCACTGTCATCATCATCTTGTATAGAGATGTAAAGAGAGGAGGACTCCATCTTTGAGCCACACCATGTCGTCTGACCATTTTCCAGTTCTGTGTCTTTTGGATATAACTGAACCTCAGCTGCAGCCTGTTACCAAGACTTCGAGGAACCTCAAGGGGATCGACCATGACAAGTTCATAGCCGATGTTGCAGGCTTTGTCGGCATCCATCCCCACGTCTCTGCCGAGCAACTCAACGCCGGTCTGCGGGCTGTCCAAGACCAGCATGCTCCCGCCACTCGCCGCCGTGTGTCGCAGCATCACTCCACGCCCTGGTACCCGTCTGTCAGTGGCCGCTGAACTGCGCACCTTGAAGCACGAAAGGCGTCAGGCAGAGAGGTGTTGGCTCAAGTCTGGGCTGACTGTTCATAAGCAGATTCTGAATGGTTGGAAGTATAACTGAGATCACTCGCTTGACCACCAATGCCAAGACTGCTTTCATCTGCACAAAAGTTGCTGCAGCAAGAACTTGCAAAGAACTTTTCCATGTGACTAATGGACTCTTGGGTAAGACCAAATCTATTCAAATGCCCAGCACACATCCAATCCGCGATCTCCCAGAACTGTTCTCTCGCTTTTTCTGTTCCAACGTCAGAACAATACGTGACAACATTGACAAATGTGCTGATGCTCAGACGTCTTGCTCGTTTAAATCTAAGTGTTTTGCTGGCTCTCCTCTTGCATGCTTCAGTCCAGTGACTGAAAAGGTAGTGCTAGACACCATGAGTAAGATGTCTCTCAAGACCTGTGAGCTAGACCCTGTACCTTCGTCCCTTCTTTTTGAATGTAAAGATGCAATTGTACCAGTTGTTACAGCTATTGTAAATAAGTCCCTCTTGCACGGTACTGTACCTACCTGTTTCAAAACTGCAATTTGTTAAGCCGCTCTTAAAGAAACCTTCACTTGATCCCAACAGTTTGAAAAACTACAGACCCGTATCCAACCTACCTTTTCTTTCAAAGCTTCTGGAAAAGATAGTGCTCACGCAGCTGCTAGATCATATCAAGAATAATGGTCTGTGGCATATGTTCCAGTCAGCATGTAGGTCTGTTCATAGCACGGAGACAGCATTGCCGCGTGTTGTGAATGACCTACTTGCTGCTAGCGATGAAGATCTAATCTCTGTTCTGACTCTGCTCGATCTGAGCGCAGCGTTTGATACCATTGCCCACGACATTCTACTTGCCCGGATTCGTGATGTGTTTGGCATTCAAAACACTGCACTGACATTTTTCCAATCCTACTTTGTTGGTCGCTTGCAGATGGTTTCAGTGGCAGGATTTGAGTCCCACCCTGTTGAGCTGCTTTCGGTGGCGTTCCACAGAGGTCGGTCTTGGGGCCTGTTCTTTTGCTTTGTATACACAGCCCCTGTCGCATGTCATTGAGCGTCACTTTGTTTCTTATCATTTACATGCAGATGATACATAATTGTACAAACACTCCTCTCGTGAACATATTGATCTGATGGTGCAGTCTATGGAGACTTGTATTTGTGATGTTCAGAAGTGGACCACACAGAACAAGCTCCAGCTGATCAGTGACAAAATTGAGGCCCGCCGAATGACGTGCTCCTCTACGTGCAGTGATGATCTTCCTGAATCAATGATGGTGGGCGAGAGCGCCCTCTCCTTTTCTAGCTCGGCCCGTAACTTGGGTGTCATTTTTGACAACAGGCTGATAATGAAGGAACAAGTGAAGAAAGTTTGCCAGCTTGCCTTCATTGAACTCAGAAGGATCAGCACTGTTCGACATCTGCTGACTGTTGAAGTTACCAAAACACTTGTTACCTCCCTTGTGCTGTTCCGAATAGACTATTGCAATTCTCTTTCGTCCGGTGTTCCGCAAAATCTTCTTGACCAAATCCAGAGTCATAAACTCTGCTGCACGTCTGATTCTTCGTGAACACATTATGCCTCTACTAGCTGATTTGAACTGGCTGTCAGTTTCATACAGGATTCAGTATAAAGTCTGTGTTATTTGTTTCAACATCATCTCTGGTTTTGCCCCTTCTTACCTAAGCCTTATCTGATCTTGTCCAGCTGTATACACCGTCCTGCTCACTACGCTCTGCTGAGACACTCGTGTTTTCCGTATCCCTAGACGCAATAAGGTCACTCAAGGTCTTCGTGCATTTTCGTATTTTGTTCCCATTCAGTGATGTGCGTCACTCATCACCTTTTCTCTGTTGCATATACTTAAAGACCAAGTTTTGTCTGCCAGCTCATCATGTGTGTGTGTGTGTGTGTGTGTGTGTGTGTGTGTGTGTGTGTGTGTGTGTGTGTGTGTGTGAGAGAGTTTTCTGCTCCTTGTAAATCAATGTATTTTTGTTGTTGTATGTGTTTGTTTTTGTATTTGTGTTTCATTACTGTGATTGTAAAGAGCCTAGAGCACCTTAGTGATTAGGCGCTATACAAATTACCTTTATTATTATTATTATTGTTATTATTGTTATTATTATTATTATTATTATTATTATTATTATTATTATTATTATTATTATTATTATTATTATTATTATTATTATTATTATTATTATTATTATCTTCTTCTTCTTCTACAAAATGCTGCGGAACTCCAACGATTTGGCCCGACCGTTTTGAGTACAGATCGTATTCAATCAGAGGGAAGTAATCGAATTTGAACGCATTTTATCAAATTGGGAGCGAAGTTACCTCCCCTGCACCATATCAGCTTTAACGTGTACCACAAGAACCGTTGTAGATTATCCCTCATTGACTCCAGCTATTTGCACGCGGACTAAGTGAACCTAAATCTTGCGCGAGCCTCTAAGCAAGGTACTCCTGAGGTCAGTAGCATGAGTAAGCTTTAATGCTGCGGAAGGAACTAGGCGCCTTGCTTATTGCCGTGTATAGGACGCACGCAACAGATGCATGATTCAGCTTAGTACTGCGCAAGCCACTATGAGCCCTGCTGCAGCAGATACCTTGCCCATGGCTTGTGCATGATAAAGACACACTCATGCAACTGATCCCCTACACTACAAAACAGTTCTGGCAGTAAACTGCTGAATTTCATTTTAATAATATACAGGGCGAAAAGTTCTCTATATGAAATTAATTAATTTGTTACATTTTATGCTCCGACAAACTGAGTAGAGTGTATCTCAGGTAATTTTCCTTTTTCTTCTGGATATGTATACATATAATAATAATAATAATAATAACGGTATTTATAATGCGCTTATCTTATAATAATTATAACTCTAAGCGCGCACTCACAACTCGCGCACGCATGCGAACGCTTTAGACAATGACTCACGTACCACAAATAGTAAAATACATTACGACAGTCAGCTTGGGGTGGGGAGTGTGGTGATTATAATGCTAAAACTGTTGAAAGAAGTGAGTTTTGAGGGTGGACTGGAAGGAGGAGAGAGAGTGTTTCTGACGGAGAGAGAGTGGGAGAATGTTCCAGGTGGATGGACTGTAGACGGAGAAGGAGCGGGGGCCGAAAGTGCTGAGTTTGGTGCGGGGGATGTGGACGCGAAGAGGGTCGGAGGCGGAGCGAAGGGAGCGGGAAGGTGTGTAGGGGTGAAGTAAGTTGGAGATATAGGCAGGAGCGTAGTTGTTCAGGGATTTGTAGCAGAGAGACAGAATCTTGTATTGGATGCGTTGGGGGATGGGGAGCCAGTGAAGGAGTTTGAGCAGGGGAGTGATGTGGTCGGATTTTTTCTTTCTGAGGACGAGGCGGGCAGCATTGTTCTGGACGCGCTGGAGAGTGAAAGTGGGGGAGTGAGGGAGGCCGGAAAGGAGAGAGTTGCAGTAGTCGATGCGAGATAAGATGAGAGAGACAGCAAGTTTGATGGCAGCTTCGGTAGTGAGATATTTTCTGATCTGACTGATGCGGTGGAGGTGAAAATAGCATGCCTGGGCCGTGGCGGAGACGAAGCTGGTCATAGACAGAGAGGAATCGAGGATAACGCCGAGGTTCTTGGCCGAGTCAGAGAGGGAGATGGGGGTGCTGTCGAGTTGAAGGTGGAGAGAGGGAGGGAGCTGGGAAAGTTGCTGGCGAGTGCCTACCAGCATGGCTTCCGTTTTGTCCTCGTTCAGTTTAAGCTTGTTTGCTGTCATCCAGCTTTTCACGTCTTCGTAGCAGTCATCCGTGCGAGTCAATAGAGACTGAGTGTGGTCGAGTTTGTCTTTGTCTAGTAGTTGTGAGTCGTCAGCGTAGAGGTGGTGGTGTATGTGGTGAGACTGGATGATGTTTGACAGGGGAGATGTGTAAAATGTGAAAAGGACTGGGCCTAGAACGGACCCTTGTGGAACTCTGCAGGAGAGGGTGACTTGGTTGGAGGAGACGCCGTCGATGGTGACGGACTGCTGTTCTGTCGGAGAGGTAGGAGAGAAACCAGGAGTGAGCAGAGTCAGTGATACCAAAGGAGTGGTGAAGGCGGTGGAGAGGGATAGAGTGGTCTATGTCGAAGGTGGCAAAGAGATCAAGTAGCGTAAGAAGGGAGATGTTGCCCGAGTCGGTGGAGAGAAGCAGGTCGTTTAGGATATGTAGAAGGGCTGTTTCAGTGCTGTGATGTTTGCGATAGGCAGACTGCAAGGGACTGAGGAGGTTGTTGTCGGCGAGGTGGAAGTTGAGCTGGTTGAGAACATCCTTCTCAAGAAGCTTGGAGAGGAAAGAGAGATTGGAGAATGGGCGATAGTTTTTGAGTTCGTTTGAGTCGAGGTTGTGTTTTTTTGAGGAGAGGACGGACGATGGCGGACTTGAAGATATCAGGGACGGAGCCGTTCTTTAGATATGTGTTGATGAAACGGGAATGAAGCGCAGAAGTTTTGGAAGGCCGTCCCGGTAGAGAGAAGTTGGGAGGGGGTCTAGTTCGCAGGTTTTGAAAGGCATGGACTTTATGGTCTTGAGGACTTCATCCTGAGAGACGGGGCGGAAGGACGAGAGGGGAGTGCCGTAAAAGGAGGGGGGGAGGGGGGGGGAGGGTCGGGAGGGCAGGGCGGATAAGTCAGAGTGTCGAGTGTGTTGCGCAGAGTTTGGATTTTTTCGGAAAAATATGTGGAAAAAGCGGAGGGGAGTTCTTCTTTGCTGTGTGTGTTGGGGAGAGGAGAGTCTTTAGAAGTGCCTAGGAGTGTGTTCATGGTGGCGTAGAGGGTTTTGGAAGACGTGGATTCCAGGATTTTGTTTTGAAGGTGTTTACGTTTAGTGTCGGAGATCATTCTGCAGACTTTGGATCTGGTTGTTTGGAAGATCTGTCTGTGAATGGTGAGGTCGGATGAGCACCAGCGGCGTTCCGCTTGTCGGAGCTCGCGCTTGGCCTCAGCTATGTCGTCAGTGAGCCAGGGGGAGGGGAGTCGGTTGGGTATGGAGCAGGTGGTGACAGGGGCATGGGAGTCTAGAAGTTTTCGAAGGGAGGAATCGAAATGGGATGCAGGATCGGGAGAGGGGGCGGGGTCTGAGAGAAGGTCGACAGTTTCGTCGAAGAAGCTCTCTCGGTTGACAGATTTTAGTTTGCGACGAGAGACAAGGAGATTGTTTTTTTTTTTCTTTTTTCGGGGGAGGTAGGTTGAAGGAAACGAGAATAGCGAGGTGATCAGAGTCGAGAAAGAGTTTGATCGGAGATGCGGGTGATGCTCCAGTCGAGGGTGTGGCCGAGTCGGTGGGTGGGTTTAGTGATGTGTTGTGTAAGATTGTGGTTTGAAAGTGACCTGAAAAGGCGTTTTGTGTTAGGGTGGTCGGGTTTGTCGAAGTGGAAGTTAAAGTCGCCAAGAAGGATGTGTTTTCCGGGTCGTGTGCTGTAGTGGTCGAAGAGGAGGTCAAACTCGGTGAGGAACATGGAGTTCGTGAGTTTGTTTTGAGAGCTTGGAGGGGGGCGATAGATACATAAGAAGATGAGAGACTGGCCAGGGAGTGTTGCTACGGCCTCGACAGATTCAAAGGAGGGATGAGCAAAAGGTAGAGACTGAGAGAAAGAGAGGTGAGCAGAAAGACAGTCCCTGTAGATGATGGCAATGGCACCCCCTCTGGAAGCACGCGGGAAGGAGGCCAGGCGTTAGCCACTCGGAGTGACGCTGGCGATGATGGGTTCATCGCCAACTGAGCGGAGCCACGTTTCGGTGATCACGACAACATCTAGGTCATTGTCTAGAATGAAATCTGACATCACGTCGGCTTTGCCATCTTTGCAGACAGACTGTGCATTGAACAGACACAGTTTTAGGTTGGATGAGACAGAAGAGGAAGAGGGAGAAGAAACGGACAAAGAAGAGGACAAAGGAGGAGGAGGGTGGGGATGCGGGAGAGAGGATGGAGGGGGGAAAGAAGAGGAGGGAGGGGAGGAGGGGGGGAGGAAAAGACGGGAAAGGAGAACCGGGCAAGAAAGAGGATGTGAGAGGAAGGGGAGAGGGAGAGGGGGAGGAAGGGGAGTAGGAAAAGATCAGGAAAAGGGAAAGGGAGGGTGATGGGGAGGAAAAAAAGGGGGTGGGGAGGGGACGAGGAGGAAAAAGCAGGCGAAGGAGGAGGGGGTGAGGGGAGAAAGGGGGATAAGGGTGGGGGAGGAGGCGGCCGAGGAGAGCAGGGAGCGGTACATGAGGAAGAGAGGAGAAGAAATGGGAGAAGAAGGAAGGGATGGGGAAAAGACGGGGAGGCGGGGGGAGGCGGAAGGGGTGGAAGGGCATAGGAGAAGGGGAAGACGTGTGTGGTTGTGTGTGTGGTATTGAGTCCTGCCTTCTGCTAATTCCGCCCCTGCGACCTCTCTTTCGCGATCGGATGCCGCGTAAGGCATCTGCAACACTGTCAGCGGCACCGCCCGCGCAGTAGATGGCGTGGCGACGTAGAGATAGCAGTTGTTGGCTTGTGTATCTGATGAGCATGATTGTTTGTGAGGACAAGAAAGAGAAAAACGGGAAGAGGGTGCAGTAGGGTGTGTGTGTGTGTGTGTGTGTGAGTGTGTGTGTGTGTGTGTGTGTGTGTGTGTGTGTGTGTGTGTGTGTGTGTGTGTGTGTGTGTGTGTGTGCCGGTGTGTGTGAGCGGTATGGTAGGGGAGCGACCTGATAATACGCAAGTCAGAAAATGTACGGTAGGGGTGTGTGTGTGTGTGTGTGTGTGTGTGTGTGTGTGTGTGTGTGTGTGTGTGTGTGTGTGTGTGTGTGCGTGTGTGTCACAGAGTGTGTGTGTGTGTGTGTGTGTGTGTGTGTGTGTGTGTGTGTGTGTGTGTGTGCCGGTGTGTGTGTGTGAGTGTGGTAGGGGAGCGACGCTGATAATATGCAAAGCCAACTCTGAAAGGGCAAAATGGATACGGGGGAAAATTAACAAGCAGCAGACAATCCCTGTCGGTCAGCGGCGAGCTCGGACAAAGGCGCCGAAAATTGGGGAGGGCGAGATGTCGACGGGAAATAACAAATTTGGGGCAGCACACGTGAAACCTATAAGACGGTAGGAACACGAACAACAACCAAGCACTGAACAGATGTGACCGCGGGAGGCAGACAGATTCACACAGTAAACACTTCACACACTAGCACGCAGCACATAAAACAACAGGGCAGCGGAAAGGCCCGGCGTACCTACGCTGCGGAAGAGGCAAAATGGCGACGTAAACAAAGTCGGTTCAAACGACAGACACTATTCAATACGATACCACTCGAACAGCAACCAGATCCGACGAAAAACAAGCATACAATCCTCACCAGCGCACTCTTATACGTTACTCAGCAGACTTTTCAACACACGTAACACAGTACATCCAACGAAAAGGCACTAAAACACTGAGAGCAAAAAAAAAAAAAAACACGTGGTAGGTCGCACAACAAGATGGCGCCCAATATATTATATGGTCTATTAGATAGGACCCTGATAAAATTATTTATTGTCGATTGATAATACAAGGAAACTTCTGAAATCCACGGGGAGCTTGGCAACACATTTTCATCCTGCTCCAGATGCTGTCAGCACGGTAGTTAATCCCGTGGCGTACGCCGGCATGCTTTCATCAGTTGCTCAGCTCAATCCCAGTAAGTAAACGCCCTCGTGCCGACGTCGGCCGCAGTGAGCCCGCGCACAGTCGTGCGCGGGCCCACTGCGGTCGACGTCGGCACGAGGGCGTTTTGCTAACATGGAACCGTCCCTGAAGACGATGGCACACGGTGTGGCATTGGGTATGGTATGTCTCTTTGACACTTAATTGGACCTGACTTTTCAAACCCATTGACTGCTGACGATACCGCTGGGCAGAAAAGGTGCGGAGCTAAAGTTACGCCCCTTTTCCACCGAACGTCATCTGTGGCCGTCAAGTTACTTATTGTGGTTTAACGCCGAGCTGGTAACAAAGGCCATCTCACCGGGTGTGATGGCACATGTATTATACTTCGGTGGAATGACAACTTCCAAACGTTGGACTTTCGACCCCTGATACAATGCAAACATACAACGCAGTCACAACATGAAATCCGCCTTGAGATGGCCTTAGTCGCCTGCTCGGCGTTAAACCCAAATAACTATCTAACTAACAACATGAAACGTAGTACTACTCTCAAGATTTTCATTTTTAATGGGTTTTGTACCGCACGCAATTTTTTCCCCCGCAAACTTTGCTTGTCTTAGAAGTCAAGCCGCGGTGAATTACTTTAGGCGTGATCGACTTTTTAACTCATTCAAGGTGTCCGACATCAATAGCTGCGGAAGTGTTTGTTTAGCGTTGTCGGCGGCAACACTATACGTCAATGCCGCAGCTATTGCTGCAGTGCGCCTTGAATGAGTTAATTAATGTTTGCTTGTTTTTTGTTGTCACGGTAAACCTGTTTTTGGAGTACACTCAGTTATACAGCTCGGTATAAAACCCTACATTTTGAAAAAAACAGCTGGAGCTACTCTCGGTTAGCATAAGAGAAAGGATTTCATGATCCTCTACGGCTTCATACATTTATTTCACGTACAGACAGACAGGTTGTGTGTATGACATGGGAGTGTGTGTGTGTGTATGGGGGGGGGGGGGGGGAGTGGCGGGTGGTAATAATCGATTGTACAGTGTAATAATTATACTGACGAGGAAAAGAAATACATCATTTGGATCATTGAACACTTCTGTTTCCGAGTTATTCCAATGATGTCGCATTTCTTTTGCTCGTCAGTATATAAGAAATTAACGAACTTTAGTTTTTTTTTTTTTTTAATATAGAACAGCGAGGAGACGCCAGCGACAGAAAACATTTGGACGAAGGAAAACAGAAAGAACATAATAATAATTATGTGGTACATACCATACCGTCGGCGTGGCCTTGTCACACTATGCTCTAGTGCTGTAGCTTTGCTTATTTTCATTTTCATGAAAGGTGAGGACTCAGCTTGATATTTTGCTCTCGTTTATACTTATTATTTATTTACCCTTTTCATACTGATACAAGGGCAGTGGGCAGATGTTCACATCTGCACGGGACATAGACGACCCCGCCCTCCACGAGTTCCCTGCTGCCTTGCAGGCTAGGTTTTGGATAACCAAAGGCTAGGGTGCTGACACGGTACCTGATTGAGTGTATGAACTTCCTTGATGAAGTCACCACTCAGGGCGAAAGAGTCCCATGAGGGTCTCATCGGCCACGTATCCAGGACCAAGGCGAGCCACAAGTTATGTGGAGTTTCGGTTGTGGTTAACAGCCTGGAGAGGGATGGGCCCCGCCAGGTTCTTTTGCCCAAGACACACCACATGCAATGACAACCTTACCTCAATCCATACATAGAGGAATGGAGGGAGCTGGTTGCCAAGTCATCAGTGGTGCCCCAACGGTCGGCAATACTACGGGATATAGATAGATAGATATACTGATACACCCATTGCTTGAAATAAACTTGACTATGATAGTTCAAGGGTGGTGCCAGAATAGCTTGGCGCCTGAGGCGCCAAGCTATTCTGGCATCACCCTTGAACTTACACGGTGTCCCTATCTCCTAGGACAATAAGCATTTTATAAAAAATCAGCCTCAGGATGCAATGGGTTAACACGCATTGAATTATGGATATAAATAAATGCCACGCGACCCAAATTACCGTCTTGTTTGTTTTTTTTTTATATTTTTTTTCAGAGGTTTGTTGCAGGTTTGATTATTTTACCTGTAAATAATGTTCGGGATCACATAAAACGTTGCGATATAACCGACGTGCTGTACCCGACGTTTTAACTATGCAAATCGAGTGTTGTCATCAACGCCATCGTCTTAATCATCACCATGACCACATCACCATCGTTATCATCAAAGCATTTTTTTCTTCAGTGCCCATGGATGACTCGGCTCCAAAACTGCTGAGCGCCAGTGCGAAACACCGCGTACTGTGTTGGGTTCCAGCACGCGAGCTGGATCTATACACAGGCCTGAAAGATGTGAACGAAACTTGGATACCACGCTGTGACTTACACGTGTTTTTCGTGGAGACCAACAAAAAGGCCGATGACGTCATAGCTCTAGAGGTGGATGGACCGAGCAAATTAACTCAGAAGACAGCGGCAGCTTTCAAGTACCTGTATGGGAAGCACCTGAGTGATTTCGATTGGTTCTACAGGTAAGAACAATCAGGTCCGCCTCAGTATATACTGTACATCGCGGTACCCGGGCGCCATCAAGTCAAACCACGTCTTTCGCGATCGCAATATTGTAACAAACTTAAGCAATAAGTCCTCGGGCAGACATCAGCCTTAGCACCACCCTTGTGAACCTACACGGTCGCCATAATTAGCTCTGAATTTGTAATGAAGCCTTCATTGGACAATAAGCTTTTTTTTTTTTAAACACAGGCTCGTGAAGAAAAAAAAAACACTTGTAAGCAAAAGGTCATCGGGCCGACGTCAGCCTTAGCCCTCCCGTGCACGGCCGTGCGTGGGCCAGCTAAGGCTGATGTTGGTCCGAGGACCTTTTGCTCACCGGGCATTCATGCCTAGAGACCCGTGCGCGTGATGCTTCACACCTCGTTTGAGCTGGAGCACGCAAAATGGGGCTGACTTGGAGTTATAAATGTGCCATGGTGTGACTGTGACATGGAAGAAAATGTTCTCAATATGTGTGCTGGTCTGTGATTTTGAACCTTACGACGAAGTCGTAAGGTTCAAAATCACAGACCAGCACACTCGTGTGCAATATAGCGCTTGTGTTTTGTCAGTTAGGTCTTATAAAAGAATTCAAGAAATAACTCAAGGAGTTTGAAAGGGAGAGGGAAAGCGTTTTGCCCTTAGCAACAACAACACCGACAATGCCGACGACGACGACAACAACAGCAATAATGGAGGAGGATTGTCATTTGACCAGTGCAATGATATCATTAGATTGGAAAGAATAATCTGAATGTGTTAAGACCATCGCATCATGATGATGTCACGTTAAGACCAGATTAGACAGGCCATTTTCCAGTCCATTAAATCACGTGCACGTTTGCATCTAAAAATGTGTTCTATGAGAAGTTCTCACGAGTTTCTATGCAAGTGCTAGAGGACAAGAAGAGAAAGCATCACAAGTGGGACCTTGTGGGCTTTTCTGCCCTGTGGTGTGAAAGCAAAATATAGTAAGAAAAATGAAATTTTTGCATTGTATTACAATGAAAATCTGACTTTTCACAAAAACGGCATTTTGTATTGTACCTTCACAAGGTATAGAATCGTGCTATGCTCTGCAGCAAGATGACCTTATAATAAGACTTGCATCATGGTTAAGGCAGTGTTCAATTCGCACGATGCGAAACTTAATTATTGACGTTATTTCGCTGCAATGTATTGCACGCTTCCGGAAGCCCAGAGTCATACTGTGATAGAGAAGAACCCAACGGAGGATACACTCTGCGTCTTCTTATTGTTGGGTTCTGAAATACCTGTCACTTCGTACCTCGTGAGAATGTCCTTTCCCTCTGTTTATACAGGGCAGACGTCAACACGTATGCAATCATAGAAAACCTGCGACTGCTGCTGTCCAAGTATGACCCTGCCACACCTGTATACGTGGGACAGTTGTACAAGCGGTGGACGGAACACGGCTACATGACGGGTGGGGGAGGGTACGCCCTGAGCAGAGAGGCGCTGAGGTTGATGGTTGAGGACGGGTACAAGAAGGTAGGCATGATAACTGGAGCTACTCAAAAATACTGTTTGTGCTTTGTAGTTTTTCACTCATTCAGCCCTGACGCACTACAGCAGGAGATGGGTCGACCATGATAATTCAAGGGTAGTGCCCGATTAGCTTGGCGCTGACAGGCGCCAAGCTAATCTGGCACTATCCGTGAATTATCATGGTCGATCCATCTCCTGCAACAGGAGCATAGTCATTAGATGACACCTCCAAAATTTGGGAAATACGGCCGTCAGGCTGAATGAGTTAATTAGTTGTACGGCTATGAATCATTATAGAATAGATGCAGCAGAACGTCTTTTGAGCGACCATCGTTATGAGAGATTACCTGTCATTAAAGACCGACAATAAGATGGCTGTAGCCAACCTAAATGATGGTCCTTAATAACAGGCGACATAGTATCCTCTTTCAAGACGTCTTTTCTGTCGGCGCTAAGCTAATCTGGCACTGCCCTTGAATTATCATGGTCGATCCATCTCCTGAAACAGGTGAATAGTCGCTAGATGACGCCTTTAAAATTTGGGAAATACGTGCGCCGGGCTGAATGAG
>BTPG01000003.1:203891261-204001988 GCA_036245525.1 Semisulcospira habei | reverse complement strand
TATTTCCCTGTAATTTACACGCTTTAACCCTTCACTGTCGGCGCCTTCATATATTCTTTACTTTTAACAAAGGCTTCGCCCAAAGCCAAAAAATGCACTCAATCAGAGTAGCTCCAAGGGACATAATTTTTCAATAAATTCTGAGAATGCTGTGCTAATATGGAATTCCATGGCATTAGCACAGCATTCTCAGAATTTATTGAAAAATTATATATATATATATATATATATATATATATATATATATATATATATATATATATATATATATATATAATATATATATATATATATATATATATATATATATATATATATATATATATATAAATAATTTTTCATTAAATTCTGAGAATGCTCTTGCTACGCTAATGACATGGAATTCCAGGCTGGTAAGCTTGCATTGTGTCATCAGGACATCAGCTGCCCTTTTTGTGACCGCATCGCCTACTAGTTTTAGAAAGGAGAGGGTTAGTGGGAGAGAAGGGAAGGAATGACAGACCTATCATTTTAAGCCTTCCATTGAACACCTACTACATAAAGTAGTACGGACTACCCCCAGGCGCCCCGCAACTCGCTGGAGAATATCCAGTCCTCCCCCCGAGAGGGGAGGCTAGTGCATGAATATTCCCAAACAGATCTTGGACCTGCTGGATAGATTTAAGTTTTTGCCGCCTACAACCGGTTTCGCCCCAAGGTATTATTATATTAAATATTATATATATATATATATATATATATAATATATATATATATATATATATATATATATATATATATATATATATATATATATATATATATATATATATATATATATATATATATATATTTACGAGAGGGCTAGAAGGGGTGATGTCATGACACCCCCCTCCCCCTTCCACACAACTACCCTTCACGCCCACACCTTTTAGCCACTATATATTCAGTAATATATAACGCACGAACTAAACCTGAATCGTTTTCTTTTCCATCTTTATCAAGGAGAAAAAGGCGCATCAGTTAACGTCACAACCAGCTCAGTCGTGGGGCCAGTTGTCGGCGCCATCTTTGGAGGAGTTGTGATTGGTGACAATGTGAGAGTTTGTTTTTCAAAGTTAATGATAATTTCTTTTAATGTAACACAGAAAAAAGTGCATGGTTGTCAGGTAAATCATATTGTCTGTCGTGGTTTCAGACGCTCATTTCTAGACGAGAGCAGTGAAGGGCCGGGTTAACTGCTATCTTTACATACGTAAATTTGACCCTGTCACAGCAAAGAAAAAGTAAACACGATCCAACTGCAAAAGTCATAGATCCTCATGAACCCAGGAGTTGCGGGGGCTCATGAGAATATATGCCTCGTTCATACACTACTTTGAATCGATGTTTCTGGGACGGCTGGGGTTCTATGGCGTTGAGCTAACGAAGCTTGTAGAAAGACCATGTGCGATCGGAGGCACTGAGATGCGCAGATACATTTTGTTATTCAATATGTTTGGTTGCAGTAGAAATGAGGTAGAATAACCCTTTTGTCATGCAATACTGCTCACATTACCGATGGCTGCATGCACAAGGGCATAAAAAATCAGGGACTACAACCATGTCTCTCCAAGGATTGTTCGATGATGATTCGGAGCGTTGCTATTTGATCTGTACACGACTTGTCTTTCCTGAAGCCAGCTTGTTCTGGTCTAAGTTTTTCGTCTACTGCATCTTTCAACTGGTCGAGGATAATGCGGGTCAGTACTTTGCCAGGTACTGACAGCAGCATGATGCCGCGCCAGTTCTTACAGGATCCTAGGTCTAAGCTAAGCTACAGCCATGTCTCTCGTTAACTCATTTAACCCCAAGGGCACATTTCCAAAATTGTGGAGGTGTCTTTAAGACTATGTGCCAGCTGAAGGATACGGATAGACCATGGTAATTCAAGGGTAGTGCCAGATGAGCTTGGCGCCTACAGGCGCCAAGCTCATCTGGCACTACCCTTGAAATATCATGGTCAATCAATCTCCTGCTGTAGGGCGCTGGGACTAAGTGGGTTAACATCTACTGTTATACGAATTTTTCTCTCCTAACATGAGTTGTAATATGGATTTGTCTCTTTACAGTTGTGTGATTCGCTACAGAAGACGGCGGTCAGCCTCTAGACAAGATGCACACTTGTCTACACACTCTCAAACATGGTTGGTTTGCTTGATATTATATTATAGTGAGCAACATTTTGCTTGATATAGTGCCGATATCGAGAGATGTGATTACGAGACCCGAATCAAAATGTACGAGTCGTCAGAGGACATTTTGATTCGTGTCAAGTGATCACATCTCGGTTATCGGCACTATTATATCAAGCAAAATGTTAAAAACTGTGCCCCCCCCCCCCTCCCCCTTCCCGTCATTCATTTTGCGGCTGATTGCGGTGTTCAGACAAAACACATGAATGGCTGACGACTGCATATTACTGTCGAATCAGCGCGTAGATTTCATCTGACATTGAAGACATTAGTGCATTGTATAACCGTGCATGTTACTAAGTAAATTCTATTTATAACTAGATCATGCACAATGACGGAAAATGCCGGCAGGTTTGTTTATTTAGTTCTTTTCTCAGATTGTCGATATCGTCAGCTGACGCCTCGTCAAATTCACTGAAGCAGCGACCAGCACGTTTGTTGGCGTCTGTTCTCCGTTCGTCAGTGTGTGTGTAGGACATAACTTTTGAGTGTTCATACACATTAAGAAGTTTTTCATTACTACTACACATAAGGAGCTTGTTAATGTTGCAATGTGAGCATATTTCGCGTTTCCGTTTTGAAAAATGCAAGTATCATCACGATTAAATCTTCTTGGCGTGCAAGGGATTTTGGGAAGGAAAATATACCCAGCAAATTCATGAATATTAGTTTGCTTTTTATACAATATATCAATGATACATGTGTCAAAGAAGGAAAAGCTTTATGGAGTGGGTACATAGCAAAACGTTTTCCTCAGAAAAAACAAAGGAACAATAAATTAATAAGTAAACAATCGCCCGATCGAACGACCGATCAAACAAAAAGCAAACATAAATCGTAAATGAAATTATCAATGAAATCAAAATAAAGTCGTGAGGAAACTGAAATCAGATTATCCCAGCGTATGGAAGAGAATTTGTTTAGATGACATTCTTTGTCATTGCTTTATTCTCTTTATTGTACCGTATAGTACTTTATATTGCTTTATAGTACTTTATAGTACTTTGTGTCACGTCACGTCAAGGAACCAGTGTGCTGTTATTATTTTGAGGTAAACCGACCGAATCCAGTATTACGTTGTGCTCATCACATTTAACCCCGCTGCACTAGAGCAGGAGATGGATAAAAAAATGATAATTCAAGGGTAGATTCGCCTGGCGTTATCTGACGCCAAGCTAATCGGGCATTACCCTTGAATTATCTTGGTGATCCATCTCTTGGAACTGGTACATATTTGTTAGTGAAACCTCTGAAATTTGGGAACTGCGGCCTTGGAATTAAGTGATTTAAATAACATCATCGTGTAGCACGTTTTCAGCTCCACAAGATCTTTCATCAACCTGTGAGGATGTTAGGGAAAGACAAAACACGTACGACAGTCTGCAGCCAGGGGAACAGAGACCGGACGAAAAATCAGTCTACTCAAACCCGGTCTTCAAAGTCGATGTGGGACAAGCTGACACGGTCTATTACGGGAACACTGACCATGAAGACAGACTCAAGCCTGAGGGAACAGGACTGGACCAGAACTACTCAACACATGATAATGACGACATATTTTTTGGACGGAAGTTCTGATGGACTTCTTTGACAGAAAGTGTTTACCTCACTTATTCCAGACTCGTTATACAACTAATATTATCACATGCATATCCACATACAACAACAGTACATATAACCAGTAATCGTAAAGGAAAAACGTAACACCAAGAAAAACCTACAGACTTCTTACAGTATCACCAAAAGCACGCTCGCACGCACCCACGCACGCACGCACGCACACACACACACACACACACACATGCACACACACACACACACATACACACACACACACACACACACACACACACACACACACACACACACACACACACACACACACACCTGATGTCTTAAATGAGCAGCAAAATACAGATTTTACGAACATGTTTGAGCCGGAGTCGAAAAATATGAGAAACATGAGATCACAGATGGCTAGGCCTACATGACTTGCATCACTTATCACGTTTATCACTCGTATCATTTTGTACATCTCTCTCTCTCTCTCTCTCTCTCTCTCTCTCTCTCTCTCTCTCTCTCTCTCTCTCTCTCTCTCTCTCTCTCTCTCTCTCTCTCTCTCTCTCTCTCTCTCTCTCCAGCGTAAATCGGATGTTCAACTAACACGCCTCCAGGCCTAAATGAGTTGGTTTTACCGACCCCATCCTACTTGACGACTATTAAAATAGGTGGTTTTTATATATGTGTGTGTGTGTGTGTGTGTGTGTGTGTGTGTGTGTGTGTGTGTGTGTGTGTGTGTGTGTGTGTGTGTGTGTGTGTGTGTGTAGGCTCAACTGGAACTAATTTCACTTCATGTTTTTTTATGAACTTAGTGAACATCAGTATAATTCTGAAAAGAAAATAAACAATCATATGACTTCATTTTCAGCCCATCATCCGTCCGACTTGTAGCAATGCGTGGTGCATATGAACACAGGTGTGTGAGCCCTAAGTGTTATTAGTATTTTTTGATTCCAGTTCTCGTCAGTTCAATCTGTTTCAGTGTGTCGAGCACTGATCTGACAATCCCTTGATCAAACGGTGAAATTTCTATATGAAACGGTTTACTGTTCTGTTGATTTAGGTTCACCTCATAGATTTGACATTAATATTTGCGATGCTTTTGGTTTATATGCGATGCGGCCGTATCACAGCAACATGTGTTGCAGTTTGACAGTTTTAGGTAAATCGTTGGACTATTTGTACTGTGGTTGACCTGTGTACAATTCAGTTGCGCGTTTGACATGTGTTTTGGCCGGCATACACACAATTTTTGTAAGCCGGACTAAATGTTGTTTACATTAGTGACTTGAGTACATAGCCAAACGTGTTGTGTTGAATGCGAGTAGACCGTTCTACAAACTATCATAGTCGTTCAAGTTATTTTTGACAGTAGTGGTGATTATAAGTGGATTTGGTTTATTCCATATTTTCGCACATGATCACTCCTTTCAGTGACTGGACTGTTTCACTGAGTTTCGGATATTGAAAACTTTATATTTACATTTTCGTCATCAAAATGTGTTCACCATCAAACAATTACATGCATACCCACGGGCTGAAGGTCGGGCACCTTAATGTATTTCACCTTTACAATAAGGTTCTTGACATTTCAATATTTTTAAACCAGCCTTCACACTTCCATCTCTTTGGGCTAACGGAATCACGTCTGGACTCAAGAATTAGCGACGATAATCTGTGCATTCCAAACTTTTCCTTAATTCGTCGTGACCCAAACGCCCCCAAACACACAGGAATTGCTGTTTATGTCCATAACTCGATTGCACATATGGTACGCAGACGTGATGACCTGGAGTCAACTGAGATTGAGTGTGTATGGCTAGAAGTAAAAATTAATAACTCATCGCCAATTATAATGGGTTATGTATATAGAAATCCATCGTCCACTGTCGAGTGGTATGATGACTTTGTGCAGATGATGGATAAAGTGAATGACACTGACAAAGATGTACTGCTGTTAGGTAATTTTAACATTGACTTACTGAAAACAAATCCCACGTGGCAATCGACAACAACTCTTTTCGGGTTGAAGCAACTAGTCCAAGCTCCTACTAGAATAACCCAATCTTCCGCTACACTCATTGATCACATCTATACCAACAACTGTAAATCAGTACTAGAGACCAGCGTCCCCCCCACTAGCTGTCAGTGATCATTTTCCCATCACCTGTACATGGTCGTGCAAGATGCCCAAACAAAAGAGGGATCAGCATGTGTACATTACCTATAGGTCTTTTAAAAAACTAAACAAAGATGCTTTTCTACACGATCTTAGCCTTACACCGTTTCATGATGTGTACAATTGTACCAACCCAGATAAGGCTGTCTCTCTCTTACTTGATCTGTTCCTAGGGGTGCTAAACAAACATGCGCCAGTAAGAAGAAAGCGAGTCCGATCCCGCCTGCCTCCCTCATGGATAACCGACGAAATTAAACAAGCAATGGATGATAGAAATAAGGCTAAGAAAGAAAAGAACTTTCATGAATTTAAAAAATTGCGAAATAAAGTTAAGTACTTAATTAGAGAGGCGCAGAGATTGTTTATAACCAAAACAGTCGAAGAAGACAGAAACCCTTCCTCTATCTGGACAGCACTTAATACGCTTACCAACAACAAGCGTAAACAGTGCAATACCATTCCAGAAAACCTCTCTGCTGAGGAGTTTAATAACCACTTTCTATCAGCCCCCAAAGACTTACTCAGTTCTCGCAATCGCGATCAGTTGATATATTCTACACCAGAGAAGCTAACAAAGTTCTGTAAGCAAAGATTGTCCTCAGATGATATTTTCGTCATCCCTGATATTGCTGTACACGAGGTAGGCAAATACATTTCCATCCTAAAAAAGAAAACGTCTTCGGGCAGTGATGGTATCAATGGATATATCCTTGACCTGTCGCAACCATACATAGTGGAACCTCTTACATACATTTATAACCTATGTATTCAAAAAAATGTATTCCCAGTAGCTTTC
The DNA here is from genome assembly GCA_036245525.1 of Semisulcospira habei. Lineage (NCBI taxonomy): Eukaryota > Metazoa > Mollusca > Gastropoda > Semisulcospiridae > Semisulcospira > Semisulcospira habei. The sequence goes on along the minus strand of BTPG01000003.1, from coordinate 203,995,240 downwards.
AAAAAATCAAAAATAGTGCCTATTCCTAAAGCAAACGATTCTTCTGAAGTTAATAACTTTCGCCCCATTTCCCTTCTATCAGTTCTCTCGAAGCCTCTGGAAAAGCATGTTCACAAACATCTTTTGGAATTTCTTGAAAAAAGGTCCCTATTATATCATTACCAGTCAGGTTTTCGTCCCAAACATTCATGCCACACTGCACTCGCACGAATAGTGAATTCGTGGGTCAACAGCATAAATGATAATACAATGGCTGGTGCTGTCTTCTTGGACCTACGAAAAGCGTTTGATCTTATTGATCATACCATCTTATTGAAAAAGCTTGCCACCTACTTAAACAAAAAGAGCGACTCAGCTCTTTCGTTTCTGAACTCCTATCTTACAAAAAGAACACAAACAGTCTACGTCAATGCAAAATGTTCTTCTGAACAATTTGTCGAGTATGGAGTGCCCCAGGGTTCTATTTTAGGCCCACTACTATTTTGTATCTTCGTTAACGATCTACCGTTACATGTAACGTCTACTGAGGCTGAGTGAGACATGTTTGCCAACGACTCAACATTACATTCCGCTGGTAAAACTGTGCCTGAAATTGCAAATAATCTTCAAGAGAGTCTTCATAAAGTCTCTCGGTGGTGTAATGAAAATCGCATGCTTGTAAATCCCACAAAAACAAAAAGCATGCTTATCACAACCCGCCAGAAACATCAGCTCAAACCTCCATCACTCAACCTTTCTTTGGACTCTATCCCAGTTGAGCAGGTCAGTCAACACCGCCTGCTTGGAGTAATAATAGATGATGATCTGAGCTGGCAAAACCACCTATATTATATGAGAAAACATTTGTCCAAAAAGTTGTTTCTACTTTCCAAACTTAAAACGATCATTGACCTTAAGACACGCAAACTATTTTTTAATGCCTACATTAAACCACACATTGATTATGCCTCAACAATATGGGATGGCTGCAGTGAAAATCACTTCAAGAAGATAAACTCATTATACAAGCGCGCTGCTAAGCTTATCCTCCCTGATCCGTCTTTATCCACTGATGCCAAGCTGCAGGCCATCGGACTTCTCCCTCTTGTTAAGCACCTCGCACTAAACAAATGTGTACTGATGCACAAAATTCTTAACGGGAAAGCTCCACCTTACTTATCTAGGCTTTTTTCGCCAACTGAAAAAAAAATACAGCACCTCCAGGAACAGTCTCTCTATAAAAAGGCCCCGTATAGACCTGTTCAAATCTAGCCTGTCTTATTCAGGTGCTCTTCTATGGAATTCCCTTCCTCCCACTATTCAACAAACCACGTCCCTCTCTCTGTTTAAAAGTAGAGTACATGATTACCTTTCTAAGACAACGTTATGCTGATCATTTCTTCTTCTTTGTTTCTCGACATAATACGCTTCATGTTTTTAAATTTTTTGCTATTTTGTTTTCTTTTTCCATCTAGCCTCCAAATTGTTTGTTCTGTTTTCTAACTTGTTTTTGATGGTACAAAAAATATCATACCTACTTATGTTAGATAATTATGTGTGCACGTGCGTGTGTATGTGTATGTACAAAAGTGCGCATGTGCACGAGTACATGTATATGTGTTTATGTGTGCATGTGTGTGACGTTTATTATTAGTTAGTTTTTGTTGTTTGGTTGGTGTTCCTTTTTATATTTAAAGTAGCTTAGCAAGGACAGATTGTAAGAAAGGCCTGCGCGCCTAATATCTCAATCCTTGGAAAATAAAGTTTCGTTCGTTCGTTCGTTCGTTCGTTCTCTCTCTCTCTCTCTCCCGCCGTGAGATGGCCTTAGTCGCCTGCTCGGCGTTAAACCCAAATAACTAACTAACTAACTCTCTCTCTCTCTCTCTCTCTCTCTCTCTCTCTCTCTCTCTCTCTCTCTCTCTCTCTCTCTCTCTCTCTCTCTCTCTCTCTCTCTCTCTCTCTCTCTCTCTCTCTCTCACCTCCTCTCACGTGAGTGCGAGTCGCATAGCCACCTCTCCGTCTCCAGTGACAATTGTGTTGGCAGTGTTTGGTTGTGATGTGTGATTTTTTGCCTCAGTCACGTGTGAAAGTGACTTCTACTGGAATTTGAATTTTTCATTTGTGTAACATTCATATTTCGAGAGTTATTAACGTTTCTTTTTTTTCCATGACTGTCTCTTGAATACTTCAAGCCGTGGAACATAGAGTCTTTGTTTCTGTGTCGCTTGGCGCCCGCCTGGCGTGCCTAGTTAAGTCGCATTAAGCAGTCAGTCTCCAGACCCGAGTTTGCGCTGCCGTGAACTTTTATATAGATCCTTTATGGTGCCCGCAGATGCGAAAGCGCGTGAGAATCCTGGCTGCGCGAGTAGATTCAGTGATTAGACGTGTATTAGACGTGTTGACAGCAATTATAAACAGACCGCTCTGCTAGTGTGAGCTCACATTCCAGCTTATCAAAATAATTAGGCCTCGGAGTCAGTGAGTTAGAGCTCTCCTCCATATGTGTGTAAAGTAAACTGACGCTATCCCCAGTGCGGACAGTCGCTGCCGTCACTCTTGAGCGCAGCAGTGAGCTGTCATGGCAGTCAGTGTGGCGGCGAGGCTGTCATCAGCTGTGTAATCCGGCAACCACACCCACCCTAATCCATGGGCCCCTCCACCCGCGCCAACCACGTCAGATAATTGACTATCCCACCATCTTCCCTCCGGCCACCATTACACGCTCACCTCAGTCCACCTTCCTTTCACCATGGGCGACTAGCTCTGTGCTGGCAGCATACCACCACCCCTTCCCTCCACCACCACCGCCCCCCTTCCCTATCCCTCCACCACCACCATGGGCCCTATCACTTGACGCGCTGAGCGAAGACATCACCCCTCGGCCCCTCCCATGCATCTCCTGTCCACTGTGTCCACCCCTCGCATCACACGCGCCGCCGCCAAGACTCCAAACCCCACACTTCAAAAGATCAACTCCACTGAGGACCCCATACAAAAGAATTTTGAGACGGATTCTACGCGTGTTCAACTGTGGAGATTAGCTCTGCATGAGCGTTACATCAAACACCCCCTGCCCCCCTGGTTACAGAGCCAAAAGGATTGACCAGGACAGTGACAAAGAACAAGAACAAGAACAACGTTTATTGTCGAAGGGTCCATTGGGAAGTTCAGGTGTGATAGGACAGCAACTGTATTCACAAAAGACTATCAACTGTAGAGAGGAACCCAACGGAGAAAGAAACACGCTTAGAAAGACAGTTACAACACGGAGAAAGAAACATGCTTAGAAAAGAAAAATATGCAATCCAGACCAAAAAGGTGACTGCCAAGCGTGTAAAATGCAAAGAAGTACCTAACGATAAGAAACACGCGTAGAAAAGACGGGGACAACACAATTTATTAATATTTCGGGTAAATACCCTTTGCCAAAATAGACAAACAGAGAAATCAGCCGCTACTTATCTTCTTTCGTAGAAGGGATGTCAGCCGCTACTTATCTTCTTTCGTACAAGGGATGCCACATCCCTTCTACGAAAGAAGATAAGTAGCGGCTGATTTCTCTGTTTGTTTGTCTATTTTGACAAAGGGTATTTACCCGAAATATTAATAATTGTGTTGTCCCCGTCTTTTCTAAGCGTGTTTCTTATCGTTAGGTACTTCTTTAGAAAAGAAAGTTACAACATAGTGTGTTGTAACTGTCTTTTCTAAGCATGTTTCTTTCTCCGTTGGGTTCTTCTCTGCATTTTACACGCTTGGCAGTCACCTTTTTGGTCTGGATTATCTAACTTGTCTAGCCTGTAGCTGACAGGTTATTTTCAAAGATTTGATCTGCGCACATTCAACATTGCTATCCCAGGAACGCACAATTCAAAAGTTTATTCTGTGAAAAGCCAGATTTGCATTGTAATTAAATTACAATGAGAATCTCTCTTTTCACAGATATGGACTTACTTTATTTTGCATTCCCGGGGCAGATTTAACTCATTCGAGACGTTCCGCCTCCGGATACGCGGCATAACCCGCGTATCCGGAGGCGGTACGTTTCGAATGAGTTAATTGAGAGAGATTTCACCACTTTTAACATTTTACTATTGTAAACACCCGCAGCTATATGTGTCAGCAGAATCAGAAACTTCTTTATTCTGTGTATAGAACGTTTGACAAAAGCGCACAACGTTTTTCCCAGATATATCCGCAATGAAGCAAATTTCTGTACCACTTTAAGAACAAATATCATTAAGTGCCAATTGCCCTAATATGGAATACTCCTCTGATTTATCGATTTTGCTGTACAGTCGTAACAATCTGGTGAAAAGAAAAACCAGGCCATTTTCAATACCCTAAATAGAGCCCCGGCAGATTTTAACGTCGAGGTCAAGCATGCAGACTGCTTGTATGTCTGCGCTGTTTCAGGTTTGAAAACGTGGCCAATTCACGTGAAAATGGATCTTTCTTATTCAGGGCTTAGTATATCTGGGGCACATTTAGGGATGTAAAATCAGTCCTTTCATGGAAAAATATCTGATTTTTTTTTTACGACTGTACAACCAAACTGACACATTGTTTGAGTGTCTTAAAAGTAAATCGTATTAGGTCAACTGTCACTGAATGATATTTGTTTTTAGACTGGTATAGAATTTTGTATTTCTTTTCTTGTTGTTGAGATATTTGCGAACAACGTCGAACGACCTAAGTCTATATTAAAAAAAAATAATAATAATAAAAATAAAATTAGCCACGTCGCTGCCATCAGACAAGAAATGCGCGTCTGAACTCGCTGTACACTGATCGACATTTCGTGTGAAGAATGGGGGAGTAAAAATAAGCATACTGAACACAGGACTAACAAGAGACATAAATCCTCATGAGCTCCCGCAATCGCGGGGGCTCTGTCTTTTGCAGATGGACATTTTTCGACTTTCCCCGGTAGTTGAGGGGTGGTTTGAACTGTAAGCGCCGGAACATCACATCGCAGCAATAAGGATTCATCATCATCATCATCATCATCATCAGTCCCCTGACCTAGTGTGGTCGTCGAGTCGCTGAACTGATGAACGTTCAACCAGCTCCCTCCACTTATCTCTGTCACGTGCCAGGCTTTGCGTCTCTGCAAAACTTTTCCCAGTCGACTCTGTGATGTTGTCCACCCACTTTTTTCTATGTGTGACTCGTTTCCTGCCACCCATAACGCTGCCTTGCAAGATTGTTGTGGAGAGGTTGTTGGCTCGAGTGACATGGCCATACCATTTCATCTTTCTCTTTTTGACGGTGGTAAGGAGGTCTTTATAGTTGCCAGTCACGCCTGATGGTACTATGCACTTCTTTATTTGTGATGTGTTCCTTATAAGAGATGCCAAGGATGGTTTTATAGCATCTCATTTCAAGTGCCTAGACTCTTCGCTGCAGTTCAGCTGTTAATGTCCATGCCTCACATGCATATGAGAAGATTGAGAGGACTAGTGCTTTCAGAAGTCCGATTTTTGTTTTAAGACAGATATTTTTGTCTCTTCAAATAGGTCTCCAATAAGGATTATCTTGTTTTAAACACGGTCACCTGACCAAGGACATTTCACAAAAAAGAATTCACCCATGCATTCGAGTTGTAAAATAAAAAACAAAAATATACATTTATATGTCACTTTACACATTATGGAGCAGGGGCATCTCTCTCTCTCTCTCTCTCTCTCTCTCTCTCTCTCTCTCTCTCTCTCGCTCTCTCTCTCTCTCTCTCTCTCTCTCTCTCTCTCTCTCTCTCTCTCTCTGTGTGTGTGTGTGTGTGTGTGTGTGTGTGTGTGTGTGTGTGTGTGTGTGTGTGTGGAAGTGTGTGTGTGTGAGTTGGAATTCCAGGAGTTCCATCAGCCCCAAAATACTTCAAAATGCTATCAATGTCAATTTGTTTCGTTTTTACCCACCACTCCCAAGCACCCCCTTCCCTTCTGATTAATTTTCTTTACCTAAATACATCACACTGGTTTGCCTTCCGACCCCCCTTCTCCCTTCCTCTCCCCCACCCCTGCTATTTGGTATATCGGCCAATGACCATCAGATTCTTGCACTGCTGCCACTTTTTCAACAACTGCTCCCCCTCCCTCCCCCCCACCACTCCACACACAGATCAGGGGCGAACTGCATGTCATTTTTGATTTGTCAGTACCTGCCTGTGATAATTCCAACTTCTTTTTAAAAAGCTATTTTTAGCCCCACGCAAAAATCTGGCTGCAATACAGAGGGACAGTTGGTTGGCTGTTATATATTTGTCGAAAACGTGCGCTCCGATGTCAAACGGCCTATAGGTCGTTTGACATCGGAGCGCACAACGTTTTTGCCAAATATCTCCCTAAAGAACCACTTTTCTGTACCACTTTAAGAACAAAAATATCATTTAGTGCCAATCGACCTAATATGTAATTTTTTTTTTTTTTACTGAACTCCTCTGATTTGTCGATTTTGCTTTACAGTCGTAAAATTTGGGTGAAAAGACAAGAACAAGCCATTTTCTATACCCTAAAAAGAGCCCCGACAGATTTCAGTATCGAGGTCAAGCATGCAGACTGCATATATGCCTGCGCTGTTTGAGGTTTGAAAACGTGGCCACTTCACGTGAAAATGGATCTTTCATATCCTTGGCTTGACTTCGCGAACGAAGATTCTATAGGGCTTGCCCACGTCGTCTGCAGGCATTTTCGTGGCTGCGGAGGCCAATCCGGGACAGGCAGGTTCGACCGCAGTGGCTGCAGGGGAAGGTCTGGTCAGGGTTCTGAGTTACGGCAACTCGGTTTTTTTCTCCTGAGCCGTTTGTCCTTAAGGTTAGCTCTGGGAGAGTCCTCAAAGGAGACGGCTGCCTTGTAGATGGTGGAGCGCCAGGTGTCACGGTCCGCAGCAAGCGAAGACCACTGGCGGTGGTCGATTTGGCAAGCACTAAGTGACTTCTTGAGACCGTCTTTGTATCTCTTCTTTGGTGCCCCTCTGTCACGGTGTCCAGTAGCAAGCTCGCCGAACAGAGTGATCTTGGGTAGGCGATGATCCTCCATCCTGGAGACGTGCCCCGCCCAGCGAAGCTGTGTCCGCAGCAACAAAGCCTCGATGCTCATAGTTTCTGCCTGGTCAAGGACCTCGACGTTGGTGACATAGTCACTCCAGTGAATGCCCAGGATGGTACGCAGGCAGCGCTGGTGAAAGCGTTCGAGGAGTCGTAGTTGGTTGCGGTAGAGGGCCCAGGACTCGGAACCGTACAGCAGGGTGGTGAGGACGACAGCTCTGTACACACTGATCTTGTTGCCCGTTTTCAGCTGTTGATTGTGCCACACCCGCTTGAAAAGTCGCCCAAAAGCGCTGTTCGCTTTTGCCAGCCTGCTGTCAAGCTCCTTGTCCAGCTTGGCATCTGACGTGATGATGCAGCCAAGGTAGGTAAACTGGTGTACTGACTTCAGTTCAGACTCGACGATGGTGATGTGGGGAGGGCGATGCTCTACCTTGGGTGCCGGCTGATGTAGTACCTCTGTCTTTTTCAGACTGACCTCGAGTCCAAAGAGCTGGGCAGCATCTGCAAAGCAGGATGTGATGCGCTGCAAGGCTCTCTCTGTGTGTGCAACAAGGGCAGCGTCATCAGCAAAGAGCAGCTCACGAATCAGTTGGTCTAGGGTTTTCGTGTGGGCCTGCAGTCGTCTGAGGTTGAACAGGCTGCCATCGAGACGATACCTGATGTACACTGCATCGTCATCGTCGAGGTCTACTGTGGCCTGCTTCAACATCATGCTAAAGAAGATGGTGAAGAGGGTTGGTGCCAGCACGCAGCCCTGTTTCACGCCGTTGATAATGGGGAATGGTTCTGAGAGGTTACTGTTGAGTCTAACCTGGCCTTGCTGGTCCTCGTGGAGCTGGACGATCATGCTTAGGAACTTTGGGGGACAGCCAAGTCGCTCCAGGATCTGCCACATGCCTTGCCTGCTCACAGTGTCGAATGCTTTTGTTAGGTCGACAAACGTTACGTACAGCCCTTTGTTCTGCTCGCGGCACTTCTCCTGAAGCTGTCTCAGCACAAAGACCATGTCGGTGGTACTCCTGTTGGCTCTGAAGCCACACTGGCCCTCTGGGAGGTGGTCTTCAGCGATGGCAGGTACCAGCCGATTCAGGAGCAGCCTTGCGAGAATTTTCCCGGCAATGGACAGCAGGGTAATTCCACGATAATTAGAGCATTCAGATTTCTCTCCTTTGTTCTTGTATAGGGTGATGATGACTGCATCACGGAGATCCTTTGGTAGTGTTCCTTTCTCCCAGCAGCAGAGAAAGAGGTCATGGAGCTTGTTGTGCAGTGCTGGGCCTCCATGTTTCCAGATCTCTGGCGGGATTCCGTCAATGCCTGCTGCTTTGCCACTCTTGAGCTGGTGGATGGCTGTGAGGGTCTCTTCGGCGGTGGGCGGTTCGTCCAATTCAACCTTTAGTGGGAGCTGTGGGATTTGGAGGATGACTGTTTCTTGAACAGTGCGCTCAGCGCCGAAGAGGTCCTGAAAGTATTCTGACCAGCGGTTCAAGATGGAGGTATTATCTGTGAGGAGTGCCTGTCCATCGGCGCTTCGCAGGGGACTTTGTACCAGGTGCCTAGGGCCATACACTGCTTTCAGTGCTTCATAGAAGCCCCTGTAGTCACCGCTGTCAGCGCAAAGCTGGGTCCTCTGTGCCAGTCTCGACCACCACTCGTTCTGGAGCTCTCTAAGCTTGAGCTGGAGACTGCTGCAGATGAGGCGAAAGGCAGATTTCTTCACAGGGCAGGAAGGCTGGGCTAGGTGGGCCTGGTGGGCGGCTCTTTTGTTTGCTAGAAGTTCCTGGATCTCCACGTCGTTTTCGTCAAACCAGTCTTTGTTCCTCTTTCTAACAAAGCCCAAGACTTCCACAGAAGATTTTACAATAGCAGTTTTCAGTTGCTCCCAGAGTGTTTCAGGGGAGGAGTCTGCTGGATCAACTGTGTCTTTGAGCATGCGCTGTAAATCTGTCTGAAGGGCAGCTTTCTTGTCATCACGCTGAAGGCTGGCGACATCAAGCTTTTTCTTGAGGGGGCCTCTTTTCTTGGGTTTCAGCTTGAGGTGGAGCCTGAGTTTGCAGCGGACAAGGCGGTGGTCAGTGCGGCACTCTGCACTGGGCATCGCTCTGGTGAGGAGGACGTCACTGCGGTCCCTCTGACGCACAAGGACATAGTCGATAAGGTGCCAGTGCTTGGAGCGAGGATGCATCCAGGTGGTCTTTCGACTGTCCTTTTGCTGGAAAGTAGTGTTGGTGATGACAAGTTGCTGTTCTGCACAGAACTCCAACAGCAGGCGGCCATTGTCATTGCAGTTCCCAACGCCATGCTTGCCGAGGACTCCTTTCCAGGCTTCAGAGTCTTGGCCCACTCTGGCGTTGAAGTCGCCAAGGATGATGACTTTGTCGTCTGCGGGGGTGCTCTGCAGGAGGCTGCGCAGGTCAGAGTAGAACTTGTCTTTTTCTGCAGGCTCTGCCAGGAGGGTTGGGGAGTACACACTGAGAAGGGTGACGTATTGCTGGTGTCTCAGTGGGAGGCGCATGGACATGATGCGGTCGGAGTGACCCATTGGTAGGTTTTCCAACTTATTCGCAATGGGGGTCTTGACCATGAAGCCCACGCCTGAGAGCCGTCTTTCTGATGCAGGCCTGCCTGACCAGTAGAGGGTGTAGCCAGCGCCAAGTTCTTGGAGGCTGCCTTCCTCCGGGAGGCGTACTTCGCTGAGCGCGGCGATGTCGATGTTTAACCTCCGCAATTCATGGGCAATAAGGGCGGAGCGACGTTCAGGGCGTCCGCTGTCTGCTGTGTCGAGCATGGTTCGGATGTTCCAGCATGCTACGTTGAGTCCGGTCGTGGTCGTCATGAAAGTGGATCCATTGTTTTTTCTTGTTTTCTGACCGCAGAAGAAGATGCCCGTTGACCGCGGCTAGCCAACTGGGGTTACGAGGGGATGAGCTTTGGTTAGGCCACCTTTTCTAGGCCCCTCTCCGTGTGGAGCAAGCAGTGCTGTCCCTAGAGAAGACTGCTTGGTCGTTCAGGGTGTGCCGAGTGACGTTGTCATCCCCAGGTCAACACCAGGCGACCAATATCCTGAACCGCCTGCATGCAGGTTTGAGACTGCGGCTTCCAGTGACATCTTTCACCTGCCGTTTCGCCCCTTGCCCATCGCTACAGGACTTGGAAAGGTCGTTGTCATGGTCCGTGGGCGTTTCCTAAAGCCTGCGCGGTGGAGCTTTTTGGTGGAGTGCAGTGTGCGCAGTACTGGCCCCACCCTTTAAACCCTTGGTTCGTCTGCCATGGCCTAGCACGCTAGGACGGTGGCATCGAGGTCCTCGGGTCGTAGGTTTTATATCAGACTGTCCTTGTCCTAGTCTCTGGCTCAAAAACCTTCCCCGGAGACACGGGGGCTTTGATGTCAGGGTTTTCCTCCCTTAGCCTTTCCGCAGCCAAGCGGCCAGTCCTGCAAGGCAGCAGGGGACTCGTGGAGGGCGGGGTCGTCTATGTCCCGTGCAGATGTGAACATCTGCCCACTGCCATCTTTCATATACTGGGCTTGATATAGACGGGGCACATTCAGGGATATAAATTCAGTTATTTCATGAACAAAATTTCGTTTTTTTTTCATACGGTACAGAAAAACTGACACATTGTTCGAGTGTCTTAAAAGTAAATCGTATTAGGTCAACTATCACCGAATGATATTTACTCGCTAAGACAGATATAGAAAAGTAGTTCTTTTCGGAGATATTTGCACAAAAAAACGTTGTACACTCTGATGTCAAACGACCTATACCTGCATGGAAGTAGCTTCGTGTGGTGCATCTTGTACATAATGCTTTGTATTTCACGTGTAGGCGATTTGCTGCCATAAGGAGGTGACGCCCCCCCCCCCCCCGCCCCCCTTATACAGACATACATACAAATCACCACCATCACGATCACACGATTGTTTACTATAATATGCCCACGAGGAATATTACTGCGTGCGAACGGACGCATGCACGCACGTACACACGCACGCACTCACTCTCTCTCTCTCTCTCTCTCTCTCTCTCTCTCGGTGTGTGTGTGTGTGCGTGTGTGTGTGTGCGTGTGTGTTTTCATGTAGTTTGTAGCAAGGACAAGAATGAAAAAAGGTCTGCGCACCTATTCTTTTATCCTTGGAAAATAAAGTTTCATTTCATTTCATTTCATTTCATTTCTCTCTCTCTCTCTCTCTCTCTCTCTCTCTCTCTCTCTCTCTCTCTCTCTCTCTCTCTCTCTCTCTCTCTCTCTCTCTCTCTCTCTCTCTCTCTCTCACTCTCTCACTCACATCACACACACACGCACGTCACGCCCGTTTCACACTACATCCGGCACTGTGAATAAACACCTCATAAACACACGAGGCGCTTTTAACATTCATTGATGTGATCACGACTGTGCACCTCTTAAGGCCCCGCCACACATGCCCGATTTTGAGGCCGATTCTCGATTAGTTTCGAATCGGAGTGTGATCGGACCGGACTGCAAAAACGTGTGCACTGCCACACATTCCCCGACTTTATTTAGCCGACCGGTTTGAATCGAAGATCAAGGTAGTACCTGTTCAGCGAAATGGCTGCTAGTTGGGACAGTGAAGATGATGTGCTTGCATTATCAGCAGTTTTGCATCATTTTCGGGAAGACTGAGGCGGGCGAAACATCGGTAACGAAGGTTGTACTGATCTTCCGCCATTTGCAAACTTAAACGGCGTGCTTTGCGAGACGCGCTCTGATTGGTTGAAGCTTACAACCGAGGCCGATTCGGATCGGAAAAATAGAGCAGTTTCTAAACACCCGATTCCCAGCCGATTGCGATCGGATCGGATATATGACGTCATCCGATCGCAATCGGATCGGAATCGGCTTCAAAATCGGGGCACAACCGGCAAGTGGAAAGAAAAATGCACCTGTACTCCCGAATACCATTCCTATGAATGATTTACCTGATAAGTTTTGTCAGTATTTTGATTCTAAGATAAGCACGATCCGTCAGGAACTGGACAACTGTTCTGATGCTGTGTCCTATTTACCATATGACGGGCCTGTGTTACATGCGTTTACTCAGTGCTGTCACAGAGGAGACTGTAAAGAAACTAATTATTTCCTCACCTACCAAATCTTGTTCTCTTGACCCCATTCCCACCTCTATACTCAAGCTATGCCCTGGTGAGCTTGTCAGTGTGATAACCAGAATTATTAACTTGTCTCTGAAGTCAGGGTCTGTGCCTCGGCATTTTAAGCAGGCTGTGGTAATTCCATTGTTGAAGAAGGCAGGGATGGATGCAAACTTGCTGAAAAATTATAGACCAGTGTCTAATCTTCCCTTTCTTTCCAAGATTCTGGAGAAAGTTGTGCTGAGTCAGCTCATGTCACATCTCAGTAGTAATGATTTACTTGAACTGTATCAGTCTGCATATCGAAGAAATCACAGTTCTGAGACAGCATTGCTTCACATTACCAATAGCCTGCTTATACATGCTGACGTCGGACATGTCTCTTTGCTATCATTATTAGACCTGTCTGCGGCGTTTGACACGCTGGATCATGGGATTCTTTTAGAACGCCTACGCGTGTCTTTTGGTATTTCCGGTCCAGCGCTGTCATGGCTCAGGTCTTACCTTTTTGAAAGATATCAGTCTGTATGTGTGAATGGGATCATGTCTCAGCCTGTGCTTTTGCAGTATGGTGTCCCACAGGGGTCAGTTTTGGGTCCTCTGCTGTTCTCTCTGTACACTAAACCAGTTTCCCGAATCATCAGCCAGAATAGCTGTGAGTATCACAAGTATGCTGATGACACTCAGATCTCTAAGTCTGACCATCCTGGTAAACTGCAGACCATTGTCTCCAATGTGGAGAAGTGTATAGTTGAAGTCAAAGACTGGATGACTTGCAACAGACTCAAGTTAAATGATGATAAAACAGAGAGCATGCTTGTTGGTACTCGAGCTAGAACATCCGCCTCCAGCAGTGATCATATTTTCATAGGTGGCCAAGACATTTCTTTCAAATCCGATGTAAAATATCTGGGTGTATTCCTGGATTCAAGTTTATCGATGGAAAAACAGGTTAGCCATCTTTGCCGCACTGCCTACCTGGAGCTCCGCAGAATAGGCATGATCAGATGCTTTTTGACAGAAAAGGCTACTGCCCAGCTCGTATGCTCTCGCATTCTGTCCCGTCTAGATTACTGTAATTCCCTCCTTGCTGGTATCTCATCTGATCAACTCACTCGCATTCAGCGTATCCAGAATAATGCAGCCCGGTTAGTCCTTCGCAAAAAATGTACTGATCATGTCACACCACTGCTAAAGCATCTCCACTGGCTACCTGTCAAACAGAGAATAGAGTACAAGCTGGCCACTTTGGCATACAAACACTATGACAATACGCTTCCTGCATATCTGTCTTCTTCCCTTGCCTCACACAATCCTAGTAGAAGTCTACGCTCAAGCTCACAAAAACTGCTTGTTCAGCCCAGAGTCAGCCTAAAAACTGCTGGTGCCCGTTCTTTCAGTTATCAGGCCCCTCACGTCTGGAACTCACTTCACTGCATGTCCGTCTTTCCACTACCCTGTTGACCTTCAAAACAAATTTGAAGACCCATCTTTTCCAGGTAGCATATCAAGATTAGCTTAGTCTGGATGTGCTGCCTGGAAATGTTGGTTGTTTTCCCCATGTAGATAGGCTATGTGTGTGTGTGTGTGTGTGTGTGTGTGTGTGTGTGTGTGTGTGTGTGTGTGTGTTTCGTGTTAGGAATGCGCCTACATGGTGCGAGCAGATGTTTATTTAAAGAGTGAGTGCGTTCTAATTTTTCTCCTTTTTAATATTTTTTTGTGTGCTGTAAAGCGCTCCGAGCTTGTTGTTCGTGGGGAAGGGCGCTATATAAAAACTATGTATTATTTTTATTATTATTATTAAGTGTGGCGAGGCCTTTACATAGCAGGCGAGCAAGTGTAACGAAGCGAGGGTATAAGCCAGTTCTATTTTGGACAGCACAGCATGTGCTCGTATATATTTTATTTCACAATTTAACGCCACTGCTATCTCACTTGCCATAATTTAATTGCCGTTCTTCCATATGCCTTCTCCTTTCCCCAAAATAGTACTAAAAACCATGTACTTACCACTTACAATAAGTGTAATTCATTTTTAAATTTACTTTCCGGCCAAAGGGTAACAACTACTAAATAACAAATGACATTTATTTCTACATTCTTACCCTTCCCCCCATACTCACTATTTAAAACAATCATAATGACAGAACAAGTAAAAACAGACAAAACCCCCGAGTCTATGGCCACTAAAGAATTGTTGTGTGCACTTACTGCCATCCGTGTAGACGCCCATTGGCAAAAACTTTACAATCACTTACATCAACAGCTACATTTGTCTCTATGAACTCTCCGGTAGTACAGTGTGACTTGTGGGGCGTCACACTGTACTACCGGAGAGTTCATAGAGACAAATGTAGATGGATTCAATCACAAAGTCAACACAGATGTTAATGGCGATTATAGAACACGTATCAGCAGCACCCTGCGAGATTCAAATATGGCGTCGGTCAGTATTTATTTAAATAATAATAATAATAATAATAATAATAATAATAATAATAATAATAATAATAATAATAATAATAATAATAATACTCTTATTATATATATTGTTGTATAGTTGTTGTTGTTCTTGTACTTTGAGATGATACCACTCATCAAGTTAACTTCGACTGAGAAGGCACTTTAGCAAGTGTTTTCCAACCATTCTTTTCCCCATGAACTCAAACAATTTTCAATACTGTTTCTTCAGGTGAAAAAAAAAAAAGATTGCATTTCATTTGTCAAAATTGACGGTCTGCCCATAATTATGCTTGCGTTCTCGGATTGCATATTTGTTTCTCCACCCCCCCCCCCCCCCACCCCTTTCTCGCCCCCTTTTTCGATATTTTGGCTGGTGGCGAGAAGGTAGTAGAGGATGTCACAGTCTTAAAAACGGCTTTTGAAGTTGTCTTGACATTACTGTTTCTGACGACTGAAAACAAGCTGCTTTGAATGTAGGCTTCCATGCACTGTTTGCTCGTGTTTATGACGCTGAATCGTTCCGTGACAGAGTGTATACACCGATGTGTAAATGATTGCACATCAGAGAGGAAGGCAGAAATAGCTGACCCGCCTTGTGATGCGACCGACTGCTCTCTTTCTTGATGGCCGGACTCGGGTTTGAAACACCTTAACCCTTCTCTGACAACGGACGCAAATCCGTCTTCGAAGTCATGACAAATTCAAGACCAAAAGGTTCCATCCAGCTATGGAACTCCGTTGGTTATAAACGGGGCCAGCAAGAGACAGACAACCACATGAGCACTCGCAGGTGCCCTCCAAGGACATGTTAGTTCATGAAAGAAAATATGTAGCACAGTTTGCAGTTTTTATATCGTTTCTTTGACAAGACGTAAAGGCGCACACTTGGAATGCTGATATTAACTCATTCGAGACGTGCCGCCTAAGGATACGCGGCGAACCGCCGCGTATCCTTAGGCGGCACGTCTCGAATGAGTTAACCCTTTGGCTGTGGTAGTGGTTTATGTCTCGATGATTCCTGAAACTTGAAAGGGTCCGAGAAGAGAAAACACAAACAACAACCCATACCTACAGACTTTATTAATCAACTTTATTTGCCAGTGACCGACCTCTCATTATGGTAACTCATACGAACATAATATACATTTGTTCAGACAGCGGGGAAAATCCAGGACTCCGGTGTGTGTGTGTGTGTGTGTGTGTGTGTGTGTGTGTGTGTGTGTGTGTGTGTGTGTGTGTGTGTGTGTGTTTGTGTGTGTGCGTACGTATGAGTAGTACATTTTTTTGCTCATGTGCGAAGCAAAAGTGAGTCTATGTTTTGGGCCAGTGGTTGTTTGTCCGTCGTAATCTTTAACGTTGGCATTTTATCGGAGACTGTTCAAGCCACATTCTTCAAACTTGGCCCAAGGATACTTTGTGGCAAGGCCTATCTATGCATACTGTTTTGGATAACACTTTTGAAAAGTCAGAATCACAGGCTGTCAAATATGTGTGTAAAATGCCAGTTTGGTATGAAGAGGTAGGTCTTATCATCAGCTACCTTTGTGCTAAATTTGATTGAAAAAAAATTGCGAAAATGTTGCTAATATCTAATGTTTTTATCACAATTTACTCAACTCATTGCAAAGGTCAAGGGTGGGGGAGGGGGTGCAGGGTTGGATCCAAGGGGAGGGGGGGCAGTGGAGAGTGGGGTCCATGGATCCCCCATCCAGAGCCAAAATTTGTAAAAATGCTATAACAAAGTCCCTTTTCGGGGGTGTTCGGACCCCCCCCCCCCCCCCCTCCCTTGTTTGTTCATTCGGCCCCTGGAAGCAAGGACTATCGAATTGCGCCCCCCCCCCCCCCCTTCCCCGCATTCCCCACTGTTTGATTTTCCACCCCTGAAAGCAAGGTCTGTCGCTCAACCCTCCCCCCACCCCCCAAATCGGTTGTTTGAATTTTGCGGCCCCTGGAAGCAAGGTCCGTCGACTACCACCCCCCCCCCCACCCTCCTCTCTCCGTTCTTTGATTATGCCTGAAAGCAAGATATGACGCCCGCCCCCTCCCATCCCCCCCCCCCCCACCCACATCATTTGATTACAATGTCTGAAGACATCTCCCCCCCCCCCCCCCCCCCCCCCCATTTGATTTTGCGGCCACTGGAAGCAAGGTCTGACGACAACTACCACACCCCCCCCCCCACCCCCCTCTTGTTTGATCTGTCAGGCCCTGGAAACAAGGGTCTGATGCCTACCCCACCTCCCTTTCCTGATCCCTGAAAACAAAGTTTTTCAACTCCTCCCTCCTCCCCCCCCCCCCCACCCCAGCCCCACTGTTTGAATTTTCGGCCCCCGTCGAAGGAAAGTGTAGGTTCGTGGAGGCCTTTTGTATCAGGTTCAGGGTCCCAAACAAGAAGATTGGACTCCCTCCCCCCCCCCCACCCCCCCCCCCTCCCCTGGTGTAAAGTGATCCGATCCTGTCATGTGTTCTTAGAACATTTCGGCAGTATTTGTGAAAGTGTCTTACCCCATATCGCCCGGGAACCTGAATCAGCAGATGGATTGACCATGATAATTTAAGGGTAGTGTCAGATTACTAGCTTGTCTCCTGAAGACGCCAATCTAATCTGACGCTACCCTTGAATTATGATGGTCAATCAATATGCAGCTCTGTTACACAGAGGTTATGCAACATCTCCAACATTTGAGAAATGGGACCTTGGGTCTTAAAATATGTGTATGTGTGTTGTGAAGGGGGGGGGGGGATGTGCATGGGAGGGGGGGGGGGATACAAATACGTGAGGCTAGTATCTGATAAGTCAAGGTATTGCACGGGTCACGGGGGGTTCGCTACCCTGGTCAGCCCCACAGGTGGGTTTTTCTCTCTATTCTGGTGCATGTGTTTCTGTCTACCCTTTGTCCATTCACCTGTATTTGCCTTTATAAACCTCTCCCTACTGTCTGCACTGCCTGTAGCCGCCTCTTGATATTGGATGTATGTTGCTAAATGGTCTTAGCTTTATGTAGGCCCCATGTGTTAGGTTTATTTAATGTCTTTGACCGGCTCTGGCGACATACATTCAATGTTCTGTTTAGTTGTTGTTTTTTCACAAGCAGTGCAGGCACGTCCTGAGAAAGCCTTGTTGCTGTCGGGACGTTAAGCAGTGTACAATCAATCAATCTGACCTGAGGCCTGAGAGAGGGGTCAAAGGAACCATGCATTGTACCCCCTGTGACCAATAAGGTATTCAAGTTGTTTTCTTTACAAAAAAAAAAAAAAAAAAAAAAAAAAAAATTAGTTTCGCTCATTTTGCGGTTTTTATATGACATTTGTGACCCATGTGCTGCGCGCAAACTTGTATTTTGAAAGTCAGGACCTTGAAATTCTAAAGTCTTATGTGCGTTTTGGATGTATATCTGCAGAGGAATACAATACAACTCCGCCCTTGCCGGTCCCAAGCCCGGATGTGAAAGGAGGAGGGGAACACAGCTTTAGATCCTAAACCTACAACCTATTCAGTAGTGCCGGTGGGACAGTAAACTTGAACAAGACCAAACAATGGTCAGACTGGTGCTAAGATGCATTTTAAGGTAAGATTTTATTTTTACAGCGTTCACACGAGGTCACAGATAGTGAAAGGACCGTATTCACTTTTCTGTTGGCTCACGGGCGTGCGAAGCGAAAGTGATTCTATTATTTCATTTTCTGTCCGTCATCCGTCTGCCATGGTCTGTGTCGAAAACTTTAACGTTGGCATTTTCTCGGAGACTATTCAAGCCATAGTCTTCCAACTTGGCCCAAGGATACTTTGTGTCAAGACCTTTCCAAACATAGCAATTTGAGTGACCTCTCACAAAGGGGAAGGTCACAGGGGCTTAGAAAATAGGTAAAAAAAAGCTATATTTTGACATAATTTATTTTTTTTCTAAAATATTATTCACAACTTCAAACCCAAACTTGGTACTAAGATAACCTGATGATAAGACCTTTCAATTCATACTAATTTGGTTGATTCCTCGGAAAGGTCAAGGGTCACAAGAGCTCAGAAGATAGGTCCAAAATAGCCATATTTTGTCAAAAGATGATTTTTTCTCAAATACTGCAAACGTGGAGAGGGTCACAGGCTTGCAAATGTGTGTAAAATACCAGTTGTTGATAAAATTGTAGGTATTATGCACATTTTCACACAATTTTCAATCAAATTTGGCACACAGGTGATAATAAGACCTTCCTATCATGTACATACTAGTTCAGTCAACTCTATGATATCATAAAGGTCAAGGGTCACGGGTGTTTGACAGCTGTGTGAAAACTAATTAGATTTTGAGAAAACATGAATTTTGCTGGTGCAAAATATCATCTCTTTGTCACAAGGGACACACATGTTACATCTAAAATCCACATTATGGTCTGTTAAATCAAGATCTATGCCCTTTGGAGATGGGTGGCGTTTGCCTATTGATGGCAGTGTTTTTATCAGTCAGCAAGACAATATCCAGTTTGATCTTGTGGGTGGTGGGATCATTTTTATGTGACTGAGTATGTGTGTGTGTGTGTGTGTGTGTGTGTGTGTGTGTGTGTACACAGAAGGGCTCAAATGGGTTACTGTCTTTACCATCCTTATGAAAAATGGGGGGGTGGGGGGGGGGGTGTTAAAATCTGGGTGAGCAAATCAGACACCCATTTTTTCTGAGGGTTGTTTCTGCATTGTCTTGGGGTAAAGATTCATAAAAAATAAAAAGATCAGTTTTTCTCGTTTTGGCGTTAAAACATGCACTTTTGTGTTTCACAGACACGCCTGTAGTGTGTTTGAAAACTTGTCCCTCCCAGCAATGTGTGTGTGTTGTGCGCACAGAACCCTGAAAATGAGCGTGTATGTATTACATCACCATTCTCAGCTATAAATAACTTCATAGCTGATATGTGTCAGGGGGGATATTTTGTTGTTTCAGGGAGTAAATTGTTGATGTTTCTACAAAATTAGGTTTGTTATTTGAGGGTGTGGTTGTTTTGTTAAAAAAAGTGTTGAGTTGTAATGTACTTCCGGGGTGATGTGGAGAAAGGTCATGTCTAGTGACAACTTTGAGATTCATGTATACGTTCACCAGATTCATGTATACGTTCACCAGGGACTTAGCCTATTCGTTTTCTAAGTTTGTTTCCATGTCAGATGAAGAATATTTGATCTGAAACGTCGTTCTTTGTTTCTATTTTAAAGGGTTTTCCGCCACTATCTTCTGTTTTAGTTTGACTTAGCCTATAATCATGTTCGTGCGCCGGTTGCTAAGAAGTGAAGTGATTGTATGAGTGCGCATTGTAAGAGAGGACGTTTAGACTTTGGGTGAGGCTGCTGTTGTCTTTTGTCCTGCCCGACCTTTTGGTTGAACCTGTTGCTTTATTTTGTAGGTTTGTTGATGTTATCAATGCCGCATCTCCTTTTGGATTGTATGCACAAATTGATTGAATGGAAATGACGTCACAGAGTCAGCGTCGTTTCATGCGTCGTCTGCTACAGTCAGTCGTTTAGTGCAGTTAAGGTTGTAGGACACACCTCTTTCGCGCATCTTTTCTGCGCATTTAGATACCGCTATCTTGCGTCTGCCGTGACCTGAGACTGGAGTTTACCGGAAAAAAAAAAAACGCCGTACGTCAGGTCGTATTGCAAACAAGCTCAATTTATCGATAATTGATTGTGGTCATTTAAAGCTCAGTTGTGTCTCATATGTGGCTCACGTGTGATAGCAAAACTAAGTGTTTGTAATGGGTCATCCGTCGACTGTCTGTTATCTGTGGGCAACTTTAACATTGGTATTTCCTCAGAGACTATTTAAGCCTCAGACGTCCAACTTGGCACCAGGGTACTTTGTGGTACAATCTTTCTAAACATACCAACTGCTGTGACCTTTCAAATGTCAGGGTCACGGGGGGAGGGGGGGGGGGGGTCCAGAAAGGGGTAAAAAATGGTCAGATTTTGACACAAATTGTTTCTCCTCACACAAGGTCACACAGGTTGGACGTATTATGTGGATTGGTCATACACGTAAACCATAAGGACATTCATTGTCTTTCTTGTTCTTGCTCTGAATACTGTCATAATTATTATGCATGTATGTACTTTGTAAAAATACTTGCAAACACATATATATGCACGCATAATGTGCATTTCAAAACTTTTTTTTGATTCTAAATTATCTTTTGCAGGTTGCAATAGCCACATTGAAGAAGAGTTCAGCGGGTACGTCTCTCCGGGATGGCCAACCGACAGGAAGGCAAAGGAAGTGAACTGATTGTCCTGTGGGCAAACGTCCTGTTATTTTGCTGTCCATCCACAATGCTGGCCACAATGCCAAGGTTTTGGACAGTCACATCCTTCGCAATGCAGCAAACGCCTTTGCCTTACTGCACTCTCCTGTCATGTCACGATTTGGAAACACAGCTTAATTTGTATTAGTTTTTGATTATCCAGGGAAAAACCCCTTTACTGCCAATGTGTTCATTTTTCTAAGACATTTCAGCATATAAACAGGTCTTTTTTGTGACAAGTTCCGAAATACTGGCATACATCAGTCATTCAAAATATGTACTCCACAGCTGACTCTTATGGGTTAGGAAACAGTGGTACAGATAGATTTTTTTGCAGCGTCGGTGTGAAACAAGGAGAAAACTTATCACTGCTCCGCTTTGCATGATTATAAATGATATACATTCTGAAAATGGTCATTGGCCTCAGAGTATAACACCATGGGTCCTTTCTGAAGAGGGGTTGTGCCAAAATATAGAAATGCAGCCGGGGGGGGGGGGGGGGTAAGTATGTAGTATATATATACATATGTCATTAAACCCTCTGCTCAAAATATACCAAATGTGGACTTGCTCAATGAAAATCGCAATACTTCTAAAGAGTGAGTTGACCATGTAGTTCTTGCATTACCCTCCATCTGTCACAGCAGTTTTCAGTGGTTGGGTGATAACTGATCATAGGCATATGATATGTACTGTACTTTGTTTGTTTGTTTTATTATTTTTTCTTCATCTGTCAATCGTTGACTTTCAGCTGTGTAGCTTTACTTATCGTATCAGAATTGCTAATCACATGGTTCATTTCACACTTTTTCCAGATGTACTGTACATGACACATACCAGCAAACAGAATGACCTAACTATGATCTGTGTCCATACAAGTCATTTGTGCTGTCTAAGGAACATGTGTATGTGGTAGAGTGAGTTTGATCATGCGGTTAAATAGAGGAATGGAAGTGATTAGTTTATATTTTCCACTGATTATGATTTGTAAGGTAAATAAATGTTAATTAATGGA
Organism: Semisulcospira habei; assembly: GCA_036245525.1. Taxonomy (NCBI): domain Eukaryota; kingdom Metazoa; phylum Mollusca; class Gastropoda; family Semisulcospiridae; genus Semisulcospira; species Semisulcospira habei. The sequence goes on along the minus strand of BTPG01000003.1, from coordinate 203,973,348 downwards.
TAAAGCCAAATAGGTTGTTAATTCCTAGTTAGCATTGTCTTAGATCTTTTTCTCTTTTAACTTGATCTACTTCATTCAGTTGTCTTGTTTTGTAAGGTGGTTGTGGATAGACTGCACTGCATACCAGACAGGTTTCACTGTAAGTTAGAACAGTTTAGTCAGTGAAAGCACAGAGTTATATTGTGCTTAGCTCTAGCCTAAATGTATAAATATATTGCTGCCTGACTGTGTTTGGACAGCATGTAGCTATAAGTGCTCCAAGAATCCAGTGCATCTTGGGCGGTATATTCTGTCATGAGTTTTTCAGTCAGGTGCATGAGCTTTGACTGAACTGTGTTCACCTATAGCTGCTGTGACATTTTTGGGCAGTCAGACACAGCAGTTTTGTTACTTGACTGCATCGAGTCATATGAAATTCAGTCTACCTTCATTGTACCACCTTTGACACTTTGCTAAGGTATGTTGAATAGCTAAATGTTTGGTTATTTGTTAAGGTAATAGAATATTGCATTAACTGAAAAAAATGTTGTTGTTGCATTTTATGTTATTTTTACTTGACTGTCTGTTTTTATAATTCGTTGTTTAGAGCCGATTTGTACTGTACATTCTTTTGTAATTTCGGTTGCTTGACAATAGCTAGAATGTATGTTCAAGCTATAGCGGCGTATGTATGGTAGTTTGATAATAGTAATAGCTAGAACGTACGTTCACGCTATATTGTATATGATATATACTTATGACCTGTAATGTTTGTTGCAGGGTGGCATCATTCACTTAGAGGCATTCACTTAGAGGCATTCACTTAAGGACATTGATTTAAGGACCTTGGCTTACAGCCTTGATTTAATGCTGTAAATAAAAAGATGTTCTTCAATTAAGCCTCTTCTCAACCCTCACGGAAGCGAACCCCAGGGTGTGAGTGCGTAAGAAAGTGCCCACATACCCCCCTCTACAACAATGGCGCCCAACGATCTTCTGTGCTGAGGGAGAGATGAGTCGGAACTCTACTGCCGAACCAGCTAAGTGACTGCAACGATCTTCTGTGCTTAAGGGGGAAAAGAGTCGTCGAACCGTGCCTAAGTTGCTGACGTCGGACGACGGCAGCGGCGTGGATCAACTGACTGACCGCGACGGTGTGGCGACCGACGTCCGTGACGGCTCCAACCTGCAGAATTACCAGTGAGGAGGAGTGTGACGGGGTCGATCTACCTGGCGTGGGAGGATGGCGACATCCAGCTGACTGACTGAGGTGGTATCGTGGCGGATGTTCGTGCTTTCCCTGGTCAAGTGATTCATCACAGACGGTGCTCTTGGAGTTGTGTAGTGTTCATACTATATTGACACTTGTGCTGCTAAACTCTACAAAGAAAGACTCGGACATTACTCACAGATGACGTCACGCAGCTGCACTGATGGATGTCCGGATGACCTCTCTTGGGTTACAGGGTTAGTTGGCATGTAACTTATTTTAAGTATTGTTTACATTCAGTTTTGTTCTCACATTGTACTTCCTAATATTCTTTTGCTGAGATAGTGTGAATAACTGCAGCAACATAAACTGTAAGAGAACATTGCAAACGTTATATGTCTTTGAAAGAAATGTAAAAAATTTTTTTGAGTGTGTGACAGTTTTCTGACAATTGGTGCTTTCATATTTGGGGTTGCAATTCCCACATCTCTAGGCATTGGTTGCTGCTCTTATTCTAGACTTCGCTATGAGATTGCTGATAGTTTTCATAACAGTCCTTGCTTACTGATTTATTTTGAACTAGTTCCAAATGTTTGTTGACTGGTTATGTCTTATATGCTATTACACATGTGATGGTTAGTCAGTGTGTTAGTTAGTGTGTTCACTGGTTGGGGCGAACCAAAAGAAAAGAATTTTTTTTTCTTTTGCGTTGTTTTGACTGACCACTTAGGCAGTAGTCTTGTATTTATTTAGTTGTGCATGTGTTGGTTAGCCTGATTATGCATAGCAGTGTCATGTGCGTTCGTCGGTCTGTTTTTACTTGAAAAGAAAAAAACAGGGCGAGAGAGAATAGAAACAGTTGAGTCACATTAGCACGAGACTGGATACTTAGCTTATTTATCACAATGTTTCACAGTTTTGGGACTTAGGAAAAAAGGAAAAGCCCAGTCTCATGTCATAGCTCGATATAAATTGGCGCTCATTTCGTGCACGATATTAACTCTACTTCCAAAATCAGCTGTTGGTTCATACTTCAGTTCAGCAACTGTTTCTCTTCTTTCAGAAAAAATGAGACTGACGAGCACACTGTAATGTGATAAGTACAGTGAGTGTATGGTATGCGTTTCCTAGCACGAGCAAACGTCTACGTTTTTTTTTTGTGTGTGTGAGATCGTGTGATCATTTTTTTGTGAACATTTTCTTTTGACCTAGCATATATTTTGGGATCATCAGTTAACTTCTTGTGACTGATTTCAGCGTTTTATTTGAAGAAAAGTTGGACTTTGGCTTCGTGTTTTTCCCCATTCTCTTAAGCTCTTCAGTCATAAGCGTTAAGCATCAGGCGGTATGGTTACTTGTAAATGATAGCTTCAGATTGGAAACATTTGTGGCATAACAGTTATGTGCAGGTGATCTAGACTTTAGATAAGCATCGGCGAAATAGCCTGGTGAGTATAGACACAATAAGGTAGATGATACAGAGCCAGATTTGAAGGGTTTTGGTTGCTGTTCACCCACAGCTTATCTTAGAATTTGGAGGTGGTTCATAGTTCTGTTTTGCAGTTCTAAACTCTAGTGATACCTAAGTGGGTTTACACCGTAGATAGATCCTCCTCGATACAATGGCCGACTCAGAGGAGTCACCCGGCGCACAGGGTGGTGTAGTCGCTGAAGATTTTCCAGAACTTCGGGACATTTTCAACCAACTTGGAGCCAGACCAAGGGTCAGAACCAAAGAAGAGCTACAGGCTTGGATGACGGAGTACGTAAAAGCGCTCCCGCAGGGTCAGCCAATAAAGATGGAACAAGGTGCGTCTCCATCCCCCGTCATCCAGTTGGCTGCAGAACAAGACAGTGGTGATGGCACTGTAGCCCACGCCAACAGTACACTCCACCAGTCGCAAGCTCCACCAGTTCTGACCATCGGACGGAAACCCTGGCTGACGAAGTTCAATGGTGAAACAGCAGTGGACTACGCGGTGTGGAGGCACCAAGTGAAGAGTTTATTAGGTGAGGGGCACCCAGAACGCGACATCAGAGATGCCATACGCGCGTCGTTACAGGGGAGAGCTGGTCACATTATCACTCATTTGGATCCGCAGTCGTCTATCCCAAACATAATCGCAAAAATGGATAGCATCTATGGCGACATTCAGACAGAGGCTGATGCTCTCGCTGCTCTCTACGGTGCCAGACAACAGCCAACCGAGACGGTCGCCGAGTGGGGTTGTAGACTAGAGATGTTGTTGGAGCATGTAAAGCAACAAAACATACCCTTGCAGAAAAGCGTGGATGAAACCCTTATGAATATTATGTGGTCGGTGATACGACAGGAACTGAAGGATGTCTCCGCATACCAGTACAACCAAGCCAAGACATTTGACGATCTGCGAATGATGCTGCGTCGGGTGGAAAAAGAACATCCAGCTGCAACAAGACAAAGCATAGCGGCCACTTCCTGCAAATCTGCGGTGTCTGAAAAGAAAAAGGAGAAATCGGAACTGGACGAAGTGAGGGCAGCCCTACGCCAACTGACTGGCGCAGTCAAGGAGCTGCAATTGGACTGGAACAATAATGGAGCTGCAGGCAGGGACAGATCAAGTGATCTGCAGGCTTCAGGACCAGATAACGGGACTCAACACCAGAATCAACCACGCGGAGGATCAAGCGCTGGAGGTTTATATCGCCGACGAACTGCAGAGTCTGACCCAAGAGGACCCCGATGTTTCCGTTGTGGGCAGTATGGTCATCTGCGGATCGGCTGCAGAGTACGACTTGACCATCTGAAACAGGATTTTCCCTAGGGGCCCGCGAGCAGGGGCAGACGCGCGGCCGCCAGTATCAGCCCCAACTACAGGTATACCAAAATATGGACCATGAGACATTGGATGATCTTGTGGGTCAGCCTAACGAAGCAGGAATCCAAGTTGAAGGTGTTGCAACATCTGCACTGTTAGACACAGGATCAGCCGTATCGACTGTGACACAGGATTTCTACGCGAAACATTTAACCCACCTAGAACTTCAAAAGGTTGAACACCTACTACGGATTGAATGCGCTAATGGAGAGACGCTACCATACTCTGGCTACATTAAGGCGGATGTTATTGCCACAGGACTCAGCAGCACCGTACACCCCTGTCTTTTGCTCGTCGTGCCAGGGACTGACTACAGTGCTGTGACCCCGATTCTGTTGGGTACTAACTTCCTAGCCAGAGTGAAGAACAGCTGTACTCAGCGCACTGGTGATCGCTGTATACAAACCCCGGACAGACAGACATCCTGGCAACTGGCACTGAAAAGCATCACGCTTCGGGAGAAACAACTATTAAGGAACTGCAACAGGATAGCAGTGGTGCGATCGGCAGAGAAGAGACGTGTGATACTTCACCCTAACGAACAAGTCACCTTGAGGGGAATGGTAGACAAGTCGCAGCCATACCATTGCACGTGTGCCCTTCTCCAGCCCCATCCTGATGTAGACCCGGACGTCGACCTTAATCCGACCCTCATTAGCTACGCTTACAATGAGACGAGTCCATTTGAGGTCACCCTATCGAACACGTCCACCCGTACAGTTTCCTTTGAACCGAGGGCTCTTCTATGTGAGGTTCAGCCAGTGGACATCACAGAGCTGGAAGATCTGCCTGAAGAGGTGCAGGAGAGTTTGCTTGCACTCATTGAGATAGACACTGACAACTTAACACCGGATCAGTTGAAGGAGGCACAGGATCTGATTACCGCATATGAGGACATCTTTTCCAAAAGCGAGGAGGATGTAGGCCTAGCTTCAAGGGTGCGCCACCGGATCGAACTCAGTGACGACCGCCCCTTCAAGCAGAAACATCGCATGATACCACCATCGATGCTGGATGAAGTCCGCTCACACATACAGCAACTCCTGGCAGGTGGAATTATCAGGAAGTCCTACAGCCCATGGTCTTCAAATATCGTCTTAGCACGAAGGAAAGATGGACGCCTTCGTCTGTGCACGGACTTTCGACAGCTGAATAGCAGGACTATACGCGACTCCTACGCTTTGCCAAGGATAGAAGAAATCCTGGACTGCTTATCTGGATCACAGTACTACAGTGTCCTGGACATGAAAAGCGGCTACTACCAGGTTGAAATCGCCGAGGAACACAAAGAGCGTACTGCATTCACCGTCGGTACACTCGGATTCTACGAGTACAACCGCCTCCCATTCGGACTGACGAATTCACCCGCTACCTATCAGCGACTCATGGAAGACATTTTAGGAGAGTACCACATGCGGATATGTCTAATCTACCTGGATGACGTCATCATATTCGCTCGGACATACCAGGAACACATAGAACGCCTGCGGCTGGTCTTTCAACGGCTGCGTGAGGCTGGTCTCAAGCTAGCACCCAAGAAATGTCATCTATTCAAGGCCAAGGTGGTCTATGTTGGCCACGCTGTGTCATGTGACGGTATCGAACCAGACCCCGCAAAGACCGAAACCATCAGAGATTGGCCTACACCGACCACACCAGAGGAAGTAAGGAGGTTTCTGGGGTTCGCGGGTTATTACCGCAAGTTTGTTAAGGATTTCGCCAAGATCACTGCGCCCCTGACAGTCCTCATGCCTGTACCGACTAAGAAACAGCGAGGGAAGCGGAAGCCGCATGTCCAGAAGCCATGGATGTGGGGAGATGAAGAAGAAGAGGCCTTTCAGCGACTAAAGAACATACTGTCCTCGCCTCCAGTTCTAGGGTATGCCGATTACACTAGGCCCTTCGAGCTCCACACCGACGCATCCAGGACAGGGCTCGGTTGTGTTCTCTACCAGGAACAGGACGGCGTCAAGCGCGTTGTAGCCTATGCCAGCAGAGCACTAGGAAAAGCTGAACGGAATTATCCAGCCCACAAACTAGAATTCCTCGCGTTGAAATGGGCAGTCACAGAGAAGTTTAAAGACTACCTTTAATAATAATAATAATAATTACGGTATTTATAATGCGCTTATCTTATAATAATTATAACTCTAAGCGCACACTCACAACTTGCGCACGCATGCGCACGCTTTAGACAATGACTCACGTACCACAAACAGTGAAATACATTACGACGGTCAGCTTGGGGTGGGGAGAGTGGTGATATAGTGCTAAAACTGTTGAAAGAGGTGAGTTTTGAGGGCGGACTGGAAGGAGGAGAGAGAGTGTTTCTGACGGAGAGAGAGTGGGAGAGTGTTCCAGGTGGATGGACCGTAGACGGAGAAGGACCGGGGGCCGAAAGTGTTAAGTTTGGTGCGAGGGATGTGGAGGCGGAGAGGGTCGGAGGCAGAGCGGAGAGAGCGGGAAGGTGTGTAGGGGTGAAGTAAGTTAGAGAGATAGGCAGGAGCGCAGTTGTTCAGGGATTTGTAGCAGAGAGACAGAACTTTGTATTGGATGCGTTGGGGGATTGGGAGCCAGTGGAGGATTTTGAGCAGGGGTGTGATGTGGTCGGTTTTTTTCTTTCTGAGGACGAGGCGGGCAGCATTGTTCTGGACGCGCTGGAGAGTGAAGATGGTGGAGTGAGGGAGACCGGAAAGGAGAGAGTTGCAATAGTCGATGCGAGATAAGATGAGAGAGACAGCAAGTTTGGTGGCAGCTTCGGTAGTGAGGTATTTTCTGATCTGACTGATGCGGCGGAGGTGGAAATAGCATGCCTGGGTCGTGGCGGAGACGAAGCTGGTCATGGACAGAGAGGAATCGAGGATGACGCCGAGGTTCTTGGCCGAGTCAGAGAGGGAGATGGGGGTGCTATCGAGTTGAAGGTGGAGAGAGGGAGGGAGCTGGGAGAGTTTCTGGCGAGTGCCTACCAGCATGGCTTCCGTTTTGTCGTCGTTCAGTTTCAGTTTGTTTGCTGTCATCCAGTTTTTCACGTCTTCGTAGCAGTCAGCCGTGCGAGTCAGTAGTGACTGAGTGTTGTCGAGTTTGTCATTGTCTTGCAGTTGTGAGTCGTCAGCGTAGAGGTGGTGATGTATGCGGTGAGACTGGATGATGTTGGACAGAGGAGAGGTGTAGAGTGTGAAAAGGACCGGGCCCAGGACGGATCCCTGTGGAACTCCGCAGGAGAGCGTTACCGGGTTGGAAGAGACGCCGTTGATGCTGACAGACTGCTGTCTGTCGGAGAGGTAGGAGAGAAACCAGGACTGAGCAGAGTCGGTGATGCCGAAGGAGTGGTGGAGTCGGTGGAGGAGGATAGAGTGGTCTATAGTGTCAAAGGCGGCAGAGAGATCGAATAGTGTAAGAAGGGAGATGTTGCCAGAGTCGGTGGAGAGAAGCAGCTCGTTTAAGATATGTAGAAGGGCTGTTTCAGTGCTGTGATGTTTGCGATAGGCAGACTGGAATGGACTGAGGAGGTTGTTGTCGGTGAGATGGAGGTTGAGCTGGTTGAGAACAACCTTCTCAAGAAGCTTGGACAGGAAAGAGAGATTGGAGACTGGGCGATAGTTCTTGAGTTCGTTTGGGTCGAGGTTGTGTTTTTTGAGGAGAGGACGGACGATGGCGGACTTGAAGATATCGGGGACGGAGCCGTTTTCTAGAGATGCGTTGATGATGTCGGTAATGAAGGGAAGAAGTTTTGGAAGGCCGTCACGGTAGAGAGAAGCTGGGAGGGGGTCAAGTTCGCAGGTTTTGAAGGGCATGGACTTTATGGTCTTGAGGACTTCATCCTGAGAGACGGGGCGGAAGGACGAGAGGGGAGTGCCGGAAAAGGTGGGGTCGGGAGGACAAGGCGGAGGAGGCAGGGTGTCGAGTGTGTCGCGCAGATTTTGGATTTTGTCCGAAAAATAGGTAGAGAAAGCAGACGGGAGTTCTTCTTTGCTGTGTGTGTTGGGGAGAGGAGAGTCTTTAGAAGTGCCTAGGAGTGTGTTCATGGTGGCGTAGAGGGTTTTGGAAGAGGTGGATTCCAGGATTTGGTTTTGAAGGTGTTTGCGTTTAGATTCGGAGATCATTTTGCAGACTTTGGATCTAGTTGTTTGGAAGATCTGTCTGTGAACGGTGAGGTCAGTTGAGCGCCAGAGGCGTTCCGCTTGTCGGCGCTCGCGCTTGGCCTCAGCTATATCATCAGTGAGCCAGGGGGAGGGGAGTCGGTTGGGTATGGAGCAGGTGGTGACAGGGGCATGGGTGTCTAGAAGTTTTCGAAGGGAGGAATCGAAATGGGATGCAAGATCGGGAGAGGGGGCGGGGTCCGAGAGAAGGTCGACAGCTTCGTCGAAGAAGCTCTCGCGGTTGACATATTTTAGTTTGCGGCGAGAGACAACGAGTTTGTTTTTTTTCGGGGGAGGTAGATTGAGGGAGACGAGAATAGCGAAGTGGTCAGAGGGAAGCACAGAGGAGGTGTCAGAGTCGAGAAAGAGTTGATCGGAGGTGCGGGTGATGATCCAGTCGAGGGTGTGGCCAAGTCGGTGGGTGGGTTTAGTGATGTGTTGTGTAAGATTGTGGTTTGAAAGTGACGTGCAGAGGCGTTTTGTGTCAGGGTGGTCGCTTCACCGTTCACACGGACAACAATCCGCTGACATACGTGCTCACCACTGCAAAGCTTGACGCGACAGGCCACAGATGGCTGGCGGCCCTGGCAGCGTACAATTTCAACATCAAATATAAACCTGGTGCACATAATGTTGACGCAGACACGTTGTCGAGGATTACTCACAACACCGAAGGACAAGAGGAAGAGTTGTCCACGGAGGCCATTTACACCATCTGCTCGGCGGTCAGCTGTCCTGTGATAGAGACACATTGCTTATCGACGACAGTAGCGGACGTACTTGATGAACCTGACGGTCAAGACATGGCTGAGTTCACATGTAAGGATTGGCGTCGAGCACAGGACGACACCCAGTGGCTGAGGCTCATCAGGAATAAGCGCATTCCTCGACGACAAGACTTCCCTAGCACGCCTGAGCACTCAGCGATGTACCGACACTGGCAACGTTTTCGGCTGCAGCGTGGAGCATTGTACAAGGAGACGACAACCGACGGGGTTAGTCTTGCCTGCAGCATTCATCAAACGCGCTCTGCAAGGGATTCATGATGACATTGGCCATCCAGGCCGGGACCGCACGACTGCACTGGCAAAGGAGCGATTCTGGTGGCCTCGGATGGCAAGTCAGATTGAAGACTGGTGCAAGAACTGCCCCCGATGTTTACGCAGGAAAGCTGTTGGACAGAAGGCCCCGTTAGTCAACATCAGCAGCAGTCAGCCCATGGAGCTAGTTTGCATTGATTTCTTGAGCCTGGAGACGTCTTCCAGTGGCTATCAGCATATCCTTGTTATTACCGACCACTTCACGAGATATGCCCAGGCCATACCGACTCGAAATCAGACCGCCAAGACAACAGCAGACGCGCTTTTCAACAACTTCATAGTGCATTATGGATTTCCCAGGAGACTCCACTCAGACCAAGGTGCGAACTTTGAGAGTCGTGTCATCAAAGATCTTTGTCAGCTGGCCGGTATTGACAAGAGCAGGACCTCGCCATATCACGCAATGTGGAACGGGATGACCGAGCGTTTCAACAGGACCTTGCTAGGGATGCTAGGCACTCTGGAGCCAGAGCGGAAAGCACAGTGGCATAAATCAGTAGCCCCTCTAGTCCACACCTACAACAGCACAAGACACGAGTCCACCGGTCACTCTCCGTATTTCCTCATGTTTGGGCGAGAGGCAAGGTTACCCATCGATCTAGTATTCGGGCTGGAACGAGGAAAGAACGCTAAAGACTACAGCAGCTATGTCACTGATCTACAGACGCGCCTTCAGGAAGCCTACAAAGTTGCGGCTAGTACAGCGGATGGGGCTCAACGACGTCAGAAGGAGCACTATGACCTCAGAGCGCGAGGAGCAACCTTGCAGAAAGGAGAGAGAGTGCTCGTCCGCGTACTTGCCTTCGAGGGCAAGCACAAACTCTCAGACAAGTGGGAAGAGGATATCTACATTGTCAGTTCCCAACCAAATGAAGATGTTCCCGTGTACAGGATACACAAAGAGGGAGATGCAAGTCGTAAGAGAACCCTTCACCGGAATCATCTCTTACCCCTTGCCGCGGCATCAAGTGACAGAAATGATGAGACAGTGACAGGCAGGCCACGGCCAGTTCCGGCACCGCGGGCCAGGAGCAAGGCAGCCAAGCAGGAACAGGAACAGACTACGCGTGATCTGACAGCATACTCAGAGGAAGGTGACGAGTCAGACTCGGTCATCGTAGAGGTGCAGCTTGAACTCCAGGGTTCTGACCCAGCAGTTAAACTCGCTGCAGGAGAGGAGGAGGATGATAAGCAAGCTGAGGAGATGTCATCACAACCTTCTGAGGACGCTCAAGGAGCTGTTGTGGATGACGGGGCAGTCAGCTTGAGTGGTGACGACCACCAGTCCACCGTGAATGTAGAAGGTGGAGAGCTGAGCGCGTCCACAGATGAGGCAAGTGGTCAGACACAGGAGGAAGGGACGACTAGAGACAGTGAAGAGGACACAGGTCCAAATCAAGAGCAAGAGCAGCCGGTTCTTCGCGTTTCTAGTAGACATCGAAGACCCCCTACCTGGCAGACTACAGGTGAGTATGCTATGGCACAACAACCTGTTGGACCAGAATGGAAAAGGAAAATAGTTTTTCTATCAGACCTGATTAAGAGTGGAGAGGTACAGATGGATCCTGAAAGATTGTCTGAAACTGTATCATCCATCTTAACTCAGTAGGTCTAGCATAGCGTTAATATCGGAATAGTACTTAAAACCATGCCCGGACTTTACTTTGTTTGCACTTGGTTACCAGATAAGTTGATTTGAAGAGTCATAGTTTCTCTCGAATTAATGTTGTGATAAGTTCGTGTGTATAATTAATATTTTTGTTGGTAGTTCATTCACACTTCACCATACACTGACATCCAGTGTACCAAGCCTAGCTTACCATGGCGCAGAATGTCATGCCAAAGTCGGACGTATACTTAGTGGATACTTTGAATTTTGTGTTGCAATAGTTATATTTCTTGTATTATTTTCTTTTCTATTTTGTTCCTATTATATTGTCCATGGTTTTGTAACGTTAACCCTTTAATTATTTAGTACTTAAACGGAAATGCCGAGGACGTCATTTCACTTGGCAGGGGTGAATGTGGTAGAGTGATCTTTGATCATGCGGTTAAATAGAGGAATGGAAGTGATTAGTTTATATTTTCCACTGATTATGATTTGTAAGTTAAATAAATGTTAATTAATGGATAAAGCCAAATAGGTTGTTAATTCCTAGTTAGCATTGTCTTAAATCTTTTTCTCTTTTAACTTGATCTACTTCATTCAGTTGTCTTGTTATGTAAGGTGGTTGTGGATAGACTGCACTGCATACCAGACAGGTTTCACTGTAAGTTAGAACAGTTTAGTCAGTGGAAGCACAGAGTTATATTGTGCCTAGCTCTAGCCTAAATGTATAAATATATTTCTGCCTGACTGTGTTTGGACAGCATGTAGCTATAAGTGCTCCAAGAATCCAGTGCATCTTGGGCGGTATATTCTGTCATGAGTTTTTCAGTCAGGTGCATGAGCTTTGACTGAACTGTGTTCACCTATAGCTGCTGTGACATTTTTGGGCAGTCAGACACAGCAGTTTTGTTACTTGACTGCATCGAGTCATATGAAATTCAGTCTACCTTCATTGTACCACCTTTGACACTTTGCTAAGGTATGTTGAATAGCTAAATGTTTGGTTATTTGTTAAGGTAATAGAATATTGCATTAACTGAAAAAAATGTTGTTGTTGCATTTTATGTTATTTTTACAAGGTCTGACGACAACTACCACACCCCCTCCCCACCCCCCTCTTGTTTGATCTGTCAGGCCCTGGAAACAAGGGTCTGATGCCTACCCCACCTCCCTTTCCTGATCCCTGAAAACAAAGTTTTTCAACTCCTCCCTCCTCCCCCCCCCCCCCACCCCAGCCCCACTGTTTGATTTTTCGGTTTTTCGGCCCCCCGTCGAAGGAAAGTGTAGGTTCGTGGAGGCCTTTTGTATCAGGTTCAGGGTCCCAAACAAGAAGATTGGACTCCCTCCCCCCCCCCCACCCCCCCCCTCCCCTGGTGTAAAGTGATCCGATCCTGTCATGTGTTCTTAGAACATTTCGGCAGTATTTGTGAAAGTGTCTTACCCCATATCGCCCGGGAACCTGAATCAGCAGATGGATTGACCATGATAATTTAAGGGTAGTGTCAGATTACTAGCTTGTCTCCTGAAGACGCCAATCTAATCTGACACTACCCTTGAATTATGATGGTCAATCAATATGCAGCTCTGTTACACAGAGGTTATGCAACATCTCCAACATTTGAGAAATGGGACCTTGGGTCTTAAAATATGTGTATGTGTGTTGTGAAGGGGGGGGGGGGGGATGTGCATGGGAGGGGGGGGGGGATACAAATACGTGAGGCTAGTATCTGATAAGTCAAGGTATTGCACGGGTCACGGGGGGTTCGCTACCCTGGTCAGCCCCACAGGTGGGTTTTTCTCTCTATTCTGGTGCATGTGTTTCTGTCTACCCTTTGTCCATTCACCTGTATTTGCCTTTATAAACCTCTCCCTACTGTCTGCACTGCCTGTAGCCGCCTCTTGATATTGGATGTGTGTTGCTAAATGGTCTTAGCTTTATGTAGGCCCCATGTGTTAGGTTTATTTAATGTCTTTGACCGGCTCTGGCGACATACATTCAATGTTCTGTTTAGTTGTTGTTTTTTCACAAGCAGTGCAGGCACGTCCTGAGAAAGCCTTGTTGCTGTCGGGACGTTAAGCAGTGTACAATCAATCAATCAGTCAGTCTGACCTGAGGCCTGAGAGAGGGGTCAAAGGAACCATGCATTGTATCCCCTGTGACCAATAAGGTATTCAAGTTGTTTTCTTTACAAAAACAAAAAACAAAAAACAAAATTAGTTTCGCTCATTTTGCGGTTTTTATATGACATTTGTGACCCATGTGCGCGCAAACTTGTATTTTGAAAGTCAGGACCTTGAAATTCTAAAGTCTTATGTGCGTTTTGGATGTATATCTGCAGAGGAATACAATACAACTCCGCCCTTGCCGGTCCCAAGCCCGGATGTGAAAGGAAGAGGGGAACACAGCTTTAGATCCTAAACCTACAACCTATTCAGTAGTGCCGGTGGGACAGTAAACTTGAACAAGCGATGGGGGATTACCAAACAATGGTCAGACTGGTGCTAAGATGCATTTTAAGGTAAGATTTTATTTTTACAGCGTTCACATGAGGTCACAGATAGTGAAAGGACCGTATTCACTTTTCTGTTGGCTCACGGGCGTGCGAAGCGAAAGTGATTCTATTATTTCATCTTCTGTCCGTCATCCGTCTGCCATGGTCTGTGTCAAAAACTTTAACGTTGGCATTTTCTCGGAGACTATTCAAGCCATAGTCTTCCAACTTGGCCCAAGGATACTTTGTGTCAAGACCTTTCCAAACATAGCAATTTGAGTGACCTCTCACAAAGGGGAAGGTCACAGGGGCTTAGAAAATAGGTAAAAAATAGCTATATTTTGACATAATTTATTTTGTTCTAAAATATTATTCACAACTTCAAACCCAAACTTGGTACTAAGATAACCTGATGATAAGACCTTTCAATTCATACTAATTTGGTTGATTCCTCGGAAAGGTCAAGGGTCACAAGAGCTCAGAAAATAGGTCCAAAATAGCCATATTTTGTCAAAAGATGATTTTTTCTCAAATACTGCAAACGTGGAGAGGATCACAGGCTTGCAAATGTGTGTAAAATACCAGTTGTTGATAAAATTGTAGGTATTATGCACATTTTCACACAATTTTCAATCAAATTTGGCACACAGGTGATGATAAGACCTTCCTATCATGTACATACTAGTTCAGTCAACTCTATGATATCATAAAGGTCAAGGGTCACGGGTGTTTGACAGCTGTGTGAAAACTAATTAGATTTTGAGAAAACATGGATTTTGCTGGTGCAAAATGTCATCTCTTTGTCACAAGGGACACACATGTTACATCTAAAATCCACATTATGGTCTGTTAAATCAAGATCTATGCCCTTTGGAGATGAGTGGCGTTTACCTATTGATGGCAGTGTTTTTATCAGTCAGCAAGACAATATCCAGATTGATCTTGTGGGTGGTGGGATCATTTTTATGTGACTGAGTATGTGTGTGTGTGTGTGTGTGTGTGTGTGTGTGTGTGTGTGTGTGTGTGTGTGTGTACACAGAAGGGCTCAAATGGGTTACTGTCTTTACCATCCTTATGAAAAATGGGGGGGTGGGGGGGGGTTAAAATCTGGGTGAGCAAATCAGACACCCATTTTTTCTGAGGGTTGTTTCTGCATTGTCTTGGGGTAAAGATTCATAAAAAATAAAAAGATCAGTTTTTCTCGTTTTGGCGTTAAAACATGCACTTTTGTGTTTCACAGACACGCCTGTAGTGTGTTTGAAAACTTGTCCCTCCCAGCAATGTGTGTGTGTTGTGCGCACAGAACCCTGAAAATGAGCGTGTATGTATTACATCACCCTTCTCAGCTATAAACAACTTCATAGCTGATATGGGTCAGGGGGGATATTTTGTTGTTTCAGGGAGTAAATTGTTGATGTCTCTACAAAATAAGGTTTGTTATTTGAGGGTGTGGTTGTTTTGTTAAAAAAAGTGTTGAGTTGTAATGTACTTCCGGGGTGATGTGGAGAAAGGTCATGTCTAGTGATAACTTTGAGATTCATGTATACGTTCACCAGGGACTTAGCCTATTCGTTTTCTACGTTTGTTTCCATGTCAGATGAAGAATATTTGATCTGAAACGTCGTTCTTTGTTTCTATTTTAAAGGGTTTTCCGCCACTATCTTCTGTTTTAGTTTGACTTAGCCTATAATTATATTTGTGCGCCGGTTGCTAAGAAGTGAAGTGATTGTATGAGTGCGCATTGTAAGAGAGGACGTTTAGACTTTGGGTGAGGCTGCTGTTGTCTTTTGTCCTGCCCGACCTTTTGGTTGAACCTGTTGCTTTATTTTGTAGGTTTGTCGATGTTATCAATGCCGCATCTCCTTTTGGATTGTATGCACAAATTGATTGAATGGAAATGACGTCACAGAGTCAGCGTCGTTTCATGCGTCGTCTGCTACAGTCAGTCGTTTAGTGCAGTTAAAAGAGTGCAGGCTTGGATGGGCCATTTTCGGATGTAATAGTAAAGTATTATTTGTGTGAATCCTGTCCGTTTGAAGGAAGGTTGATTGATTGTACATTGCTTAACGTCCCGACAGCAACAAGACTTTCTCAGGACGTGCCTGCACTGCTAGTGACAAAAACTCAACAGAATATTGAATGTATGTCGCCAGCCGGTCCAATACGTTAAATAAAACCTACGATATGGGGCCTAAATAAAGCTAAGACCATTTAGCAACACACATCCAATATCAAGAGCCGCAGACAGTAGGGAGAGTTTAAAAAAGGAAAATGCAGGTGAATGGACCAAGGGTAGACAGAAACACATGCCCCCGGAATATAGAGAAAAACCCACCCTTTGGGGCTGACCAGGGTGACCCTGGGAACTAAAAGTAGCCAACCCCACCCAAGTCCCCGAGGGCAGACCCGGTTGGGGGTGTTTGAAGGAAGGACTGGAAAGTCGAGTGTTGAGGGCAGACCGGTTGGGGGTGTTTGAGGGAAGGACTGGAAAGTCGAGTGTTGAGAGAAGGCGAGGATGGGAAAAATATCCAGCACTATACGTTGGAATAGATGCATAACAGTTACGACACGCTTGTAAATTAAAACACTTTTAACCCCACCCGGGTCTGCCCTGGGGGACTTGGGTGGGGTTAACTACTTTTTATTTCCCAGGGGCACCCTGGTCAGCCCCACAGGGTGGGTTTTTCTCTCTATTCTGGGACATGTGTCTCTGTCGGCCCTTTGTCCATTCACCTGTATTGCCTTTTTAAAACTCTCCCTACTGTCTGCACTGCATGTAGCTCTTGATATTGGATGTGTGTTGCTAAATGGTCTTAGCATTATGTAGGCCCCATGTGTTAGGTTTATTTAATGTATTTGACCGGCTCTGGCGACATACATTCAATGTTCTGTTTAGTTGTTGTTTTCTCACAAGCAGTGCAGGCACGTCCTGAGAAAGCCTTGTTGCTGTCGGGACGTTAAGCAATGTACAATAAAACACTTTTAACATTAAGAAAAGTTGAGTTAAAAGAGGTTTTAAAACAGTTTTCATAAAAAACTTTTGCCCGACACGCTTCTAAAAACAACATTTTCTTAGTTTTAAACCTTGTACCGCCCCATAAACACCGCGATTGCTTTTCAGTCTTAGCTGTCCTATAGTGTGGAATGTGGGACTTTGCCAACTGGATCCATCTGGTGCACTCCAAATGAGTATTTGTGAGTGGTTCGACGTGCAACTCAGTGTGCGCCTCTGAAATGACCTACTGATTTCACTGATAATGAAAATCTTTCATTCATAAGAGCGCATTGAGCAGCTCTATAAAACAAAAGTGATGACCCCCTCCCCCCCCCGCCCCCCCCCCACTTCTCCCCCCTCCCCCAACCCCCTCACAACCCCACCCAAACAATCATAATAGTAAAATCAACCAAAGGTATCTTTAGTGAGGTATTTTCACTGTGTGTAATGCCAGTTTTGTGTGAGAGGCACCCACTTTTGGGGTAAAAACCCATTTTTTCTCCATCCAGTGGCTCTGTTTCTAGAAAATGTCTATTTTATTTTAAGTTGTAGAGCTTAGTTACAAGGTGAGTTCTAAACATTCGCATCAACTCCAGAGCCCTAGAATAAATAGAAATATGGGAACCCATTTTCACATAAAATGGTAGGTAACCCACTCTGACGGTTTTGTGTTCATGTGTGTGTGTGTGTGTGTGTGTGTGTGTGTGTGTGTGTGTGTGTGTGTGTGTGTGTGTGCGTGCGTGTGTGTGTGTGTGTGTGTGTGTGTGTGTTTTGTGTTTGCATTTAGCGTAGTCATATAGTACCGTGCTATAAAATGCGCCGCATACCCCACAGACTTTCCTCGTTTCGGCGAGATCGTTTTTCGTATTCGAGTTTCCTGTTAGGTGAAAGTCTGGGTGGAGCGTGGCTTAATCCCCTTGGCACTACGTATCAGAAGCACTACTTGTCGATAAAAACTACGTCCGTTAGAACTACCGACAAATAATCAATAACACTATTGTTTGATAGCACTACAGTCGTTAGACCTACCCAATGCGCAAAAGGCCATCGGGCCGACGTCGGCCGCCGTTGGCCCGCGCACGGCCGTGCGCGGGCCAACGGCGGCTGACGTCGGCCCGATGGCCTTTGTGCCCTGTGTACGGGCGTCCGTCCCCATGATCTCATTCCTATATTTGACCCTTGATACTCTCTCTCTCTCTCTCTCTCTCTCTCTCTCTCTCTCTCTCTCTCTCTCTCTCTCTCTCTCTCTCTCTCTCTCTCTCTCTCTCCACCAGCTTGGGTTTGTGGGCGCTGTGGTGTTTGTGCATCTCTATAGTGCACGGTAAGTAATGAGTTATTAACCCCTTAACTGCCGGTGCAAGGCGAACGCCACTCATCTAAAAGAGACATGGAACCTCATGAAGCCCCCGCAGTCGCTGGGTCTGATGAGGACCTATGTCTCTTGTTGGTCCTGTGTTCTTTTTGGTTCCATTTCACTTGTGTTCTTCACCCCTATGTCTTGCAGTGTTCCGGATTCAAGAAATTGATTGGTCCATGAAAGGATATTTTCTTTGCCTGCCCAGCGTAAATTAGAATAAACAAAAATAAATATCACAACGGACACAAATGTTACAAACATTGTATGGAGTGTTTACACTCACATTAATAAGACAAACACAGTCTACCCCAAGCCCGAAATCCTCAAATTTTTAAAGTTGCCATCTGAAGGACTGTATTAAAATTCTAGAGACAGATCGCCCATGATAGTTCAAGGGTGGTGCCAGAATATCTTGGCGCCTATGAGCGCCAAGCTATTCTGGCACCATCCTTGAACGATCATGTCTTGCGGTGGTGTGTCGGGGCTGAATGATTTAAGTTATTAAGAAAGAAAATATTGCACACAAAGTCCCCTATCAAATTACCAATTTGAACTCAGCAAATTATTACAATAAAATATTGTACGCTAGATGCACACGTAAAAGGGGACAAAAAGACTACGTATAAATAATAATGTCAGTGCTTTCAGACGTGCAATTCGTGATCACTGGCAGCGCAAGGGTTAATCCTTAACCACCAGTGGACGCAGGCCGTGTTTTTGAAATGGGAAATTCAATGACAAAGACCCAAAGGCGCCAAAGGAACATAGATACAAAGAGGTTTCAGCAAGAGTCGTAGATCCTGCAGCTGCGGGGCTTATGAGGCTCTATGCTTCTTACAGTTGGATGGGGATCACTGTATCTCGGCAGTGAAAGGGTTACTTTGCAAGCATGTACATCTGCGCGCTTCACTTAATTGCTCGTGGCTCCAGATGTCCATCGAACTTGATGGCTTCAGGGTAGGGTCGGGATAGCTTGGTGTCTGAGAGTGCAGCGCCAAGGTAGTCGGTCACCAATATGCCTTGAGTTATCATTTCCATGGTCTGTTTATCAACTAAAAGCATGTATGTACGATAAATGTAACCGAGCCTGTGACGTGTCTGTACGTCCCCATGTCAGACGTGTGACTGCAGTAAACCTGGAGATTGTAACCCGCCTCCACTGTGCTATCCTGGCAGTCAGCAGTGTAACAGAGGTATGTGTGAATTCCCCAGCTGGGTTTTATACAGTGAATTTTGGATATAACCAAACGCGAAGTGAACCAAATTGGTTTGTTGTTATATCGAAAGTTTCTTATTATTTCTTAGCGAGGTAGTTTAACCCGTTCAGTGTCGAGAAACGTTAAACACCACCCAAATGCAAGAGGTATAGATCCTCATGAGCCCCCGCAGTCGCGGGGGCTCATGAGGATCTCTGCCTCTTGCTGTCGCCGCTTTGAATCCATGTTCTCGGGACATCTAGGTTTTTGTGTGTTAAATTAACGAGGATTGTAGAAACACAGTCTGAGTCAGCTGGCAATGAACGGGTTAAAAAGCGCAGTCAAGACCTATAAAAAAAAAACAATTTTAAAACAAAAATCCGACCATTTTGTAAGTGTAGATGACTGTGTATCATTTTCTGTTACAAAGTAATGACATATTGAGGGAAGGAAAACACTTTTCTTTATAGGAATTTACAACTAAGGTCAAAGACGAACAGCTTATTCCTTTGCAATTTACTTTATTCGTGCACTTTGATCAGAAAACGTGCTTCTTGGACGACCAACGAACATGTCGTCCAGCAACGCGTCGCCATGTAATGCTGTGGATGGAAATATTACCTCGTCTACTAGTGGATACTGCACATTTGCGGAGTCCAGAGGTGGTGACTACAGCGCCTGGTGGAACGTGGACCTAGGTCAGAACTACACCATCACAGAAATCGCCATCTACAGACGGCCAGGTTGTGAGTATATGTTTTAACTCAGCGGTACCCAATTATTACCGTTACTACGGTTTATGACTTTCATGAATTCTCTCATTTCCCCCTCTAGCACCCCTTCCTCCACCACCTACCCCCACCTCCCCCCTTAAAAAAAACTTTTGGGTGAAATCGTATCGCGTGTGATTAACAAAAGGACA
Organism: Semisulcospira habei; assembly: GCA_036245525.1. NCBI lineage: Eukaryota > Metazoa > Mollusca > Gastropoda > Semisulcospiridae > Semisulcospira > Semisulcospira habei. The sequence goes on along the minus strand of BTPG01000003.1, from coordinate 203,953,491 downwards.
ACATAGCGACAGACAAACAGAGAGACAGAGACAGAGATGAACTCGGAAGCTTTTGTTTTAATACAACCACACCGTAAAAAATAAGATAAGATAGAACTATATTGCCATATGTAAAAAAATACATCAGGAAATCGTCTCGGTGCTGCGCATAATATAAGGACATAAAACACATATAATATATAATCAAACTGTTCGCCCGCACACACACACACACACACACACACACACACACACACACACACACACACACACACACACACACAGACACACAGACACACACACATACACAAATTAATAACTATTCCAATAAATAATATTATGACCTAAAACCTATTATGAATTAAAATGCAATAAGCAGAGATTTCACCGTAACACAAATCACGGAAGACATATCACAATAGAAAACACGTCACTTGCATCGCAGATGAAAAATGTAGCCCTGCTACACAGGCGCCAACAATTGTTACGCTTTACGATACACTCCCACCGCAAAAATTGCAATTGTTGCACTTTTGTAGCAGGTGCAACATTTTGCGCTTCTGTACTTTTGATGCACATTAGCAACATTGTATAGTGCATCACGTACTACATTGTGCGGCTTCACATAGCTAGTGATTTGTTACTCCAGTGCACAAGCGTTCACTATTGTCGGCCTGAAGACTTGATGCTTACAGGAAATACCATCCTGTTCACAATATGTAAACTTTTTGAAATAAAAAGCATAATTCATTAGAAGTAGGTCAAACATTGCACGGACTTCAAACATTTCGTGGATTCATCCGCCCCGCTCCATCTGCAAGAGGCGTATATTCTCATAGGCTCATCAGAAAGCAAGCCTCTTGCTCGAGCAAAGAGTCTCTTTATTGACATCCACAGTTTCAGGTATTTATCCGGTATTCACAATACGACTAGCTGTTCCATGACGCATCCTGCAGTGATCGGGGCGATTAAGCGAAACGGTGCCATTACAACTATCAACTGTCCCTTAACCTTTTGGTGTCGGTAACGGTTTTAGTCGCGATGAATCCTGTAGGATGTCAGTGTGCTATTCCTGTAGGAATCATCGCGACTAAAACTGCTACCGGCACCAAAAGGGCTAGATGAAAATCACATCAAAGGCAGTAGGTTGAGCTCTATAAAAGGGCCCAGCCTACTGTCTTTGATCTGCTTCTCATTGTATCGTACGCATACTTTCAACCGGTCGCACGCACAGACTCACACACGCAACGGTCACATACACAAGCAACGCTAATTCCCAGTCAGACGCATTCGTGCAGTATAAACGCAAAACATCATTTCTTCTTTTCTGTGGCCCAGCGTATAATCCTAACTAACAAAAAATACTCTTCACAAGATACACAATTCTCAACACTAACACGTCACACTCACATCCACACACAATATAATAAAAGCCACGTTATGTAAACTGGCCTCATTATCCAACCTGCACAACTGGTGTTATCCTTCTGTATCGTTCGCACTTTCCTCCACGTCTAGGGGTGTAGTTTCTTTCGTCACGAATTCCTAAAGCTGTCCCACGCTCCCCGAGCTGTGGACGTCCTCTCGACGCGCTCCTCTAGCGTAGCCTCTGTTAACTTTGATGGCTCGGCACCAAGTCTTTCGCTCCCCCTGCTGTGGATGTCCTCTCGACACGTTCTTCTAGCGCCAGCCTCTGTTGACTTTGACATCTCGGCATCAAGTTCCTCGTTCCTCACAAGAACTCTGTACAATAAAGTTTTAATGTCATAACACATGCTTAACACACACCTTTTGAATGATATGAGGTACATTACGTAACCTGGCTGATACAAATAAATCTACACGTTTATTCAAACACTCGTGTTCCATAAAACAGACTAGATTTGCAACACACCATAACTCAGTCACTACACTGAAAAAGCACGCGCCATACACTGGTTTGTACATAGGAAAAGATTATACTTAACACATCCACGTACTACCTTCGAAAACAACCTAGGCATACACTCACCCCATTCCATAGTTATCCATCCCGGTTAATAATTATATAGAAAAATCCCAGGGTATCTCAACAAATTCTAAACCGCCATAACTGTACCAAATCAACGCTACACAACCGAACTAAATCATATTACCTTTAACTCACTAGCTGTAGATAATACATATAAATACTTACCTGAAATCTCGGTTTTAGAGTCTTTGAATACGGATAGTGTATCCGACATACGTCCGTCCTCTCTGACAGAATAGCACGTACTAACTACTCAAGCTCTGTTAGGCTGAGCTGCGCCATTAAAACTCTATGCAAATCGTTGACCTCGTGATCGCACAGAACCTCGTGAATACATTGAATATTTGTCACTAGAAAAACCGCTGACAAGACAGCACAATGCAGAATCCTTGTGTGAACTATATGCGTGGGCATAGAGTTTCATCACACTGATTTAAGAATACATGTAACTCATTACTTCTCAACAGGGTGGTCTCGTATGGCTGACGTTCAGGTGAAAGTGGACGGTCAGCTGTGCTACACGTTCCCGTCTTATGCTGAACTTGACAAACTGAACAGCCTGCCTTTCCCTGTGAACATACAGTGTGCCGCTCCACTCACGGGACGAGTTGTCAGCCTGCAGAAAGTCAGCACGGATCGTACGGACCCCTACTATATTCATATCCTCAGCGTCTGTGAAGTTCAAGTGTGGGGTATGTGCCGATGTCACAGTTTACTTTCAGAATTCTTGTTTTCACTTTTCAGTATGTATCAAAAGAAAGAAGAAAGCATCCCACTTGTTCAGGAACGTATGTGGATGCGCGAGTGATATAATACTTGTTTTTATTATTAATATACTAACTAACTAACTAACTAACTAATTAACTAAATAAATAAATAAATAAATTAACGACAAGCCTGCTAAGAGACACAAGGGCGTACACTATTAGTTATACTGCTGTGTTGTTTACTAATACCACTGTTGTATGTGAAGGGTGTCGATGACTTTTGTACCTCAGGAAGCGCAGCTAAGGGAAACAGACATGACGTCCACTCATCCCAGGCGCACAACGACGGCTGTAGTTGACAACAAAGCACTGAAAGGAATTTGTGTTTATTCGTTTATAATTTGTTTGTCAAGCTCGATTCAGACACGCTGGCTTAAGGCGAGGGGCATTATGACATTTGTTACCATTCAGCAAGAGAATTGTGCCAAAGGGCCAAATGACATGTTCTTTAGCATTCTGTTAATGCTTTCTGCACCCATGACTGAGCAGCCAAGCTTTGCGTTTTCAGTTAGCCCGTTCTAAATGACTTCCAGGCATTTTTAATCTTTCTTGGGGGGCAGGCTGACAATATGCACTATAAGTATCTTGAAACTGTACTGGGATGATGTGTTCCACTATAAGTAGTTAATTTACATGCTTTAGGCATTAGGCATTGCTTTCGCATTAGGCATTGTGCAGGCATTGTTTTCCCGACTGCTTTGACGAGAGCATGGTGGAGCAGACGACACGAACTTGTAGCACTGCACACTGGTGTACAGCCTTCTTTGACGCCTCCCGTTGTCAGGGAAACGAGCGTAATTCGTCGTGTCCCCAGAAGCAAAACATCCTCGGGCCCATGACTGCCGCGGGGGACTAGCGTACAGCTGTGCGTGGGCCCACTGTGTCCGTCATGGGCTCGAGGACCTTTGCTTTCTGGGGTGACAGTATAATAAAAAACATGTATCATATTATGGACAGACATATTTTGCAGGCTGTGCATCAGGTTATTACGGTGCTAGCTGTGCCCCCTGCGGACATTGTGCTGGAGATGACACGTGCAACATTGTGACAGGAGTTTGTCCCAGTGGATGTCTAGCTGGACGGCAAGGAACACGGTGTCTTCAGCGTAAGTCTAACAGTGATAAGCTTTGTACTGTTTTACATGAGATGAAAAGCGCTTGTACTTGAACAATTAATCCCAGCACACATGTTTATAACACGTAATTGGGACTACCAGTACAGTATACAAACTGCAGAAGAGTCAGGAATTCAGAGTTGTGGTTTTGCTGTTTAAAAATGTCTCACGGAAGTCTCCTATCAAAATGAATTTAAAATGTTTTCATTGAACCCTAAGAAACAAACACGATTCATTCGAATGGAAAAATATAAAAAGTACTCCATTTGAAGTAGTTGATCTATAATTTAGACGCACATTTTCACCTGTGTGCAGCATGTGACAATGGTATGTACGGTGACCAGTGCAAGAAAACGTGTGGACAATGCATATACTACTGTGACAAGACTTCCGGTCTGTGTCCCCAAGATGTCTGTCAGAACGGATGGCAACCTCCAACCTGCCAAAGTGGGTTCTTTGTCAATATGTAATTACCGCTGAATTAACCGATTTAACCCCTTCACTGCTGAGGAAAATGTAAACGCGATCCAACTTCATGAGGCATAGATCCTATTGAGATCCCGCTACTACGGGGGCTCATGAGGATCTGTGCCTCTTGATCAGACCAATGTGAATCCATGTTATTTGGACGGTTGTGGCTTTTGGTCGGAAACACAATGTACGTCCGTTGGCAGGGAAGAGGTTAGGATTGACCTATGTCGTACCTTATATCATGTATTTCATCCCCTGTGAGATGGCCTTAGTTGCCTGCTCGACGTTAAACCCAAATAACTAACTAACTCATGTATTTCATGCCACAGTGCATTTATCTCGTATATCACATGCAGTCAATTCTGTGGACTCTTGAAACGCATATCCATCACCTCTCTCATGAAAGATGCTGACTTTTTTTGTTTCTTGAAAAATCGAACTTTTGACCACCCTCTCACTCACACAAACACAAGTATCTTTTCCACCCCTTCACTTAATAACGCGACCACTTTATGACTGGTTTATTAAGTGATGGAGTAAAATAGAGAATGTCCAGTCATCAGTCAACGAGGCAATCAGTCAGTGTTTCATCATGTGTCATACCATCACCACCAGCCCAGTAATTTACTGCAGTGTCTGAACTGTCTGCTATCATGCAGCGTGTGCCGCTGGTTATTACGGAGACAACTGTACAGCGTGTGGTAACTGTCAAGGCGGCACCACGTGTGACTCCACTACAGGCCGGTGTCCGAAATGTTGTAAGGCAGGATGGCAAGGGGAACGCTGTCTCCAACGTGAGTAAATGTTAACAATGTCAGGTTTCGTGTGATTAAAGTACTCAACTTATCATATTCGGGACACCACATTGTTGCTACAAATCCTTGTTATGTTGGCAGAAGGAAATAATACCGCAATAGGTACAGTCAACGACTTTTGATTTTACTAATCCTCGGGTGCGTGTCGTGCAGGATGTAATTTGGGGTGATATTGAGCCCTGGGGGACTTGGGTGGGGTTAACTACTTTTTAGTTCCCAGGGTCACCCTGGTCAGCCCCACAGGGTGGGTTTTCCTCTCTATTCTGAGGCATGTGTTTCTGTCTACCCTTTGTCCATTTACCTGTATTTGCCTTTTTAAAACTTTCCCTACTGTCTGCACTGCCTGTAGCTCTTGATATTGGATGTGTGTTGCTAAATGGTCTTAGCTTTATTTAGGCCCCATGTGTTAGGTTTATTTAATGTATTGGACCGGCTGGCGACATACATTCAATGTTCTGTTTAGTTGTTTTTTTTTTCACAAGCAGTGCAGGCATGTCCTGAGAAAGTCTTGTTGCTGTCGGGACGTTAAGCAATGTACAATCAATCAATTTTATTTTTGTTCAATAAAAATGAGTACAGCTCCAAAACCAAAAATTACACTGTTTATGTGTCCAGAAATAGAGTTGAAAGATTTGGGTGATGTGCATGGTTTATATAAAGAAGGAGAGGTAGGAGAAGTGTATGGCCTTGAACTAGATTTCACTGGATTGTACAGGCAAAAGGTAACTGATAATGTGAAAGATGATGCAGAAAGATGGTATCCCAAACTTAATCAGCTTCATGATGTTACTGTACCTAGTCCTGTAAATAATGCGCTTACATCTTAAAACATGTGGGTAATAAGTGGGTAGTTGTTCCTGCCCTTGTTCCGGCACCTGCAATAGACCGGGACATAAAGTTTGAATATAATTATTAGTCCTTACATAATTACTGAAGATGATAACTTAATATTTAAAAAAGCGTTTAACTCTGGTCCATTGCTTGTGAGTCTTGTTTCAGGCTATTATGAAGACAGCAAAAGCAGAGAAAAAAAAAATACAGGAGTATAAGAGACAGGGGTATCTTCTCTCAGGTAAGAAGGGTAGAACTGATCCTACTGATGAGTTTAAACCAGCAAACTTTCCCTTAGCTAGAGAAGCAACAATAGTTTTTGAAATCATCATGAGACCTTTGCATGATGCCAAAGAAGCAAATATTGCACAGGGAATCAAACTTACATGGGATAACTCAGTGACGGAGTCAGCAAAAGTATTTATTGCTATTAGAAAAGGCACAGATGTAGACGTATTGAGTAGTAACACAGCTGTTAAGATATTAGTCGATAAATTGAGTCTTATCTCATTAAATGACATAACCTGACACACATGGATCTTGTTTTTTTTTTTTATTATGATAGTAAATAATACACCCTTGAAGAGTTGTAAAATTTAATCGCTGATTTTAAAAAATTGCCATAAAAAATGGTGAACTTTGTATCCACAAATACTGCTCGTACTTGATAAAAGATTTCAGGCAGACTTGTTTTGTTTAATAAACATTACAGATGCGTTGAAGTATTTGGAAGGTGAAGAGGCAAAATACTCCAGCTGTAAAAGACAGTACAGCATGGCTTTCAATTTTATACAAAACACAACAATGGTTGTTAGTATGGTTTCCACTGGTTGCTATGTAGGGGTGTAGCTCTGTTTGCAACAGGCATAGGGAGTATAATTGGGGTTGCTAATGAGGGCGTTAGCGCTGCCACATGCCTGGCATGCTTTGGTTTGGAAGCCCTTAACAAAAGATTTCATAAGAAGTTACAAAAGCATGAGGCATTGAGTACTCTTGCTGGAGCAAAGCTGAGTAGTATGAAACTTATTATCAGCAAATCTTTAGAGGACAATAAAATCAATGATGATGAGTTTAAGAGAGTGCAGGATGATTTGGCCAATTACAAACAACAGAAGTCTGAAATTCAAAATAAGATGCATAGTACCTGTGAATGTTGAAGAACTAAAGGCATCTTTATTAGAAGAAGGGATAAAGATGGGGGTAAAAGAGACCATATTGTCATGGAACCCCCAGGGAAAGAGGAAAAGAGGCAGGCCAAGAAACACCTGGCGTCGAGACCTCCAAGCAGACATCAAGAGACTGGGAATCACCTGGAGTAAAATCGAAGGAGAAGCACAGGACAGGAGTCGCTGGAGGTCTCTCATCGACGGCCTATGCCCTGGGAGGGTGACAGGCATAAGTAAGTAAGTAAAAGAAACCATGGAAAAAGTGCAAGGTCTTCTAAACAATAAAAATCAGTTTTACTTATTTCTGTCATGTAATTTACAGAGAGATGACACACCACTTGTGTCGCTTGCATCACTTGAGCTTAGCTATTTAACCTCATTGGGTCTACTGCTTGCACCTCCAGACTATTATTGAGAAAAAAAAAGTTATTTTGTTGTCTATGTAACTTGGCAAAATTGTCCAAGTAACCTGATGACTTGAGACAAGAACTTGAAAGAACTTAGGACAAGTCACTTACAAGTACTTATGTCAACTAACTTATAAGAACTTGCAGAGGTAACTTAAGTCACTTGCAAAGTTGTAGGTAACGTATAGGTTACCTTATCAAGTACATGTAATTTACTTTTTTTTCTAACGCATGGCAGTATTGTTTTTTAAAGCGGTTATTAATCTCTCAAAATACACACATGGTGTGTCTTGAAACAGGTTTTGTGATAGTCATGGGTGTTGATGTTTAAAATAGCTTTTTTTAGTCATGGATGCCGGAAACATTTTGTGGCTGGTTTTAAAATGGCATTATCTCTCAAAATACAGTAGGGGTGTGTCTTGAGACAAGTTTTGTTAAAGCTGTCGATGTTTTTGTTAGAGCTGTTGATGTTTAAAATAGAATAGTTTTATTGCATCTGCTCCGTAAAATTTGGGAGGTGGTTTTGGAATCTCACTATTCCTATCTCTCCCTTGGCTGTTTTGCATAGCTGCCAGGCGTATTTCTGGAATTTTCCAGATTTGAAATTTCGACTTTGAGGCTCAAATAGGTGTAGGAATAATGATCACATATTCCATTGAATCGTGTAGACGAGCCGATATTACTGCTTACTCGTGTATGATGAGGGAAAATTGCTAACTGTTTTTGTTTAGAACTGATGTCATGAGCAACCTTCCGAATCTGATAAGGAGCAATTTTGGAACAGAGATCATTCTATCCATATTTGGTTCAAAGGATGAGTGACAGCCCTTGAGCTCTACCTAGGGTTTACGTGGCATTACTTAGCATGTTCCTTATGTTCCTGGGCCAGGGCCTGCGGTAAGTCGCAGCGTACAGGCGGGTCTGAGAGTCTAACAGTGTCAACTCACCAGTCCCGAGTTCTCGTCCTGAGAACGGCGCCGTTACCTGCTGGCGTCTGCCTGTACTACTCGGCTGAGTCTATGTTGCGGTCGGGTGCATAGGGTTCTGATCGCTATTTCATTGCCAGTGCGCAATCACCTGCTCTTGGGCTTTCTCTCAGTAATAATGCACTCAAGAGTTTTGTTGCCTAAATTGTTCTGCTTAGCTTTAGAGTTCGCTCTTGATATCAGTTCTAAACGACAGCCGTCAACAGTTTTGCTGTATAGTGCAAGGTGGCGATTTCCTGCCTAGTGATTTTGCGAACTCACATTTTGAATGAAATGAGGGATTGATTGAAAAAAAGCACAATAAAACATTACAAAAAGAAAAACATTTGACGAGAGTTAAAAACAAAGGTGTCGGGCTGCGTCGTAACCAATGGAGCAAGCAATCGCATTACCGACGTGAAAAGGCTGACATTTTCGGAAAGGAAGGTCTCAGAGTAAAACTAGACTTTGCGGCCGCGAAGTACAGACAGTAAAGTTCTGTGTCAGGCATCTGCGATAGGAGATAGGCGTGTTTACAAGTGTTGACAGGCGTAGCCAGGTCTGGCACTCGAGAGATATAAAGATGGAGAATACAACAGATTTTTTGACGACGTCAATTTTTCATTGTTTTTGATCACAAATCGCTCATCTAATGACACACCCCGTTTTTTTAGGTTTCTCCTTATTTTTTTCAGTAAAATAAAGGTTTCCAAAATAAATGTCATTTAAAATTAATATTTTTTATTATAAAATGAATCAAGACGAATTACTTCTTCTAAATGATATCAACGCTGTAGAAAACAAAGATTTAGACTCTAAGAAACAGCGTCTTTTGTCTGTGATTGTCTCAGGCAAGTCAAAGGCTTATCTCGGAAAACAATACATGACAGAGGATATTGAATCTCTCACCGCTGACGAACTATTAAAACTTCATTCAAAATATGAAAACCACATTGCCTCACTAATGACTCGTGATTTGAGTCGATCTCTTGTATGCCTATACACAAAAGCAGTGAGTCACTTTCTACCTGTGGATAGTGACAGTCTTTCACACGACCTTGAAAGCAATCCTATTGTTTCAAGTTCAATTGGCAAATTAGCATGTGTCATGTTTTACAAGTTCGGAAATTACCTTGCTCCTGTCGTAGCCCTTCTTGTTACCGGGAGTCATATTGATTTTTCAAAAATAAATTTTCTAGAGAAAGAAAAAGAAGGATCAAATGGACGAGAACAAGATGACTACACAACTGAACCCGGACCCTGTTTTGACACAGGTTCAAACTGTGACTAAGGCTAAAAGTCCAGGCCGCGTTGATGCAGGAAAAAGATTAGCCGAATGGAACAGGCAAAAAAAATTACAGCTTCAAACACAAACAGAAAAGTCTCATGTGACTGACCAGGCATCAACACCTTCACTACCATCAAGACCAACACCGACAGGACACCCTCATCAAAGTGAGAGACAAACAACTAAGCCTGACCCCCGCCCTGACCCCGACCCCGAACCTCAATCAACAAAATATATAATTGTCGGATTTGTTGTCGGATTTGGTTACGTAGGTTATCAATTATACAAAAAATACAAACCACAAACTCGTACAGTGACCAAAAAATCAGACACTCCAAAAACAAAACCAGAAGTCGCCACATTACCAGTAACATCCAAAGCCGTTGACCCATTTTATATGCAGTAAATAAAAATATTATTTTAATTTTTCTTGCCTTAGAAAATGAACGACTCAAAAAATTTAATAAACCTTGTGTATCACTCTGCCGTAATCAGTGGATTAGCAGTAGCTTATTCCATGCTAGGAAAAAGTCTACTCAAAATGAAATCAGCAGACTTGAGTAGACTCGATTTCGAAGACAGCGCTAAGCTAATTGTAGTTGTCACAGCGTCGATTGCGACAAAAGATTTTCTTGTCAAGCAGGGAATTATTCCTGAAAATGTTTCTATGTAAATAAAATAAATATGGCGACGATAGCTATTATGATTGGTGGGGCAGTTGTTAATGCTCTGGCATTTAGTGGCTCTAATTATCTCTTTTCAAAAATGGGTAGAGAAGAATCAGCAGAAGAAATGAAACGTCACAATGAGGCAACAGAAAAACTTGCTCAAGCCCAGCAGGAATATGAAAAGAATAGAATTGAGAAACTTGATTTCATCAATGAAAAACTCAGGCTTGAAGGCCACGCACAACATACGTTTTCAAATACAGACGAAGCAATCAGGGAATACTATCTTGTCACAGGTGAAGACATGTCTATCCCGAAACCAAAACTAAGTGACTATTACAAACCAAGCACACAACAAAGAAATGGAGAGATAATCTTTGTTCTAGTGGGAATGACATTTGTTTATTTTACAGGAGTTTTCATTGCTAGAAAAAATGGCAGCCGAAAATAAACTAACAAAAATATATTACTCACCATCAGGCTATTGGAAAGGGCAAACAGCTATTCAGAAATTACATGCCGCTGTGGGCGGAGATATATAACACTCAATCAGGTCAAGCAATGGTTACAGAGACAAGCAATTTGGCAGATATATCTCCCTGCTCCAAGAAAGATATCTAGACCTCATTTTCAAAACACTACCCCAAATGACACACACCAAATGGACCTCCTGTTCTTACCACATGACACAATAAGAAAGAAACGATACAAGTATGCACTGACTGTTGTAGACATTGCTTCAAGGTATAAAGACGCTGAACCCATATCTGACAAAACAGCCAGTACAGTTGCTACTGCTTTATCAAAAATATATAGTCGAGGCCCCCTAAGATACCCCAGACTTGTACAAGTTGATGACGGATCAGAATTCAAAGGTGCAGTTAATCAGTTATTTGCTAAGCATGGCGTACTGGTCAGACGTGGTATTCCAGGCATGCACAGATCGCAGGCAATTGTTGAAAACTTTAACAAACAGTTATCAGAAAGACTTTTCAGTTACCAGTATTCTAAGGAACTCATGCATGACACCCGTAACACTGAATGGGTAAAGAGATTACCACATGTGATAAAAGCAATGAACAATGAAGGACATCCTAAGCCTGCTGATGCTATTAAATTGAAAACAATTACAGAGCCAAAAACAACCCCAACCCCACCTCCAGACACAAGCTTGTTTACTAAACAGGTGAGATATTTATATCAACCAGGGGAGGCTGAGAACGACGACAGACGCAGGGCAACAGACCCTATCTGGTCAACGTCTGTACACAATATAAAAAAAATAGTCCCCGGTCCAGACGCAACAATATATTATCTGTATGACCCTGCACCCCAGAGGGCATTTGTCAGAGAAGAATTACAGATTATTCCCCCAGACACCGTTACTCATTTCAGTAACTAAGTCGTCAATTAATTCATCAACCAGTTCATCGGCTATGTCTTCAGATAACTTGAGCCTGTAATGTCCAGGTGCATAAGCTTTTTCCTTAGTGTGAAACACTCTTTTCGTGTCCCCAACTGCCAGTGATTTCTTATGTGTTTGAATCATTTCAAGATTATGTTTGTTTGATCTCAGTGACTTGTTTGGATAATCAGGCATTAATGCACCATCTAACACTTGCTTGTAATGTTCATGACGAATGTCTTTATTTTTTATCGCTGTTTTTTTTATTCCTTTGGCTTTTGACTGACTACCTTTCTGGTGCAGTATAGAATACATTTTTGACCTCAGTCCAACATACTCAACTATAGGCACACCATTTAGTTCATCCTTAAACTTACCAGGCACTTTCTTGTTTTGTGTGCTGAACAGTGGATGATCTTTAGGGTAGTCAGATGTGTCATACATGTGTAACTCTGTTTTCATGTCTTCGTAAAAGTCTTCTAGAGACAGATCGAGCATGATAGTTCAAGGGTGATTCCAGAATAGCTTGGCGCCTACGGGCGCCAAGCTATTCTGGCACCACCCTTGAACTATCATGCTCGATCCTTGTCTTGCTGTGGTGTGTCGGGGCTGAATGTGTTAACGCCCCACCTATGAAATTACGCACAGTGATAAAGTTTGAGACACAGAATTGGAGGCGGGTTGCCCTGTAACTGAGTTCAGAGAGTAGTTAGTTAGTTATTTGGGTTTAACGCCGAGCAGGCAACTAAGGCGGTGCAGCAGTGTTTGGCATCCTGTCTCGGAAGACAATGGAGTATATGCGCTTGCTGGGTCAGTCACTGGAGTGACCTCTCCAGGGCGCAAGCCTGGGCGAAGTGTGTGGAGATCCTGGGATGCCCAGTCGTCAAGATCCCCCTCTCGGCCTCGCTGATGTAGTCCAAAGGAATGCAAAGCAGTACGTTTGGCACTAGTTTGGCTGCAGGAGCTGCCAGAACAGTGCGTGAATACATGCAGCTGTCTGCCTTCGGGGCTCCACTCCTGATTTGAAGGGTTTCCTCCCCCACATTTGGCCGTTGGATCAAGCCTGATCTCTTCCGTCCTTTAGCCGTTGACTGTCAGAAACAGCTCATCCGCCTAGTGGTGCAGTGTGAACACCACCCCATCACGTGGTTTAGCCCACCAGCTGAGGTGGTTTGCCGGGGTGTGGCGCTTGGAGCCAGCACGTGAGAGGTTTAAGGAGATGGATGAGGACCAGTGATGCCCGTCCGTCCTATGTAGGACGCAGCTGCCGAACAGCAAAGGTACTACCTCTATCCAGAGCCGGGGTGTAGGGGGCTCTGGATAGAGGTAGTACCTTTGCTGTTCGGCAGCTGCGTCCTACATAGGACGGACGGGCATCACTGGTCCTCATCCATCTCCTTAATCTCTCACGTGCTGGCTCCAAGCGCCACACCCTGGCAAACCACCTCAGCTGGTGGGCTAAACCACGTGAGGGGGTGGTGTTCACATTGCACCACTAGGCGGATGAGCTGTTTCTGACAGCCAACGGCTAGAGGACGGAGGAGATCAGGTTGGATCCAACGGCCAAATGTGGGGGAGTAAACCCTTCAAATCAGGAGTGGAGCCCCGAAGGCAGACAGCTGCCTGTATTCACGCACTGTTCTGGCAGCTCCTGCAGCCAAACTGGTGCCAAACGTACTGCTTTGCATTCCTTTGGATACATCAGCGAGGCCGAGAGGGGGATCTTGACGACTGGGCATCCCAGGATCTCCATACACTTCGCCCAGGCTTGCGCACTGGAGAGGTCACTCCAGTGACTGACCCAGAAAGCGCATACTCCCATTGTCTTTCGAGACAGGATGCCGAACGATCCAGAGCCACACACACAAACACACACACTGCTCAACAACAACAGCAGCAGAGTAGGTACAATAGAATAATGTGAAAATGCAACAACATGTACATGGATTCAACTCTGCAACTGCAAACGACGTCACTTTGAAAGACAGGGATTGCTAAGTTGAATTAATCCACACACACACACAAACACACAAACACATACACACACACACACACACACACCACACCACACACACACACACACACACACACACACACACACACACACACACACACACACACACACACACACACAGGGAGACAAATGCTTCAGAGTGGGTTACCTACCATTTTATGTGAAAATGGGTTCCCATATTTCTATTTATTCTGGGGCTCTGGAGTTGATGCGAATGTTTAGAACTCACCTTATAACTAAGCTCTACAACTTAAAATAAAACAGACATTTTCTAGAAACAGAGCCACTGGATGGAGAAAAAATGGGTTTCTACCAATAAAGTGGGTGCCTCTCACACAAAAACTGGCATTACAGTGAAAATGGGTGTCCTCGTCAAATCATTCATTTTGGCATGGACTATCTCAAGAAAATTAGGTGTCTGTAATAAGGTAAAGTTCACGGAATATTTGATGTTTCTTTTCCACATTTATTTGATTGTTGTCATTCTTTTTTCAACTTAATGTGTATTTCTTTTTTCTTTTTTTTTCTTTTTTCCTGCATTAAAATTGTCAAGCACAATGATACAACACGCAGTGAACAAAATACCTCACTAAACATACCTCTTTTTGATTTTATTACGATTGTTTGGGTGGGGTTGTGGGGGAGAGGGGGGGGGCGGGGGGTCATCACTTTGGGTTTTATAGAGCTGTTGAATGCTCTCTTATGAATGAAAGATTTTCATTATCAATGGAATCAGTAGGTCATTTCAGAGGCGCGAACCGAGTTGCACGTCGAACCACTTACAAATACACATTTGGAGTGCACCAGATGGATCCAGTTGGCCAAGTCCCACATTCCACACTATAGGACAGCTAAGACTGAGAAGCAATCGTGGCGTTTATGGCGCGGTACAAGGTTTAAAACTAAGAAACTGTTGTTTTTAAAAGCGTGTCAGGCAACAGTTTTTTAAAAATTAAAACTGTTTTAAAACCTCTTTAAACTCAACTTTTGTTAATGTTAAAAGTGTTTTAATTTACAGGCGTGTCGTAACTGTTATGCATCTATTCCAACTTAATAGTGCTGGATATTTTTCCCATTGTCGCCTTCTCTCTTCGCTCAGCACTCGACTTTCCAGTCCTTCCCTCAAACGGGCAGCATTTACACAAACAATACTTTACTATTACACCCTTTGGCAACATTAGTTTTTTTTTCTCTGACCTAGCATTACATCGGAAAATGGTCCATCCAAGCCTGCACTCTTCATACTGCACTAAACGACCGACTGCAGCAGACGACGCACCTAACGACACTGACTGTGTGTGACGTCATTTGCATTCCATCAATTTGTGCATACAATCTGACAGGAGTAGAGAAAGATAATAGGAGACATGTAAGACAATGAATTCAATAGAGCCGCATCCGTCATTAATTTACGCCATTTTTAATATCAAAATTTTGACCCCAATTTTACCCCCGTTAATTCTGAATCAACCCTTTGATTTTTAAAAAGTGATGAGTATGACTGATGCGGCCTTATTGATCTGATTATCTTACGGGTCTCCTATTATCTTTCTCTATAACTATTGTCTCTGTCAATACCTAATCATTTACCTGATCAAGTGATGCCAAGTGAAACTTAATACTTATTAACAAGTTGCAACTAACTTTTAGGAACCTGCAGAGGTAACCTTTAAGTGTGTTGCCATAAGAACTTATTAATTACTTACCCTAAGTTCTTACAAGTACTTACCCTAAGTTCTTACAAGTACTTACCCTAAGTTCTTACAACAACTTGACTTAAGTCACAACTTACTCGGTCAGATTTGACAAGATACAAGGACAATAAAAAAACTTTTTTTTCTCAGTAGTACTCTGGTGGTGGTGCAGATGGGGTTAAATAATCAGGCACAAGTGTTGTAAGTGGCTTGGCATTTTTCTGTGAAGTGTATGACATTAATAAACGATTACCAAATCTGATTTTTATTTGTTTAAAAGATTGTGTAGTTTTTCTGTGGTTTCCTGAACACCGATCCTTTTTCCCTCTGCTAAAAAACTAGCCTTTAGTTCTTCAACATTCATGGGAGATTGACTACGCATTTTATTTTGTATTTCAGATTTCTGTTTCTTGTAATTATTTAAATCATCCTGGACGCGCTTAAATTCTTCGTCATCAATAAAATTATCGTTTAATGCCTTACTGATAATCCCCCACCCGGGTCTGCCCTGGGGGACTTGGGTGGGGTTAGGTATTTTTTAGTTCCCAGGGTCACCCTGGTCAGCCCCACAGGGTGGGTTTTTCTCTCTATTCTGGGGCATGCGTTTCTGTCTACCCTTAGTCCATTCACCTGTATTTGCCTTTTTAAAACTCTCCCTACTGTCTGCACTGCCTGTAGCTCTTGATATTGGATGTGTGTTGCTAGATGGTCTTAGCTTTATTTAGGCCCCATGTTGTTGGTTTATTTAACGTATTTGACCGGCTGGCGACATACATTCAATTTTCTGTTTAGTTTTTTTTCACAAGCAGTGCAGGCACGTCCTGAGAAAGCCTTGTTGCTGTCGGGACGTTAAGCAATGTACAATCAATCAATTAAACCTTACTGATAATAAGTTTCATACTGCTCAGCTTTGCACCAGCAAGCGTACTCAATGCTTCATGTTTCTGTAATTTTGTGTGAAACCTCTTGTTCAAGGCTTCCAAACCAAAACAAGCCAGGCATCTAGCAACGCTAACACCCTCAACTGCTATTCCAGCCAAACTTCCAATTCCTGCGGCGAACAGAACTATACCCCCTACAGAACATGAAGCTGAAACTGCACCAATAGCCATAGAAGTGTTTTGAACAGAATTAAATACTGACTTATACCTCCTTTTGCACCGTGAGTACTTAGCCTCTTCACTTTCCAAATATTTCAAAGCTTCTGTAATATTATTTAATCTGAATGCATCTGCCTGTAATGTTTTATCTGAAGCAATTGGCACAGCTGTCACCTGTGGATCAGGCGCAAGCGTTGTTTTAGTCATCACATTTGTTTCAGTCGGATCAAGCGTTGGTAGTTGCGGATAGAAGTTTACCATTTTTTTTATTCACAAATATTTTTTTAAAATTTAATCAGCAATTACATTTTGCAACTCTTCAAAAGTATACAATTTGTTAGCATAATAAAATGCAACAAGATCAATGTGTTCAAGGTTTATGTAAGTTAGACGAACAAAAGTTGTTTTGTCGACCACCACCTTGACAGCTGGAATACTGCTCGAAACATTAATAACATCATTATTTTTTGTAATGGCAATAAAGACCTTTGATGATTCTGTTACTGTTTCATTCCATGTAAGTTTAATTCCTTGTGCAATTTGAGCCTCTTTAGCAGTAGTTACTGATCTCATGATAATTTCAAATACTATTGTCGCTTCTCTTGCGATGGGAAAGTTTATTGGTGCAAACACGACCTTCGCATCAGACCTACCCTTCCTATGTGTAAGAAGATATCTCTGTCTCTCATAATTTTCAACTTTCAGTTTTTCTCTGCTATTGTCGTCTGGGGCAAAGCTTGGAACAAGACTTACAATAAGCGGCCCCGAGTTAACAACCTTCCTAAACACTAAGGCACCTTCGTCATCAGTGTATACATAAGGACTAATAAATTCAATCTTTATGTCCCAGTCAATTGTTGGTGCTGGTGCCGGTACAGATGAAACCACCCACTTATTTCCCACATGTATTAAGTTGTAGGGCGAATTATTTACAGGTGGAGTAGGTACAGTAACATCACGCAGCTGACCAAGTTTAGGAATCTGTTTTTCACCGTCTTTCATGTCAACAATTACTTTCCTCTTGTACATGCCATTTAAATCAAGTTCAAAACCATATATTTCTCCAATTTCTCCTTCCTTCTCAAAATCCTGTACGTCTGCCAAATCTTTCAACTCTGTTACTGGACACGCAACTGGTATGATTCTAGGCTTTGGACCAAGACCACTCATTTTTATAAACAAAAATAAAATTATTTAATTTCCAACACAACACTAAAATCATGCATAAGAACTGGTTTGTCATCCTGATTAGTTACAGATATACTCAGTGACTCAAAGAAACTAGAACCTAATTTCTTAAACTGCAAATTAGGAAATCTAACAACTACACTTTCACAATACGGAGCAGTTCCAGTAGGTAAGCATCTCAACAAAGTTGAAGGCTTTCCATTGTGAACATTCTCAGATGTGTTTAGTTCTTTCAAATAAACATTTAGCACTGCGTGTACTGACAAATTGACAGGACGTTTTCCAGTTATTTTAAGTTTTTTTGTCTTCATTGTTATAATACCAAACTCAAATTCATCAATATCATCTGATCTATACCAATCTTCATCAATATAAAATCCAAGTAAATATGCAAATCTATCTGAAATCTTTAACCAATCTTGTGTCGGAGATTCTAATGTAACAAGTAGGTTAGCTGGATTTAAAGTTGCTTTAATTTTAAAATTACTTTGAAACCATTCAGCTATAGTACAAAAGTCATAATACCCAGGCGGTAAAGCTTCCGTCTTACCACCAAAAATTACTTTATTATATATATCATCTTCTACATTAAACCATTTTACTGTGTAGAACATTTCATGGATAGCTACAGCCTTGCTACCATCACGATTATCAATCCCATTAGTTAACCACACTGGTTTGCTTGTGTCAAGATTTGTTAAGGTAATAAACATTTTTATTATCTCATATAAAAAAAGATGGAATTTAAATCACCAACCATTACCACTACAAACGCATTTCAATTTAATGTGGATGCCAAATACAATGTCGCACCTACTTATGAACAGAAAATAATTCAACTAAATCAACTCGACATAGCTGTGTCTGAACAAGATCTATTTCAAGTCAAAGTACCGAATCCGTTTGACCATTACCTAAACCCTCCAATAACAGATGACTCAACTGCAAGAAAGTGGTCTTCAAGTCCACTACAGATGTTTCAAAACCAACTCAACTTTGCAATACTATGTTCAACTACAGGCTGTGGTGTTTCATTCACAGATCATTTGAATCACTCAAACAAACTGATTAGGTCTGTGTATCATTTCCATGTTTATTACCAGCTTAGACGTATTCTGTCAGAACTTCATACACCACTGCCCACTGAATCCAGTTTCAACAGGTATAACAATCCCATGGATATGAAAGCGTTTGAACGCATTTGTAATGAATTTAACATAAGCACTAAGTATGACTTCACACAAAAACTTGATGATCACAAAGGCATGGGTACATTGTATTACGCTATGAGTCACAGACAATACCCTCAAGATTATTACCCTGGTTACACTTCATTCTCATCAAAATCACAAGTCTGGATAGGATCAATAGAGCAGAAGCAGTCTAATGCCTGGACCACATTTATTTTAGACAAATCTGACGGGTTTACTCAAGCAGGAGTCGAGCGCGTCAATGAGTCAATCAGAACATATGTCTGGTGTATACTAGGTGCACAATCATTAACAAAATCAAATATTTTGAATGGAAGTGGTAAATTTGAAGCACAAAAACAGTTTCTTGCAAATCTTGAAGATTCAATTAATTCAACAGTCGATCTCCCATCAAGCATACAGCGTTACCAAGATGTTTTAAGATATGCTAGATCAAAAGTTGACTTTGTAGTTGGCATCGGGTTATACATGTTACCATCTGACCTTCAACTCCAAATGGGTACAATCACAAATTATAATAATGAAATCCTTGTTGCAGGTGTTGGTCAAAAACTCGGTCTCAATCAATCTGTAAACTTAGGAGCAACAACCACACATGTACAGTCATTAAAATCATTACAGACGGTAACACCCCCGGCCCCGGCCCCGGCCCCAACACCGGCACTCATACAACCAGTACAGTCAACCCCTGACACACATGAGTCAGAAAGAACTGCATTGGTAATAGGTCTAACAGGATTAGGGGTTTTACTTCTTTATCTGTTTCATTAAATAACCCACCATCAACCCTCCTACTGTAACCAAAAAGACCCACACATGTTCTGCCATAAACCCAACTACCTTTGCTGCTGTAGTAATCAGCCAACTGACAACAGTGCCAATTATGCCAGGCAAAGCGTCCACTGCTTTCAGAGCCAATTTTTTAAGCAAGTCTGATATGTGAGACAACTGTTTTTTTACCCACGTCTGTAAATCTTTTGGGTCTGTTGGAGCCGGGGGGCCCGGGGTTGGTGGTGCTGGTGCCGGGGCTGGACCACCAGCACCGGAGACAGCTAACACTACAGTACTAATAATAAATCCAAGAGCTGTAATTAAACTAGCAATTGTGATACCCTGTTCTCTGAAAAGTGTTTTTAGTCTCTCAGCCAGAGTAGTGTCTTCGTGAAGTATTTTCTGAATAGTTTCTCTAATTCTGTTGACCTGTGATTTTAGTTTTTGTCTTCCAATACTAATCACTTCTAATCATCCAGATCTTTCTATCTGCAAATCATTTAATCTGTGCTGTATTCTTTCTTTTATTTCTGTGTCTGCGGTAGCCAGTTTTTCTTTTTCACGTTCTATGTGTTTATCAAGCTCACCTAGTTTGGCAAGATTATTAACCATCTCACCTCTTATTGTCTGCAGTGATTTATCCAAACCCATAATCTCCCGCATTGACAAAGGTGGATCATTTATTGTTTTCAAAGCGTCATTTATTTGCCCTTTAGTAAATGAAGTTTCTTGTATCACTGTGTTTGCTATTTCTGGTAGGCTTGTTACTGGTGCCATTTCAATTTGTTGCCCTGTTGGCAACTTTATTTGCGTGTCGTGAAGAACACTAGCCAGTCTTGGCGTGACAGGAGACCCACCAATACCAAGTTGACGCAAGGCACCAACACCACCTTCATTTTTTATTGTACTTAAAGCCCTAAACCTACTGGGGTCTTTTTTGTTAGTCAATAGTACTTTTCCTTTGTCAACAGTATTTAAATATAAATGACCCTTGCCATCAAGTTCAAACTGGTTAGGGTCTACGTTGTCTGGGCGGCCACCAACATGATCATAAAACGAGTTCACTTTGGTTTCTAAAAGTTCATGACGTAAACTGTAAATATTTCTTGTACCAGTCATATCTGTCATATCTGTCATATCTGTTGTATTACCAAAATCATACGTGTCATCCATTTCAAAATCTTCATGATTAAATCCTCCCGCTGCCATTGTTTTATTAATTTATTATTTTTTATTGTGCATAATAAAAATGACACAGTCTTACGGATCAAAGTTAGACCCATACAGAAAACTACGTGAGCCTCTGGGGGTTAAGGCCATTCGACAATCAATCGTCATCACAAACAATCCAAGTACCATAGACCAGAACCAAACACTTACAGTCAAGTTTCCAAACCTAGGTCCCAGTGACGTTATTGTTCCTGGCACTGCACGCCTAGCATTTAATATTGAACTATCATCAGACGCAGACGTAAACAGAACACTAGTTAACAATCTTGGTAGAGCAATTGTTAGAACTATTAAAGTAAAACTTGAAGGACAGGAAGTGTTTAGTCTTGACGACTCAGATGTGTTCTACTGTTACAAAGATTTGTGGCTCACAAGAGAAGAACGAGAAGACCGTATTTACCAAGGCATACAGCCAGATAATGTTTGTAAACTTCGAATCAATGCTGGAGACAAAACAACTACTGGGGTACCAAAGGAAGTTATTATAGCTGAAACATATGGAACTAGATTTTACATTCCACTCGAGTTTGAAATTCTAACAGCTCATCTGCCTTATTATCAAGGGGCACTGAATGACCGTCTGAGCTTTGAACTAACTTTCAATGACTACTCCAAAGTTCTAAAATCATCTGCCACAGATGCAGCATACAAGATCTCTAACATTTCCTTGGAATATGAAATTGTTACACATACTGAACTAGCCAGACTCATTCAAAATCAGTATCAGTCAAGACTTCCAATTTATTATGACAGGGTGATTAGACATAGTTTAATACCCAAAAGCAAGAGTGACCCAAAGGGGAACATAAACTTAAACACACCTGCTAGGTCACTGAAAGGTATTCTTATGTTGTTTGTTGAACCAGCAGATCCATACAAACGGGATTCAGAAAAATTCTACAATCCTAAGATTACACATTTGTCCTGCACAATCGAAGGCCGCTTTAATCAAGTGTACGCGTCTGGTATGTTACCATACCAGCACTACGACGAGATCACAAAGTATTTTGTGGGTGGAAGGATTAGAGATAAACCAGCAAACATTGCGTGCAAAGATCTACATCTGTATGATGTTAGGATCGGACAATA
This sequence comes from Semisulcospira habei, assembly GCA_036245525.1. Taxonomy (NCBI): domain Eukaryota; kingdom Metazoa; phylum Mollusca; class Gastropoda; family Semisulcospiridae; genus Semisulcospira; species Semisulcospira habei. Next base: position 203,931,307 of record BTPG01000003.1, on the reverse strand, counting down.
CCTTACAAATAAGTATGCACTGTGGCTAGACCTTCGTAGTACAGATGACGACTACCTTCATGGGTCAGGTCGAACTGTCGAGAACGGTAGTGATGGAATAACAATTCAGATACAAAAGAAGGTTGAAACTGCTGCAGCCATAAACATATATTTGTACCTGATATATGATGCACAACTCAATATTGCAGAAAGCAGACTAAGTGGACACATATATTAAAATTATATTGTGTATTAAAATGAACCTGAGCTTAATGACCCTTGACCCACACTGTGGCTTATTTGTTGGTGCCACAGGGTGTGGGAAAACTGAATTTGTTCTTAACTTATTACAAACAAGATACATACACCACTTTGAAAACATTGTCATATTTTGTCCTACGATCAAACACAACAAAGCTTATCACAATCGTTTATTCATTTGGACTGACAACAACATATACAGTGGAGTCCAGTTAACACGAACTCGCTTAACACGAATTTCCGGTTAACACGAACCGCTTTTGCATTCCCGGCTGACGGCCTTCTTATTATGTATTAAAATTTCACTGATAACACGAAATGCTTAACACGAAATTTCGCTTAACACGAAGCTGTTTTCGGTTCCCGACCAGAGCAATTTCACTATTATTCACCTGTTTAACACGAACACACATTCCAGTCTCAAACACCGAAAACCGACTCATGAAAGGGGTACTGCACGTGTCGCTCTCTTGCTGTAGTACACACGACACATGAACGAACTCTAGCCTGTGATTGGCTGAATAGCCTTCAGTCGTTGTAATCCGTCTTCTCATTGGCTAGTGTTTCTGAACTGACTTCATGCATCATTTATGTACCAACACTCCCTCAATTCAGTTAACTACCGATCACGGCTACCCCCAAGGTAAAACACAAGTCGACTACGCTTGAAGTGAAAAAACAAGATTAATGAGATCCACGATTGTCTCTCTACACGGGCTGTCAATAACGCAAGACTGACTTCAATCATGGCCCGTTTTTTAAATGACTTTGACCGTGTTGCTTTTACCGATGCCAGATGCCCGTGTTGCTTTTACTTTACTATGGATTTTACCTGATGGATTTTACATTAACTACGTGAGCTGTACACATATCCTTGTGTTTTCCTAGCGAGCTGAACGTAATGTAAGCATATATAGTACAATAATATGCACTTTTAACCTCGTACTCATTCATGCACGCATCTCTTACACACTTTTTCCTTGCCGGGAGGGCCGTGATCAATTTTGAGGCCATATTGGTTAACACGAAATACGGTTAACACGAAGTGATTTTCCGTGTCCCCAGAAATTCGTGTTAAGCGGACTCCACTGTACTTAGTTGACCCTGAGAAAAAACTGAATGACTACCTACAATATTTTTACAAGCAATTTGAAGGACAGCCAACATTGTTTATTGTTGATGACTGCTCAGCAGAGAAAGACATTGTCAAGAAGAAAAACACTCTAGCAGAACTTGCCTTCAGTGGCAGACACGCAAATGTCAGTGTATGGATTCTCACTCAGAAATATAATGCTGTACTGAAAGATTTTCGAGAACAGTTAAAGTTTATCTGTTTGTTTTACTGCAAGGATCGTGACAGCTTTGAAGACTGTCTCAGAGAGAATGATGTCATACCAAATAAGCATGAACGTGATGATGTAAAAAATAAATTGAAATCAACTAAGCATCTAAAGCTCATTTTAAAGACAGATCAGCCCACAGGGTATGGGTTAGTAAATTAATTTTTGTTTTTTAAAAATAACAATATAAATGAACCCTGATGAAATCCTTCTATTGAATGATATCAATGCTGTTGAGAACAAAGACTTAGACTCAAAAAAACAGCGTCTTTTGTCTGTGATTGTCTCAGGCAAATCAAAGACTTATCTCGGAAAACAATACATGACAGAGGATATTGAATCTCTTACGGCTGACGAGCTAATCAAGCTTCATTCAAAATATGAAAACCACATCGCTTCACTAATGACACGTGATTTAAGTCGATCTCTAGTATGCCTTTACACAAAAGCAGAGAGTCACTTTCTACCTGTGGATAGTGACAGTCTTTCACACGACCTTGAAAGCAATCCTATTGTTTCAAGTTCAATTGGCAAATTAGCATGTGTCATGTTTTACAAGTTTGGAAATTACCTTGCACCTGTTGTAACATTGCTTGTTACCGGGAGTCATATTGATTTTTCGAAAATAAATTTTACTGCAGAAGAAAATGGACGAAACCCAGACGACTCCACAACCGAACCCCAGTCCAGTTTTGACGCAGGTTCAAACTGTGACTAAGACTAAAAGTCCAGGCAGGGTTGAGGCTGGAAAAAGATTAGCTGAATATAATAGGCAAAAAAAATTACAGCTTCAAACACAAACAGAAAAGACTCATGTGACTGACCAGGCGTCAACACCTTCAGGACCGTCACTACCGTCAGGACTGACACCGACAGGACACCTTCATCAAAGTGAGAGACAAACAACTAAGTCTGACCCTGAAACAACAAAATATATAATTGTCGGATTTGTTGTCGGATTTGGTTACATAGGTTATCAATTATACAAAAAATACAAACCACAGACTCGTACAGTGACCAAAAAATCAGACACTCCAAAAACAAAACCAGAAGTCGCCACATTACCAGTAACATCCAAAGCCGTTGACCCATTTTATATGCAGTAAATAAAAATATTATTTTAATTTTTCTTGCCTAAGAAATGAACGACTCAAAAAATTTAATGAACCTTGTGTATCACTCTGCCGTAATCAGTGGATTAGCAGTAGCTTATTCTATGCTGGGGAAAAGTCTACTCAAAATGAATTCAGCAGACCTCAGTAGACTCGATTTCGAAGACAGTGCTAAGCTAATTGTAGTTGTAACAGCGTCAATTGCGACAAAAGATTTTCTTGTCAAGCAGGGAATTATTCCAGAAAATGTTTCTATGTAAATAAAAATAAGTATGGCGACGATAGCTATTATGATAGGAGGTGCAATGGTTAATGCATTGGCTTTCAGTGGGTCTAATTATCTCTTTTCAAAAATGGGTAGAGAAGAATCTGCAGAAGAATTGAAACGTCATAATGAAGCATCTGAGAAACTTGCTCAAGCCCAGCAAGATTATGAAAAGAATAGAATTGAGAAACTTGATTTCATCAATGAAAAACTCAGACTTGAAGGCCACGCACAACATACGTTTTCAAATACAGACGAAGCAATCAGGGAATATTTTCTTGTCACGGGTGAAGACATGTCTATACCGAAACCAAAACTAAGTGACTATTACAAACCAAGCACACAACAAAGAAACGGGGAGATAATCTTTGTTCTAGTGGGAATGACATTTGTTTATTTTACAGGAGTTTTCATTGCTAGAAAAAATGGCAGCCGAAAATAAACTATCAAAAATATATTACTCTCCATCAGGCTATTGGAAAGGACAAACAGCTATTGAAAAATTACATGCCGCTGTGGGCGGAGATATAACACTCAATCAAGTCAAGCAATGGTTACAGAGACAGGCAATTTGGCAGATATATCTTCCTGCTCCAAGAAAGATATCTAGACCTCATTTTGAGAACACTACCCCAAATGACACACACCAAATGGACCTCCTGTTCTTACCACATGATACAATAAGAAAGAAACGATACAAGTATGCACTGACTGTTGTAGACATTGCTTCAAGGTATAAAGACGCTGAACCCATATCTGACAAAACAGCCAGTACAGTTGCTACTGCTTTATCAAAGATATATAGTCGAGGCCCTTTAAGATACCCCAGACTAGTGCAGGTTGATGACGGATCTGAATTTAAGGGCACAGTTAATCAGTTATTTGCTAAGCATGGTGTACTGGTCAGACGAGGCATTCCAGGTGTGCACAGATCACAGGCAATTGTTGAAAACTTTAACAAACAGTTATCAGAAAGACTTTTCAGTTACCAGTATTCTAAGGAACTCATGCATGACACCCGGAACACTGAGTGGGTAAAGAGATTACCACATGTGATAAAAGCAATGAACAATGAAGGACATCCTAAGCCTGCTGATGCTATTAAATTGAAAACAATTACAGAGCCAAAAACAATGTCAACCCAGGCACCGCTTGCACCCGACACAAGTTTATTTACTAAACAGGTGAGATATTTATATCAGCCAGGGGAGGCTGAGAACGACGACAGACGCAGGGCAACAGACCCCATCTGGTCAACGTCTGTACACAATATAAAAAAAATAATTCCCGGTCCTGATGGTCCAGACGCAACAATATATTACCTGTATGACCCTGCGCCACAGAGGGCATTTGTCAGAGAAGAATTACAGATTATTCCCTCAGACACCGTTACTCATTTCAGTAACTAAGTCGTCAATTAATTCATCAACCAGTTCATCAACTATTTCTTCAGATAACTTGAGCCTGTAATGACCTGGTGCATAAGCTTTTTCCTTAGTGTGAAACACACGTTTCGTGTCTCCAACTGCAAGTGATTTCTTATGTGTTTGGATCATTTCAAGATTATGTTTATTTGATCTCAGTGACTTGTTTGGATAATCAGGCATTAATGCACCATCTAACACTTGCTTGTAATGTTCATGACGAATGTCTTTATTTTTTATTGCTGTTTTTTTAATTCCTTTGGCTTTTGACTGACTTCCCTTCTGGTGCAGTATAGAATACATTTTTGATCTCAGTCCAACGTACTCAACTATTGGCACACCATTTAGTTCATCCTTAAACTTACCAGGCACTTTCTTGTTTTGTGTGCTGAACAGTGGATGATCCTTAGGATAGTCAGACATGTCATACATGTGTAACTCTGTTTTCATGTCTTCATAAAAGTCTTCAGTACACACGTCTATGATCATAGAGTCAGTGTCAGTGTATAACAGACGGCAGTCAGGATATTTTGGTTTGAAGTAATCATAATAAAATTCAAGCATCAACAGTTTTGACAACTCCAGAATTGCCATACCAATGAATACTGGCTTGTCCAGTTTGACAATCTTTTTTTTGAGTGACACAGCATACAATGATGAATGAAATTCTTTGTACCCTGTGTACTGTGGCTTGCCTGTAAGTTTAATTGCACCCAATTCAGTTGTTACCAGTCTCACATCTTTTCTGTGATGAGGATTTTCCATCGTCTTGCCAAAACAGGCATTGTTCATAAGCTTAAAGAAGTCTTTGTCAAATGCAGTGTTGCCGTCTCTGGCACGGAGGGTTGTGTTCTTCATTATGTAATCTTTCATGAAAGCACTCTGATCAAATTGAATGCCTCTGTGAACTTTCTTTAGTACTAACCCGTGTCTGATGTAAAACTGCAACAAGCGGTAGTGACAAACGTAATTGAATTTGTCATTCAAATTTGGTACAAGTTTAGTGTCTTCTTTTTTTCCTGTCATACTCATTTTCTCAACAGCTAATGGATAATCATTATGGTAATCGTGTAGGTGGTGTGGGTACTCCATGTCGACTTCAAAGATCCAACCCTTCGCGTCGTTTCGGTCAAGATTCATAATATTGTTAGTTAACCCTGACTCTGTTACATCATACTGTGACAAATCATACAGACAAAAGTTTTTCAAGGGCAATAACTCACACATTGCCCAGCCATACAAATTGTTAGCGTCTACATAGGTAATGAATGACCTTGACCTTGAGGGGTCAAACCCAAGGTCACCATAACCGTCCAGATATTTGTTGTTGGCTTTGGCGTAATTATTCGCTGCAATACTAATCCCTCCTCTCAATCCACGTTCCACCATTTCACCCATCGTACGATCAGACAACAGGTCTATAGATATCTTACTGGATTTCAAAAATGCATCCCATGTCATGCCAGGACTAGTTATGTAACAAGCAGGGTCAAGTCTGTAGTGTAACAACCCCTTTTCACGGTAACTTTCAAATACGTCTGCTAGTAAGCAAACGTCAGCTTTCAAGTACTGGTCATGGTAGTCACCAATTGTTTGACACCCCAACTTCCCCCATGCATCAAGAGCGTGTTGGTATTCAGAGTCAGAAATACCTTTTCCAGTTAGTGTAGAATAAAATTTCTCTTTTGTTGGCAGTCTTGTTTCTTCAAACACAACCCAGTCACTGATGTACTCATACGGATACACTCCTTTCTTGATCAAGTCTGGCTCAAAATATTTACTTGTTATTGGAAACTCAGTCAGTCCATCTGCCAAACTAGCAAGACCTAAAGACAAATGTTGCATGGAGTCATAAAATGCTAATTTGTCTAACCTAAAAGTCAAGTATTTCTCAGTTGTCTGGGCAATGCAACTTATGTTTTTGTACGACTCATCTACAGCCTGCATGATAATGTGTGAATCATACCCTTTGAGATTGTGGAAAAAGATTGGCAATTTGTATGTCTTGGGATCTATTTTTAATAATAAGTTACAATTGTTATGTGCAGCGCCTCTGTAACGACCAGTTATGTGATCATGGTCACGAACTTTATCACTCTGGAGGGGTTGTTCACAAATCCAACATGTCTCAGCTGTATCAAATTTTAGTTTGTCTTCTTCTGTCATCACCAGAGGCATCTGACATGTTGTGAGATACTGTACTACCTGACTGTACAGATGTCTCATTTCTGTTAAAAACAGACATGCTGCATTTTCACCTCTGTAGATAACAGGTTCTGAATGAAGACCGTCTGACCTAACAAGAATGTATCCAAAAGAACACACCACTTGGTCACTCAATTTTATAGTCTTTGGTAATGACTCTGGAACACGACCTTCATATGGTACAACCAATGATTCAAAATCTGCATACACTACAAACGGCAACTTTTGCTGATTCCCATAGTTCTTAAAATACACTTGACTACCAGGATCTGGGTACTTAAGTACAGTCTGTATATCATCAGGTGACCTGCAGTGTAAAACATGTTTGTGTGCTACGTTTATGGAGGAGAATCTTTGTAAACATTTTTTACACACTTCCTGTTTGCCATTGTGCTTTGTAGTATGTCCATGAATTAGACGTGACATATTTCTGATAATTGTGTAGTGAAAGTTATTGTCATCTCCGATTAGCAACATGTCAACATGCTTATCTTCTGACTGACCGTAGGTTGGGGGAATTGGAGATACTCTAATTGGCTGTAACTTGTTCTCAGATTCATTATCCCACACATACACATTTACAGATATACCAGGATTTAGTTTTTCAAACAAGTCTATGTCCTCTATTTTAACAGGGAACTCAATGCCACTGAAGTTGATTTCATTTACAAATTTGGTGTAGTTAGATACACGTTCAGGTTTTGCTTTCACAAAGTGTAGTTTAGCAAGCACACACCACATGAAACAATAGTTGTCATTGTTCTGTATGTTGACGACAGCCTTTTTGTTTACTACTTCTGTTGGCAGTGGCAACCATGATTTACCTAATATAGGATGATACCTTGACTGCTTTAGTTGCAGTTCATGTACATGTCCTTCGTGCCAACCAGACCCCTTCATTTTTGCACTGTCAATCGCCTGGAGGAAGTCTGGTAATAGTCTGTCTCTAAACACGTTCTCCAATTCTCTTCTTGTGTTAACAGTGTGTTGTCTTGTTGATATATACGATACAATTAATTCACCGTCCAATCTAGTGAATTCGATTTTCGCAACAATCTGAATCTTAACACTGCCTGTGATAAGATTTTGTTGTATGACAGAAAAAGAGTTTTCTATTGATTCATAAACATTGTTAGTATTGGTTATAGGCAAGTTTGTTGTGTGAAACACATTTCTTAAACTAGATGAGCCAGGGTTTTGAACATTGTCCGTCATTTTTATTTGTCCGACAAAATAATAAATGAAAAAATATTACTGCTGGCTCACCTTGTGTAATACCACTTTATTAATTGTAACACTGTCAATATAAACATTTAGTTTGCGTAGTTGTTTAAATATGCTATAACAAACTTCCCCTAACCAACCATAGTTGGTATCATCAACTTTAAAAGTAGGTGTCTTTAAATCAACTGTCATGCGCTCCACATCTGGTTGCTCATCAACATAATCCAAAGTCACACTATATGTAGCATATATTTCTGATGGTGCTGAAAGGCTTATGTAAGTCTGTTTGTGTGATATTAAGTCAGTAAAATGCATAACATCTTTGAAACAGTGTGAGATATCAAGCACTTGTATGATTTGTCCGTCTGTCATTTTTATTGGACAAACAAAAGAATAATTGTTATCAAGCAGAATCATGTTTTCTAGGAAATTACACTGAACAGTAATTTTTTACGTTTGCACCACTCCAGCATGTATTTTCTGTTCATGGTCAATGATATAAGGGACATAATCATTAGAAGATTTAACCACTATACAGATTTGTCTCCCATAGACTATATGTGGCATACCCAAGAATGACCTTGTCACTGATTTGTGAGTGAGTGTGTTGCAATGGAGTACTCATTGAGGATATTGTTCCTGTTTGTGTGTAGCAAGGGTACAGGTATGTACATTTGTAGGCTTAGCTCAGTGTCATATCTCATGTGTGTGTGTCATTGGATTATGCAGAGATTCAGAAATCTTTACAGTTGACTCAAACCCAATAAAAAAAAACAGTGGCTCTTGAGAATCTCGCCATGCTCATAAAAATCTGTGATCGAGTGGGCTACTGATAATGTACAATAAAACATGTTTGTTTGTTTTAATGTTTTCATAGAAGGGATTACTCTACTTGTTCAGTAGACTCATAGCGTCACTGTGAACCCTAAATAACTGAACTGTGAGTTGAGTTGTATTGCTGTGCATTGGCGTATACATGTTCTGTGTGTTTGTGTATACATGTTCTGTGTGTTTGTGTGTGTGTGTGTGTCAGTGCGTGTGTGCGTGCGTGTGTTTGTCTGTGTGTCAGTGCGTGTGTGTATGTGTGTTATGTACCTCTAACAAAACCTGTTTGGCTTAAATAGCATGTTTTAAAAGTGACGGTTGACACACATGGCACTGGAATAGAAACGTGGGTAGTGTCACTGCACCTAGCTGAGAACACCGGTAAACAAAACCTGTTCGCCCATACAGGGGTGAATGTAATGGGTGTACACACAAGTATTCAGGGCTGTCAGCTGGCAATGGTGGAGTGCCACAAAGACTTTGTATGGCATAGGCATTGATGGCTGTGTGGTGTAAACATATTCCGGATAAACATTAGGACGACATGATTGAGAAAAGTGTGTTATGATACCATTGTGCGCGTGTGTGTCTGTGTGTGTGCGTGTGTGCGTGTGTGCGTGTGTGTGCATGTGTGTGTGTGTCAGTGTGTGTCAGTGTGTGTGTTGAGTGTGTGTGGGGGGGGGGGAGTGGGGGGTATCTTAAAGATCTGTTGTATTATGTACTCAGTCGGTGTCTGTATAAAGCAAGGTATGATTTTCTGAGGTGTCTCTTTCACCTTATTTACAGTCTAGTCATGTACACCAGTCCAGCCCACAGGGCGTGAAATTGAATAAGAGTTATTATCTCTCACGGGCTGGTGGTTTTCAATGACTCGCGTTTAGACAGTATGCACCCGGAAGAAAAATCTCGGTGCAGACAGACAGGTGTTTATGACTCACTGTAGGCAAACAAGTCTTCAGCTTTTTCATGTTACTGTACACTGGATTAAAGAGGCAGGTACGTAATAGCACATCTATATAGACTTTTAAATCAGACCTCTTTCTCTATGTGAGGTCGCTATGAAGACATGTATGTTACCTACAGACGGTACCAAGGGTAACAACACAAACATTAGTAAGCAGACGACAGGCCTATTCAGCCAAACAAAAGAGCGACGACATTATCGCTTGAAAATTATGTCGACAATTATATTCATAAATCTTGGAGCCCTATGAGCTCGGCAGAGTATTCTAAACTGAAATGCTAACCTATACGTTGCTCGTGGCAAATGATCACAGTCAAGACCCTCAGTCTACTCATAATGTGAGTCCTGAGAGTACAGCTGACTGAAACGTTTTACAACGGAAGTCAAGCCTGGAGTCTTGGGGGCTCTTGAGGATCTGTTGTTTATGTACTCAGTCTGATGTCTGTATAAAGCAGTGAGTAATGTGTCTATTTTCAGCTTGAAAGCTTAGTTACAGTCTAAAACATATACACCACCCACGGGCGCGTGAACTACAGCTCGAGTCAGGCATCAGTTATGCACCCACAAAAGAAATATCTTACAATCTGTGTGTGTGCGTGTGAGTGTGAGTGTTTGCGTGCGTGTATGTCTGTAGTTATATGTGTCTGAGTGTGTCTGTGTGTGTGTGCGTGCGTGCGCGTGCATGCGCGTGCGTGCGCGTGCGTGGGTGTATGTATGTCTGTTTATGTGTATGTGTGTCTCTTCATGTGTGTGTGTCTGTGTGTGTGTGTGTGTGTGTGTGTGAATGTGTGTGTCAGTGCGTGTGTGTGTGTGTAAGATATTATTTGTTAGTTTTCCAACTGGCTGTTTATAGTGCAGAGTATGACCTCCGTTTTGATTTCTCAGGAACCAGTCATAAGTATATATGAAGTCGACTTCACAAAGCCTTAGGCTTATTCATAGAGTGTCAGGTCTCATGGCGCGCTACTGTGTCAGCTGGCTTGCAACGCGTCGTGTCCTGCCTAAAGTGCTGGCGACGGGCTGTGTTTACGTACATAGTAGCATTGCGACATTAGTCATATGAGCTAATTAAGAGAGAAAGGAATACTGAGTGAACTGAAGTATTATTAACACAATGACTGAGTTAACCCCTTAAGTATTATTTTTGATTTTCATAAAAATGTGGCTGTTTAAATAATAATGATTTAGGGGTAACTTCCAATGGTATTTACTCTGTGCGGGAGACATGGAAAATGAAGGGTCAAAAACTTATAATCAAGGGGGTTAACTCAGTCATTGTGTTAATGCTGGTTCAGACCACTCAGTATTCCTTTCTCTGGAGTTGCAGTCAAAACGAAAGCAAAACACAAAAAAAACCCACAAACAAAGCAACAGGTTGAACCAAAAGGTCAGGCAGGACACAAGACAACAGCAGCCTCACCCAAAGTCTATACGTCCTCTCTCACACTGCGCACTCACACAATCACTTCACTTCATAGCAACCAGCGCATGAATATATAGGCTTAGTCGAACCAGAAGTTGCGTGTGTTGTTTTTATTTATTTATTTATTTATTTATTTATTTATTTATTTATTTTTGCGCCCTGAGCATGCTGCTAGCATGGAGTGGATGCGCATTACAAGTGGACATCGTCATCATCATCGAACGAATACATGGCTCTCAAATTTGTCACTAGACATGACCTCCTTGCACATCAAGCACTTGCAACACAACTCAACACATTTTTTTTTACAAAACAACCAAACATTCAAATAACAAACCTCATTTTGTAGCAACATAAACAATATAGTGAGGATTTACCCCATCAAACAACTAAAATACCACCACCACCCACCCCTCCCCCCCCCCCACCCCCCCCCCCCCCCCCCCCCCCACCCACCACACACACCCTTCCTTTCGTATCTCTCCGTTTCACTTCGGCTCACCGACGCAGTCTTGACCCATATCAGCTATTAAGTTATTTATAGCTGTGAAGGGTGATGTCACACAAACACGCCCATTTTAGGGGTTTCAGTTGTGCACCCCCACACACACTGCTTAGACCAGTTCAAACACACTAGAGGTGTGTCTGTTAAGCACAAAAGTGCATGTGTTAACGCCAAAATGAGTAAAACTGATTTTTGTACTTTTTATGAATCTTTACCGCAAGACAAATGCAGAAACAACCCTCAGAAAAAATGGGTGTCTGACTTGGGCACCCAGAATTTTACACACACCCATTTTCCGTAAAGATGGTAAAGACAGTCACCCATTTTAGGTCTTTTGTGTACACACACACACACACACACACACACACACACACACACACACACACACACACACACACACACACACACACACACACGCACACACACACTGCTCAACAACAACAAACGCCACACTATACGCTAAAATTTATATTCACCGCACTACAGGCATGGGATATTCTGTGTGAATTAAGCAACCATGTCTGTAACACGGGTAGAAAAAAAATAACGCCAATACGTTTTGTTTTCATCCCTACGTCACACGACCAGTCTCTTTAGCGCAAACCGTATCATGTGACCGTGATACAAAAACCCTTGTAGCGACAAATGGCGGACTTTTTGTAGCCCTCTTTGTGACGCATCTTGGATGCGAGTTTTGTTCTATAAAAGATTACCAAAACGTTCTAAAGTAAAAAGGTGCATAGAGTTGTTCGAAACAACAATCACACTCAGTACTAGAGACGGCAACGTCATGAAATATGTTTAATTATGTCATCAGTCTATTATATAAAAATGTACCTTTGACGTCAGTCATGTCGGGCGTGATCCAGGGCGGAAGATGTCTTCTTGGTTTCTTTTACGAAAATAGTGGAGGAATGAAAACAAATACGTTATTGGTAGCAGGGGCTTGCTGCACGGACCCTTGCAGCCTTCGGGAGGTCAAAGGAATAATTGTACCCCTAAAGCCTTCGGCCTTAGGGATGCAATGGTTTCTTTGACCTCCCTCAGGGTCCGTGTAGCAAACCCCTGCGACCAATAACTTATAATATCCGATTACCCTTGTTATTTGGTCGATTTCACAAGGATCTACAGGCCTCTACACTGCACAAATACATGTATATAGTATCATAAAGGGGATTGAAAAGAAGGACCAGCGGGGATGCGTTGCGAATTTGTTATTTTTACAATCGAACGTCTGTAAGTTTAAAACTATAAAACATGAGTGGTACCTTTGGAATATTTTACACGTAATGTAAATTAAAAATTAAACGATATGTGGGCCTTTATAGTGATATACAAAAAATTGTCCAAAATGCAATATCCAATATGCAGCGTAAATTATAAAGAAGTACCCAACGGAGAAAGAAACACGCTTAGAAAAGACGGGTACAACACAGTTTATTAATATTTTGGGTAAATACCCTTTGTCGAAATAGACAAACAAACAGAGAGATAAGCCGCTACTTATCTTCATTCGCAGAAGGAATGTGGCAAATCGATGTGGTCTGGATAGCGTAAATTATGTAAATTTATTTTAATGCACTTCGTAAAAAAAATAAGCATATGTAAGCTAACTGGAGAAGTTGCTGATATGCGGATATATACACTGAGGTATATATCCATACAGGTACTGGTAGGTTACATGAGCAACTGACAATAACTAGTGTTTGCATTGCTGCAGTTTGGCAAAGGCAGCTAGTCAATTTTGTGAATGCGAGATTTTCATTGAACTTCAATGAAAGTATCGCTTTTATAAAAGGAAAAAAAAAATGACGGCAGATATCCTTCTGGGTATATTATGCTTAACCACTTGACTGCCAGTTCACGTCTGAAACCACTGCACACCGATCTACATTGGCGTGAAGAACAAGAAAAAAATGAAATGGGAACAAACGTGGGCACAAAGAACACAAGACCAATAAGAGACATAAATTCTCATGAGCCCCCGCGACTGCGGGGGCTCATGAGGATTTATGTCTCTTGCAAATGGGTAGCGTTCGTCTTGCCCCGCAGTTAAGAGGTTAATACCATACCGGCCTCTCCAAAGGTCCCGGGATTGAACCCGATTATCCAGACCCGTTTCTGTGCCTCCGTCATTTAAATCATCTTAGTCGTGGGAAGGGGGGAAAAAAATGTAGAGATTCCTACTCTAAAATGTCAGTATTGTCAGCACATTCGGCCGAACAACAAGTCAACGTTGAAACGTCAAATAAACGCCAGTAGTGTACACATCATGGATTAAAGCGAGGTTTAAATGATAGCAAGATGGCTAATACCGCCGCACAGTCTATTCTGTATGACTTCACACGCATTTTCAGAGTATATTTTCCGACTTTTACGAATATTATCAACGGAAGCCTGCACTCGGATCGAGGCCGCATAAACGCAAATCCCGGAACGCACACCGCATATACACGGAGCAACACAATTCACAGCGTTGAGAGTGTTCCGGCGTGGCTGTATCTTGACGTAATTGATAGTATACGCCACTGTTTGAAAAAAAAACTTACTTTTGGATTCAGGTTCGCAACACGAATGTAGACTTAGGAGAACTAAGAGGCTACTTATCCCCGGAATACCGCGATAAAAATACTGTGAACCCCGTCCCCTGCCAGAAGAAGCAGATCGTGTTGGTAAAGTCTTTGCTAATTGAGGGCTGGAGATCCGAAGCCGTCTCAAGAACACGGATACAAAACGGTCTCAGCAAGAGGCATAGATCCTCATGAGCCCCCGCAAATGCGGGGGCTCATGAGGATCTATGTCTCTTGCGGCCGAATTATTGTCGATTTCTGTCGGCAGTAAAGAGGTTAATTTGGACGTGACATTCCGTTGCGTAAAATGTGGTCGGCCGCAGACGACCAGCGCACAGCCACACGCGGGTCAGCTGCAGTCCCTGTCATCAGACTGAGGACATTTCGCTTACTGGAATCCAGAAACTGAAGTAGTCTGCAGTTGAATTCTTTTCCCGCGCTAACCTCCGCCAAGTCACGTCACTTAACCCTTTACATCCCGATACACTCTCATATGAGATACATTTGACCATGGTGGTTCAAGGGTGGTGCCAGAACAGCTTGGCGCCCAGGCCTGGCACTTCCCTTGAGCTGTCATTGTCAGTCTATCATCGGAACTGAAATATAGCTTTCATAGTACAACACACTAATCTGAAGGAACAAATCAGCCTCAGGATGTAATGGGTTAACCTATTCAGCCCAGACGCCCTACAGCAGGAGTTGGTTTGACCATGATAATTCATGGGTAGTGCCAGATTAGCTTGGCGCCTGTCGGCGCCAAGCTAATCTGGCACTACCTTTGAATTATCATAGTCGATCCATCTCCTGCAACAGGTGCATAATCGTTAGATGACGCCTCCAAAATTTGGGAAATACGTGCGTCGGGCTGAATGAGTTAAACAATGTTTTCAGCAACTTCACGTAATGACAGAATAAATACCTCACATGTGCTAACTACGTCTTCCGTTAAGACATAAACTTTTATTTCGCCTTTTTAAGAAATAATCTCTTACGCTGTGTTTCCATATCGCGACGCGACAGCGGCACGGTAAGTGGCGCGACAAAACATAGTCAAATAACGCAGATTTGTCGCGTACTGAAAACGACGCCCCCATCCACGGGAAATCCAGCGAAAATGCCTCTGAATCGTTCGGCTGAACAATACAATTGTGCCGCACCGCTTCCGCTCCGCGTTAATAGAAATACTCCTCCGTTATTTGTATGTTGTCATTTTGTGTCGCTGTCGCCATCGCTTTCTTGTCGATATCGCGGCTCGATATGGAAACACAGCTTAAAGCTGTTGCGGTTGATTAAAGTTCCATATCGCGGCGCGACGACAAAACGAAAGCGGTGGCGACAAAAATCGAGAACATAGAATTAAAGCGGAAGCAGGACGACAAAATTGGATTGCTCCGTCGAGCGATTCAGAGGCGATTTCGCTGTGAAAGCAGCTTGGTTTTCCGTAGGCGCCAAAGTGGAGCCATTTTTCCAATTCAAAACAAAGGCGCGAAGTAAGTTTGTCCCGCCGCTATATGCAAACACACAGAGCGATGTTTTGCCTGCTGTCTAGCCACTTGTTCGTCGCGTTGCGATATGGAAACACGACTTAATAGGGTCTTAGCACATACGAAAAATGCCACATGCGATTTAAACACTGCAGCTGAGAATTTGTTTTTTAAATTTCGTTTCATTTCGTCTCTCTCTCTCTCTCTCTCTCTCTCTCTCTCTCTCTCTCTCTCTCTCTCTCTCTCTCTCTCTCTCTCTCTCTCTCTCTCTCTCTCTCTCTCTCTCTCTCTCAAACTTTTACCTTTGGAAAATAAGTCATTGTCATTTTCATTGTCTCTGTGTTCATCCGCGGATATCTGACAAAGCAGATCCTAACCACATTCACCCGCTCAGTGCTAGCTGATGCAGACTGTAGTTCTGCAAACCTCCTTCATTCAAAACTAAATAAAATAAATAACAATTTAAAAATAAAAAGATGTCAAACAAAGATGATTCAAAGTGGTGTCAGCAAGAGGCATAGATCCTCATGAGCCCCCACAACTGCGGGGGATCATGAGAATCTATACCTCTTGCATTTGGATGGTACTCAGATTTTCTCGGAACTGGACGGGCTTTAATTAAGACACAACAATGACGTAAGCAGTCGCCCTTGACATGGCGTCCAGTCTACCGAAACTTATCTCATTTGAATCGTCGTCCTCCTTATCGGCCTGCAGCCACACGACAATCTTCCTCTCCAGGCCGCGGATCGTCTCAGCGTTGGCTGCGATCACCGCGTCAGTCCCCGCCATCTTCGCCACGCCTTCAATGGCCGTCTTGTCGTCATGCTCCACGATTCGAACAGGCACGCCGGCGTCGCGTATAGCCCGGATCATACCGCTGGCCGGCTGTTCCACGTTGTCTTCCGAGTCACGCTTTTCCTCAACGAGACCGTCGAAGCCGGATGTTAACACCCAGACGAGAAGCACGTCAGAATACTTCAGACGCGTGCCTACAGAATCAAAAAGAAAAAGGTTTAACCTCTTTACCGCTGGTGCAAGCTAGCTACACCAAAAAGGTACGAGGCGTAGATCCTCATGAGCCCACGCAGATGCGGGGGCACATGAGAATCTATGCCTCTGCTGTACGTAGGCTTGTGAGGAGCTATGCCTCTGGGCTGGCAACAGTAGCATTTGTATGCCTCAGCAGGGGCGGATTTGGGTGGGGAAGGTTCAAGCGGGTTCCGGACCCCCCCCCCCCCACCAACAATTTTTGAAAAATGCTATAACAAAACTTCTCTCCCCCACGAGTTTTCACACACGCCCCCTCCCCCCCCCCCCTCCCCGTCCCCCACCCCGCCCCACCCTTCCCCCGCCGCTCCTTTTTCGATTTTTCGGCTCCTGGAAATAAGGTCTAAAGTCGGGGGAGGCCGTTTGTATCAGGTTCAAGGTCCCAAACAAAACAAAAGTTTGACCCCCCCCCCTTTCGAGGTAACTGATCCGCCCCTGCCTCAGGACGAACGGGTTAACCCATTCAGCCCTGACGCTCTACAGCAGGAGATGGGTCGACGATGAAAATTCAAGGGTTGTGCCAGATAAGCTTGGCGCCATTTCGCCGCCAAGCTAATCTAGCACTGCCCTTAAATTATCATGGTCGATCCATCTCCTGCAACGGGTGCATAGTCGTTAGATGACACCTCCCAAATTTGGGAAATACGTGCGTCGGGCTGAATGAGTTAAAGAACAGTGAATTTGCCGTTCTATTCTGGCAGCTTGCAGGTCTAGCGGTTAAGCAGGCTGCATCGTTTCTATTGACACTTTTACTGTCAGTAGCTGAAAAATACGCCTTCAAAACCACCGCAGATACATGTGCAATCTACTCCGCTAATAACAAGGCCGGCTATAACACAAGTCGGATATAGCAACACTTTTTCAAAGGTCGCGACAGCAGTTATTCAACGTGAATTACTTCGCTTATTACAAACATCGGATAGAACAAGAAATATTGGGTCTTCTGACGATTTGGTCTATCCGGAGTTAACTATTAACACTACACACTGCCGTATAAGACCGCCAGCCTGGCAATAGCTGTTTTTGTCCCGATGATCCCGGCATGAAGCATGGAGACAAATACGGCTGCCTCCAGCCAAAGGGTTAATTAGAAATGCAGACCTCCAACGTTTAGTTCCTTCAGTTTCTTGGCCAGCTCGCGCCCACACTTCTCGCAATCAGCGGGCCCACGACCTATGCTGTGCTCGGGTCCCTCGTGGCTCAGGTACTCCAGACTCTTGCCGTTCGTAGGAGGTTGCGGTGAGTGCGCTGACTGTGGGCTGTAATTGAGGACGAAGTCTCCGAAGTACTCTGACTTTTTCACCTCCTCTGTCGAAAAAATATGAAGGCGTAGTTTCAACCCCAAACCCATCGGGCCGAAGTCGGCCCGAACGCCTTTTGCGCATTGCGAGGGATTTTGTCAGACTGTAATGCATTAGGCCGGCGTGACTGGCGAATTCCGATGGTCTTTGTGTGTTTCTGCGTTATCCCTTTTACAGCCGAGAAAAAGTGAACACGATGAAATATAACTGGAAAAGACATCGATTCACATGAGCCCCCGCAGTCGCTATGTGAAGATCTATGTCTTTTGCCGAGAAAAAAAAAGTTTTCATGTTGGCATGGACTTGTGGCTTCTGAACGTAAAATTAAAAAAAAAGATTTCAGAAACAAAATGTGCGTCCAGTGGCCGCTAAAGGGTTAAATCCATATAACTACTAATAACTGAAACTAACTAACTAACTCATTCACGAAAGATCCTGATCATGATTCGTGATTTGTGCACAGTGCTTGTCAATAAAACCGTGATAATTCAAATTGTGAGTTCCGTGATTGGCAAAACCAAGTCTTGGAGAAGCCGTTATAGAATAAGGCACCCCCACCCCTTCCCTCTCCCCTGCCCCCCCCCCCTCCCCACGCACACACACACACACCCCATCCATCCCCCCTCAATCCCACAACCAATACACCTCTTAGGTAGATATTACCTGTCACAACGGGTGGAGTACGGAGAGGTTGCGTGAAGGCAATTTCTCTCATAACCGGGGTCTGTGTTCGTGGTAAACGCAGGCGGCCCATATGTGAACGCGAGGAACTGTCACTCGGAGCTGATCGCAAAGCGCCTCAAACTCGCTGAAACAAGTGCGTTTTATCGACAGATTGACAACTGTTATAATCTTAACCCATTTAGTCCCGACGCCCTACAGCAGGAGATGGGTCGACCATGACAATTCAAGAGTAGTGCCAGATTAGCTTAAGCTAATCTGGCACTGCCCTTGAATTATCATGGACGATCCATCTCCTGCAGCTGGTGCATAGTCATTAGATGACGCCTCCAAAATTTGGGAAATAAGGCCGTCGGGCTGAATGAGTTAAAGTAATTATTGTGATATCATCTTTGACGATGACGATGATAACGATGATGCTGAAGATGATTAGATGGATCGCGCAGGCCGTTTAATCGTTGAGCAGACTGAGTTGCGGGGGGTGGGCGGAGGGGGACTCAATTGATGTGTAAAATAAAACCATACAGCATTTTTTTCACTTCTTTGGCAAAACCTCCATGAGATAGATAAATGTGTGCTAGTTTGTAAATTTGAACAGCGATGTAGAGTCGTAAGTTCAAAAGTCACAGACCAGCACACCCACGTCACATGTCTGTCTGTGCACCGACTAAACTTCCAATTGCCAGCCCACAAAAAAAAAACAAAAAACACGCAGGTCAATGACAAGACGATCATATACATCATACATCATTTACCTGGGCATTTTTCTATGGGCTGGCGATTGGGTGCCTGATAGGAGTGGGCCGTCTAACCGTCCAGCGCTGAGTAATTCCCCTTGGTGTGTGTACTATTATATCAGAGCTAGCCTGGTTTGCGGCTAACCTTCCAGCATAAGCCTCGTCTGCAATAACATAGAGTTCGTGATCAGTCCCTTCAGCGTTCGGCACGGCCGCGTTCAACAGACACTCCACTGCTTCATTAAGCTGCCCTTCCTCCCTCAGGTAAAACCGGTGGATGTGGATTTTCAGCAGCCCGCGTGCCTTTTTCGGCGTCCTCATCTCTATCATATGCTTGATGTAGAGGGCGGCCGCCAGACCAGCCGCCCATGTGCAGAGAAGGTGGACTTCCTTTCCGCGGCTACACCATTCCATTCCTGCAACGTACGTTTATTTTTGTTTCTGAAATCTGTGTTTACTGAACGGCCAAAAGCCACAACTGTCCAAAGAACATGGACACAGAGTGGTCTCAGCAAGAGGCATAGATCCTCATGAGCCCCCGCAGTCGCGGGGGCTCATGAGGATCTATGCCTCTTGCAGTTAGATCGCGTTCACGTTTTAAGCCACTCACTGTCGAGAAAAAATGAACACAATCGGCTGTAATGGACATAGATCTACATGAGCTCCCGCTATTTGAAATATATTTTTATTCCCCTTCGGGTGCCAATGCCTCCTGCTGACGCCACTTTGTATCTATGTTCCTTGGACGGCTGGCGCTGTTTGGCGTGGAACTGACGAAGATTTCATCCAATAACCTGCGTCCACTGGCGGTGAAAGGTGTAACCCCTTATCTCCAAAATACAAAAGACACCTCTCACGATTCGGCGGACCGACGATCTGTGAGTGCTGGGTAGGCGCTCAAAGGTCATCGGGCCGACCATGACGAGGGCCAACTGCGGGCGTGCACAGGCCAGCTTCGGTAGTCGTCGATCCGCAGACCTTTTGCTGTCGGGGTATCCACAAATGTAATGACACTAGGCTGCTTACCTTTGAGAAAGAGAGCCTGGGTTTTACCAGTGCCAGGTGGCCCGCTGAGGTGCAAGAGTGGATCTGGACACTCCACGGCCGTTAGCTGTTCAGAGGTCAGACGGAGACAGGAAAACTTGTCCCCAGTAACGGACAAAGCCTCGTCAATCGTGTGAATGTTCCATCTGCAAATGTTAGTGGGCGGACCGGCAAACCTGCAAAATGGAATAGGGACCGGTGTATCACTCAATAATCACCCATACACATGGTCATTATCAGTTACTGCTACGCCAGATCGACCTGCGGACACTTTGCCGTGGGGAACATGCTGCTGCAGTTTGGGCGCCACCTTAGCGTGGGAAAAAATTGCCAAGTTTGGCATTTTGAGTGTTACACCGACGGTGTATCCTTTTGGGACGATATTTAAATGAATTAACGTGTTCCAACGCTGTTTCAACCCATTTTAACCCCCAAGGCCGCATTTCCCACATTTTCGAAGGTGTCACCTAAGGACTATGTACCAGTTGCAGGAGATGACAATACAAGATTCTGTCTCTCTGCTACAAATCCCTGAACAACTGCGCTCCTACCTATATCTCCAACTTACTTCACCCCTACACTCTTTCCCGCTCCCTCCGCTCCGCCTCCAACCCTCTCCGCCTCCTCATCCCCCGCACCAAACTCAGCACTTTCGGCCCCCCGCTCCTTCTCCGTCTACGGTCCATCCACCTGGAACACTCTCCCACTCTCTCTCCGTCAGAAACACTCTTTCTCCTCAGTCCTTCCAGTCCGCCATCAAAACTCACCTTTTTCAACAGTTCTAGCACTATATCACCACACTCCCCACCCCAAGCTGACTGTCGTAATGTATTTCACTATTTGTGGTGCGTGAGTCATTGTCTAAAGCGTGCGCATGCGTACGCGAGTTGTGAGTGCGCGCTTAGAGTTATAATTCTTATAAGATAAGCGCATTATAAATACCGTAATTATTATTATTATTATTATTATTACTTGATGCATCCCGATGCATGGCCTAACCCGTTCACTGCCACTGCTCGTTCATTGCATGTCTGCAATCTGTGTCAATTCAACGCGAAAGAGTTCCAGCCTCCCTATGAACAACGGACACAAGGTAGACTCAGCAAGAGGCATAGATCCTCATGAGCCCCCGCAGTCGCGGGGACTCATGAGGATATATACCTCTTGCAGTAGTGTGGTGTTCATGTTTTCTCGGCAGTTAAGGGGTTAATGCGGCGTATGCGATTGCAGCACGTTTCGAATGTGTTAAAACGCTTTACATCAGACGATGCTTGTATTTCGTGGGTGAGTCTCCTCCCTGCCATCTTTAAGAGAAAGAAGGGAAGCTTTTGCACGTGGCAATAGTTTTGATAATTTGCAGTAAGCCCAGATCGGATTAAACCGGCGGTAGCGTCAAGAATCACAAAGCAACACACAAACTCTTTATACACAAGCGGAGTAGCAGGGTGGTTCGGTGGTAGGGCGTTCGACTCTCTTCTGAGAGGTTGCGCGTTCGATCTAGCTGGGATCAGTTTTTATTCAGACCCTATTCTGTGCCCCGTGTTTGAAATTACCTGCGTGGTGGACAAAAGACGTTAAGCCCTAAACGTTTAACAGTTAGCTCATTCGATGCGTGCCGCCTCCGGATACGCGGCTTAAAGCCGCGTATCCGGAGGCGGCACGTCCAGAATGAGTTAACGAATTTGTGTTCTACGTGCACGTGCACTGGTCTATCATTTTGCACCTCATGGCCTATAATCGTAAGGTGCAAAGTCACAGACCATACCCACACTCTACATACCTGAAGACGAGTTCCCGGTAAATACTGTCCGTCATATTGGGGTCCTCGCCACACCCGGCAATTCTTTGCTCCCACCATCTGCACATGTTCGCCTGGGAAGTTTCAGTGATGTCATAGGGGGTGTTGACGTCAGAAAGGTCATCAGCACACAAGCACAGGTCAACAGGGTCACATTGTCCTAAGCTGATTCCGAAGCAGCTGCTCATAGCCTGAATTACACACACACACACACACACACACACACACACACACACACACACACACACACACACACACACACACACACACACACACACGCACACACACACACACACACACGCACACACACACACACACATGCGCGCACACACACACGCGCGCACACACACACATACACATACACACACACACACACACACACACACACACACACACACACACACACACACACACACATACACACGGTTCCTATTTGTGTTTGTCAGCCGACACACGACCTGTTAGTTGAACCTTCTTTCGGTTTCCATTCTTGTCTTTATCTGTGCTTGCCTGCTTGGTTTGCCTGCTTGGTGTGCCTGCTTGGTGTGCCTGCTTGGTTTGCTTACCTACTTGCTTGTTTGTTGTTGTTTTTTTTTTGTGTGTTTATTTTTTATTTTGTTTCTTGGTTAATTTTGGGTTTTGTGTTGTTGTTGTTTGTTGTTTTTGTTTTGTTTATTTATTTGTTTTCGGTTGTTTTTTTGGTTGTTTGTTTTGATATAGTTGTTTTTCTTCTTTCTTTGCTTTTTTTCTTTTTTTCTTTTCTCTCCTTATTTTGTTTTCTTACACGCTTGCTCGCTCGCTCGCTGTTCCTACAGTTGTTTGGAAACAAAGTTTGGGCCTATATAAAAGTGACCACACAGGCAAACGCTTTGACTCAGACCCGTTTTGCTCGCACACAGTCACAACACTCTCGTAAAAAAAAATCCAGCCTGGTGATATTTTCACGCGCGAGCTTGTTGTACGTGCGAGTGTGTGTGAAATTATGGGAATAAAAGTACCAACAAATAAATTGGAAACTCACATTGCATACTGCCGAACTGTTGTTAACGACATTTCTCAGCATCTCTCTGGAAATGTTTGGCAGCATGAGTACACAGGCAATGCGAGGTGATGAAGGGAGGTCAGACAGAAAATGTTTCAACATCGTCTCCCCTTTCTTGAGCTGTTTCAGCGCTTTCTCTATTCTACCTATAACTATGTCTTCTCTTTTTGGGGCTTGTTGTTTTGTTTCTTCCAAGGTGTCAAAAATGTCCCCCACCGCCTTAATTTCAGCAACGAAGAGGCCGTAACGCCGATGAATAATCAAAATGTCAAAATCACCACGTTTCGTGCCCTTCGTTTTTTTCGGAAGATCGGCGTTGGGAGCATTGACCAGAAAATCTTTGAACTCAAGACCGGTGATGACCACCATGGCGTCTCGTCTCACGGGCAGCTTAATCAGGCAGTAGAGGATTCTATTGTTGTGTTTGTTCAGTTCGAACCGTGCTGACTTGGACAGCAGGGGAAGTGTTGCCGGCTGGTAAGTCGTCCACTGGAGATTGAAGGACCCTGACGTCTACGCCTGCAACTTTCTTGGGAGTTTCATGAACAGTGTTCATGTGCAGAAAGGGGACAAAGTAAATGCACGTTAAAAGATGTGGAAACCATGCGTTCATGCAGCTGTCCCACTCTTTCATGGTCTTTTCATGCACGCGGAATCTGTTCAGTTTGAAACTGATGTTCTGGAACAAACACGAACACACACACACACACACACACACACACACACACACACACACACACACACACACACACACACACACACACACACACACACACACGCGCGCGCGCGCGCGCGCACAACATCTCACGTTATTCATTACAGGCAGTGGGCGTGACTGAGGCTAGTCACTGTTGAGGGATTCTAACGCACTCAATCTGGTAAGGTAGAGTTTGGTAGGTTCCAAGGATAAATGTACCTATATAGTGCATTGGCACCCAACGTATCGGCACCCGACGAGAGCGGTTTTTGTTGTCGGCTTCGTCGTTGTTGCCGCTGTTGTTGTTTTCTACCAAGGACTGATGTCTCGCGACTAAAGAAGGGAAGAATGTAGGTGACGGTCGGGGTAATAATAGGAGGGAGAACACTCTTCTTTTCTTTTAAGTTTCATTAACCTCTTTTTCTGTCGTGCTGGGGAAGCAGAGGAAGCGCAAACAGCCCTGGGTCACCGATGACATCCTCGATCTCTGTGATGAGAGGAGAGCCTGGAAGAAAAAGAGAGGCCAAGACCTCACATCAGCAAACAAGTACAGACTTGTCAACAAGAAGATCAGGAAGAGGATGAAAGAAGCCAAAGAAGATTGGATTGAAGACCAGTGTTGTAGCGTGGAAGAGGGCATGGCAAACGGCAACAGCAAGAAGGCTTATGAAACGCTAAGCACCCTCACCAAGACTCAACAGCGAACAGCCACAGTCATCGAAGACAGCAGCGGCCAACTCCTTACGGAAAACACTGCTGTACTAAACAGATGGACTGAGTACTGCCGAGACTTGTATAACTACAAGGCTGAGCCAGACACCAACATCCTCCAAAACAACCAGGCTGGGGCCAGGAAGGCTGAAGACCTGCCAGTGTTAGCTGAAGAGGTGGAAGCAGCCATACGCGGCCTGAAGGGAGGAAAGTCTCCAGGTGTAGACAACGTACCTGCTGAACTGTTGAAACATGGAGGAGAAGTAACAACGAAGGTCCTCACTACACTCTGTCAAAAGATCTGGGAGCAAAAGAAATGGCCAGTAGAATGGACACAGTCTCTAGTGATCCCGCTCCCCAAGAAAGGAAACCTGAAACAGTGCCAGAACTACAGAACTATCAGTCTGATAAGTCACCCTAGCAAAGTAATGCTTAGAATCATTCTCAACCGCCTCAAAACTTTCGCCGAGGAACTGCTGGCAGAAGAACAGGCTGGCTTCAGAGTTGGAAGAAGCACTGTAGAGCAGATTTTCAACTGCCGCGTCCTGATCGAGAAACATCTGCAGCATCAGCGCGAACTCTACCACAACTTCATTGATTTCAGGAAAGCATTTGATCGCGTCTGGCACGACGGACTCTGGCAAGTCATGAGATCGTTCAACATAGAGGAGGGACTGATCCAAATGATAGAAGCGCTTTACAAGAACGCCTGCAGCGCGGTTCTACTTAACAATCAGTCAGGCGAGTTCTTCAGGACGACGATCGGTGTCCGTCAAGGATGCCTGCTCTCTCCTGTCCTTTTCAACATATTCCTGGAGAAGATCATGCAGGAAACCCTCCACGACCACCATACTTCAATCTCTATTGGTGGCAGATCCCTGTGCAATCTTCGATTCGCAGACGACATTGACCTCATGGCAGGCAGCAATAGTGAGCTCCAAAACCTGACAGACAAACTTTCAAGTAGCGCAGGGTCTTATGGCATGGAGATCAGTACGGATAAAAGCAAAGTGATGATCAACACCACAAGCGACAGCAGCAGCAACATTCACATGAACGGCCAGAAGCTAGAAGAGGTCAATAGCTTCAAGTACTTGGGAGCCACCCTGTCCAAAGACGGTAGTTGCATAGCAGAGATCCGTATCAGGATAGGTACAGCAACATCCGCAATGGCCAGGCTGGACAGGATATGGCGAAGTAACTCCATCAGCTTCACCATCAAGTACAGGCTTTACAAGTCCCTCGTAGTGTCTATTCTACTCTACGGCTGTGAGACTTGGACACTGCTTGCAGACTCAGAAAAGAAAATCCAGGCCTTTGAGAACAAGTGCCTGAGGAAGTTGCTCCGCATCTCGTACAGCGAGCACAAGACCAACGAATATGTACGGAGCATCGTCACTTCCCTGGTGGGCCCACATGAACCCCTTCTGGCAACCGTAAAACGGCGCAAGCTTGCTTGGTTTGGCCACATTACCCGACACAACACCTTGTCCAAGACTATCCTCCAAGGCACTCTCGAAGGAAGTCGTCGGCGAGGTCGTCAGAGAAAGAGTTGGGTCGCAAACATAAAAGAATGGACCGAACTCGAGATGCCAGACTTGCTTGCCACCGCCCAAAATAGAACTCAGTGGAGAGCACTGTCTGTTGCTGCTGCCTTTCAGTCCCCCCAACGCCCAGTTCGGGCAAGGGACTGATGATGATGATGATGAACCTCTTTTTCTGCCGAAAAAAGTCTGACTGTCACCCAAATGCAAGAGGTATAGATCCTCATGAGCCCCCGCAGTTGCGGGAGATCATGAGGATCTATACCACTTGCTGAGACCACTTTGTATCCATGTCCCTTGGACGGCTGTGGCCTTTGTCGTTGAATGAACAAACATTTCACAAAACAACATCCGTACAGTTGGTTGGTTAGTTTGGGTTTAACGTCCACAGCACCGAGGTGATCATGGACGGCCCTGACGGGCGGGTGATGGGGGACAGGGAAATCTATTGCCCATGGAGTACGACCTGAACACTGATCAACTCAGGCGCACTCCAGCTGTGCCACTTTGATTTACCCTGGTAAATACCTTTCAACGGACATGCTATTGAAAAAATCCATTTTCCCCCCTGGATTGTGAGTCCAGCTACCGGGGCCGGCACGGGATTCGAACCCACGACCCGGCGATTCCCTTCGCTCTCCTGCTCCGACGTTTAACCGCCTGAGCTATTTCGGACTCTGCAGTGGGAGGGATGGTTGGTTGGTTGGTTTGTTCGGGTTTAACGTCCACAGCACCGAGGTGATCATGGACGGCCCTCACGGGCGGGTTATGGGGGACAGAGAAATCTATTGCCTATGGAGTACGACCTGAACACTGATCAACTCAGGCGCACTCCAACTGTGCCACTTTGATTTACCAGGACCTTTCAACGGACATGCTATTGAAAAAATCCATTTTTCCCCCTGGATTGTGAGTCCAGCTACCGGGGCCGGCACGGGATTCGAACCCACGACCCGGCGATTCCCTTCGCTCTCCTGCTCCGACGTTTAACCGCCTGAGCTATTTCGGACTCTGCAGTGGGAGGGAACGGCTGATTCCGCTTTTATAGTAACAAGTGCCTTGACACTCGGGCAGTCTACGTTATAGAGAAAACCTAACGCTACGCTTGAATTACTGTTTGTTTGTCCCTTTTAGGCTTACGCCTTTGCAAGGTCTATTCTGAGTACAGATAGAGCAAAAGTAATGTTCTAGTCAACATGACAAGACTGACGTTTGATCACTTCCATAACAGGGGTAAAAATAAAACTCTGATAGAATTGCAGATTTACTGTCGGATAACCGCGTCTGTCTGAGGCACACAGGAGACATAAATCTTCAACAGCCTCCGCGACTGCGGGGGACCATGAAAATCTAGCCCGGGGGGCTCATGAGAATCTCCGCCTCATGGAGATGTTTGGAGTTTTGTTTATGCTTATGGAACACACCGGTTATCCGCCGCGATTTCGCTGTCGTTCGCTGTTGGGAGTCGTTCTTTGCAAACGACACCAGGCTAATACACTAACACTGTATAACACTGATGTGTCCGGTGATTTTACGTCATCGCAAATAACCTGAGTCTTCTCCAGAAGTCTAGGATTCTTACTTCTGAAAATTGTTTCTGGAATGATTTTTTTTTTAAAGGTTGCACAGGTACAAAGCTGCCTTATGAACTCATCCAATGTCTTTCGGTATCCAAATTTTAAAGTGAATACAACGAAAATTGAGGACTCTAATCTGGTACAACCGACTTTCTATAAACCGCGGCCATTTAGCTCTTCAATGAGCTCTTAAATGAGGCATCCAATTTCAACATGCTCGGAAGCTTTCCTAGAAACCCCCTAAATGAAGCATTTCCTTAAATTTCCAAGCTCGCACGTACACAAATATTGGAGATTTTCGTGTTTACATACCAAAGCGCGCTCGCGCGCGCACACACACACACACACACACACACACACACACACACACACACACACACACACACACATACACACACACACACACACGCACACACACACACACCCACCCCACCACACACACACACACACACACACACACACACACACACACACACACACACACACACACACACACACACACACACACGCGCGCGCACGCACACACACACATACATACGGCGCTTCGCGCCAAATGTACGTTCTGCAGCAAGGTTAGCGTCACTGTCAGAGTTTGGGACCTGCCCGCCTATGACTTCATATTCATGCGATTGAAAGCGTTCCACCGCGTCACCTCCTGAAAAATATCTTCTATATTAAAAAAAATGGTATTGTCAATGGAACATGAATATGAAAATAAAGCCGTCACATGGCATAGGACTTTGGAGTAATAGGGGTTAATTTGCTGCGATAGGACACGAAGCTGACCTCAGTCTTGCGCTTGTAACCAACAGTACTGTTAATCCCCTTAACTGCCAGGGCAAGGCGAATGCTACCCATCTGCAAGAGACATAAATCCTCATGAGCCCCCGCAGTCGTGCGGGCTCATGAGGATTTATGTCTTTGGTTAGTCCTGTGGTGTGTTTTTTTTCTTATTATTTCTGGTCCCGTTTTGTTGTCCCCTGCACTAGCACATAAGGGAGACACCTCGATGGGGTTAAAGGCTCGAAACAGCCTGGTCTGAAACCAGATTCTGCAATTTATCTTTCTTCCGAAAATATATACTGAGGAGCAAAAGAGATGCGACATTTTGTGAATAATTCTAAACACTTCGGTGTTTCTGGTGATTCCAAACATGTCGCATTCGAAATCATCAGAAAACACTTCAGTGTTTCTGGCGATTCCAAAATGCATTTCTTTTGCTCCTTCAGTGTATAACAATGGCTGAATCAGGAAACAATACTCGTATTCATGCTTTTAACACAAGTATGATTTCTGAAAAAGAAAGTCTCCTAACCTGAGAGGTTTTAGGTTGTTTAGGTTGACAGCAATGTCCACTGACAGTCCCGGCGGGACGCTTTTGTGACCGCTTGTTTGGCTCCATGTCCACTTCTTCGAAGTCAGATCATGTTCTGTGGAGAAAGCATTGGTAGGTAGACGAACGGACTTGGATGGATGGATGGATGGATGGATGGATGGGTCGGTAGTTGGATGGGTGGATATTTGGACAGACGGATGGATGGATGGGTTGGTACGGTGGGTAGGCGGATGTTTGGATGGATGGATGGATGGATGGATGGATGGATGGATGGATGGATGGATGGATGGATGGATAGATGGATGGATGGATGGATGGATGGATGGATGGATGGATGGATGGATGGATGGATGGATGGATGGATGGATGGATAGATGGATGGATGGGTTTGTAGTTGGATGGGTGGATATTTGGACAGACGGATGGATGGATGGGTTGGTACGGTGGGTAGGCTGATGGATGGATGGATGGATGGATGGATGGATGGATGGATGGATGGATGGATGGATGGATGGATGGATGGATGGATGGATGGATGGATGGATGGATGGATGGATGGATGGCACAACAGCCACAACATGCAGGACCGTACCAGGAGATTCACAAAATTCCGCTAAAGCAGGCTGCACGGTACGAGAGGCCGAACATTAAGAGATGTGCGGGATCACACATGCCCTTTATCCCTTCAGATGCGTGTGCCCCCACCCGGGTTCACCCTGGGGAACTAAGGTGTGGTTAACTGCCTTTTAGTTCCAAACGTCACCCTTATCTGCCACGCATTGTGGGTTTTACTTCCTGCTTTTCGTGCTGTGTTTCTGTCTCCCCATGGTCTATTCAACGCCATCTGACTTTTCTAATTTTGTTTCCTGTTTGCGCTGTCAATTTTTGAATAGTCTTTGCTCCTAAGGCTTGACAGGTTGTAATTAATAACCCGTTCAGTGCCAGTTGTCGCAAAGTGTGTTTCTGCATTCTTTTTACTTTAAAAACACACATTTCTTTACTTTCCCAGGAGCATGGATTCAAAGTGTTGTCAGCAAGTGGCTTAGACTCTCATGAGCCCCAGCAGTTACGGGGGCTCATGAGGATTTATACCTATTGCAGTTGGGTGACGCTAAGATTTTCTAGGCACTCGACGAATTAAATCACTCTAGTTTGTTTGCGTCTGGACCCCCTTCCCCCCCCCCCCCACACTCACACACATACCGAACCGAGGCCCCGAAGCCAATCGCTGAAAGTCAGTGGCGCACTATCTTAGCTGATAAGATGATGGTGGCGCACAAGCCATTTTGGATTCTCACGCTCTCGGAAAGTCTAAATTGACTGTAGGTGTCCTGGCGCACACAAATTGACTGTAGGTGTCCTGGCGCACACAAATTGACTGTAGGTGTCCTGGCGCACACAAATTGACTGTAGGTGTCCTGGCGCACACAAATTGACTGTAGGTGTCCTGGCGCACACTAGAATCGGAGCGGCTCCGTTGCTTGGGGTAGGTTGTTTTCGTCGTTAGACCGGAAGAAATCTCCAATTTGAACACGTGATGCTTGTATCTCCGCAACAGAATTGTCTTGGTAAAAGTGTATACTGGTGGTGCAGAATTACTTTTTTTCTCTTCCCGTCCGCCCAAATTCTTTAATTTTTTGTGGACAAAATGGCGGGAGGTCTGAAATCTTTCTTGTAGCAGTAGCTGACAATGGCTTGTGCATAAAACCTTCTACATTAGTTTATGGTGACATAGAAGCTCCAGGTAGGTTGCTTATTTTTTTCATATTTCTGTCGTTTAGCGCCGCGCCACGACTCCTACACGTTTTTAACATACGGCAGGAACTCCAAGCGCTGTTCCCTGGTATGTGATTGGTCTACGAGCTACTGTCACAGTAGGCACAAGATGCCATTACACACACATACACACACGTACTATGGTAATCAACAGACGATCAGATATATTTAAACACACATTATGTTTATTGTTTTCTGCTCTTTCGCCGGGGGATTCCGCGTGCACGAGCTGATTTTCATTCGCACGCGCGTTACTATTTTTAGACTGGGGATCACATGACCGTTCTCATGATTTCACCTGAAGTGATTTCCACCGCAAATTTACAAACCAAGATGCGTCAGGTCCCGAGTCGGTCGATTCAAAGACAAGCGTCAAACAGTGGCGCTTTGCTTCAAAGTTGCGACGTACTTTCAGGTAGCAGAACAGCTTTGAACACAGTATAACATTAATATTAGGCCTTACTTTCTTCCTCCTTTGTCAGGTATTTGTGCGCCACCACTCCTACACGTTTTGAACATAGCAGGGACTCCAAGAGCTGTTCCTTGATATGCGCTTGGTCTACGAGCTACCTCCGGGGCTGGCTGTTTGATGGGAGTATATAGTGGATCCAAAACTTGCAAAACTGAATTAATTCTTATTCAAAAGATTGAATAGGTACAACGCTGAATTACGAACTTACTCAATATTTACCTTTAATCTAGCTGTATGCAAAGTATGTTGTAAGAATAACAAAAAATACAGACTCAAATGGGGATCAACCGCTTATTGTGAAACTGCCATTTTCTTGTCAACGCGTAACTTAATTTAAGAAGATGGAACCCCAGCCAAATGTTGTTACTATTTTGAAGCTTATTCTTTTGATCCATCTCCATCTACTCTAACCCATCCTCTGATCTACACATACTGGCACACAGAAATAAAGACGGACACACGGCGATCCCCGCCATTTGTAAGCTCTGTGGTCTGGCGTAGCAATACTGTTCTGGAGATGAATAATATCACGAGCAGCGAAATGACGTCACTTTAAGCTTCACGTCCAGGCATCATTAGTCCCACGACGACGTCTTCATAGTGACGACTCGATGTTATACGTCACTCAACGCAGTACTAACATTTTACTTATTAGATTATGAAACTTTCAAATTTCATGTTTATTTTCACACCTACATCTTACAAGTTACAATTTTACCTAATCCTACCCCAGAGCCGGGATAATCACTTTATGAAAAATCATGCGGGTATTAATGAGAAGAAATGTTTTTCGTAAAACAAAAATTAATGTTGTGTTAGTTGTTTTACAAATGACTCCGGAAAAGTGGTGCAGAAAATTATCTGATTTTCACACCTAGGGCATACAGGTAACAATTGACCTAATCGCACCGACAGCCGAGACAAACTGTAGGCTTATGTAATTACCGTATATGAAAAATCATGCGACTATTAATGAGAAGAACAAAAATAGTAAAAAAAAAAAAAAAAAGATTGAATTGTTTAAGATTAGTCCAAAATAATTCGCGAAATTAACCCCAAACAAGTGAAAATATTTGTTTTCCAAAAATATTTAAATATTCCAGAAATATTTAAATATTCCAAAAATATTTAAATATTCCAAAAATATTTAAATATTCCAAAAATATTTAAATATTCCAAAAATATTTAAGTATCACTCAAAACGTTTTAGAGGTACAATGCTGGTTAACGAACTCATTAAATATCTTTCTATTATCTAGCCATATGCAAAATATCTAGTACAAATAAGAACAAAATGAGGATTTCATCCCAAAGTTTACTGTATTGTTTGGAGCTCAGATTCGTTTATCTTTTAGGAACAATCAGGGTTGTTCATATTTTTAGGCTTATTATGCTGATCCATTTCCCTCCTCTCTAAGCCAGCCTCTGATCAACACACACGTCGGCACACAAATAAAGACGGACACACGGCGCTTCCCGTCATTAGTACGCTCTGTGGGCGTGTAGCGACAGGAATCCATCTCCTTCAACTCTAACCACCCTCTGATCCACACACACTGGCACACAGAAATAAAGACGGACTCACGTCGATTCCCGCCATTCGTAAGCTCCGTGGTCTGGTGTAGCATAGCTATTCTGAAAAAGAATAATAGACGAGCAGCGAAATGACATCATTTCAAGCTCCACGTAATGACATCATTAGTCCTGCGACGCTGTGTTCATAGTGACGACTCGATGCTATACGTCACTCGTCGCAGTACTAACATTTGCAATTTTGTTGCTGATTTTCACGCCTATGGCTTACAGGTCACAATTTGATCTAATCCTACCCCAGGGCCGGGACAAACAGCAGGCATATGCAAACACTGTTTATTAAAAAAAAATCATGCGGGTATTAATGAGAAGATGTTTTTTTTTCGTAAAAGAAAAGTTAAAAGTTATTGTAACTGTTTTTCAAATGACTCCTAAAAAGTGGTGCAGAACATTGTCTGATTTTGACACCTAGGGCATACAGGTCACAATTGACCTAATTGTATCCAACAACCGAGACAAATCGTAAACATATGTAAATACCGTATACCAAGCAAAATCATGCGATTATTTATGAGACGATTGGGTTTTTTTTCGTGAAAAGATTCAATTCGTTTAAGATTAACCCATATAACTTGTGAAATTGATCCCAAAAACGTGAAAACATATTTTATTTTTAATATTTAATTATCATTCCAAACGTTCTAGAGGTACAATGCTGGTTAACGAACTCAATCAATATCTCCCTTTTATCTAGCTATACGCAAAATATCTAGTAAAAATAAGAAAAATGACGGACTCCAGTGTGGAACAACCGGTTTTTGTGAAACGGCCATTTTCTCGCCAATGAGGATCTTAATTAAAAAGTTTTAAAAAAGGTCCCGAGATATTTTGTTTATTTAGAGACAATATCATACAATTTCAAGTTTGTCCGTCCTCAAACGCGGGCTCTAGTCGCTGTCACACACACACACACACACACACACACACACACACACACACACACACACACACACACACACACACACACACACACACACACACACACACACGTTTGGCGCCAAAAAGACGTTCTTTAGCAAGGTTTGCGTAACTAGACGTGACGTCATTTTTATCTTGTTACTTCTTTGCCAGAATTTGTGCCCCGCACGCCAAAAACGTCATGTGCCTGCTCCGGAATGCGCTCCCACCAGCCCAATTTCAAAGTCTATTTTCAATACGGTAGACAAAAACAAACTTATAAACGACAGTTACAACACAGCTGGCCAAATTGCTTCTTTTCACTGACAAGATCAGTAGCGATTGTTTGTTTTTGTCTATTTTAAAAGGGTAAAATATTAATAAATTGTAAACCAAATGTTAATAAATCAATACCTCATAATCATAATCATAAGGCATGTTCGATGAACTGCATCATCATGATAGATTGTTCAAGCGCAGTGCAGGGGCGGTTCATGTGTGTGTGCGTGGGTGCATGCGTGTGTGTGGTGTGTATGTGTGTGTGTGTGTGTGTGTGTGTGTGTGTGTGTGTGTGTGTGTGTGTGTGTGTGTGTGTGTGTTTGTTGCATTTTACAATCAACTCAAGAAACGCAATCAGTTAATCGAATGCCTATGGTTGTAATATTGACTGGACAACAACGGAATTCCCCAAACTGGTTTGTGAAAATCTATCTACACAACGTTTATTCACGTCCTTCTCAAATTACTGTCCGCTTATCATAAATGATTCCCCAGAAATTCGAAACTGCGTCGCTTCGTATAGTAATAAAGCGCTTACGTAACCGTAAGTCCAGGGACGTAGCGGGCATGAGAAAAGTAGTCCGGCGGTTTCGGAAAGTCGGAAACTATTTGAGGGACGATGGCGACCAGACGCTTATTTATTGATACTAAAATGTTAACTCTATTTTACTAAGAAACAACATTCACATCCAAAGACAGATTTACCTATGATATGCTGGCTTGGAATCAAGAATTGGGAAATGTCACAATTGTTTAAATCCTTCATGTCGTCATGGGGAAACCAATCAATTGGTAAACAAACTCGCCTTTCTGTAGTTAGAAGATCACAACATATCAGAGTTGAAGATCGTTTGTTGTAGATGAGACTTGCGAAACAAAATTTAAAAAAAGAGATATAATACATGAAGAAATGTTCATCACAAAAGCTTTGCATCTCCTGAATCAACTTTGACAGCAGACGTTTGTGTTGCACGGGAATTTTGAAGCACATTGGTTCTTATTAATAATAATAATGGCTACTTATACAGCGCTTATACTAAAATAAGCTCTTAGCGCCTTACAAATAAAGAGTGGGAGTAGAGGGGGTCATAAAGCCAGAGGAACAAAGGATTCTGCAATACACACGCACAGACAAACACACAGGTACATAACGGCCACTGACGAAGAACTGCGCGCGAGCTACAGTAATCAATTGCAGTAATCAATGCGGGACAAGACTAAAAAGACGACCAGTTTGGTGGCAGATTCAGTGGTGAGGTAATGACGGATAGAACTGATACGTCTTAATTCCAGAAAAGCAATTTTGCAGACATGATTTACATGGTCCTTCATTTGATGATCTTTATCAAGAAAAACGCCAAGATTGCGAACTGAATCAGAAAATGGAATAGGTGCGTCACAAATGCGCATTGAGTCAGGAGAATTGGGCAGCAGTCGAGAGGCACCGATAAGAAGAGCTTCTGTCTTGCCCTCGTTTAACTGGAGTTTATTTTCACACATCCAGGACTTAATATCTGAGATACAGATCTGAACATCTGAAATAGCCCGACTGGAGCTGTTTGGAGGTGCAGATTTCGGAAGTTGTGTATCATCCGCATACATATGATGATCGGTTGAATGCGATGCGATAACCTGAGAGAGAGGCCGAGTCTACAGCGTAAATAGAATGGGGCCCAGGACAGAGCCCTGGGGGACCCCAAACTCTATCGCAGCAGCTTCAGAAAGAGCGTTCTTGACAGAGACGTTAATCTGACGGGAAGACAGATAAAAGTAGAACTTACCAGAAATACCAAAGTAGTTTTCTAGACGCTGGAGCAAGATGGAGTGGTCAATGGTGTCAAACGCAGCTGATAGGTCTATCAGGGCAAGAACTGAGCTCAGGTTTTCATCATAGGCACTTAGGAGGTCATTAACGACACAGAGGAGAGCAGTTTCAGTACTGTGCCCAGGCACGTTAAGCAGACTGAAGCGGATGGACGAGAGTGTTTGACTGTAGATATTTAGTGAGCTATGTCAGAACGACTCTCTCAAGAACTTTGGACAGAAAGAAAGGGTAGGTTTGAAACGGGGCGATAGTTCTTTAGCTGGTTGGGGTCAAGATTCGACTTTTTCAGGAGAGGTTTGACAACGGCTGATTTGAATTCTGACAGAAAGACGCCTCACTCGAGGGATTGATTTATGATTTTATGATTTGTTTCTTGACACATCCAGCTCAGAAAATGTCCTAAAAACTGTTTGCCTGAGTGCTGCAGAAGCCACAATTAAAGTTGTTGGCAACACGAATCAAGTTGAGTGAGTCAGTTTTAGACTTGTGGACGTGGTTCAATCGAGCCTCGTGCATACGTGTTTTATTTATTTATTTATTTTTTTTGGTACATCGCACACCACTGTGTGATGGCTTGATGTGACCAGCCATATGACAATTCACAAATCAGTCACGTTTTGAGTTAGCTGTCAGGTGTATTTCGGGCATGTTTAACTCATTCTACCCCAGACACACCACAGCATGATGAGGATCGACCATGATAGTTCAAGGGTGATGCCAGAATAGCTTGGCGCCTATGGGCGCCAAGCTATTCTGGCATCGCCCATGAACTATTATGGTTGATCTGTGTCCTGCACTGCAATGCAGTCTTCAGAGGACAACGGCAAAATTTGGGATTTCGGTGATGGGGTAGAATGAGTTAAGCTTTTATTGGCTAAGGGCTGCCTTCATCAGCGTGCTGACCCTTTTGTTTTTGTTGACTGAGTAAACCTTTGTTGTTAGTTTTTATGGTAGTTTGTTTTGTGGTTTATTTTGTATTGTTCAAGAGGATGTACTCTCGCTCACACTATAACTTGGAAAGGCTAGTGGAGAGTGGTGGTGTGTTCTTTTCATGTCGTGTCCTTAGTTTTGATTGTTGGTGGGACAATTCCGTGGTTGTCTATGGTGTTTCGGGGTTCCGTCTAAGTATTCGAGCGCCCGTTGATCAATGATGTCGTAGGCGTACAAAGCTTTGCTGTATCTGCCCTCATTAAAATATACGAAGAGGTATTCTAGTTGTTTCCTTGCTCCCTTGTCTCTGCAAAGGCCCATGAAGTCGACCCATTCAAAGAGTATCGTAGGGTTCAGTCCATTGGAGAAGATGAATGCGGCTAGTAGGATTGTTTGAAAGTGTGGGAGTTTTTTTGTCTTCATGTATTTTCTTTTTCCCCCCGCCCATTTGTGTGCTTGTCCTATGATGATTTCATAGTTCAAAAGTCTGGCGGTTTTTCTGTTTCTGGTTCATTCCGTTTTCTTTTCCCCGTTGTTTTTTTTTTTTTTTTTTTTTTTTTTTTTGGGGGGGGGGGGGGGGACCTTGTATTGGTTGCGGTATGGCGCGTAGGAATAAGATATTTCCAATGCCAGTTGGGTCAAGTTCATATTGGGAGGTCGTTGTGCTTCGTTTAATGTGTCATGACTTGAGGCTGTTACCGTTTGGAGTCGGCGTGCGGCTTTTGCTAGTGGTGCCTCATGTTCTTATTTTTGTTTTTTACCACTGCTAAATTGGTGGAGCTAGTGGTGCAGAAGTCTGTTGTGTTGATGCACTTCAGCCTGTAGCTTTCGTTCTTGGGCCAGCGATTAAATTGACACTTTTCTGTTTACCAGCCACTGCTAAGTGGTGCACTGAGCTATTGGCGCAAACATGCCAATTTTGGTAAACATGAATACACTTGCAAAGTTTTGACACCACGACAGGTTTACTCTCTCTCTCTCTCTCTCTCTCTCGCTCTTTTTTTTTTTGTTGTTGTCCAAAAAGTACTCCGGCGGTCGCCGGAGCGCCGGAGTGGCCCGCTACGTCCCTGACCACAAGCACAGCCAATTGTCACCGACTACGATTTTGAGAAAAAGAATTCATCCTTTGGTTGTCGGTAGCGGTTTATTGTCGCGATGATTCCTGCAACCGCCACAGGACAACCAAAGGGTTAATTTAGCGCCAAAGAACTCCACCCGTGTAAGAACTCCACCCGGGTGCACAGTGGTGTCGGCGAGAACCATAGATCCTCATGAGATCTCGCCTCTGGGACAATGCGTTAAAAATGCTTATAATCTATTCCATATAGATCTTATAAGGACGGATATAATACAAGTCGGATATAACAACACTTTTTCTGATGTCCCGACAGTACTCTTTCTATGTAAATTACTTCGCTTATAACAAACTTCGCATATAACAACAACAAGAAAAATTAGGTTCTCTGGCGATTTGTTATAAACTATCCGAAGTTTGTGTACATGCAATATTTATCAGACCCTAAAACTAAAGAGTAGGTGACAGTCGTGATATGCTGTGCATCAAATTCCGAAGGCAGAAGCGGATAAGACTCACGTTGACATTCAGCCTTACCAAACTGAAAGTGAATGTCTTGAGTTAAACTCCCGACTACCGGGAACAAATTATACACAACCCAAAGGCAAGAGGCATAGATCCTCATGAGCCCCCGCATCTGCGGGGGCTCATGAGGATCTATGCCTCTTGCTGACACCACTTTGTATCCATGTTCCTTGATTTTTTTTTAGAAACACACTGTGTCCGCTAACAGGGAAGGGGTTAACACAGTGTCTGATACTGATCACTTTGATTTCAACCGAATCATCTCTCAAAATAAAATATTAACAAGAAAATCTAAAAAATACCTCTATACCAATGACGTCATCCCTTTACATTTTCAAAAATACCAACATGAAAAAAAGAGATGTTGGTTGTCTTTCTGACAACGCACTGATCACCAAAAATGTGGATAAATGAGTAATTCAAGTTCAACATTTCACATTGAAAAAATAGAGAGAAGAACCCAGCGGAAAAAGAAACACAATTGTGTTGTAACTGTCATTTCTAAGCGTGTTAATTTTTCCGTTGGGTTCTTCTTGTGGGGTAACTGTCATTCCTAAGCGTGTTTCTTTCTCCGTTGAGTTTTCTTTCTGCATTTTACACGCTTGGCGGTCACCTTTTTGGTCTGGATTATTGAACAAAATAAATAGTTATAAAAATCAGAGACAAAATCAGCTTTTTAAAAATTACACTCCACAGGTTTACAGCATGTAAACTGTATCCATAGTGTACTTTGTAAACTCATAAACCAGATAGGTGAGGCAATTGCACTTCGGTCTCTTTCTACTTCCTGCGTAATACAAACGCTTCATTAAATTTATACACGGACTTAATACAGATATTGGTGATAAAAGTTACCGAAACATCAACAGAAACAAACTGATAATGAAAACGCTCATACCATCCTTTCCAGGAGAAGAACACAGTAGCATCGGATTCCTTATTCGTGGTGAACACCTTGTTTGCGTAATCTGTAGGCTGAATAAATAAGCACTGCAGCTGCGGGAAGGGAAACAAACCTTCCATGTTTTTCGGCGATGACATTGTTTTTGTTTTGGTAACACTAAACGGTTTGCGCACGCTTTTATCGGGTGGAAACTTACTCATACCCAATGCCTTTTTAATTATCAACACAACCTTTTCAAGATTTGTCGACTTTTGAGTAGAATTGGTTGATCAAATGCCAACAGCAACGTAATAAACATTTACACACCCTCTTCTAGCATTAACTCATTGTGCCCGAGGTACGAAATACCCACATTTTGGAGTTACCCTCTGAGGACTGCATTACAATTCAGGAGACAGACTGACCATGATAGTTCAAAGGTGGTGGCAGAATAACTTGGCGCCTATAGGCGCCAAGCTATTCTGCCACCCCTCTTGAACTATCATGGTCGAGTCACATCTTGCTGTAGTGTGTCGTGGACAGAATGAGTTAACCCATTTGCTGTCGAGGAAAGGTGAACGCGATCCAACTGCAAGAGGTATAGCTCCTGATGGCCCCCACCCCCACCCCTGCAGTTGCGGAGGCTCATGAGGATCTACGTTTCCTACTGGCACCACTTTGTGTCAGTGTTC